>CM050327.1:23409538-23551207 GCA_027475135.1 Bactrocera correcta
TGAGTTGTTGACAGTTGCTCTGGGAGAGCAGGAGTGCAAGTCGAGTAGAAACTCGATCGGCCATCTGTTGTGATTGAAGCTTCTCGACGTCGAACCTTCCTTGTTTTTGTTGAAGTGCGTTTCAGATGCAAACAATATAATGGCCCAATAGGTGTTACGACCTCGGAAAGTTCGCTCGTCTGAAACACTGGAGTCGAGTCTTCCGTATATCACAACATGATCGGTGGTGGCTTTACGATCCGGAGACAGCCAGGCAGCTTCGGGCCCCTCCCCATTTGAGGAGATTTCCTCATGGAGCCTGAATTTCCCAACCGTGTCCACCTGGCGTTAAAGTCGCGAAACTCGATTTTGACATCGTGGCGGGATAACTCTCATAGGTGCACTCCAAGTGCTCATAGAAGGGACCTTTGGTCACATCATCCTTCTCTTCCGTCCGGGCGTGGGCGCAAATCAACGATATGTTGAAGAACTTCGCTTTGATGCGGATTGTGGCTAGATGTTCATCCACCGGAGTGAAGGACAGTACTCGACGACGGAGTCTATTTCCCACCACGAAACCCACACCGAATTTGCGCACTTTTATATGGCCACTGTACTAAATACCTCAAGGACCTACTCGCCTCAGTCTTTGACCCGTCCATCATATTTCTTGGACTGCGGTGATGTCAGCCTTCACTCTACCGAGGACATCAACCAGCTGGGCAGCGGCACCATCCCAATTAAAGGACCGGACATTTCAGGAGCATGCCCTCAAATCAAAGTCCATAATTCGTTTGCCATGGCCGTCACCAAAAGGAGACTTCTCATCCGAGGATATTTATTCTTTTTCATTGGTGTCGTTTTTTACGTGGCGTATCCCTAGGCCTCTCCCAAGTGAATGGCGATCAGAGAACTTTCCTCACTTGTGTGAACATGTCCCCATCCTCCGTCTAGCTTGCTAAAGCTAGGAAATAAATATATAACTCAAACACCCACCGCCATATTCTAGGAGTTTGGTAATTCGAGGACCAATTTCATATATCTTCGCAGTAAGCTATAGTATATCAATAGTATATACAGGGTGGTTGATGAATTTTGCTACATTAAGAAACTGAAATAATTTTTTTTTTCAGTGTATGGAATTCATTTTTCTTTTATTCCTGTTAAATCTCATTCAATTTTATTAAATATAGCTTTAATAGTTTTAAAAATAATGGAATTGATATGACAATTTTGTTTGTTTATGTTGCCGTTTAAATCAAAAAGGGCCTCGTCAGACATGAAAAGACAGTTCAACATGTTTCCATCCTCTTCCACCATTTGAAGCCTCTTCTGGCGAAATTCCAAGCGAATCGGCAAGTCTGCAGCGTTCAGTTTGTTGGCCATTTGAATTTTATATGGGAATAAGTCCAAATCTTTGTGCATAATTGACTGTAATGACTGTCTGCTTACACCCATTTGTGCAGATAAGCTTCTTGTCGAAACACGTGGATTGTTTTGTATGGCAGAAGCTACAGCAGCGATTGTGTCCTCCGTTCGAACTGAAGGGTTTCGATGGTAAGGTCTTCTGTTGACTGTCCCATGCTCGACAAAATTGTTTACAAGTCTCATTATGGCTCATCTGCTCGGAGGATTGCCGCCAAACATGCGCCTATACTCTCTTTGAACCGAAACTACAGACTCCAGTGCGTGATAGCGGCGGACACTCCAAATTCTTGTTTCAGTGTCCCAGTTATCCATTTTTGTTAAATGTAAAAGTCAATCTGCAAAATAAAAAAAAAATAACCAGATTCATTAAATAGAAAAAAAGTTATTTATGTTTTTTTGGTAGCGGCTTTCATCAGCTACCCTGTATGTTAGGCTTTAGGGCACTATTTGTGCAAAAGTCTGATAACTCTATTGATATTTGTTTTGGATATTGTTAAGTGATAGAAATAGATATATATATGAATGTATATCAGAAGATGTAGAAATGTTGGGAAACCAACACACTAAATTTGGTTCAAATTGGTCAAGTTTTTCTTAGGATATTAAATTTTACCTTAAGGTAGGTGGAGCCACGCTCAATTGTCCCATTTTGCTAAAAGCTCTTATAAAATCCTTTTTTATATTATACAATGGCTCAAACGCAAAATGGGACACCGCACTGTGCTACAGAAAGGGCCTCCAGTTTGGCAAAACGATATATTTGTGTAATAAAAAGTAAGCAACATATTTTGAACTTATATTAACTACAAATTTCTCGTGAATTTGGTAACCATCGCCCAACTTTATGGCAACTAAGCCAAAAAAATATATACCCATACGATTTGACTGTCAAATACAAAATAGGACACTTTTATTTTTGCTTTTAATTGGATACGTGTTTTTTTTAATTAATATTTAATAGCATAACCTTTTGCAGTTAAAAGGGCTTGAAGACGTATTGGCATAGATTCCACTAATTTCTTGCAAGATTATGGTTGGATTTTTAGCCACTCTGCCATTGTTGCAGTTTTCAGGTTATTGATTGATTTAAATCGGTTTTTATATACACGTCTAGCCAATTCTTCCCATACATTATCAATGTCATTTAAGTCTGGTGATTGTGAAGGTGGTTGCAATAATTTGGGACAGTTATGGATTAACCACATATTCGCAACTTTGGAAGTATGCTTGGGATCGTTGTCCCGAAAAAAGGCAAAATTGCTCTCGATACCCAATTTAGTTACACTTTGCTTAACATTTGCATTTTTTGTATCTAGATAGGAAAACCTATTCATATTTCGCTCGACAAATGTTAAGTTTCCCATTCCTACACTGGACATACAGCGCCAAACCATCACAGAACCACCACCGTGCTTTACTGTGGTACGTGTATTTTTACGTTCAAATTCTGTGTTCGGTTTTCTCTATTCGTAGCTCCTACCATCAGAACCATGTATGTATGTAAGTTAAATTTACTTTCATCAGTTAATAAAACCTATAATACGAAATAATTAGTCATATTTATCACATAAGTTAACTTTAAATTGGCCTACCGTATTCCAAAAACTCTCTGTTTTTGATAAGTATTCTTTGGCAAATTTTAGCCGCTTTGCTTTGTGTCTAACGCTGATAAATGGTTTTTTCCTCATAATTCGAACGTGAAAATCATCGGAACTTAAAACATTACGGATTGTTTCATGCTGTTTTTCAGTGTTTTTTTGGCGCTCATCATGGAAATTAAGTTTCTTTCATAGTTTTCCAGTTTTATTTGGAAATTTCGCGAATTGATAGCCCTTCAGAATGAAGTTGCACAATTTCTTGCCGCTCTTCGAAATTTGTTTGCTTTCCGATTACTAGGAAGTACCAGCTAATAAAAGTTCAAAATATGTTGCTTACTTTTTATTAAAAAAACTTTTCGTTTTTACTCAAACTGGAGGTATTTTTTGTAGCATAGATTGCGTTTGAGTGACTGTATGTCTCTGGCGCATTCATTTATAAATTTGTCGCACTTTCAGATGCTTGTAACAAAACCGTAGTACAAGGTGTTTTCCAAAGTAAACAGGACTTTTTGAATCTAGCGCCCCTTTATGGCGCCATCTATATGTCGACTGGATGTTAGAATTTGCTATCTTTATCGATGATCCAGTGAGAATTTCATGACATTTGATAAATTGGGAGTGAAATTATTGCGTTTTAAGTGTCAGTACGTTTGTGTTATCGGTGCGAAAATGAGTTTCGAATAAAAGAAGCCAACATTAATTTTTTTTTTAAATTGGTAAAACTTTTACTGGAACGTTTCAATTGATGAAAAAGTTTATGGCGATGATTGCCTTTCCCGTAGCAGAGTACACAGGTGGTTTCAACGTTTTAAAGTGGTTGTGAGAACATAAATGACGATCAACATGTGAGCCATTCAAAATCCGTGATCACCGGAAATTCCATCGAAACTGTGCGTGAATTCATCAAAAATCAACCGAAATCATCATTGAAATTCATGAAAATGGAATTGAACATCTCCAAGACATCGATTTATCGCATTTTGACTGAACATTTGGGCTTACGAAAGGTGTATGCACGGTCGACCAAAAATTGCTCTCATCGATTGACCGATTATTTTACCAAAAATCACATTTTAACCATTAACCACTCCCCGTATTCACCTGATATGGCTACGTGCGACTTCTTCCTTTTCGTAAAAATGCATTTGCCCATGAAAAGCAAGCGTTATGCAGACGTAGAGGCCATTTAAAAGGGTTGTTTTTCTTTTAAGTCTTGTTTACTTTGGAACGCACCTTGTATTTATACATGGTGGGTAGGAATGTTAAAAATATTTGTCTTGAGCGAATTTGGTTATTATACCTTTGGAGACACGTACAGGAAACTTATTAGAGAACAAGGCTAGCCCACTTTTAAAAAAATTGTTCAATCATTGATATATCTGTATATGGTTCTATAGTTGTTCGATTAATTGTGTTTTGTGGGTGTAGCTATGGTAATCCGAATCTGAGTTTCGACATTATTTCCTATTTAAAATTACACTCCGGTTCTTCGTTTCCTTCTTAATTGTTAACTCAACCCCGTTGAGCTTCGGGGGTTACTATGATCGCGATTTTCGTTGGTAATTCTCGGCGGAAGTATGCAGTTCGTTTGCTCTGTGATGCCCACACGCTGAATTAAACTCGAATCGACTCGGTAGTATACTGTCCTGGAGCAATAACTTAATTTGGTGCCGTTCAAAAATGTTTCAATACACAGTAGCAACATACAACGTGGGAAAATTCAGAAATCCAAAATACACATTTCAATTCACGGTCTTTTTAATACAAGGTATTCTGACAGAATCCCAGAATCGCTAACGTCATCATCGGTTGTTTTGAAACACATAGGCAAATCTGACTGCGGGTTTTAAGTCCTTAAATCATTCAGTGAAAGACACTTTTTAGATATATAAAACCTTCTTTTGGATTTGCAATTTCTACGCGATCAGTGGAAAGCAATTTATAATGAATGTAAATTAGTTCCAGAGAATTTAGAGCATGAGACGATGTTGTCATCGGCAAGAGCAAAAAACACGGCAACGGCCTACATAAATTGAGAATTGCAGGAAATAAAAAATCTTAATTAAAAAGAAACACTTTCTATGTCTTACTTGACAGCGTTATACAGTATATGAAATGAGGAGAAGATTCGCTGCATTGAGTGACACAAACGAATCGTTTCATTTCCATGATATGAAAGAAGATCAACACAGATTTTGAGACTATTTTACACTTTACCGCTCGTTATAAGCAGAATTTCACAATTAACTACATTTTACCTAGAGGCAGAATTTGCCAAGAAATGGGAAAAACTCACTTCTAAATTCCAATTGATTGAAGATTGGAAGTTTGCAAACTGCATGTTTAAAAACTTAACAAGATAGTCAACGGATTTCAAAAAAGCAATATTTTCATTAATTAGATCAATATATAATTGTTTGCGTTAGATGATTTTGTCTGACTAATATATTCGCTATTAATTCAACTGAAAGTTTGAAACTCCCATATTAGGTAGAATTGCTCGAAAGAAATCTTTTGTTAGGAATATTTAAGTTGGGAAAGATTTTTTCTTTCTGGAAGGGCGTGATATTCATGGATGGAAAGAAAATGCAATATTTGCCGACATTTAAGCACGGTGGTGGCCAGGTTGTGGTTTGGGGTGCCTGTTCAACTGCTGGTGCTGTTAAATTGCAATTTGTCAAAGGGATTATGGACATATATCAATATTTAATATTTTGAAAAATACTCTTTTACAAAGTGCCGGAAAACTTAACATTAAGGTCAATAGACCGAAACATCGAATAGTTATTGAATTTAAAATTGTGCTGTATGTGATTTGCGAGATATGCCTATTCGAGGCTGAGGCCACTTTCTAAGCGGTTTAAAACTACATGTGCTCATTCATACTACGATGCCTTGCACCAAATTAAAGTTTCGTGTTTAAATTACTACTTCACCCCATTGATCCTTCGTTTCAGTTTCTTGAGGACTACCACGTAAAAGTTGGCGTTGACAGTTTGTCCAAGAGAAACAAATTCATGGTGGGCGATGCCTTTGATGTCAATAAAGGCAATGAGCGTTGTTTCACTCTGGATTTGCTCATTCTTCCAATTTATGGGCGAGGAGATGGCAGTGCCACTCGGAAAATTGCTTCCTTGTCTCGCGATTATACTCAAAGATTCATGTAAAGCAACATCTGGTAAGCCTGCAGTCGGTGCGCGAGTTAATTTTTACATGAAGTAAAAATTAGTCAAAAGAATATATCTTTGAGCTGCACCGAAATGTGAACTCTTTATTAATACTCTAAGACCAACTCATTACATGGTTCTTACTCCCATTTATACTAACTAGTATGTTTACTTATTACTATTTTGTTTAGATACAGATGTATGCATATTATTTTTTTAGGTTTGTTTACATACGAGGTGTGTTCAAAACGTATCGCGAATCGTAACTGACAGTTTTCTTCGATTGCAGGGGCGTGGTGCATCATGAGTTCTTGCCACAGGGAAGAACGGTCAATAAGGAATATTACCTGCAAGGTATGCGCAATTTGCGCGAAGCAATCCGCCAGAAACGCCCGGATTTGTGGAAGAACAAAAATTGGCTTTTGCACCACGATAACGCCCCTGCTCACACACATCGTTGCTTGTGCGCGACTTTTTGGCCAAAAACATCACACTAATTATGCCGAAGCCACCGTATTCCCCAGATCTGGTCCCCTGTGACTTTTTCTTGTTCCCTAAACTGAAGAGGCCCATGAAAGGACGACGTTACGCTTCTCTTGACGAGATAAAGACAGCATCGAAGAAGAAGCTGAAGAAGATAAAAAAAAAAAAAATGATTTTTGAAGTGCTTCGAAGATTGGAAAAACCGTTGGCACAACTGTATAATATTTCATGGGGATTACTTTGAAGGGGACAAAATAGATATTCATGAATAAATAAATAATTTTTGAAAAAACGCAAAATTCGCAATTATTTTTCAACACACCTCGTTTAATGTACATTGTTTGCTTAGATACATTTCCTTTGTTCTAAGATGAGGTTGTTGTGGTATTCACACCCAAGGTTGTTTTGACGCATTTTATTTTAAGTTATTTTGATACATTCTGATCACATCATAAGAAATGCGCTTCTTAACTGTCTCATCAAAACATCTATGCTTGAAGTCGGTGTATAATTATTAATTATTGAAAGTGTTTGATTATTTTTTGTATGTTTATAATTAATATCTTTTTATATTATATACTTCATTATTTTTTCTTAAAATTTAGTTTTAAATTATAGTTAATTTTCTAGAATTCAAAAACCTTTTTCCTTTTTGGCTTGCTTTGGTTTCGGTGCCTTTTTTGGAATTATTGGCTGTGTTATTACGTCATTCAACAATTGCTCAATTTTTTATTTGACAAAGTCGATCCACGTCCGTTGTTGAGATTGATCCCAAAGACTTCTTTGTTGATATTTGTTTACTATTTCCTGTCCTTTAATTTGGTATGTAGTGATGCTGCTGTCTCTTCTTAGTGGGAATGTGGTATTTTTGTTATCTTTTCCAAGATTCAAGGTCTATTGAGAATCTTGGTGAAAGTACCATTTCACTATTTCAAGACCTATACTTTTTAACTTGTTCCACTTTTTCAGGAATTGTCGCTGACCGCTGTTCCAAAGTGTGTTGTGAATCTTACTGAATTTGCGCTGCCCGTTTTTTCGGCATCTATTGATTTATTCGATGTTACAGGATTTATACTTTTATATATTGCCGTGATTTCCACACATTTTTCAGGCATTTAGTGCTGGAAGTCCTACTTCTGGGGAATTTGTTGTTTTATTTCTTTCGGAATAAAATCTGGCTTTTTGGACATATGTATGTGCATATTTGTGAGCTGCACCGAAATGTCTACTCTTTATAAATACTCTTAAGACTAACTTATTACATGGTTCTTACTTTTATTTATACTTGTACTAACCAGTATGTTTGCTTATTGCTATTTTGTTTAGATACGGATGTATATTATATGATTTGTTTATGTTTGTTTACATATATATTGTTTGCTTAGATAGTTTTCCTATGTTCTAAGGCAAGGTTGTGTGGTATTCAAATTCAAGGTTGTTTTGATGTTTGTTTGTTGTAGTGATAGTGCATTTCTATTGTTCCAACTGAAGTTTGTTGTGATGCATTTTCTTTAATGTTATTTTGATACATTATGTTTATGTCATAAGAAATAAGTTCCTTAACTCGCGCACGCTCTGAGGTACAGTCGTGCTATTACTTTCCGGATATATATTCCACTTTTTATACCATAAACATCATTAAATTTGCCACAAACTTGGTAATACTCAAAAGGAAACGTCAATATACATATATGTACAATATATCTATATATGTAAATAATCAACGTGAGCCACGCCCGTCTGTCGGCACATATTTGTAGTAGTCCTTCAGTTTTTGAGATATCGATCTGACCTTTTGCACTATGCAATGTCCGAAGATACTGTTCGGATCGGAACGCTATAGTATATAGCTGCTATACAAACTGGCCAATGAAAGGTCTTGTAAGAAATCTTCGGTACATATGTATTTGTGATATTTATTGAGCAGCCAAAGTTTGTTCTTGTTTTTAGTTAAGATAGTAATAAGTATTTTATTGCATATACATTTAATTCCATTAAGTATACGAATGAAGTATGGGTGGGTAAAAAAATCATGTATTTTTTCGATTTTTATAGACACTTCTAAGAATACTCCAAACTCTCCAAGTATGAACTCTTAATTTTAATGGGAAGTCGCTTGCGACTACCTCAAAAAATATCTTCATAGATTTGGGAGGAAATTGAATGCTCTCAAAATGGTATTTTACGGGTTTTTCATACTAACCGTTTAAAAGATTTGAGATTGAAGTTTGACTATTTAACGAAAATTGTTTTTTTTTTTCGTTTTTGAATTTCGATGAAAAATGATAAAGTCTAAAGTCTTGTAAGAAATTTTCTGCCCCACAAAAATTATCTACATAATATTTCGATTGGGTTAAGCGTTAATGAGATATTCATTGTCAAAAATCAATGAATAGCAAAGGCAAACAAAAAACAAAAAAAAAAAAACACCGAAAGAGACAATTTTTGTAGAGCAGTTAGTTTCCTACAAAACTATGAGATTTGCAATTTAAAATAATTTGTATACCCTTGCATTATGTTGCTAAAGAGCCGTAAAAACCCTTACAATAACTGTAAAAATGGAAAATAAAACTATTTTAAACAATATCCGGTTGTTGTTGCAGTGCGAAAATCGGACTACATCTTCGCTTACTTCCCGTTTAAAACTATTTTAAATAATATCTGATTCATTTACTTTCCAGTATATAAATCAAGAAGCAATTAATATAATGAGATTAAACCTGGCACGAATAGTGTTTCTGAAATAAGCCACCTTATGACTAAAAATTGCCCAATTTGAAATAAAATTGCACAAGCCCCTGAGTACTGAATATGTGGAGCCCAGTGCCTGTACTTTTTGACTTTTACGGAAAATATCAGTCAATGTGTGATCACCTTATCTTAGCTCTTCCTCACTTGTTTTAAATTTAGTTCAAAAGAAAACAGGTAAAGCAGGGCTACGTTCGGGTGTAGCCGAACATTTCATACTCTTGCAACTTGTCAGGATTAAAACTGAGGAAATACCTTCAGGCAAATAAGATTTGTGATTTATATGGGGTCCAGGCAAGTTTTCAACCGAATCGAAAAACTCAAATGGAATTAAAATTGGGTTATATGGGAAGTAGGCGTGGTTGTAGTCCGATTTCACTCATCTTTGCACTGGAACACATGTTTTACTAAAATTCCATCTACGAACTCGTTCTCGTGTTTTTGCCATGAATTAGGTATCTTAGGTAAACAAAACTATTATACTGCAACATGTTGCAATTTGCCTTAAAATAGTCAAAGGACAACCGTTAATATCTTTTAAACTGATATGTTTACAAAAACGCCTTGAAAAGTACTTGGTAGAGTAGTAAATTGTCTACAAAATCTATGAAACGAGATATTTTACAACTAATTAAAAGCAAGATTTGAATTTTTCTTTCTATTAATAAGAAACCCTATTTGATATACGAAACAAAACCGTTTGACAAAGGACCTTCCTATTACCGTTAAGAGCTCATACTTGTAGAGCCTTTCTTAGAGGTGCCTATTAACTAATTTCTATAAAGCAAAAAAAAACATTCATTTTTTTTACCAACCCTAATAAACACGTTTGTAAGTATTTTTGTATAAAATGAACGCTAGGTAAAGAAATTAATTTACTCTGAAAGCAAATAAATTTGCAAAGTAAACACGAAAAGCAACAGATGGAGAGCATAGCAGTGCCATATCTCGGTCAATTGGTATAACTTTACGTTCACCGTTTGGCTTTCGGCAAAAATTTCTCAACAAACACCGCTAGAGGCAATGATTAATAGAATTTCTCGAAAAATGTGGTAAGCAAAAGTGTGCCTACAGCAATTATACCACGACGGTTGGAGTGAATATCAATCAAGACGTTTACGCAGGTAAACTGGACTAAAAATTTGAAAGGCCATTTTTTAAATTAATATGAACTAAATCAGAAACAATGCTGTCGTTCAAGTTCAAAATACAGGGCTGAGCACGAATTAAATCAAACTGCATTAAATTACCCAGCGCATTATGATGCGTGGCACAAAGCATTCGAATACGTGATAGCCGTGGATAACGCCTGCTTAGCCGAAGCAAGCCGCTGAAGTGAGTGAGTCAGCAACATGGGCTATACTTAGCACTTTAGTTAATCCATTTATTTTCACCGATTTTTTAGTAATTCCTGATTTTAAAGCCTTACTTCATTTCTTTAAATACTTGTAAATGTTCATTTAACAAATAAGAAATATAAACTATTTTGCAACAACATTTTTGTCTTTTAATAAAAAATTAACAATAAATCGGTATTAAAATGTGATACTAACACTTTTTAACAACTTTAAAACTTTATTAGGAGCATATTATTCGTTAGATGATTTGAAACAGCCATTTTATCAACAATGGTATAATAAAATCACTTTGCTTTTGATGTGAACATGCGATGTATTGGTTCCATATGTAGTTTGTATATATGTATGTATATGTAGGTATATCCGCATAAAACGTAAACTACGGGGTAGGCCATTTAAAGTTGACCCATTTGTTTGTTTGCCAAAATTAAGGCGTCGCGGATAATCAGCTGGGTTTAGTTTTTGTGCCATTTGAATTTTATATGGAAACATCTTCAAATCTTTATGAATTATGCGTCGGAGAGTGGTGCGAGAGATGTCTAATTCCTGAGAGCGGCGATAACTCGATGTCGATGGAGTCTCCTCAATACTGGCTCGTACAGCTTCGATATTTTCATCAGAACGTCTCGTGCGTTGTCTGGATGCATGACTGGCATTACTGAGATTACCGGTGTTCACAAATTTTGCGTATAAAGACTTAATTGTGTTCTTAACTGGAGCACTTTTCACTTTATTTTTTTTGCGAAACGCACGTTGAGTTAACACAATTGAAAAGTTATTTTGAATATAAAGCTGAACAATTTCAGCGCGTTCTTTGGAGTGTACTGTTCCATGGTATAAATTGTCTTCGAATGACGCTTCTAACGCGGTATGACATTAGCCGATTTGTCAGCGTTGTTAAAAGTTACAGCGTTGCCAGATGGGTCAACTTAAATGGCCTACCCTGTATAAGTTATTTTAATCGTTATGTTGTTGTGCCCAGTAAGAAATTAAAGAAATTATTATTAAATTTCTTTAAAGCGGGCTGATAAATAAACACCATATTTGTACACATTTTAATACAAATCGACATTAACTCCTTTAAAATAGGGTCCTCAGACAATAGCGCGATTTTTGAACTGTTTCAACGCCAAATTTTGAATGAATGCGTTTTTGAATGAGTAAGTGGTGTGTGATCTCTTCTCTTAGAACTTTTGGTACTAGTCTAGCACTAACATTAAATCGAAAAAGTTTCTTTAAATTCGATGTTATCGTCCTTAAAAGAGGTGAATGGACGACTGACATGAGGCAAGCTTGCGAAGACTTCATGACTTTCACCGAATACTTTGCAAAACTAATTGTGTAATTTTTTTTCGTCGTAAAATTTCCCAGACATACCTTTCACGTAGTAAATTTATTGACAAATGAAGATCAAACTCTACACGAACATCAAAAAATATTTGAGTTAACTTCCATTTTATTGGTTTCTATCCGTTCATGTTTTGGCTTTTGAAATGTATTTGCTTTAAATACATGTTAAACTCATTTACCTATATTATTAGTAAAAACTAAAACTGAAAGCATTTACTACTGAAACTGGATTTTATATATAATTTATTACATAAGAATAGTTACAACTAAAGTTCCGTAATGGCGCTGGTTTATCTCAGGACACCTTCATATTTCATTTATGTACATTCCTTTGTTAAGTCTGTATATTGAACGTAAATTCACAGATTCTAAAAACGGCATGATTAGGTTCTGATAGTTTTATTACATTCTTGTAAAAATTATTTCTTATTTCCTAAATAAATATATTTTAATTTGTTTTCGAGGTCTTTTATTAGTCCCAAGGCATTCGTAGTCATATAAATATAAATTGATTAATTGGTTTGGATCCAAAAATTAAACAAAATTATTTTGTTTCAACTACATTGACTTTGGGAAATTATTTAGTTTACATTGAAACATGCCACATTTTGCAACTTTTCCAAAATCAAGCAACATTAATTGAAAAGTGTCAACAATACAATATTATATTCATATTTCCTAATGGGTTTGTGCGAATAAGTGAAAGAAGGTGTTGTTTATTAAACGATTAAGCAAAAACGAGTTCGTCGCAATACTTGTGCAAGGGAGATGAAGTATAAATTTATGCCGTAAAAATATGAACATTTTCACGAAAAAATCAAAGCAAACAGTGAGTCTAAAATGCAGAAAAAAACTAATTAAACCTTGAGTTTTGCATGTAAATTCAAATATCTATAGAGTAAGCCGATGATCCAGCCTGAAAATAAATAGACAGTCGTAGTAGTCGTTGATGGATGCACCGAAGAAGTTTTTGCACAAAATTTTGTCACAAGCAAATGTTTGTGCCTGGTATGTTTTAGTATTTTTTACAGCTTCACAAAGGCACACTAGATAAAGATATTATAATGCTTTCACATTTAATTTAATACTTTATTATTATTATTAACATCATAAGCATCGATATGACAACAATAACGACAAAAACATCAGCATATATAATATATGCATGTGCAGGCATGAGTGGCATACATATGTAGTTCCATTTTTCAGTATCACATTTGGCAAAAAAACTTATCTTAAAACTTATAGCTTTGCTTCATATATTTACATATATACATACATTATGTATAGCTCATGAAAACAAAATAACTCTGTTATGGCATACCAGAGATTCCACCACAACCGGATATATGTATGTAATTTAATTGTTGTTGTTGTTTTTGTGTTAACGATACATGCTTCTATACGTATTTATAAGTTTGAGTGAGGACTTTTCGAAATTTGCTTGCTTAGTAGGTAAAAAAGTTCAGTTCTAGACTCTCACGCGATCAGGTGCTTGCTTTTTCATATTATTTGATTACGCACCGGCCGCGAGCAATGCCGCCAAGGCCCCTGCGTGCATCTGATGTACTATGGAGTAGCCAGTCAACACCTCGACACCATCTTCATTGACAAACCGATTAAGCCGCGGTGGCGTCTTGTCGAGGGAACGCGCTTCATGCTCGGCTACAATTAGACTCATTGGCGACAAGGTAGTTGTTGTTGCTGTGGTGGTGGTGGTTACATCTGTTTCGGGAGTAGTACTTAAAATTATTGTTGTTACATCTAGCTTAGGCATTATACTTTGTTGTTGTTGGTATTATATCTGCTGTATTTGTAGTGGTTGCAACATCCACGTTTTCTACTGTACTTTCTTCAGTTGCTGCGGCACTGTTCGTGGTAATTGTTGCGCTGTCACTCTCGTCTACCACTCTTTGCTGCTGCAACTGCTCTTTTACTGTGCTCGTGTGGTGTGGCTGCTCTTCAATTGCAATCATTGTCGTTGCGGCTGTGCTCGTTTCTGATTCAGCTACATCCTCCGAATCCATCTTATTTTCGGTGGTGTTAGTGCTTAGCTCTTTTTCAGTAGTAGCTAAAAGTGTTTTAAGTATCTCAGCGGACGTAAATCTTTTTGAGTCATCGAATTCTGATGGTTGTCTTGCTAATGCTTTGTTGGTAGGAGTTGTGGTTTCCGGATTATTGTTTAAGATCGTTATGTCTTCTGTTGATGTTTGTTGTGACATTTCTGTGGGTTGAGCATTAGGAAATACTTCAAAATCAGCCTTGAATTGTACTTGCTTCTGTAGGATAGGATATTTCGCTTTGTGTGGAGATGTTTTCTTCCAACGGTATTCCTGTTCTAGTAATTTCTTCTTCAATGAATTTTGTAGTGGTTTCTATAGTCTCTAGTGAGTTTTGCGTAGTTTTCTCCTCTTTATCGAATGATGTAAATAACTCTTCCGCAGAACCTGTGGTTGTTTCTAATAGTGGATGCTCTGTCTGAGATGTTTCTGTTATGCTGTTTGAAGTGTATGTTGGACTAGATGATATTGTCGTTTGTTTTATATCATCCATTAACATTTTACTTCGTTCAGTAACTGCAATGTTATACATTTTTAAAATATTCGTTTTGACGTCTGGCGACTCTGTAGTTATCATATCTTCCTCCAGTGATCCTGTTGTTGTAATTACTAGTTTTGGTGCTATTGTGGTATAAGTAATTTGTTGATTTGTTGATGTCTCAGTTGTAAGATTTTCATCAGTTGATATTGTTGTAGTTTCGTTTGTTGACCAAATAGATGAGGAAGCAATTGATAATTTATTAGAACTGCTATCTTCAATTGTTGTGAGTTCGGATGTTGTAGTTATAGTTTCTAAAGACTCTTTGTCAGATGAGAAATCAACTTTATTTGGTAACCTCGCTTCGCTTTCTACGGCAATAAGAGTTTCCAACGATTCAGTAGTCGTCGTCCTAACTGCTAGCTCCGACGCATTCTCTCCACTTTCGCGCAAAGATTCGTCTTTTTGCACTTGCTTCAGGCCTTCAGTTTCTGTAGTTTCATTAACCTTTTCTGTGGTAAACGATGCTACAAAAGTTGTTGACTCTGCGACGGGTTCTGTTTGCGTCGCTATATTGTCGGTGGTGTTTATTACTAAATTTGTACTGTCTGGAGTTGCATTTCCAAAATCTTTATCACTGCTTGGTGGAGGTAAGGCCAAAGTTTGCTGAGACTCCTTTCTTTTTTCAACAATCATTGATTCGGAAACTTCATGATCCATATGGGTTAAATTGCGGCTTGGTGATAGCACACTATCCATATTGGACAAATTTGTAGTTTCTTCGTCAGCTGATATTGCTATGGATTCAGTTGTTGTTTCCTGGATGTTAACCGGTGTTGTTGTCTGGTGCTGCCGTATACTCTCTAATTCTTTAGCAGGCAAATTTTCCTCGTTGGCCTCAGCTGAAAGGATTGCTTCCTCTTCTGGATTATTCTTCAATGCTTCATTTTTCTTCTCCTGTGGTAAAATTGTATAATCAGATATCGCACTGGTTACTTCAATGTTCTCAACATTGTTATGTTGCCATGCATTCATTTCAGTAGTTTCCAACAACACCTCACTATCATTTAATTGCGCCTGATTAGCAACAGCTGTGATGGTTGCTAAGTTAGCTACATCAACCTTAGTTGTTGGTGTTGTGATGTTAATATTTGGGACTGCCATTGTTGCGACGTTTAAAGCAGCTGCTAAAATCTCATTTGCCGCTACGGCTGCTCTCACCAATTCACCTAAAATTGCCGGACTTTCAGTTGCTATCGAAGAGGCTATTGGTGTTGATGTTGTGGGTGACATTGGTGTAGTAGTTGTTGTGGTATCAATTTGATGGGGCAAACTTGTTCTAAATGTTGTTGCAGCAACAAAACCTCTATTGTCAACTGTCACGTCTTCCAATGACGCACCTACGTTAGCAAGCCCACGCGCGAATACTTCTTTTCTATCTTTTTTAGCTCTCCTACTTATCTGCTCCCTGTACCCGTCTTCAACTTGATCACGGTCCTCCAACTCAGCCGCAGCTGTTGTTGCTAACTTTGCTACAACCACTGCTACTTCAGCTAAAGCCATTTCCTCGATAGTCATGGGCGACAAAGTGGTACCCATTTCGGCTTCTTTTCCGCCTTCGGTGCTTGTATACGGCTCAGTGTCCGTGGAAGGAAATTCAGTGTGCATTGTGTTGACAAGATCATATTCGATTTTGCCAATTTCTAAAGTGCCACTCTTGTTGCTGGTCCCTTCCGCAGTTATTGCTGCTTCACTAATTGGCGCTGCTTTGGCAGGTGCGCCACAAACTAGTAGTGCTGCCAACGCGCAAGTTAGCATGTGGCAAACCAAGCTATGTCTTGCCATTATGTCTGTCACTTTTTTACAGTGCTTTTGTAATATTTAACTATTAACTGTTTTCCCTTTCAATGGAATGTCGTTTTTTACGTCGTTTCGTTCGAGCTGTTTGCGCGGTATTGATTTTTTCTCCTGGTACTCGCTTGCGTTTACGTTCGTAATATGAACATTCAGTTTATGAGCAACCTGTTTTTAGTTTTTGTACAATAACGCTTAACTTTACACTCGGCATAACCGTTTTTATAAGCTAGTTTGCTCTGTTACTGTTTATTATTTGCCGCTCTTCAGCTACACATATTTTCTGCCAACCACCGTCACCGTAAATGGCTAATGGTTGTCAAGCCACTTATTTTACAATAATCCTATATTCAAATCCACGCGTTTTCGATTTCTGGTTCGTTCGACAATATTGCTACTTATTCTTAATTGTGTTTGAATTTGTATTAGTTTAGTTTAAATTATTCTTTGTAATTCACCAAATCCACAAACAGTCTTCATCGGTTGTGTTTATCGTGTAAATACCATTCACTTTGGTTGTGACTAGTTGCGTTTAGGTTAGCTGAGGAACTAAACCCACAGTACGGGTGTACAACATTCATATACGTTTTCCGTTAACCGACTGGCTTTTGAGAGTGTGTGTCTTTAACCCCGTCTCTGCCTCGGACTGAAAGTTTATTAACGCTATTTTTTGCTTGAGTTCCTGAAGTTTTCTTGTTGGCACTTTGTAGGCCATCTGACGCTTTGTTGCTCTTTCGCTGCTGCTCTTGTTGTATATTGATATTTCTCTTTTACTCTGTCGATCGCCGCTTTGTCGTCTGTCGCTCCTGCGCAAAGTATTGTGTTTATTTGCGATATTATGATATTTGTTGATATTATTTGAATCTGCATAATTAGTATACGTATTACAGTTGCGAAATATTTCACTATAAATACAAATGCATATTTCAAAATACTTTCCTTCATCTACTTAATGTTGTGAGGTTAATTTAGGATTTCAGACTCCAATTGTTGTTCTTATGATCATATCATAGGCTAAGAGTATATTGTAAGTAATTAAGAACATTTATATCATACAGAAAAGAACGAACCAAGTTAAGAAAGTAAGAAAACCTTTGAAAAAGTTAAATATCCTAACGATTATTAGGGCTTTTAATACATTACCAATAATCCAAACAGTTCGAAATTCGTAAAAGAAAATTGGAATAGAACATCTATGGTAAACTGCTTCTACTACACGATAAACGCAGTGGAGGATATCTAGTATACTATGTATTTCTATGCTGCAGCTTCGTCTGTACCTTGAGTGCGAAGCTAGAGCCAGAAAATCTGATTTTTTAAAACAAAATCTATAAATTCCAAAATGAATTCGTCAAAAATTGCTGGCGGCAGAAAACTTTCACTATCTTCATACAAGTAGTTAAAACACACATCCAGCAGCAAAAGCAATAATTATATTTTATTCATATTAGCCATTCTGATCTGATCGGTCACCATTGAAGGTTGGAAATTAGTTTTTCAGCTAACAATCAATCAGCATTTGCATATTGCGAAATCGAGTCTTTGTTTTCTAAAATTAAAACAAAAACGTTAGTAATCGGAAAAATAATATTCTGTATAGCCTACCACAGTATTTTGGAAATCTGTAGCATATGAAGTATAACTAATGTGGAACAATTGCCATTAATACTAATAATAACTACTTTCTTCTGATAAATTCCAATGAAATTAGCAACAGCTACATTCTTAATTATCTTTTAACTGCACGCACTAAACAATTAGAAAACAAGTAAGAAAGTATTAACTTCGGGTGCAACCGAATATTTTATACTCTTTCAACTCGCAGAAATCAAAGCCAAGGAAATACTTTAAGGAGTAAAATGGCAACTAGAGACTTGGGAACGAAGCAATTTAATATGGATAATACTATATATAACTCTTTCACTATGGCGTTCACTGATCAAAGATTCATGACTCGTCATCTGCGATTAATTCAAAAATTGGGGACCACTTTCACACGTGTTCAAATTTTCTTGGCATACTTCTACAATTTCTGGTCGTCAGTGGGACCATTTTCGCTCACACCTTGCACATGTTCAAGTGCTCCGTCACAATGTCATGAACCACAAATTTTGATAAATTTAACATCTGAGCAATTACACGAATACTTTGTCGACGATCTGTCGGTGTTTGTCGAAGCCGCAGATCTCCCAGCACGGGAGATCCTTTATCTGCGACCACTTTCTGGCCATCCAAAAAGGCCTGCTACCACCGAAACACACCACTCCTTGCTAAAGCAACTTCTGGGTACACAGAATTTAATCGCGTACCTTTGCTGTAACAAACGCTGCATTTTGGGCTTGCGCCACTCACAGAAACACGTCGAGCGAAAATGTTTGTCCTGACTCTTCAGGTGCTCGGAGACAACCGCTTCCAGCCGCTCGTTCGTTGGCCAGGAACGCCCTCTAACGAATCCAGTCGGTGGCACACGCTCCGAAGTAAAATCGCGCCGGTAGGAAATCAGTCCTATTACTTTGCTGACAAACCCTGTATGCAGTATATGGGAGTTGGGGTAATGTCGACCCAATTTTGTTTAGTAAATATTATCATTCCACAAACAAAAAGAAATGTTCCCTGACTGGGAAAAGGTGAAGGCACACCTATTGTGATCACCTGGTCCAAATTACAGTTTTATATCTTAATTTAGTGCTTAGTTATGCGCTTTATAGGTTTTAATGGCGTTTGTGGGCGTGGCAGTGTTCCGATTACGCCAATCTACGACGGACGGACAGACAGACAGTCGCTTGGATTTCAACTTTTCTCATCATCCTGATTATTTATACTACTGTGATCAAATTGAAATTCTTCGATGTTTACCATGTCTAAATTTTTTGAACAAAGAAGTGTGATAATGCACCATTTCATACTGCATTGGTTATTCGTGATCATTTCGCCGCATTTTCAACTAATATCGTGCCACAACAACAGCATTCGCCTGATTTACCTTCGGGTAACTTCTTGCTATTCAGCAAATTCACATGACCACTCCGACACCGTTTTGACTCAATTGAGGATATAAGAGCTGAATCGAAGAAGGTTCTGATGGCCACCACAACGGAGGATTTTTTCAAATGCTATGAAGACTGGAAAATTCGTTGGCATAAGTGTATTGCAGCGGGAGGGGATTACTTTGAAGGAGATGAAATGGAGAAAATTCACCTTTCAATTTGATCACAGTAGTATATACATATGTACATAACCCTACATCTATCTCGCTTGATTTTTGGGTGATACATACAGCCGTTAGGTGAACAAAACTATTATACTCTGTAGTAACAGGTTGAAAAAGTTTAAAAACCTCTAACTACGGTTGTGCCTAAGCTATAACAATAAAGGAACTTGATTTTGATCATATATGTAGTTTGTATGGTAGCTGTATGTATATGCCACAGTGGTCCAATTTGAACTATTTCTTCGCTAAATTACGTGAAGATATTTTGACAAATAAACTAGTTTTCTTTACAAGAACTTGATTTTGATCGGTCAGTTTGTGTGGCAGTTGCATACTAAACTGGTCCAATCTAAACAATTTCTTTAGAGATTGTAAAGTTGCTTTAAATAATAAGTCGTGTTAAATTTTTTGAAGATATGTCATCAAAAAAAGTTCAGTCTGTATAGCAGTTATATGCTATAGAGATGAATTATTTGCGGTTCCAACACATACGGACGGACATACAGACGGAGATGGCTAAATTGACTGATAAATTTTATGGTCCACGCTTTCTTCTGGGTGTTACAAGCTTCGTTGCAAACTTAATATACCCTGTTCAGAGTACACAAAAAAATATGCAATACCACTAGTGAACAGGTAAAGTAAATTTTAGCAAACGCTGCGAAAGGAATTTCATATATGTGGTAAGTTGCGCCATAAATCGTTAAAATGTACGTACAAATATACAAACTCTAGAAGTATTGTAAGGCAAACTGGTTTTAGCTCAACATGTGTCTTTGCTTTATTCTATTTAGATTTTAACATACTTGTATGTGGTTTATTCTATAAATTTTACTAATCGACCATCACACATTTAGCCTATGCACAGAAAATAAGCTTGAATAAGCGCCAGCTTCTGTTATATGTAAAGGTACACTCTTTCATGTTTCATTGGTTAATGTGCAGTATTTTCTCTCATTAACGCACTTATTTAATGAAAGCAAATAAAATATCAGAATAAATAGAAAAGAAACAAGCAAAAGACTTGTACAAGAAACTCATAGCGCGCAATATTTTTATACAAAAAATATACCTACACACATATAGTAGTAAGATAATACATGCGAAATGACGAACTTTTATTAAATGAAAAAAGCTAATAAAATCTTCGCTTGCTAACGAAAGAGGGTTTATAGGGTCAAACAAACACAAGAATTCCAAATATTACGTGGTTTTTGCTTTTTAAGCCACACGTCAAATAGTTTGCTGCGCTCCGATCATTTGAATAAACAACAACCACATATAAGCACACGCAATTTGGCTTTAATGAATGCACAAAGTGATGTTAATGATATGTATGTAAATACGTGTTATATTAGCAATAACAACAACAAGGTTGTAGCAAAACCATTGTCTCCAACTTTTGATTTCATTAAATTCGCTTATTATAATTCAATAACAACAACAAAAATTTACCTATTATATAACCACTACACTTTATTTCCTTCTCTAGATTGCTTTCAAGTTGTCTTCTTATTAGAAGTTAAACATCCTTGAATTTTAACAATCTTGCGCTCTTATTATATCCTCAATGATCAGATATCAGAAGATTCCTTACATCATTTTTGATACTTTTTGAATTTAGCTGCCAGAAGTTTCAACTTACAATTTTTCTCAATGTCTGATTAGCAGCAGCTGACTGTCAGTCAAGTTATGGAACCATTTTTCCGTCACACCCTCTATATATGCGCGAACTACTCTCTCAGTTTTTGCGATATCGTTCTGAAATGCGCACTTTTCTTCCCAAGAAGCTGCTCATCTATAACAACACCTGATATCGGTCCGCTAAAGCATATAGTTGCCATACAAATTAAGTAAAAAAAGGGCTAAGTTTCGGTGCACCCAAACATTTTATATGTACTCTTACAACTTGCAAGAATCAAAGCCACGGAAATACCGTAGAAGGTAAAACTACAACCAGAGGATCCTAATCTAAGCAATTTTATAAATAAAAGTACATATACTCTTTATAAGTCTTACACTGGCCGACAAATTTGGCATTGTTAGTAGAAGAATTGTCAGAAAACTAAAATCGTTATACGTGAGTATAGGAGGTGGGGTAGTAATTTTATCCATTAACATTACTAAAAAAATGTTCCCTGGGTTTCATTAAGGTACCTCACATACAATCACCAATGATATGGAGCAAAGTCAGCCGGATGTTCGAAAATCCTGAAAATAGTTATATGGGGGCTACGTCAAGTTTTCGCCCAATTGTATCTATTTTATGGACAAAGATATACTGTTATGAGTAAAACATGTTCTGTAATCTTCATTAAGATAACTCAAATATTGGCCGATATATCCATCATAAAGTCACTTGAAAATTTGAAATCTTTTGTTGACGTTAAATGTTTTTTCATAGTTATGCTTTGATTAAAACCCAAACATCTATATTGGATTGACGTCTGGTGACTGTGGTAGCCAATCTAAGGTGTTTCTAAAGTAACAATACGGTTATTTTTGCTGTAAAGCATGTCAGCTTTTCTTAGCCAAACACGTCTCAAGGGGTTGCCCAGTACAACGGTTAATGTTTTTCTGCGCGGAATGCAATTTTTTTTCAATGTGTGTTCTGAATTCAGGCGTTTGATTACAGTACTGCTGCGTTTTAAGCCAGATCTCTGAAGCCTCCCGTATTGGATTTAGAAATATTTTGTTTCCAAATGGATTAGATTTACCCCTTTACAAAGTTTGTTTTGCATACCTTAGACTGAGCAGTGGCTTCTTCTCAAAAACGAGACAATAGCTTTCTCGCCTCTGGTTTGGTAGTTGTCACGTGATTCCTTCCTCTTCATCTCTTGTCATCTATATTTCCAGATCGCGCACAGGAAAAACGTTATGTTTTAAAACGCACTGTGTATAGCAATTTCAAGTCCTTCTACGTAGAATTTTTAAATTTGAGTGACATTGTGACAAAACTGCAGTAATTTGAGAGGCACTGCTAAAAATATACAAATCATAAATCATTTGAAAAAGTTCTGTAAAGAAATTGGCTAAATAATAAATATGATTTTAAAAGCTAAAATACATGCTTTGAAACCAAAAGCACTTGAAACCAAAGTGCAAAGTAGTGCTTATAATAAAATGACAGTAATATTGACCTAAAAATACTTTTATATTGTTCCACACATACATATATTTTGCATATCGAATATTCCACACCACACCATCCACAAACTCTGTATTAAAAAAAGTTCAGATTGGAGACTTTGCCTAAAGAGTTAGCCTAAAAGTATACTACTAATTATTTTTTACAATGATAATTCATAAACAGAGATTTAGAGTTGCCAGGTATTATTTATTACATATGTCCAATAATATATTGTTACGATTTTACTGCTTGCTAGTTCACTTTGTTAGGTTCGTATCTCTGGATTGACAAATAAAACTACAACTGTTTAATTTAATTCAACTACTCTTTATTTCACAACTCGTCTACACTATAGCAGTTTACTCTTAGCACTGATCGATTACGTTCGCGCTGCCACGGCTTATATAGCCACGCACTTCTCGCTGATGCCGACGTGTCCTTCTAGAATATCGCGTCTGGAAATTACCAGAACATAATGCTATACGGCGCCAGACGCAAGCAGACAGCCGCGGCGTCAGATGTCTACAACAAGACAAATGCTATTCCATATACCTACAGCTATTGTTCATAATAAGGGATGCATATAGCAATACAAATACAACTTAATACTACTTTTTGTAACACTGCCCTCCACTAAAGCCTAATCGTCCCGATTAGGCACAAATCCTCTTGAACCAAATGGGGCGAGCCTCTCCAAATGCACTACTTTCATTTTACATCGTGCTTTCCCATTTCTTTGTATGCGGTATACCACGTCATTAAGTCGTTTCATCACCATATAGGGTCCTTCCCAGGCTGTCTGCAATTTCGGGGACAAGCCTTTCTTTCGAAGTGGATTGTACAACAGGACCAGATCACCTTCTTCAAAACCTTTTGAATTTGCCGCTTGATCGAACCGGTCCTTCATCTTATTGCTCATCAGATGCGTGTGCTGTCTTACCATTAGATGCAATTCATTCATTTCTTCCTTTAAGGCAGAACAATAATCTCCATCATTTCTTACAGCTGTAGGATTCGTTCCAAACTTAAGATCAGCAGGGAGTCGCAGATCAGATCCGAAAATAATCTTTGCTGGCGTGTAACCAGTTGTCTCGTGCTTCGCTGAACGATACGCCAGCAGGAACATCTGGATGCACTTGTCCCAATTCCGTTGATCTTTATCAACGATTTTCCGCAGATGTTCTTCGAGCGTTCGGTTGAATCTCTCCACCATTCCATCTGATTGTGGATGTAACGCTGTTGTCCGTGTCTTGTGGATGCCCAATAATGTACAGACTTCTTGGAAAATGGAAGATTCGAAATTCCTGCCTTGATCTGAGTGTAATTCGACGGGCACTCCGAACCTTGTTATCCAATTTTCTACAAACGCTTCGGCTATTGTCTTCGCTTCTTGGTTTGGTAAGGCATATACTTCTGGCCATTTACTGAAATAGTCCACGACAACCAGTAGATATTTGTTTCCGGCCGTACTGGTTGGGAACGGACCTGCAACATCCATTGCGACTCGTTCAAATGGTGATCCCACGTTGTACTGTTGTAGCCTACCGCGACTCTTGGCTTTAGGACCTTTAGCTGCCATGCACTCTACGCAATTACTTATCCATTCTGCTATGGAATCTCGACAACCGATCCAGTAGAACCGTTGTTTAATCTTCTCAATAGTTTTTGTAATCCCAAGGTGCCCTCCACTAGGTCCATTGTGATATTCTTTCAATACTTTCGGGATCATGGACTTCGGTACTATGATCAGCAGACGAGACTGTTTGCCATCTTCGCTTTCCCAGGTACGATGAAGGTATCCATTAACGAGGTTTATGCTGTTCCATTGGGCCCAATATGCTTTTGCCGTTGGATTCTCGTTACTTATTTGTTCCTTTGGTGGTCGTACCCCATTTTCTTTGGCCATTACCAGCTTTGCAAGATCAGGGTCCTCCAGCTGATTGATTCTGATGCGATGAGGAGTCCAATCATCTTCAGGTTCTATATTCAGTAATCGCACGTCGATTATACCTTCTTTTCCCTCTGATTTGGAGCAATGTTTACATTCCAGTGGACAAGGGCGACGTGATAATGCATCCGCATTTTTGTGGTGTATCCCCTTTCGATGTTCCGTTTCGAAGTTTAACGACTTGTGAGATGTGGATGCTTCGTCCTCGTTATCTGTTGGTTGTTTCCGTTTTGATGGGTTTACTTTTATATTGCAATTTCGGGCAAAGTGACCCGCTTTTCCACAGTTGAAACATCTGCCTATTGTATTTACTCGCGGTGCAGCAATTGTCTTCAGAGTCTTCAATATTTCTTCCATCAGCGCCGGTTGTTCCATTTCAACCCTTTGTACCTTGTGTGCTGGTTTACTTAGTAGGGAAGCTGTTTCCTGTGTGAGGGCGTGCGAAACCGTTTCAGCAAACGTTCTTTTTTGGGAACGCATATGTGGCGCGTTTGGTGTCCACATCACGAATTCCATTTATGAAACATTGAATTTTTACCCTCTCAATGTAATCCACAGGTGCATCTGCATTTGCCAAATGAGCTAGTCGTTCTATTTCAGTTGCGAACTCTTGCAATGACTCGTTCATTTTCTGACCCCTATTTTGCAGTTCGATCTGGTATATTTGTTTCCGGTGCTCACTACCATATCGTCTTTCTATCGCACTCATCAATGCCTCATAGTTGTCCCGTTCACAGTCTGGAATAGTCTGAAGGATTTCTGCCGCAGGTCCTTTCAATGATACAAACAAGGACGCCACCTTGTCCGCTGCATTCCAATTATTGGCCATTGCTGTCTTTTCAAACTGAAGTTTGAAAATTTGAAATGGAATACTTCCATCGAATATGGGTGCCTTCAATCTTTGATTATTTGTTGATGGTGCAGGGCCATGAAGTTGCAGTTCTCGCACACGATTACTCAATTGAAGAACTTCTGATTTTAAATTTTCTTCGTCATTTTTTAACGTGCTTAATTCGTCTTCAAATTTTTAAAATTTCTCTTGCACTTGTTTTTGTACTTGTAAAGTATTTTCTGTAATCTGTTGTACCAAACGATTTTCTAACTGCGTATTATTTTCAGCTATTTGCGTCATTTGCTGTGCCAGACGATTTTCTGTTTGCACTACATTTTCAGCTATTTGCTTAATAGCCACTAACAACGTGTTCATGTCTACACTTAATGATGTTCGTTGTTCTTCTACTTTCTCTTCTACCTTTGTAGAAGTTTCTGGCCCAACAAATTCGAACTCGTCCACATTAATTCCATCCGCTTCCATTGCTTCACGTAATCGTGCCTGCAGATCCGCCTTTTGCCCGCTTATCGGCAAATTACGCTCCTCCAGTTCCTTTTTTAATTGCTGAATTCTCAATTCTCCGAATTTAACCATCTTGAATTTGGATTATTTGACAATCCCACTTCTGACACCAATTGTTACGATTTTACTGCTTGCTAGTTCACTTTGTTAGGTTCGTATCTCTGGATTGACAAATAAAACTACAACTGTTTAATTTAATTCAACTACTCTTTATTTCACAACTCGTCTACACTATAGCAGTTTACTCTTAGCACTGATCGATTACGTTCGCGCTGCCACGGCTTATATAGCCACGCACTTCTCGCTGATGCCGACGTGTCCTTCTAGAATATCGCGTCTGGAAATTACCAGAACATAATGCTATACGGCGCCAGACGCAAGCAGACAGCCGCGGCGCCAGATGTCTACAACAAGACAAATGCTATTCCATATACCTACAGCTATTGTTCATAATAAGGGATGCATATAGCAATACAAATACAACTTAATACTACTTTTTGTAACAATATACTAGCCCAGCAGACTTGGCACTTCCGTAATCGATGCATAAAATATTTAAACTTGTGTATAAATTAAACTTAAAACAAAATGTATTAAAAAATTCGCGGTAGGAATGAAATTAAATTATTATTTTCGATTAACATGATGAAAAATTAACGTGATACAAAGCAAAGCTTCGACATCTTTATTTTTCGACGCCAATATTACTCGTTCACCCAGCCAACTATGGTTATTGAGTTGTTGCACAATATCTGGGAAAACATGCTTGTAAGTCAGTAATGTGGCAGAAATCTGTGGGTAATATCACAAATGCGGTCGAGGTGTCCACTTCGACTATAATATTTCCAATGTCTAACAACTGCTTCGCAAATACATTCGTAGTTTCATCTTGTCATCAAAATACTCGCATGGGAGTTGTTAATTGTAGTTTTTTATGTACCGCTACAAATACGGTGATTTAAGCCATGCCTTTAGTTCATCAGTAGTGCGTTTCTGTAACCCATTTCGATCGATGTTCTCGACTCAAATTCTCGATTTGACGTCACTCTCACTCAATGTGTTTCTGTAAAATAATTACTCGATTCAATCGATAGTCAGCTGATATGTTCCATTCCATTTCAGTAGGAATACTCGATTGAATGTGTTTCTGTAACCAAATTGAATGAAATACTGTCGATTGGTTTTCTCACTTCCATTTGAGGTGATGACAAAACAAATGTACGTTACATTTAAAATGGAAAATTTGTTGAATTTAAAGCAAATGTAAGTATATTTTTGTTAATATATTATATATGAATAGTTAAAAAAGATTTGATGCATTTTCTTTACAGAGAAGTACGTCGGGGCGGGCTACGAATGGCCAAAAGAGGCGGTTACTGCACTTAATGCAGCAGCACCGCAGCGTTGGAAGGGGCCAATACACGAAACCAAACGCGAGGAAGGAGCACGAAGAGGTTTGGGCTGCCTTTTGCTGCTGAGTTAAACGCATTGGGAGGGTCCCACAAGTCCCCTAATCAGTGGAAAAAGGAAAAAACTAAAATAATCTTGTGTATAGCATTACAATTTACATATGTGTTTTGGGTTTTTTTTTTAGTGTTGGATAGACTGGAAATCGGCAGTCAAGAAGCTGCACAATGCCCACAGAGCGTTCGCCAGACAAAACTGGCAACCTGCCGCTGCAGGACGGTCCAAAACCGTTGGATGCCAGGGGACCGGGAAATTCTTGGGTTTTTTTCCAGCGACATGGTGGACGGTGATGGGCTCACTCCCGAAATTGGTTTGTCGGTGAGTAACGTCTGTCAAAATTTAAAGTTGTGATTATAAATGTGATAATAAAATTGGTGTATATTGCAGACAACTGCTGAAATGGTCGATGTTACCATTGAGGATGAGGGTGATGCTACTGCCAACATTGGGTTGGACGTAAGTAACATATTACAAAACTAAAAACTAAGCTATTTAGTGATCCGTTCGGAATTCTAGGCAAACGCGGACGGTTTGGACATTTTCGAAGTGGAGGCACTTGATGAGGTTCCAATGGGTCAGATGCTTGAGGTTGAGCCAAACAAAAAGAAACCCCCAAACAGCGCACAAACCAAAGCTGTGTGGAAGAGGCAACCAGTCTGATTGAAAATCACCATGCGCAGCTGAAAGAGATTTTGGAGAGACAACACAGGGAGCACATGAGTGTTTTAAATGGCATTCACAATACCCTGAGAGCTCTGCTGGAAACCATGACGGGAGGTAACAATTCGCGATAAAATTTGTACGTTCTTTAAATCTCATAAATATTCCTTTTCTTCTAGCGACTGTTGAATAAGGAGTAGGCACAGAAAAAATGTTTGATTTATGTTGTCAAACATTGGCTTCAAAAAAGATGCACATTGCATTTAAATGCATGTGGTTTTTTTATGTGCATACATATGTATGTATGTATATTAATATATGTACAAATAGATAAGTAAGCATTTTTCAATGATATTTGAACACAAAATATTCGTTTTTTTCTTAATGTCAAGAATTACCAAATTGTTTATTTTAAATTATTATCACACGTGTACAAAGTTTATTTTAGAATTATTATTAAATGAATAACAAAATGTATTGAAAAGAAATTAAATGCCTCCCACTCGTTAAAACTGTCTGTGACATAAATATTATATTCATTGGTTGGGGCCAAGGCTTTGCGAATGTACACCAATAGCAGTAACTGCTTCAAACGGGGTTATGTTCACTACAATCGACTGTTATTATAATATATATTGTTACAAAAGTAGTATTAATTTTTGGTACTTGTATTGCTATATGCATCCCTTATTATAAACATTGGGCGCCGCGTTTGTCTACTTAAACAATAGCTGCATTTGGCGCCATATAACATTATGTTCTTATACTTGCCAGACGCAATATTCTAGGACACTTCGGCATTAGCGAGGAGTGCGGGGGCTATATAAGCCGTGGCAGCGCCAACGTAATCATCCAGTGCTAAGAGAAAAATTGTTGTAGTGAAAAGAAATTGCGAAATAAAGAGTTGTTGAATTGAATTAAACGGTTTTTGGTTTTATTTGTCAATCCAGAGATACGAACCTAGCAAAGTAAACTAGCAAGCAGTAAAATCGCAACAATATTATAAAAAATAAAGAGTTAAACATAATTTTCAAACATTATCATTTGGAGTGTTCCTCATATTTTTCTGAACACCACTGTATGTGAATTAACTACAAAAGTGGTTTCTTAAAATAGTATTTCGTATAGCTCTTCCTTCATTTAAAATGTTAAGTAATGAACCATTGTCTCCATGCGGAAAATTTTTTCAAGTGGATCAACTTCAGGAAGTGGAAAGTTATATCTCTTTCGAATATTATGTAGCGTACAGCATGCATTAATTATTGATCCTGCAAATGAGGGGCTCACCATTAGGCCACGGTCTTGGGAAAGGCACCCAAATAATTTTTTTAAAACTCCATTAAGGCGTTCCACACAATTTCGAGCTCGTGCGTGAGAATCGTTGTAGCTTTGCTGACTAATACTCTCTACATTTCTGAATGGAGTCATTAGCCATGGCTGCAACGGATATCCAGAGTCTCCAAGCAACCATCCTGTGGACCCATTGGCAGTGTACTCATTCAGCATATGGGACTTTAGTGTACTGCTTTCCCATATGTAGGCGTCGTGCGTACTTCCCCCATATCTTGCAAAGCACGCCAGGATATTTAAATCAAAGTCGCACACTAATTGCACTTTTTTGGGAAAAAAATATCCTTTTCGATTAATGTAGCAGTGTTCTACTGCAAGTGGTGGCTTCTTAATTTTGACGTGAGTGCAGTCAATCGCTCCTAAGATGCCAGGAAATCCAGTAGCAGTGAAGAACCTGGAAGTGAACATAAACATAAGCCAGCTATAAAAAACCCAAATTAATGTTCAAGATTATAACACTTCACTTGCCGTTGCTTCACAATATTCTGCTGCTCAAAAGGTAGTTGGAAAAATGATGTAACGTTGCGCCATATGATTTTGCAAAATCTCTGTAATTTGATGCACTATGCGGCTTACCATGGTCTTACTTATAGGGAAAAACAAAATCCTGACCTACGTCCCTAAGAAATGATCCTGTAGCATAGTAATGCAGCGCTACACACAACCTAGTGGAGCTTGGAATAAATGTACTTCTTACTGCTGTGTCCGTAAAAGGCTGGATTTCCACAAGGAGTGCCCGTACTGCAGTTCTGCTGAAGCGGAATAACTCAAGAAAACGCGGCTCGGGAATGCTGAATGGATCTGTCGAGTCCCTTAAAGTGCGCCTTTGTATTCGCAACATATTTCTTCTGTCATGCCGTATGGCGAGCGTTATTACCAATAAACTCATAGCTGAAACACAATAAATTTTTTTATTTATTAATACGAATTAAATATTTGTGCACACATTTCTATAATGCTTACTTTTGTCAATAATAGTTTCTCAAACATGAAGTTGTCAGCCCGATTCGATAGATTTCTTGTCGATTGGCGTTCCATTTCTCTCACTGTTTCATATTTTGTCGACTTATGCTTACAGAAACACTCGTTCTCGATCAATCGACTAATTTGGATCGAATCGAAATGACGTCACTTTAATCGAGTATATTGTCGATTCCTTACAGAAACGCACTACAGATAACTGAAATAGTCTGACAAAAAATCACCTGACAACGAAATCATGGCTCCACCAACAATATTTTTTGGGTTTTCACGAAGATCTTTGATTGTTCTGTCTAGAGCCTCCAGTGAGCCATTGTTAATTCATCCCAAATAATCAATAAACATACTCGTACCTGTAGGATTTTGGCAAGTGCGCAATTTTTGGCGATGTTGCAAATTGATGTTTTTGGGTTTATTTACGTGTTTAATGGTAATTTGAAAGCATTGAAATTAAGAATGTTTTTCTTAAACACATACATATCTTCCACCATGATCAATGTTTCACTGTAAATTTCTGCAGTAATTTGTAGTGTAGAATTTAAAGCTTGAAAGCACACACGACGCAAAACATCCTCTCTTAGGATCTCTATACTCAACCCAAAGACGGTCATACTGCTACTTTTATTAACTTATTTATTTACAGATGTACTTTCTTGGACTTCACAGAGTTACAATATTCCATATTGATGTGAGTCTCAAAGGCTTTGGACAATATTGGCAAGTATGGCACAATCAACATTTTATCCTCTAACCTTCATAACTTCACAATCGCCCATTGTTCGCATTTGATCGTGAACGATACAATAGATACCGCTTGTAACACTTGCCGTCGACCATACAGGGTGAATTGTAGTTGAAAAGTCCGCTAGGTCTACCTAGCATGTGCTTGGCAACTATTGCATGAACTTTTTATGGAATCAATTTCGTCTGACCTTATTTTGTCCATTGACTAAAGCAAGGACTAGGCCACATACGCGATGCTTTATGAAGACATTCATGAGTAATTTTTTTTTTAACTCTGGCAGTGATGTTATATCTTACAAGTGAATGTAAGAGATAAATCTGGATCTTTTAACATATGGCATAGCATGTGTCGCGAGCGTCCTAAGAAAGTGGTTATCAAAATTGTCATTCTTCCCAAATTACTCACATCTGTCATCAGCATTTATAGCCTGTTCACACTAGTTTCTTGGCATAAAATTTTCCATTTTGATGTTAAATGGTATCCTTCAAAAGATCAAAGAATATTGTATTGTATCATAAGTTCTGTGTGTTTCAGATACATATTAATTATATAATAAATAAATATTCTGACGATGAAGCGCAATATCTCTAGAGTATAAATTTTCTCTCAAAATGACAACAGCTGATCAGTCAATGGTGCGTCAATAAGACCTCTTTGTGTGTTTCGACATGTGTTTTGTCAACTCAAATGACAATATTATGTTATGTTTACACGTTTACAAAATTCCTTTTCTGTTGAAGAAACATTTGTAATTCTTGATCAATGGTTACATATATTTTAATTAAAACATGAATATTATGACAAAATATTATAGTGTAATGTGCTATTATGTGTTCTATTGATTTGTCTATTGCCGGATCATATTGAAAAGCATCTCTATCAAAAAAGATCAACACAAAAAAGAGCACAAATCTTGAAATGTCACTATTACAAAGCATTCGGTGGTTGTCAAATCACAAATATTACGGTTGCGTTCAGAAATTTAATTTGTAACAATACTTAAGATATATCAGCTTTCTTCTCATTTTCCTGTATCAAATAGTGAAAATGGGCGAAATTGGATTACTACCATATACAGTGAGTTCCAAAAAGTGTTCATGTATGTATAGTTAAAAATAGTGTATGGCTGCTGATCTTTAGAAGAACAAACTTTCAAATAAAATCTTGTTTTACGGAAAGTAAAGTATATTTAATCAAAAGCTTTTTTTAAAATAAATGTGAGAAAAAATAAAATTTGCATTACGTGAACACTTTTTGAACTCACTAAACCTAATATAAAGAATCCAGGTGACTTTGTGCTGGATATATCGACCAATATTTGAGTTATCTCAATGAAAATTACAAAGCATATTTTACTCAAAACTGTGTACCTTTGTGCCTAAAGTATAACATCCGGCTGACTTTACCCCATGTAATTGGTATGTATGTGTATATAATACTATGTTCCCACCAAAAATTTTGAATTATTATATTACATTTAATTTCTTCACTAATCTAGCCCGATCTCACTGCCGTTGGGCAGATGATAAAACAGGTGTTTTTGCCATTCAACAATTCACATCGCTTAATATTTGTTAAAAGAAAACATTGTTATATGGCCGTCTTCTCTTAAATATAATGGGAATAATAGGTGCATTTTTTTTTTTTTGGGGGAAGTCGATTTTCAGGTAAATTCAGATAAATAGCGTTAAATTCATTTGTTTGCTTACATTTTTTCTCTTTGAAGTGTCCCAAACAGCGGTGATTTCCAATACTCTACTTGTCAACATGTGCTAAATCAGAGTTGCACAGAGAGTGTTCGCGTAGATTAGATTCGTCTCGGAGAAGACGTTCCTTTGCCCGACCATGAAGAAGTTGGAATAGCTATTAGCCGTCTGAAGAACAGAAAACCTCGGCCGAGCTATTCAAACCCGGCGGCGAAGTACTGATAAGGAGCATACATCAGGTTCTTTGCAAAATATGATCGCACGAAAAGCGTGTCTAACGATTGGAATTTAAGTGTGCTCTGCCCAATGCAAAAAAGGGAGACCTCACAATCTGAGTCAACTACCGTGGTATAAGTCTTCTAAACATCGCTTATAAAGTTCTATCGAGCGTATTGTGTGAAAGATTAAAGCCCACCGTCAACAAACTGATTGGACCTTATCAGTGTGGCTTTAGACCTGAAAAATCAACAACTGAGCAGATATTCACAGTGCGATAAATTCTGGAAAAGAACCGTGAAACGAGAATCGACACACACCACAGCTGCTTTCGATAGCACGAAAAGGAGCTGTCTTTATTTGCCGATGTCTGAATTTGGTATCCCCGCAAAACTAATACGGTATATACTGTGTAAACTGACAATGAGCAACACCAAAAGCTCCGTCAGGATTAGGAATACCAAACAAGGTTTCAGACAATGCGACACCCTTTCGTGAGATTTCTCTAAGCTACTTTTGGAGAAAATAATGCGAGCTGCTGAACTAAACTGAGAAGGTACCATCTTCCAAAAAAGTGTACAACTGTTGGCGTGTTAGTTCTTCTTTCTTTCGTCTAGTGGCGAAAGAGGGCAAGACGAAATATCTCCTGTCAAGAAATAAACAGTCGTCGCACTCGCGACTAGGCACCCACGTCGCTGTTGACATTCATAACTTCGCCTATCTTGGAACCAGCATCAACACCAATAACAACGTCAGCCTCAAAATCCAACGCAGGATATCTCTTGCCAACAGGTGCTACTTCGGACTAAGCAGGCAATTGAGAAGTAAAGTCCTCTCTCGACGAACAAAAATAAAACTCTATAAGACACTTGTTATTCCCGTTCTGCTATATGATGCAGAGGCATGGACGTTATGCGTTTTCGAGAGAAAAGTTCTGCGGAAGATTTATGCTACTACGACATTGACATAGTGCAGCGTATTAAAGACAGCGGTTTGTTATATTATATTAATATTTTCTAAAAGCATGCAAAAAATATACATATATTGGAATAACTTACGAAATCTTTCGAATTTGGAAAAACTGTCGAAAGGTAATTTTTAATTCTTCGTTTATAACCAAAAAACTTAGTTGTACGAGAAAGGCTGGACCATCGAAAAAAAGCAAATACACTTGGGAGATTTCGTCTCTGCTTTCAATAAACGTCAATGAAAAAGCAAAATTCCACATAATCTATTTTTGATAGAGTTTGATTCTACTATTTTCAATGCAATCGAAGTTTTTGGACCAATAAAACTACTTAAGGTTATACCACAATGCAAAACTGTACAGTTTCAAAAATCTATAGATACGTAGGTACATAGGTGTACAAATACCGTAGTTCAACTCAGTTAAATACTTAGAAATTGCACTTTGTTCCAAGCTATATCGTAAGCTTCATGTAAAAAAAAAGCAAAGAGCTTCTTTTCTTCTAGCCGAGTTTACAACAGCTCTTCAGTCGTTCTTCCTTTTCGCTGTTTGGTGCCAATTATAGATTCCAAGGAGGTAGTAGATATCTCCACCTGGTCTTTTCAATAGAGTGGAGGTCCAATCCTCTGCATCATATAGGACGGGGATGATGGGGGGACTTCTACAAAGTATTCACCTGTTGGCAAGAGTTATTCTGCGCTGAATTTAGATGGTGGTGGTCCGTTGTTGACGGTGTTAATGCTGGTTCAAAGATAGAGGAAATTATCTACGACTTCCAAGTTATGACTGTCAACAATGTCGTGGAAGCCAAATCGGGCCTGTTCGATGCTGCAGATTGCGGGTCATCTTTTTGGTGAATTGGGTAGAGTACACTTAAGTTCAAATCGTTGGGCATGCTATCGTCTGACAATATTCTACAAAGAAACTGATGCATACTCCCTAGCCGTTCTTCGCCGCTCGGCCGCCAATCCATCGACCACACAGATTTGCTGTCCTTAGGCGAATAATTGCTTTTCAAACTTCATAGGCGGTCAATGGAACGTCACCATCTCCCCATGATACGCTTTCACTGCTATTCAGTTCAGTAGTATTTTTGAGCCATACTTCTATCGGTCAGCTCTCATAAGTGTGCATCGGGCCGCAAATCATTCTCTCCCGCCACGAATCCCGCACTGAACTTGCACTGGGCAGCCACACCTTCAAAATTAAGGGAAAAGCAAACAAAATACTTAGTACAGTTATCAAAACGCATTGATGTTATTAAAGTGCTGATGTAGAGGGTGATCTGGGCGTAAACTCGGTCAGCACAGAAATATAAAAAATTGTTGCAGCTCCACCATTTGCTCCAGCAATGTTGCGAAACCATTCTAATAAAGAAAAAGCTAAGTTAACTTCAAAAAGTTTCAAACACAGCAAATACGCAAATAATTGCGTATTAAACTCTATATTTATGAACATTTCTTTGGTGATTGCTTTATACCTCTTAATGCATTAGCTAAAAAAATTCTAAATTACTGGTTTAATATGTGATACAAGAAAATTAAAGTAATCGCAATTACAAGTAAAAAACTAAAAAGGTATCTTATCACTTCAACCTTTTTACTTAATAATTGCATAATTTAAACTCTTTTTTTTTATATGTTTTGAACAAATCACGACTGGTTGTGGTAAAAAACAACATTCACATATCTATTCATTGGAACATTATTGTAGCCACATGCATAACGTCGCAATAATTACGTGTGCCTATTTTTAGGCGCTAATTTAGATACAGTCGTGTAGTAACCGTCATATTAGGATCCACTCATACTATATTGAGAACATTTTTGAAGACATTTGTTTATACAAATAAAAATGTGTATTTTTTTAAGGAAAAAATGTCATTTCCTTTAATTCTAGATAAGGCATATTAAGTTAATCTGACAATATCAGATCTAACTGATGTTTCAAAATTTAAAGTAAGTCTAAACTAAACAAAATTAATAGTTGTTCACATGGAATATTCAAAATTAAAAAAAAAGTTCTGCAAATTGTGTAAAGCACAATTTTGAGCTATGGCTCAAAAATTAAAAAAAAAAAAAAATAGAAATCGAGAATGAAATAACTAAGTGTAAAAATAAATTTTATTTAGTCCAGTTTTTCAAAAAAAGAATTAAATAATGCATTTGTCCGAAATGTTAAATAATATACACGCTATTTGTACAAAATTAAAATAAACAAATGAACCAATTAGAATTATAAAAAATAACACGAGTATAGCATCGGGAAAACAATATTACAAATCACATAATAAAGGGAGCTTACTTAGTAACTTTTCCAATTAATTTAATAATAGATAACAAAACATATGAAAATCCAACCGGGAAATTTTTGAACTATTGAAGATAAGGAATATTTGAATTATTCTTTGTAAAAGAATATGTTGAAACATAAAATATTAATTTAAAATTAAGAAATACTCCTATATACATGAAAAATATATCTAGTAGTAATATTTATAAGCATAACTGCAGATTTTTTTGGTAAATTTTATAAATAAAATAAAACAGGAAAACTAAAAAGAGGGCATTCGAACAAATAAATCGAACAAATCACCTTGCTATTGCATATTCGAAGATGGGTCGCTTAGAGTTAGAGGTGGGGGAGTTAACATCACCGATATCACAAGGATATTTGAGAAATAAATTGGTTTGCTAAAGACGAAATCTGTTTTGTGAACTTACTATGGGAAGTCGGTCCTTAAGATGAGATTTACGAAAATATTTGTATGAAAAACTGAATTTCTATCGCAATGTTATCGTATCAGTAAAATTTTCAGCAATACTCGAATGAAAATAAATAATTGAAGTCTTTGCCACTAAATCTCGTCGTTAGCTATTAAATAAAGTTTGCTATTAAATAAAGTTTTCTATTAATAAAAAATAAATATTTTCGCCGCTTTGAGAATATTTTACACTTTACTCGTTTCTGTTTCAAGTGATAAATGTTCGTTTAGTGCTTGGGAAAAGGGACTAGCTACTACTGTCCTAGAGATTATCATCTACGAATTCCTTGCCGCCTAAACTCGAAAAACTCACTTCTAGGTTCAAATATTTGAGGAGAGTAAATAATTATAAGCTGCATGTTCAATAACTTTGTCAAGGTAGACAACAGTAATGTAAAATTTACATTATACATAATGTTTCTCTCTTCTTATTAGCTGTCAAGTTTTGTTATTCCTACATTCCCGGACCGGACGGGATCCCATCAGAAATCCTCAAAATAATCCCTGCAGAGCGTCCGGCAGTACTACTGAACATGTAGAATGCCTGCCTTGAAGCCGGAATATTCCCTGAACCCTGAAAAAAGCAACGGCTGGTGCTAATCAGTAAGGGAAAAGGAGACCCCAATTCGCCATCAGCATACCGTCCATTTTGTACATATGTATGCTTGGCACAGCGCGAAAGCTATGCGAAACCCTGCTTAAACCCACACTTGAAGCGGCTATCAACCAAGCTGGAGGACTGTCCCCTAGACAATATGGCCTTAGACCCGGCAGATGAACTATAGGAGCTATAAAATGCGTCATTGAAAGCGTAGAAGCCGCACAGCGTAGATGGCATAAATACAAAATAATTGTTTTGCTGACGACTCTAGATGTCCGAAACGCCTTCAACAGCGCTAGATGGGTAGATATGATCGACGTTCTCGAGAAAAGCTTTAAGGTACCCGACTACCTCAGGGCCGTGGTGCGGAGCTACCTTAGCAACACGAAACTGCTGTATGAAACTAAAGAGGGATCACGACAGATAGCGGTCACGTCAGGAGCAGCACAAGGATTCATCCTCGGACCAGACTTATGGAATATTAGCTATGACGCTATATTAAATATAAAAATGCCAGATGATCACCTCTCAACTGAGCCGACTAATGGCCAACGTGGGAGGCCTCTGCCAAGAAAACAGAAAGCTCATAATGTCGACAACAATAAGCGTTCTATTATATGAAGTTGATGTATAGGGATGGTAAACTCGATTCTCGAGTAGAAAATTCGGGAATCGATCTTCAGTAGTCGAAGCTGATTAGGAATCGATTCTTGACATTCGACATTACTATTAATTAAGTGCCTAGTTTCAAGTTATACATACTACATACGAGCACAAGAAAACTCGCGATTCTTAATTCTTGACGATAAATTTATTAAAATGGCGCCTAGCGCTGTATGGATTTACTTTAAAAAAATAAACAACGGATCGAATGCCCAGTGTCACTGATCACTTAAATATGCTTCTGTTTTTAAGATCTCTCCCGGAAAATGTATGGTTTTCTTAAACTGACAATTAGCTTATTGTTCTTTTACTTATTTTAAATTTATTTAAAAACTTATTTAATGAAACTTGTTTAAACTACTTGAACTATTTAAAATAACACTGTGGAACATTTTAGGGATTATTGTCTGGGGGGTGAGAAATTCCAAGTCAGGGTGATGGTACTAGGTCAGTATAGTAAAACCCTCAAAGGGTTTGGCGTTCGTATGTGTCAGATTTTTTTACGACCTTTTAAGTTTTGGAACATTTTCGGGATTATTGTCTGGGGGGTGAGAAATTCCATGTCAAAGCGATGGTACTAGGTCAGTATAGTAAAACCCTCAAAGGGTTTGGCGTTCGTATGTGTCAGTTTTTTTTGTGACCTTTTGAATTTTTTCCTTATCTTTTTCGCTTAGTTGTAACATTTTGGCAAAAACGTAGTTTAACATAAGAAGTGGTTCGCGAGCTCTCAGAGTTCCATCAGCCTACCGAACAGTGTCCGGCGACAGAATATTAGTTAAAAGCGGAAATGTCCCAATTGACCTTCTAGCATGCAAAAGGAAAAAGCTGTGGGAGCTAAAGAAGTCATCCGATAATAACAAGAGCGCAATAGAACAAATAAAGAAAGAAAGAATAATAACATGGCTACAAAGATGGGACACCGAAAGCCGCAGCAGATGGACGGTCAGGCTTATAAAAGATCTAGACTCATGGAGAGGCCGTAAATTCGGAGAGGTAGATTTATACACAACCCAGCTGTTATTCGGTCACGGGTACTTCAAAAAGTACCTCCATAGAATGGGAAAAGTCGAAGAGCCGTCATGCTTATACATACATACAATGACGCGACAGAAGACGACGCTGAACACATATTCTTTGAATGTGTGCGCTGGCAAGGAGAACGCACCGCCGCACATAGGAGTATTTGGTCTCAAAAACCGGACAAAATTAGTTAAGTGATTTTATGAATGAAAATGAATAAAAACGCATGATTGAATATAATAATGCAATATATTAAAATAAAACAAGTAAGTGGGTGCAACCGAACATTTTTTACTGAATATATGTATTTGAGAAGGTGGTATTGCCGACAAGATTTTATCTATTTTTGCTCATGCCACATACTACTAATATGCCTCATTTAGATACCTTACACAATCCGCAATCATATGGAGCAAGGTCAAGTGGATGTCCGAAAATCTTGGTAATAGTTATATGGGTGGGAGGGTTGTGTTGGAGAGGTCAGGCTTTTGCGCAATTGTATATATTTTAGGCGCAAAGACACTGTTATGAATAAAATATGTTCTGCAATTTTCGTTGAGACTTGACGCAAATATTAGCTGATACATAACATAAAGTGACCTAGAAGTTCCAAAATCTTTATATTAGGTATATGGGGGCTCAGGAAAGTATTGACCCGATTCAACCCATTTTTGACACAATGAAATACTATTATCAGAAAAAGATTACGTGTGAATTTCAATTTCATGTCTCACACATTGAACGACATTTTCGGTCAAATGTCAACTATTGGTATCGGGTCCACATAATCGGTGCCTAGGGGCTTGAACAGTTTTGGTTGGGTTTAGACAATTACTGGTGAAAAGGTGGCTTACTTTAAGGGAATATTACCGCAAAATTTTATTCCGTTATATTATTAATTCTTTATTTGTGTACTTTCTAAATTTTGTCGAAATCGGTGAGTCGGGTCCCGAGATATGGGGTTTCACCAGAAAGTGGGCGGTGCCAGCCCATTTCACAATTTTTACTACTGGTTTTCCGAAGAGGCCGTCGGTTGTAGGTTCCGATCTAATTCACTCATTTTTACAGAGTGACACAGGAAAATGAAAATAATGTTACTTTCTAAATTTTGTCGAAATCGGCCAGTCGGGTTCTGAGATATGGGGTTTCACCAGAAAGTGGGCGGTGCCATGCCCATTGTCCAATTTTCAAACTACATAGCCGACCTCGTCCGATACTATAACAAAAACACTAATTTCTAAAAAATTAAAAAAGAAATTTTGTTTTTTTAATGATTCATTGTTTTCCCGAAAAAAAAAACATAATAATACATTAACTAAATTAATTTTTATTTGTGCTGAATCCATAAAAAATATTTTTAAGAATTCCGTTCACTCAATAAAAAAACCACTTGCAATTTCGAGAAAAATGGAGAGTTTCGCGAATAAGCACGTGCGTTCTGAACGAAGTCTAGGTTTCGACTACTTGTGTGGCAATATAGCGGCCTGAAGGTCATTTATTTAATCGGTTCATTGTAGAACGGTTATTTAAGTACCAAAAAAAAAATTAATTTTGAATACCATCGCTGAAATTTGTAATTTTCAATTTTGTCCGGTTTTTGAGGGTAAATGCTCCTATGTGCGCCGTAGAGGACCTGGTTGGCCCAACAAACGCGGATAATTTAGTCAGCGTCATGTTGGAGAGTGGAGCAAATTGTGGGATTATCAAGAAATCTTATAAATCTCTCAATGAAAAAAATGGAACGATAGCAACGATGATGCGGAAGGCATTTTCCACCCCCTCACCCGCAAAAAAAAAACCATATACTTCGTCATAAAGTGAAAAAATACTCTCTAGAAAATTTATTCTGCCTAACATCAACAAGAAAACATAAAGGTTTGATAAGTGCATTAAATACTTCGTCGTTATTCTTTAAAAACATTGAAGTAGTACGTGGGAAGACAGTTAATAAAATTTATAAAGTACTAAAAACATTATTGTACCCTTTACCCTTGGAACCGGTTTTATATGGGGTATATGGGAGCTGGGAGAAGTTGCTTATGAAGCAGTTACATGGTTTTCAATATAATTGTTATGAGGAGTTGACAGTGGTTGTAATCCGATTTCAAACATTTCCACAATATCGATAGATGTGTTGAAAGAATTTGTTCTGAGTAAATTTAGTTGATATACCTGTAGTGTATTATGAGATTTATGCATTAGACCTAGCAGGGGGAAGGATCATGCTCACTTTCTAAACATTTTTAAACTACAGATATTTCGACCTAATGCGATTAGAAGTGTTTTGTGGGCTTGGCAACGAAGCCGAAGATCACTATTTAAAAATGAACCCAATGTAATGGGAAGCACATATCACACACCTATAATATCGTTGATTAAAATAAAACGTCCGTATCTCGATTTGGTGTACTTAACTTTAACTTAACTTTGTATAATTTATTGTAAATTACGTACATATGTCGGTACAGTATATTGCTTTACAGAATTAAACCGAATATCAGAAAAACTACGGATGCCGATGTTATAATGATGTGAGTACCAAAGATTTTATCACGCAGGCTCGTCGTATTACGTTAATATCGACTTGACCGTAGTGCGCAGGATCTATCTGAATTGTTGATGGTCGAAATGTTGACGTGCGAAAGTATGTTGATATACGACGAGTATATGACGAATTGGTGTCCGCTTTCCCTTTTGTTAGTTTAGCGGCATGCGATGTCTTCAATTGTGGTGTGATGTATTGTCATCAGCTGTGGTGGATGTCTTAAGGTGCGGCAGTTTTTTCGGGTAAAGTGGGTGGATGCTTAACTCATTTAAAGAATTTTCGAATATTTTACTGTTTAACTATCAAAAGGGTAGAAATGCAGTTCAAGCAAGGTGAAAATTATATGATGTTAACGCCAATGCCAAAGTTGGATGTGATGTGGATAAAATTAAGTCGTTTGTCGATGAAATTCGTCGAATAATAACCCAAGAGAGTTCTGAAAGATTAAAATTGTTTAACGCTACCAAACAAAATACCTAATTTTGAAGCTTGACACTTGGGCTCATCATGACCTCAGAAAACGAAATTTGCTCCTTCGGATTAATGACTGAATTTGTTTACCAACTGCTTGCTAGCAAGGAAAAGTTGGTTGTTTACAAGATTGTAAAGCGCAAAAGATGATAGTCTAAAAATAAGCTAACTTTAAGTGTATGGTATTGTGATCAGCTAGACAAATTCAGTGATGTACTTTAAAGGAGTAGGCCAGAGTTGGTCAATAGAAAAGATGGGATTGTATCTATTTAAACCTAATAATCTCGAAAAAATTTTTGGTTGGCTGGCCTCTTTATATCAACGCCTGTACTTAGTTTTGGAATTTACATTTGAGCAGTTCTACTCTCAGATTTGGAGTAGGGGCAATAGGCTTTAATAGTTTTAATTGATCGGAAGTCATTGTATCTTTATAGTAACACTCATATTTAGCGTGAGCCGATGATTAAAAATTATCTGATAGATCTAAATCGTCAGTTTCTCCAGTTGTGTCACAAGCAGGTTGGAGATATGTCCAAAAATTGTCAGGAATTTGATTTTTAATTTCTACCATTGTTTCAAGTTCATTTTGAGTGGGAGAAGATGAAAATCGAGTGCAGTATCTTGTTAAACTCTCACTTTCTGAAATAAATTTAGCGACAGAACAATCTTTGATTAATGGTTTGCTTTGTAATGATGGAGGATGGAGTTAAGTGTAGAAGTTCACACAAGTGAGGAAAGTTCTTTGATTGCTAATCACTTGTGAGTGGCCAGAAACGCTACCGGCCTTTGACCAAGTATCCTTTAGGTAGCCTAAAAACCGAGCAAGCTAAAGTAAGAAGGCGAAACATCCCCTCCATAAGGTTGTGTGCTGAGTTTGGGACCCGCCACCTTAAAAACGTCCCAATGAAAAAGTACAAACAGCCTCGGATGAGAGACCTCCTTTTGATGACGACCACTGCAAACGAAACAAGATGAAGATTTGAGGGCATGCACCTGGAATGTCTGGCCACTTAATTGGGAAAGTGCCGCTGACCAGCTGGTTGATGTATTCGTGAAAATAAAGGCTGACATCACCGCCGTCCAAGAAATGCGATTGACTGGACAAGGACTGAAACGAGTAGGTCCTTGTGACATTCACCTATGACAGCTGCCCCGTCACGATATCAAAATCATGCTAGGTAAGGTGAGCAAAGAAGGGTCTTTGGCACAGCAGTCGGTAAATTCAGCCTCCAAGAGGAAACATCCCCAAATGTGTTGAGGCTGATCGACTTTGCCGGTCCCGAAATATGGTCATCTATTGTACTAGATTCCAGCATGCATTCATCAAGCTACCTGTCTGTCTCCGGATCGAAGAGAAGTGGTTAGACGTGCGTACGCTCCGAGGTTCTAACAACGACTCGGAGCACTACCTAGTTCCAACCAAGATAATCACCCGCCTTTGTTCAGCAAAAAAACACACGTCAATAAACACAAGGAATGTTCGACGTCGAGAAGTTGCAATCGCAACAGACAGCCGAACGGGTTTCAACTCGAATTGCACTCATCAGCAACTTGGTATAAGGGAACTATGTACGTACGTACAGCTGGAAACGAAACTGTTGGTTTTTGGAAAAAGTAAAAGAACAGCTGGTACGACGAGGAGTGCCCAGTTGTAGCGGAGAGAAAGCAGACCGCCTACCTCGAAATGTTACAATCGACCAACACAAGTGCGGAATAAGAAAGATACCGAGAGTTGAAAAGGGAAGCGGGAGGCATTTGTTTCAAGACCGGATCATGCTCTTCTAGAAACTCCAGAGCTGGGGAGCAGTACCAGCCGGGGGAAGCAAAGGAATAGGAATACCTCCACTCCGTCATGCAAACTGACTGATCAAAATCAGAATAAAAATCTTCATCAAGGATATTTTTTACTTTTTCTCTCTTTTACTCTAATTCGACTTGAATATTGTTTCTTTTAACTACGTATATAGAAGAAAGGGTCAAAAATTAATGCAAACAATTAAACGGTTACGTTTTGAAACTTAGTAATATACATAGTAACGGGTGATTTTTTAAGAGCTTGATAACTTTTTTAAAAAAAAAAACGCATAAAATTCATCTCATCGGTTCTTTATTTGAAACGTTAGATTGGTTCATGACATTTACTTTTTGAAGATAATTTCATTTAAATGTTGACCGCGGCTGCGTCTTAGGTGGTCCATTCGGAAAGTCCAATTTTGGGCAACTTTTTCGAGCATTTCGGCCGGAATAGCCCGAATTTCTTCGGAAATGTTGTCTTCCAAAGCTGGAATAGTTGCTGGCTTATTTCTGTAGACTTTAGACTTGACGTAGCCCCACAAAAAATAGTCTAAAGGCGTTAAATCGCATGATCTTGGTGGCCAACTTACGGGTCCATTTCTTGAGATGAATTGTTGTCCGAAGTTTTCCCTCAAAATGGCCATAGAATCGCGAGCTGTGTGGCATGTAGCGCCATCTTGTTGAAACCACATGTCAACCAAGTTCAGTTCTTCCATTTTTGGCAACAAAAAGTTTGTTAGCATCGAACGATAGCGATCGCCATTCACCGTAACGTTGCGTCCAACAGCATCTTTGAAAAAATACGGTCCAATGATTCCACCAGCGTACAAACCACACCAAACAGTGCATTTTTCGGGATGCATGGGCAGTTCTTGAACGGCTTCTGGTTGCTCTTCACCCCAAATGCGGCAATTTTGCTTATTTACGTAGCCATTCAACCAGAAATGAGCCTCATCGCTCATCGGACACGGACGCGAAACACATTTCGAACCGAACACTGATTTTGGTAATAAAATTCAATGATTTGCAAGCGTTGCTCGTTAGTAAGTCTATTCATGATGAAATGTCAAAGCATACTGAGCATCTTTCTCTTTGACACCATGTCTGACATCCCACGTGATCTGTCAAATACTACTGCATGAAAATCCTAACCTCAAAAAAATCACCCGTTAATACGATTCACTAGTGTAATTAGTACATATCTAATATCGATGAAAACAAAATGCATATGTATATTCGAATATAGGAATGTGTTAAGTTCATTTTGCTTTTTTATGCACCTATTTAGTAATACCACGAGAAGCCTGTTGCGTTAAAAATGGCTAGGTAAAATGGCCTTTTTAAATCATTCTGTGATTCGATCTGTAATCATCGTATAATTACGAAGTAAAATATTTCAGATGATTTATTTTTAATTCCTTTAATCTTATTAAGACAAGCAGAGAAGGGAAATGACAAAATGAGTATGTATCAAAACAAATGTTTATACCATAAGAAATATCAGAAAATATGAAAAATATATTTATTCGATTTTGAAATTATACAAAAGATGTACGCATTGCCAATAAAAATTATCCATATATTGAGAAATTTTATTGATTATAAGAATATACAAAAACAAAATATAAAGATTAAACATAATTTTATTTATGTATATATTTACAAACTAAACTAGTTAAAAATACTAAGTTAGGGCTAAGATAGAGTGTCGTTGAACATGTATAGTATACTCTCGCAATTTGTAAGAAGTATTTGCACCAAGTAGCCATAATTATGTTGATGTCTGTACTGAATTTTGAAAATTGCCTTACTGCTTCAAAGTCTGGGTTTAGCAGTCTACTTTTTCCAATTTTTAAGCGGTACGCTGATAACCGGTATTTTGTATGGGCATGGCAATTTAGGGACTTAGGGATATAACTTCCTCTGAATGTCAGGCATCACGGTGAAGTAAACGTTGCAGAGATAGATGGATGAGCTGACGAAAATTAGTGTAAGTATTGGTATAAAAATATTGACAAGTTTAAAAGCACAATAACGCAAAACGATATGGAAAATATGGACAGAGTGCGCCAGCTTGTGTATGGAATCAAAATTAAACATAGTAGGAAAATTTTTAAATAAGAAGCAAATGAGTTTTTGTTGAACAGGAAAATTACGCACCACAGCCAACTAAGAGGGAAGTGTCAGGTATTGGAAAGAAGGAAGCATAAATTTGCGGAAGAAAAAAAGTTGTGAGCACATTTACCTTGCCAAATATTAGGCTTATATGAATAAACTATGTATTTATATGTACGTAGGAATTGTTACGTGATATATTTAAAAAGAAGCCATTATTATTATTCCGACACGCTCGCTGTTACACAGGCATTTGTTTATATAGATGTTTATATATGGATAGTAGTTTCTTATATAGCATTCAAATGCTTTGTTAGATACAGGTATATGCTTAATTATATTTTTGTACAAATCATGTACTAATTAATCGCCATCAGAAGATACTTTTATTCGTTTGTTTATCGTTTGTCATCACAGTCAATAATTGCGGTTTATAATTAAAAATCTAATATTCTATTCGACTTATAAACAAAATAAAATTTAATAAAATAATATGCATACATACATATATGCGTACTTATTCAAATATAAACGTACTGATAGAGTAAAGCAATGAAAGAATAAAGTTTCTGGTGTATTTTTCATCTAAAATTTGGCTCATTTTCGGAGTAAAAAACTCAATGAAAACATCAAAATAAATGAATAACAAAAATATATAATTGAAAAACGTATTAAGAAAACAATATGTAGCAATATTATTATTTACAAAATAATTTAAGAATGAATAAAAATTATATGCAAATATGGATGAACCAAAATAAGACTGTTTCCTCTGTGAATCATGATGCGAAATTTTAAAAATTACCTAAAACATTATTAGTTAACTGGATTTGAATAAAAACTAACTACAATTGTAGTGTATTTCACGCACTCCCTTCTATTACTTTTTCCGTCGTTTCCGAGAAGTCGGATGGTGGCGCATTCGTGCTCATGTTCTCCATATTCGACTCTGTATTCGAGAACAAAACTGGCATGAAATCTAACGGTTTATTAGAATTTGAAAGCCTTTCTTGGTCCATAGTTTCATCCTCATTTTCACTTGGCTTATAAACTGGATGTATATCCGCGTCTATCACAGATAAATCTTGATTCGAGTTCGTGGTAGCGATTGGTAGCGTCGTCGGTATTGGCAGTGTTGGTTTTATAGACGGCGCTGCAGCTGTTGCCGGCAAGAGTTTCGGCAAAATTGAAGCATAAGTCGAATATACGATCCCTCCATGTGGATGTATGTGTCCATTTATAGGCTGACCTGCGCTGCCAATTGTGTTTGAATTTAAATTCGTATTCGAAATTGTAATGAAATTTCGGTCTGTGCCGGAGCGTGTGTTTCCGCTTTTTTTAAGTTGTTGATTTTCCAATTCTTGCTGTTCCCGCAAATGTTTCTGCTGTTGCCGATATTGTCGTTGATGTAATACTTGTAAATGTTGTTGGTGTAGACGTGTGCTAAACTGCTGCATGCTCGCATTAATTTGTAGCGTTTGCTTTTGCTTGTAATTCTCCACGCGTCTAATATTCCTTACGAGGCGATTGTACACTAGTGACTTGACATCGATCGCCCATAAAAAGTCCAAATGATTGAACTTCTCCATGGGCACCAAGTATTTGTCAATCACATCGGGCAACTCGCGTGCCAAACGATCGACACCCGTCGTCGATACCAACATATCGTTCATCGAATAGTAAAGTGCCACCGGCACCTTCACCTTGGACAGATCATAATCGGGCGGTGTCATACGATTGTATTGGAGTTGATTGCGCAAAAAGCCACGATCGAATTGGCGAAAATTCCCCGATTTCATTAGCTGCCCGAAGTGTTCGAGTTGTTTAATTGATGCCCCTGAAGGTGTATGACTCAACATGACTGGTAGCATTGTCTGAAAATAAAAAACAGTAAATGTAATACAGAAATCAAAATACATACATATTTATGTGGTTTCGTCTATTTATATCAATACCTCAACTCAGGTGATAGCCGCGCAAACTTGGATTTGACGGTATCGTTTGAAACTACGAATTTTTAGATATCAATAGTTTTTAAATAGGACAGTATGAAAATGTATAAAATTGGACTACAACACTGTTACTGTGAATAGCTTAAGCGCAAATATTAAACAGCTTTCATAAAAACAAAATCGAAATCAGTCCCTACCCTTCTTTCGATACTAAATATCGGAAATTAGAACTTTTCCCATCCGGCTCATTTTAATTGTATATACTACTGTGACCAAATTGAAAGGTGAATTGTGTCCATTTCATCTCCTTCAAAGTAATCCCCTTCCGTTGCCATACACTTATGCCAACGAATTTTCCAGTTATCATAGCTTTTCTTCCGTCGTGATGGCCATCAGAGCCTTCTTCGATTCAGCTTTTATATCCTCACTTGAGTTAAAACGGTGTCCTCGGGTGGTCAAGCGAATTTCCTGAATAGCCAGAAGTTACACGAATGTGGTGGTTGCTGCACCTTTTACCGATTCCAAAAATACGCGAAGTATAAATTGAAAATTAACTTTTAAATTAATTAATAATTAATATGGAAGTCATCGCATTACAATATATAAAGGGTAAGAGTGATGTGATTTATTAACAAAAACATTAATTGTTAAGGGAGTATTCTGGTCTAGAAATTCGAAAAAAAACATTTTTTTACATATTTTTATAGTATAACCCTACAAGAAAATGTCCCTAAAAATACTTTTCGAAATTCAAATTGTTTTCCGAGTTACAGCTCAGTTTGTAGGGCGCCGACAAAACCGTTTCGCAGCCTTACTCAAACTTTATACTCGTTTTTCTCATAACTACTTTTCTAGAAACGGTGTGCATGATATCTCAAGTTCTACTCAACCACAGAACTTTCTTATACATTATAGTATCGCTATACTATTTTATATATTTTCCGAACCACAAAAAACAGGGAAAATACGAAACGTTTTTTTCAAACCTCCACCTTTTGTAAAACAAAAATTTTTTTCAAAAACGTATCGCAGAGCGTTAACTACACTTTTACTCTTCACGGATTTCGCATAAATTTTTATTTTAGGTCACCGAAAGGATTTATATCCTGCACACCAGGACAAGCCATTGTTTCATCAGTATCTACTTCGCCGACCTGCAGTTTTTTTAAATTTAATTGTTTTTTTCTTATACTATTTATGTTTTGTATTCTTAGAATATCAATAAAAGGCATGTAAAAAAATAGATAGTCAAAACAATTTTTTTTAATAATTTTTTATCGCGTCAAAAAAAAAATACCTAAAATTCGGGCTTCTAAACCAGAATACCCCCTTAAGGAAATTCAAATGTGTTTTGTTTAGTATGAAGTGCAACCGATACAATTAACACCCAAATGCATCCACGACTTCTTTTGCAGCAACGAATTTTATGAACCCAATATTTGAGTACTTTTTTCCCAAAATCAAGTCGTATGTCATGATTAGCACGTGCAATATTGACTTCTAAAGCGTGAAGAGAAATAACATGAAGTAGTCTAATGGTGTTAAATCACAACGCCTTGGAAGACATTCAATGTCATAATTTCTTGAAACAATCGAATCTACAGACTTTTCTCGCAATAATTCGGTTGTTGTTGCATGTGATGCTACGTAACCCCGTCCTCTTGGAACCAGATGTTGTCAAGATCAACTTCTTCAAAGTAAGACTCATCGGAAAGAATATGATTTTCTTAAAAAAATCGTTATCGTTTTCAGGTTGTTCCAAATTATTTTGATAATAAAATAGAATAAATTATAAACGTTTTTCTTGCCGAAACGAAACTTAGAAATCATATAATCCCCATTGAAAACTCCGGTATAAGATATAACATAGTTAGATAGCGGAATACTGTAATGAAGTAATGATGTTTATCTTTCCAGTTTACTAGATACTGCCTATATAGTATATAGCATAGCCATAACCAAATTTTCAAATAATAATCTTTATATTTACACGTTATAATCTGGTTGAATTTGTGCGATATCAAAGAGAGTTCAAGATATGTGACCTGGTCTACGAAAAGGGGGCTTAGGTGTCAAAAAAATCAATTTTCACTTTTTAGTTGATTCGGATGGAAGATGAGATGCTTTTTCACGTGAACTGAAAAGTGAAAATTGATTTTTTTGACACCTAAGCCTCCTTTTCGTAGACCAGGTCACATATATCGGCTAAAATAACCAAATCAATATTCAATATACATATGTATGTATATGGTTAGAAACTCACAGCAAATTAGAGTTATCTCTCCATGGAATGCTGGGAGAATAATAATCTATATATACATATGTATGTACGTATGTATGTATATCATTTCGATTGCTTCAAAACGCCACTTAATTAACAATTCTTTAAGAAATGGAATTGAACAGTTAGCTGATTTTCCACAGTAGTTAATACATTCGACTAAGTTACCCTACAAATCGGTGAGATAATTATGTCTTGCGTTTTAAGGGAATATTAAAGACATTTTCAAATTTTCATTTCGTCAATGGATTAACAATTTTTATTAAAATCGGTTTTTTTTAACAGATAAACGGACCTTAAAGGGGATATACCAATTCAGCGTTTCCCAAATGCCGTGTCACGACCCGGTACCGAGCCATCAAAATAATGCCTACTATCGATGGATCGGTGCATCGTAATACTCACCGCTAATGACTGACCTGAAGTTGAAACAAAAGACAGAGAACATATAATATATTAATTATACGTTCACTGCAAAAGAGCGAGGGGAAAGCTCAGACCAGAGAACATAAAACATAGAGAAGCTGCAAATCGAAATCTGTACGATGTTCGATTTAACGGCTAACAGAGCTTATAGAATTGTAGTACGGATTTCACCATTCTCGCTGCTATTTAGCAGAAATGAGCACGTTCAAAGGCAGAAATATATGTAAAACGACTGAATTCATGCGAGAATGAATAAAGAGAAATGCAAGGAGCAACATTCCCCAACAACTAGAGATGTAATATTTGAATTCAAGAAAAGATTTCATGATGTTAACTGGTTGGTAAAAGTGGCTTACATATCTGATATTTTTGAATTTTTAAATAATCTAAACATGACATTGCAAGGTAACAATGTAACAATATTTAAAGTGCAAGACAAAGTGGAAGCTGTAAGAAAAAAGCTTAAGTGTGGTTATGTAGCACGGAGACAGGGAACTTTAAAGCATGTAGTAACACAAAAAGAGTACAACATTACTGCATTGCCAAAAGACATCTTAACTCAATTTAAAGAGCATTTATTAGAGCTGGAGAAGAATCTTCAAGAATATTTTGCTCCTATCGATGGCAACAAAGCTTGGATAAGAAACCCATTTACATTCAAGTTAGATTCCGACACAAATTTGCCGGATTCAGCTGTCGATTCGTTGATTGAACTGTCAACTGATACAGCACTCAAGGATACATTTGACACAAGACCATTGATTGATTTTTGGTTATCTCGTCCTCAAGAATACACAATACTAGCTCATCAAGCAATGATTTTTGTAATTCCTTTTTTGACCACTTACATATGTGAAGCTGGGTTTACAACACTAGTTTACCTTAAAAATAAATATCGAAACAGACTGGAAGTGCAACGCGATCTCAGAATAAAACTTTCAGCAATTTCAGCAAACTTGAACTCTATAATTAAAAATAAGCAACAGCTACATACTTCGCACTAAAAAGTGGGTATCAAAGATACCAAATATTATAATTTAATATTAATAAAACATTTCTCTTACTATTATTAAACGTGTATTATTTAATCTCATGTAGCCGTCTTGAGTTTAATATTACTAAATGGGTCACGAAAGGATAGTGTGAAAAGGAACGGGTCATGGCAAAACTAAGTTTGGGAAGCACTGTACCAATCAATTAATTTTTTCATAATATTAAAAAAAAAATGTATATTACTGTAATGTTAAGCATTTCATTCATTCAACAATGCTCTTGTGACTTTATGCTGATGATGTGCATGGTTAATTCCTTTTTACCTAAGTTTGAAGACGAACATACTCGTATAAAACCACGTCTCTTTTAATTCGAAATAAAGCTCTGATCTAACTATGTACAAATAAGCGTTATTTATCTCAATATGTGTTAGCTAAATGACCTAGACCATAATTTCATTCATATTTCGTGAGTTCTGTTGGACCAAAACATTGAGGCGTTAGCTTCTTATGTTAACACAAGGTATTTAAATACTGTCGTATATATGTAAGTTTGTATTTATCTTATGAAGTTAATTATTTTATTATTGCAGATGCGGTTTGAGTCTTCCCTCTTGCGTATTTCGGCATTCTTCCTCGTCGAAATAGCGTTTGGTTCCGAAAAAAACATTTACATTATGATCAAAAATTTGAATTTTATTATCTATTTATTGTATGTACTCGCAATATGCCACTATTCATAATATAGTAGAAATGCTTCAGAAAGGGGTGAATAAGAATAAAAATTAGCTAATAATAAATGTTTTTTTGCTTCGCGTACAACAGTTTAAGGTTATGATATGAAAAGGAAATTCCATTTGACTCGTCTCACTAATGTGAACGCAAGAGGGATACCAAAGAGAATTTGATGAGCGAAAAAAGAGTCCCCGTGTGAACACAGTCTTTGCATTTTACCTCTTATTTGAATATGTACTATATGTTTAACAGGTACTCGGTTATGTAACACCCGATATAGATATACATAGATGCACATACATATATGTATATATGCATTGCACAAATAAAAGCTACCATATTTACACAAATTTGTATTTACACATAGTATGCACACAAAGCGTTTAGAGCTTAGTGCTGTAGCTCTCCCCGATTACACACTAGTATTTGTTTACTTTTTTCATTGAAGTAAAGCGTTGAATAAAAGAGTTGGCAACGCTGTTAGCAATGAATCGCTCATCAGCGAAAGTCAACTCAATAGCATTTAGGAATTTTAAGTGACAACAATGTGTTGCGGTGTGTATTAAATGCAAAAGTGTTTCGTGCATTATTTAGAAACACACATACAAACATAAGTATGGTTCACTTTTACGTGCTCAGAAATTGCTTATGGGAAAATTATGTCACCAAAATCAGAGGTCTTTGACACACTACCGCCGGCTTTGGCCAAATAAAACAGGAAAAAATTAACTTTGGTTGCACCGAAACTATAATACTCCTTAAAAGATTCTATACTAGAACTTTATTTTGATTCGTCAGTTTGTATGGCATCTACATACATACTTATATGCTACATTGATTCGATCTGACCAATTCGTTCGGAGATTGTTTCATTGCCTTAGCCGATAATTCATACCAAATTTCTTGAAGATATCTAGGAAAAAAAATTTCACACAAGGACTATAGTGTATTAGTATTTTTTTCAAAATTTGTATCCTAGACCAACTATGTGAAAGATATCTCGTCAAATAAAATAATTTTCCGTACAAAAACTTGTTTCTCATCGTTCTATGCTATTCTTGAAGAAAAAATAACGTGCAAAAAGCTTCAGATTGGTATCTAGAAAACTAAGAAAATTGTTTGCGTAGACGGACAAGGCTTAATTGACCGAGCTCATCACCCTGATACATACATATATAAATTTTTTTTCAAAATGTTTCGAATTTCGAGGCAAATTTAATAAAACCTGTTTAGGATATAATAATGTCTTTGGCTATGCATGCCATTTTTCATATTATCCTAGTTTAATTTTATCTTCAGGAGTAATTACTTTATTACTTGTTAGATTTAACAAAAAATCAATGCGATATTTTCGAGAAAAAGATTATTTGAAAATGTGTGGATATGGTTAGGGTAAAATGGCAATCATACAGGTATGTGTTGGTTCAAGTTAATGCAGACCTTCCTCAAGCACCGCAGTATTTTAGGTGACAAATTGAATTTATTTATCCGAATATGGTGATATTCCTATTTATATCAGATGCATTTCAACTTTCTACGGAGCTAGGAAGTTTCTGCTGGCTTTAAACTACATCAACACTGTTAATATGAATTATTGACAGTTATTGCAAAAAAATTAGAATTCTACCAGAACAATTCATGAGAAATTGGTTCAAGAGTGGAAGCAAAAGTATAAATCTTATAAATCAATATTGATATGGTGATATCTGTAGAAATTATTTAGATTCAATATTTCAATATTTGGCAGAAAAGACCCATCCATCTAAAATAGTTCTCACTCACTCTTGAATTTGCTGATTTTCTCTTGGAATAACTTGAAAACCATAACGATTTTTTTAAGAAAATCATCTTCTCTGATGAGCCTCACTTTCATATGAGTGGTACGGTTAATAAACAAAATTTTCGATTCTGATGCGAAGAAAATCCACAATTATTCACGAATGACCATTACATTTACCTAAATTGACCGTTTGGTGTGGTTTTCAATCTGGTGGAATAAACGGTCTGTACTTCTTTCGAAATGATGCTGGTAATACCGTTACCATCAATGGAGAGGGGCATAGATCAATGATAACCAACTTTTTATGACCGTAATTGGAATAAGTAGATCTTGACAATATCTGGTTCCAAGAAGACATAGTACGTGCATCACTCGAATTATTGCGAGAAAAGTTTAAAGATCCGATTATCTCAAGAAATTGTGATTCGAATACTTCTTGGGGCCAAACTTTATAAGTCAGTATTGTACGCATCATTCATGACATATTAATGGAAGAAGTACTCAAAAGTTTGGTTCATCGAATTCGTTCCTGCAAAAAATCCGTGGAGGCCAATTTGATGACGTTATATTCAGAACTTAATTGTACTTCACATTAAATAAAAAACATTTGATTTTGTTAATAATTGTGTTTATATTTTTTAAGAAATCATATCACTCTTATTGGAAAACCCGTTATTACACTTTGGTGCAATTTAATACATGTATACCAGAAATTGCTCATATCATTAGCTTTAATACGGCGATTTAATATTATCTTCTGCCCTAGAAACAAGCACTATCGGTCACTGCTACACCTAATACACGTTTCAATATTTTAAGATTTAATTAGTTTTTATAGCTTTCAAAGCATAACACTGGAATAAAGAGTTATTTGTCCAAGCTTGGTGGACAGGTCCACATTATAAAAGGAGCGAATTTAGTAATCGAGTATACAAGTTCAGCTTCATATTTCATAATTAAACTTTTGTACTACTAACCTTATTCAATTGCTCCGAATTGTAGCCGGCCACCAGGAACAAGATATTCGAACAGACGTCCTGCGTCATTGCGTTGTCGTGGCACACCACTTGGGTGTGATCTACAAACAATTTTGTATTGGGCATAAATTCAGTGATGCGTAGCATGCGTGTCGCTGCCTGAAAGTAGTATACAACAGAATTTTGGATCCGAAAGTTGCCTCAGATAGTTTGCAAAGAAATTTCAAAACAACGTACCGTTAAAAAGTCTAAAAACACAACCAATGTTCGAAAAAGTGGACTCTTCATATCAGAAATGAACGCTATGGGAGCTAGAGCGTGCATCGATAGTATTTTTTGTGTATAGGAAGGCTGTTCGGAACAAAGAACCCAAAAGACTGCAGTGCCCTGTGGAAAGGAAATAAAATTATTGAAAAAAAAAAAAACTATTGGAAGCCAGCAGAAAAATAGGCAAAACCGACGATGTTAATTTACCTGCGAGTGTCCTATGTAGTGCAGCTGCTCGTAACCTGTTTTGCTGAGGATGTAATCAATGTTTGCAGGTAAATCATATTTGCCCATTTCATGAAAGGTGAAATCCCAGAATTCCTGGTAATCGCTATTAAGGCTCGTGTGATTCTTTGAATATCGATTGCCACGCGCATTGCCCATCCATATGTCGTAACCGAGATCCGACAGCATGTAACCTAAGTGCAACGAGCACAGTTCAATGGGGAGATGGAGAGAAAGAGAAATTGGAAAAAGAAAAATGTGAGGTCTTACTTTGCAAATGACACATACACAAACATAAGTATGTACTATAGCACACAAGATACATGGAAACACATCGAAAACACAGTAAGTTAATTAAAAAACCCCATTGGAAAGATATGTAAATGCGGCAATCCTGACAATGTTGCTCAAACGAAGTGAATGCCTGGAAATTGAGTGGACTACCATGGCAAAAATACAATAAATGTAGAACGCAGTCGAAAAAGAAGTGTAATGTAAAAAATAGTTGGAGAATGAGAAAAGTGTATTTGCACTTTGCGCTGCAGGAACTTACCCAACCCGGATTTTGGTCCCATCAGCACCCATGTGGCCGATGTGTCTAATATGCCATGCATCAGAAGCACTGGCTGGGCGCCACGTTTTGGTATGCGATGCATCTCCAGAATATAGCCATCCTTTGTGACCACTGTATGTGTCTCCGATGGGTAACCGTACTTGCGTATCAATTTCGGCTAAAAAGAGTTGAAGGAAATAATACAAACATGAGTAAAAGTGTTTCGGAGCTTTTGGTTTGCAGCAGACAGCAAATTTGTATTTTAGGTTAACATCATAATGAATAACTGGTGTATTACCTATAACCACCAGTTATAATATGTTTCAATATGTTTGCTTTTCAGTAAAAAGTTGAAAAATGTTATGTTTGACTTAATAATTAATATATAGACTAACACAGCTCTGGGCCGAAAATTTGTTATTCAAAAAGAAAACCTGAAATATTAATCTTAATTTTTTCCATGTACCCCAACAACAACAAACCAACCGAAAGTTGTTTATAAAATACTTAGAACACATAAAATATAAACTGATAGGATTGAACAATTATGCCAACAATTAAAAGGTGAAAATTAAAACCTTAAAGAACAAAAGAGGAGCCCAATTTTTATTTTCAACTACACTACGAAATTGATTTTTTATCTCAACTATCGACTGTCAAAACAGATGACATCTCGTTTTTGAATAGTACCAAATATCTTAATCATTATAAATTAGCAATAATACACTCTGCATCAGTTCGGCTTCAGAAACAGGCATTAAAATTTTTTGGTCATATAGTAACATTCCTTAACGTTTAACAATCGCCAAACAGTATGACTGCCACTTTTGCTGATGACACCGCAATACTATCCGTTGGAGAACAGCAGAAAAAGCCGCGCTAAGTCTGCGACATACAAATTGTAATTGATCTTAACTTTGGAAATAGAGTAGCCATTTCGACGAGGGTCAGACATAATAAATACTTCTAAACGAACAAATTATCAAACCGATGTAGCCATGTGGTGCTCAACTATAGGGATAACGCCAATAACAACAAATAAGGTTGGGCTAAGTTCGGGTGCAACCAAAACCAGGGAAATAATTTAAGGTGTAAAACCAATCACATAGAGTAAAGTCAGCCGGATGTTCGAAAATCCAATTATTAGTTATATAGGGCCTAGGCCAAGTTTTCGCTCAAATTTATCTATTTTAAGCACAAAGATACATGTTATTCTCAATGGAATAACTCACATATTGGCCGATATACTATGTGGTACAAGGTCACCCCGAAGTTCAACAATTTTTATATTAGGCATATGGGGGCTAAGGGAAGTATTGATCCGATTTAACCTATTTTTGACATACAGACATACCATTATAAGAGAAGGATCATTCCTTGATTTCAGTTATATATATCACACATTGACCGCTATTTCTGATCAAAAGTCAACTATAGGTATTGGGGTCTAAATATTGGGTACCAGGGCTTGAACAGTTTTCATTGGATTTAAAAAAATTTTTGCTCATAACGGAGCACACAGGAAAGACATTATTCGTGCAAAGTTTTTTCGCGTTATTTTAATTCCTTCCTGATTTTTGTACTGGAATCTGAACGAATCAAGTGGAATTTAAAATTGTGCTATAAGAGAAGAAGGCGTAGTTGTTGTCCGATTTCATTTTCGTACTGTGACGTAAGAATGTAAAAATAATGCCACGCACTAAATTTTGTCAAAATGGGTTGGTCGGATCCCGAGATATGGGAATTCACCAAAAAGCTCTCTTATACCATCTCGGTCACATCACTGTCGGTAGAAATTCTTATAATATTTGTACTAAGCAAATTTGGTTGTTGTAGCTCAAGCAGATTAGGAAATATGCACATAAGACTTGTTAGAAGGCGGGACCACGCCCCCGTTCACAAAAAAATTTTCCTACTGCGGTCCACTGTACCAAATTACAGCTTTATATATTAGTTTTGTGCTTAGTTTTGGCACTTTATAATTTTTTGGTTAATAACGATTTGTGGGCGTGGCATTGGTCCGATTTGAGCTTTTATCCTCATCCTGATTATTTGTACAAGATGCGTTGCAAAGAAAACAGGACTTAAAAAAACAACAGAACAAATGCTTTTTCACCAAAATCAATTAATTTGATCCAAAATAGTTTCCTTCTGCTTCAATACAGCTTTTTGCATGGTCCAAAAGCATATCGAATGAGTGTTTCAGCTCGTTGGCCGCCGGTATGCCGGTGCAAGCCTTTTGAATGACATCTACGTCTGCATAACGCTTTCCTTTCTGGAGCAAATGCATTTTTGAAAGAAAGAAGTCGCACAGTGCCACATCAGGTGAATATGGAGAGCGGTTAATGGTTAAAATGTGATTTTTGATCAAATAAACCTCTTTAATGATGTCCTTCGAATGTTGGACTCTGAGCAATTTTTATACCCTGAACAGGGTATATTAACTTTGTCACGATGTTTGTAACACCCAGAAGGAAGCGTCGGAGACCCTATAAAGTATATATATAAATGATCAGTATGTTGAGCTGAGTCGATTTAGCCATGTCCGTCTGTCTGTCCGTCTGTCCGTCTGTCTGTATATATACGAACTAGTCCCTCAGTTTTTAAGATATCCTTTTGAAATTTTGCAAACGTCATTTTCTCTTCAAGAAGCTGCTCATTTGTCGGAACGGCCGATATCGGACCACTATAACATATAGCTGCCATATAAACTGAACGATCGGAATCAAGTTCTCATATGGAAAACTTTCGCATTTGACAATGTATCATCACCAAATTTGGTATAGATTATTTTCTAGGGCAAAAATGTAATATCCGAGAAAATTGTTCAGATCGGTTAACTATAACATATAGCTGCCATACAAACTGAACGATCGGAATCAAGTTCTTGTATGGACAACTTTCACATTTGACAAGATATATTCACGAAACTTGGTATATATTATTTTCTAAGGCAACAATGTAATCTCTGAAGAATTTGTTCAGATCGGTTAACTATAGCATATAGCTGCCATACAAACTGAACGATCGGAATCAAGTTCTTGTGTGGACAACTTTCACATTTGATAAGATATATTCACGAAATTTGGTATATATTATTTTCTAAGGCAACAATGTAATCTCTGAAGAATTTGTTCAGATCGGAAAACTATAGCATATAGCTGCCATACAAACTGAACGATCGGAATCAAGTTCTTGTATGGACAACTTTCACATTTGACAATGTATCTTCACCAAATTTGGTATATATTATTTTCTAAGGCAACAATGTAATCTCCAAAGAAATTGTTCAGATCGGTTAACTATAACATATAGCTTCCATACAAACTGGACACATAGTTACTAATAGAAATGCACCTGTGAAGGGTATTTAGCTTCGGTGCAACCGAAGTTAACGTTTTTTCTTGTTTTTTTTTTCATTTGTATGGAACAAACCGTGCACACACCTTTCGTTAGCCCAAGTGTTCGGTCAAAATGCGATAAATAGATGTTTTGGAGATGTTAAATTCCATTTTCATGAATTTCAATAATGATTTCGGCTGATTTTTAATGAATTCACGTACAGTTTCGATGGTATTTCCGGTGATCACGGATTTTGATCGGCCCACATGTTGATCGTCATTTATGTCCTTACGACGTTGTCCTTTGAAAACGTTGAAACCACTCGTGCACTTTGCTGAGGGATGAAACGTTTCGGTAAAAGTTTTACCAATTTTAAAATAAAATTTAGTGTACGGTCTCTTTCTGCATGTGCTAGTGAACAGACATGTCACGTGTTTAGTGGAGATCTAAATATCAAAGTGTAGCAAAATCGATTTGTTAATAAACATCCAACAATTGTAAAGTCGCGAAATGAATGCAGAAGGTGAGAGTACTCTCTTCAAATGGCAAAGTGTTACAAACAAAAATGGAAAGTGTGCCAACAAAGAGTCCCCTAGCTTTTATGTCCACAGAAAACAGGTAAGTGACGACGACACTGATAAACGAGAGGCTGGCGAGAACAATAATATGGAAGCGAGTGAAGCAACAATGCCTAATATTCCAAAGCCACCACCGTTGATTATACCTGGAGTAGTTAACATAAGTAAAATGATAACCTCTATTTCAACTTTGATTTCTAAAAAAGATTTTAGTTATAAATCGTCAAAAGATGGACAAGTTAGACTATTTATAAATAACACAGATTCATATAGAAAAATTGTACAACAACTAGAAGCAGGAAAGATAAGTTATCATACATATCAGCCCAAACAGGAGAACGGTCATATAGAATAGTACTAAAGGGATTACACTGGTCAACTCCTTCTGAAGATATAAAAAATGAAATTACTTTATTAGGACATAAAGTCAGAAATGTATTTAATGTTAAGAGCAGAGTAACAAAAAAACCTATGTCAATGTTTTTTGTTGACTTGGAGTTAAAACATTTGAATAATGCAAATATTAAAGTAGAGCCCCCTAGGCAAAGAAGTGACATGGTTCAATGCCATCGATGCCAAGAATTTGGACATACCAAAACGTATTGTAGAAAACCCTATAAATGCGTAAAATGTGGACTAATGCATCCAACCTCAGAATGCACAAAACCAAAAGACACTTTACCAACGTGTGCTCATTGCCAACAACACCACACCGCGAATTACAAAGGCTGCATAGTTTATCAGCAACTCACTGGAAAGAAGTCTATATTTTCCAACCGTACGAAAGGGAGTGTAAACATGAGTTCGCAAAACACTAATAATAATGCTAATACTAGTACTGCAATCAACAACAAGCAGTCATACGTTAGCATTTTAACAGGTAAAGACAATAACAATGAGGTAAATGAACAAAAATCAATAGAAAATATTGAGCGTTTACTCTCTAAACAAATTGAATTAACAAACACACTTCATATTATGTCACTACTTATCGATAAACTATGCAAGCAGACTTAAGAATAGCAATATGGAATGCCAATGGTTTATCCCGTCATATACAGGAAACTGAAATATTTTTAAAAAACAACTTCATTGATATAATGTTGATTTCAGAAATTCACAGACAATACCTTTTTTAATATAAGAAACTATGACCTAATCGCCACTAATCACCCTAGTAACAGGGCTCACGCCGGCTATTCTGTTTTGGTTAAATCAAATATCAAGTATGATATACTTGAACCAACGCAAACATTGTCAATACAAGCTACAGGGATTAAACTAATTTGCAATAATATTGACTTACATATTTATGCTTTGTATTCACCGCCAAGACATAGCATCTCAACTCCGGAATACGAAAACTTTTTTAATTCCCTGGGCAATAGATTCCTTGCCCCTGGTGGGGCTCACGTATCCCTAACCCACAAGGTAGAGAACTTTATAAGTGCATTACAAAGAATAATTTTAAAACTTTATCTACTGGTGAGCCTACTTACTGGCCAAGTGATCCACGTAAAATCCCTGATCTGCTAGATTTTGCTGTATATAAAGGAATCCAAACTCCACTGCTTGTCATTGTCAGTTCTGAAGACCTAAGCTCAGACCATTCGCCAGTTATTATCAGTTATAGCACTCTTATTAATACAAAGCAACGGAAGTATATTGGATTAAATAATAAAAACCAAATCAATATTTTTCAAGACCAGATATTGTCTGTTATGTGAAACTTAAAATGAATGAAACTTAAAACCTCAATCAAAAGCTCAATAGAACTGGATAATGCAGTTGAAACATTTACGTCGTTAATTCATCAAGCAGTTGCTGCATCTATAATCAAAAATAGCGTGCCTGTGTGCATGTGTCTGCAGATATCAGAGCATTAATTCAACAAAAGAGAAAATTATGAAAAAAATGGCAAAATACTAGAGGCTCAGCAGGCAAGACTATACTAAATAAGGCTACAGGTCAACTTAAAGATAAACTTAAAGAATTTAGAAATAAATCAATTTCAGATTATGATTATTTGAAAATCTAAATGACAATAGTAACGATGACTACAAAATATGGAAAGCTAGGAAGTACCTGAAACGCCCAAAAAAGGGAAATGTGCCAATAAAGGACTGCAATGATGCATGGTTTAGATCTGATAAGAGCAAGACAGATGCATATGCGAAACATTTAGAAACAACCTTTACATCTATTACAATTAATTTCTTCAATTCTTCAATTTCTTCATGCTCCACGTCAATTGTCAATGCCAATCAAACATATAACACCTGCAGAAATTTGTAGTGAAATCGAAAAGCTTGACAAAAATAAATCTCCAGGATATGACAAAATCGATGCTAAAATAGCGAAGTGCTTACCAAAAAAAAGTATTATGTTTTTGACACTAATATATAATTCAATTCTAAGCCATTTCCCTATGCAGTGAAAATGTGCAGAAATTGTGATGGTTCCCAAGCCCAAAAAACCAGAAAACGAGATAACCTCGTATAGACCTATTAGTCTACTGGCGCTGCTCTCAAAAATATTTGAGAGAATATTTTTACGTAGAACTTCGCCAATACTCAAAGAAAATAACATAATACCTGAACACCAATTTGGTTTTCGCCGACATCATTGCACACCTGAACAATGCCATCGAGTTATAAATTTCGTTGTTGACTCTTTTGAATGAAAAGAATATTGTTCTGCTATGTTTTTGGATATACAACAAGCATTTGATAAAGTCTGGCACCATGGTCTGTTATATAAAATGAAAAAAATCTTCCCATCACCAATTTATTTAATTCTTAAGTCGTATCTCGCTAATAGATCATATTATGTCAGTGTAAATGATGAAACCTCTACCATAACATACATCAAAGCTGGTGTACCTCAAGGAAGCGTTCTCGGACCAGTCCTTTATACAATTTTTACTGCAGACATGCCACAAACTGAAAACGTATTTATTGCTACATATGCTGACGACACTGCTATACTGGCAACAAATCCATCTCCAATTGAAGCTTCCAACTTAGTCCAGAAATAACTAAATGAGATACAGTCCTGGCTAGACTGTTGGAAAATAAAGGTCAATACAAATAAATCTGTACACGTGCTATTCACTTTAATGCGAAAAGACTGTCCTCCTTGCCGCATATATGGTAGTACGATTCCGAAACTTGACAGCGTCAAATACTTGCATTTGGACAAACGCCTAACATGGAAATCTCATATTCAAGCCAAAAATAAACAATTAAAAATGAAAACTAAAAAACTGTATTGGTTACTTGGACCTAAATCAACTCTTTATCTCGATACTAAACTCCTATTATATAAAGTTTTTTTAAAGCCAATATGAACTTATGGCATTCAGCTTTTGGGCACAGCCTCGATTTTAAATATAGAAATAATGCAATGATATCAGTCTAAAACTTTAAGACTAATTACAAATGCTCCTTGGTACATCACGAATAAAGCCATACGCTCGGATCTAAATATTCCTTTTATAAAAAATGAAATTAAAAGGTTCAGTACGGCATACTTACGCAGAATTAGTTATAATGAAAACTTACTGGCCATTACGCTATTAGATGAAACCAATGAAATCATTCGACTTAAAAGGCATCATGTACTAGATCTACCCTTTAGAAGTTATTTACTATTAAATTAAGTTAAACGAAATGTAAATGTACCTATGTACATACATAAGTATATTATTATTGGCCTCACTGGAGATCAATAATACAAGTCAAATTTCTATAGTTAACTAATTTGCTTATTGTTATAAGAATAGATTGCAAATACATGTATTCAATAAAAAATAAAAAATAAAAATTTAGTGTTCGCTCTTTGTTCGAAGAGTAATAACTTCACTTCCAATCAATTAAATGTCATGAAATTCTCAGGGGACAATCGATAAATATAGTAGATTCTAACGCACTAGTCAACATATAGATAGAGCCACCAGGGGGCGTTAGATTCAAAAAGTCCTGTTTATTTTGGAACGCTCCTTGTATAAATACAATTGAAAGAAAATTTTACCTAGCTCCTATATATCTAATATCAGGATTTTCGAAAATTCGGCTGACTTTGCTCTATAAATTTACTTACTTATTATTTATTGAGTTATCGCACTAGTAGTAGTTTTCAACATAACCGTTATATGAGGAGTGGACGTAAGTCGTTTTTAACCCTTTTTACATTTTCAGTAGAGGTTGGTTGATTTGGCTTAAGTAATTTAAGAGATATTAGGGAAATGGGCCACTCCTTAGGTACCCCTCAGCAATGGAATACTCTGCACAAAATTACAGCTTTATACCTTAATTTGGGGCTTAGTTATGTCATATTATATACATATTTCGATTCAGCATTCATTATTCGATGGAATTGTGAATGAATTACGAATGCAATCAAATTTGGTATTTTTTTAAGTTATACTATAATTCATTGACTTTTTTGTTGAATAAAATTTCCCCTAATTTAAAATTATATAAAATCATCTTCAAATAAAATTTAATTTATTGAGTTGTATGCAAAACGTCAACCAGAAGATCGAAATATATATTAGGAGTATGAGATAAACACCAACCATAGATGAAATCCATTCAGTCAGCACAAACCCTCATGATTATAAAAATGTTTGTTAGAATAACGTAAATTGATGTTTGAAAATCCTGTTATTAGTTATATGGGATATTTTTACTATTTTATCTATTTTAGGGACAAAGATTTACCGTTCGTAGAATATATCACATATGGAGATGAAAATAATCCACATATTGGCCGATATATGAGGTATAAAGTCACCCGGAAGGTCGAAAATGTTCTATTAGATATATGAGGCTAAAGGAAATATTGACCCGATAGTACAATTTATCTAACGCATTTTGTTATTGATTTATCGCACTTTGAGTAATTTTTAACAAAACCTGTGCAAATGTGGGTGATGTTGTACGTGGACCGGTTTGTAAGAATAAACAGTAAACCCGACAGGGCCACGCCCACTTTTTACAAATTTTCAAACCATAGCTGCACACTGTTTGTTTTGTATCTTTTCGATTAATGGCGTTTTGTGGACGCGGCATTAGTCCGATTACACCCCTTTACGAACTCACTCTTTCTCTCTTTTAAGCTTCATCAAGATATCTCAATTTTTTCTAAAATTACAGCTTACGAAGACAAACGGACGGATAGACATCCACTCGGATTTCACCTCGTCTCGTCATCCTGATCATTTATATATAATATATAAACTTATATCAGTATCGATTAGTTTTAGGCGATGCAAGCAACCGTCAGGTGTACAAACCTGTTATTACTCCGTAGCAACATGTTGCTAAATTTGTCTAATTGAAAAGAGGATCGCTGAATCGAGTTGGAGCGTGCGCAACAGTGTTGATCGAAGTGCATAATTCAATGAAGGTGTGGGCGACGATGCGGTCCTTTTTGTTAATTGGTTATGTGAGGTGTAATCGTGTGTGGAGTGGTCGCATATAATGTGAGTGTCTCAGGTGTGGTGGGTAGAATTAGGATTAGGATGGGATTGTCAAGATGGTTACGATTTCATTGATGTGTACACGTAGTGATATCATGTATTACAAGTATTATTAATTTTACTAATTTGTTTTGTTGAACATTATAAATTTTTATAAGAATCATCGTAAAAGGGAACTAGTTAAATAAAATTGTCTAGAAGAAGATTATGCTAAATTAAATAAAGCAAGCGCAGTTAAAATATTTTTTGCAGAAATATGAGTTTTTCAAACAACTTGTGCAAGGCCAGTTGGATATGTTAAACTAGACATTTTAAATGGGATTCTTCACAACAACTAACTATTTCTTAACAGAAAAGGAATCCAAAAAAACAACGAAATCCTACCATTATACTAGAGAGTTTTAAATGTTAATGTATTTATCTTGTTTTGCGAAAACCTGTTAGATTTTAATGATTTTGACATACTTTTATTAGCACGTAAATACTAAAATAAAGGTATAGTGTTTGGATCTGCTTGCAAATTTTGGGCAATGAGATACTGCATTCAATGGGCTGGCAAACATGGGCCACAAAACTGAACAGCTCTAAAGCACTCATACTTTCCCCACATGCGAATTTGCAAAGCAAATAACCACCAAACACACTTCATAAAGTCAGTGAAGTGGTACTAAACCATTTCATAATTGTTATGTTATACCCATGTTCACATATGTATGTAGGTATGTATGATTAGTATTTTCTGTTTTTGCTTTGGGTTTTTTTGCTTCTTTGCCACTGTCTGATATGCCATTTTCATGGTAACATAAAGTGTGTCAGGGAAGTGTTAAGGCAAAACAGAAAAAATCAGCACTCACCACATTGCTGCTGCTCGTCAGATCTGCTTCTACTGTAAAAGGCACTCAGTTATGAATTAATGGTTTAGCTACTGATTTCGCCGACAAAAATATGTTAATTCATGATAATGTCTGTATTTTTTATATCAAAATTTATTAAAATATTTTTTGTAGATTTGAAGAGCTCAGATATTAGCATTACAATGAGTATGGAATTAGTAGGATGCTTTTTTCAGTGTGTATTTATGTACATAATCTACAAAACTATACATGTTCACTTCAATATTTATTAGTTATATAAAAAATCATAGTTCTACGTATGTACATATGTACGTGTATGTATTTAATTGTAAAAGTTGGATTTACATATTTTTCCTTTGTTGCTATTGGCATTACTATTTTGTAGAGCAAAAGGGCTACACAGATCAGAACTCCAATTGCATAGGTAAATTTTAAAGTACTTTTACACTTTATTGCACTTTTAGTTAATTTTTACTAATATATTATAAAATTAATATTAATCTGCCTATTTCAATGCCAGCTACACTAACGATAATTAATTGTAATAATTTCGTTGCATTAAATTGGCTTTTATATTTAATAGTATTTTAAAGATATTTCAAAATATATTTCACCAAGCTTTTGCCAATTACTTTTACCTTCTCTGACGCCAGCTTTTAAACGTTCCCTAAAATGGCTTCGTTAATTTGATATAAACTTTAACTTAATTTGATACAAACAATTTTTTGTACCCTTAACCCTTTCAGTTGTTCACCAAACTTTAAACTAACTAACCTCTGCTTTTTGAGTTATTTCAGTTATTCGTCCACAACGCTCCCAAATTAAATCAAGATTTAAAATTTATATACAAGGTGAGTTCAAAAGAAAACAGGACTTTAAACAAAAACAGAACAAATGTTTTTTTCGGCAAAATTAATTAATTTTATTAAAAATAGTTCCTTTTCCCTTTTGGGTTTTTAATAAAAAAAAGGCTTTTTACCCAAAGGTAAAAAAAAGGCATGTTTTTTGGGAACCCAAATGGAGAAGTCGCACGGTGCCATATCATAACCACGGGAAGTGGTTAATGGTTAAAATGTGATTCTTGGTCAAATAATCGGTCACAAGGTGTCCTTAGAATGTTAGGGTTCTGAGCAATTTTTTTCGTCAGTCAATTTGGTTTTTTTGGAACAAACCGTGTACACAAAAACCCGGCACCTAAACGCAAAATTTTTCCCAAAATGCGATAAATTACATACAATCGGAAAATATTCAACCACCATGAATTTTTAGTGACGATTTCGTCCTGATTTTTTGGAAAGCACCGCAAAGTTTCGAATGGAAATTTCGTTGATCACGGATTGTGATTGACCCACATGTTTATCGTCATTTATGTCCTCACGACCACTTTGAAAAAATTGAAACCACTAGTGCACTCTGCTGGGGGATAGGCAATCATTGCCCTAAACTTGTTTCATCAATTGAAACGTTTCGGTAAAATTAAAAAAACAATTAATTTTCGAACCGATAACACAAACATACTGGCACCTAAAACGCAATAACTTCATTTCCAATCAATGAAATGTCAAGAAATCTCACATGACAATCGACAAAGATAGCATATTCTAACGCACCAGTCGACATACAGATGGCGCCACCAGGGGGCGCTAGATTCAAAAAGTCCTGTTTACTTTGGAAAGCACCTTGTACAAAAGATTCGTTCCAAGAACTTGATTTCGAAAGTTCAGTATGTGTGCCAGCTAAATGCTACAGTTATTCGATCTGAAAAATTTATTCGGGAACTACAATATTGTTTTAGATAATAATCCTTGCAGAATTTCCTGAAGATCTCGTAAAATTAAAAATTTAATATACACTGATAATTGTAAAGAAGCACAGACACAAAGTTAGTGTGAAAATAATAACGGTAGTATTCATATAAATATATATGTACATAGGTTTTCGTATGTATGTGCATTTAATGAATTACCGCAAATGGTTGAGAATGCGTCATGTTGTTGACCGGTACATCCCACTGCCTGAAGGCATCAAAATCACTTCATAGTATTAAGCGCTAAGCATTGGCCACTTTGCGACCATTAATAGTCTGCTTTGAGCGCTACGACTCGCCGGTTTGACAATTTGTTTTGCATATTTACGACATAGTTGGCAATAATTCGCGTCTCGAGTGCTCACTTTTAACTTTTTGGCTTTGTTACTTATATTTATGGTACCTATGTAATTTCTTCCGTATTTACATAAATACGCTGTTGCTTCAAACTTATACATACATATGTACGTACATATGTTATATAGTACGTGTTCTTATTTTTATACCCTGAACAGGGTATATTAAGTTTGTCACGAAGTTTGTAACACCCAGAATGAAGCGTCGGAGACCCTATAAAGTATATACATAAATATAAATTATCAGTATTTCCGAGCCTTGCCCGTCTGTCTGTATATATACGAACTAGCCCCTTAAAGTTTTTAAGATATCGTTTTAAAAAATTTTGCAAATGTAAATTTTCTCTTCAAGGAGCTGCTCATTTGTCGGAACGGCCGATATTGGACCACTAAAAGCATATAGCTGCCATATAAACTGAACGATCGGAATCAAATGCTTGTATGGAAAAACTTTCACATTTGACAATGTATCTTCACCAAATTTGGTATATACTATTTTCTAAGGCAACAATGTAATCTCTAAGAAATTGTTTAAAATGGGGTTAAACTATAGCATGTAGCTTCCATAAAAACCCTGGGCACATTTACAAAGAAATTCCCCGGAAATTTGGGTGCAAAAATTAAATTTTTTAATTTGCAAAAAATTTTGTAATCTCTTTGTTCAGAACGGGTTACTATAGCATGTAGCTACCATACAAACTGAACACATAGCTACTAACAGAAATGCACCTGTGAAGGGTATTTAGCTTCGGTGCAACTGAAGTTAACGTTTTTTCTTGTTTATACTACCTCTATCAGCAATACAATATTGTTCACTCTTTTTGCTTTAAAATTGTAAATAATTTTTGAATAATGAATCAAGAAATTCATTTAGTTTTGAAAAACAAAAGGTGATTAAAAATGAAAATCTCCCCAAATTTAGTATAGCGATTAATTGAAAATAAGTAAATAAGTAACAGTCAATACTTACAGAAGACCTCAAACGACTTTGGTTCAATTTCGATTGTTCACGACACTTAAAGATAAGGAGCTTAACTTTTTAACCATATTTAATTTTCTATTTATAAAACTTACCATACTCGCAAAATGCATCTATATATGTAGTAATTTTACTAATTAGGTTGCAATTTTCTAGACAACTTAAGCGATTAAGGTATTTTAAAGCTTTACGGAAAGGCTTTAATGTAGGCAAGTAAGAAGTTGAGGCCGGTATTTGAACAATGAGTAATTATATCTATTAAAGAGCAATTTGTTGTACATTAAAGTAACAAACCATCTACAAATATGTAACGTGATATTTGAAAATTTAGCTTTATTCCAGATTGCATTTGCATTGCTTCGGACCTCCTCAGTTCAAAGTTATTATATGTGTGCCCAGTGTCGATTTTTAAACATCTCAATATTAATATGTCTGATTTTAAATTAATACAAATTTATGATAATACACCCGTTCATTATGAATAAAAATGCAATAAATATAGGTCAAATGTCAAGGTCGATCGCAAAATACAAAAGAAAAATAAAAAAGTATATTTACATACATCAAAACGCATTACGAAATTGGAAATCACGATTTCTTTGATGAAAAATTAAATTGAAACAACAACGAATCTCGTTTCATTTCATTGATCTATATGTATGTACTTACATGCTTATACATATTTATAGTTAATTCACGCTATTGACACTAAGTTATGAATTCAAGCAAAATCAACATTTAAGCGACCGGCGTCTGATGATAATGGGAAAACACAAGAAAGCACAACAAAAGACGCTCTTGACCGCAAGTTAGTGAATGAATAAAACGTTTTATTATACAACTATATATACATACATGCATCCACTCTTACATACATAAAGCTCACAAGACGTTTTCAATTTTGGAGATCAATGAATTGTTTTGATTAGTGTTGCGGTGCTATCAGCCGTCAAGTTGGTTACAGGTACCAAAATATGAGAGTTGAGCCACAAAATAATTTCATGAAGGTGATAATTATTTACCGTGTTTAACGTTTTAACGGGTGATTTTTTAAGAGCTTGATAACTTTTTTAAAAAAAAAAACGCATAAAATTTGCAAAATCTCATCGGTTCTTTATTTGAAACGTTAGATTGGTTCATGACATTTACTTTTTGAAGATAATTTCATTTAAATGTTGACCGCGGCTGCGTCTTAGGTGGTCCATTCGGAAAGTCCAATTTTGGGCAACTTTTTCGAGCATTTCGGCCGGAATAGCCCGAATTTCTTCGGAAATGTTGTCTTCCAAAGCTGGAATAGTTGCTGGCTTATTTCTGTAGACTTTAGACTTGACGTAGCCCCACAAAAAATAGTCTAAAGGCGTTAAATCGCATGATCTTGGTGGCCAACTTACGGGTCCATTTCTTGAGATGAATTGTTGTCCGAAGTTTTCCCTCAAAATGGCCATAGAATCGCGAGCTGTGTGGCATGTAGCGCCATCTTGTTGAAACCACATGTCAACCAAGTTCAGTTCTTCCATTTTTGGCAACAAAAAGTTTGTTAGCATCGAACGATAGCGATCGCCATTCACCGTAACGTTGCGTCCAACAGCATCTTAGAAAAAATACGGTCCAATGATTCCACCAGCGTACAAACCACACCAAACAGTGCATTTTTCGGGATGCATGGGCAGTTCTTGAACGGCTTCTGGTTGCTCTTCACCCCAAATGCGGCAATTTTGCTTATTTACGTAGCCATTCAACCAGAAATGAGCCTCATCGCTCATCGGACACGGACGCGAAACACATTTCGAACCGAACACTGATTTTGGTAATAAAATTCAATGATTTGCAAGCGTTGCTCGTTAGTAAGTCTATTCATGATGAAATGTCAAAGCATACTGAGCATCTTTCTCTTTGACACCATGTCTGACATCCCACGTGATCTGTCAAATACTACTGCATGAAAATCCTAACCTCAAAAAAATCACCCTTTATCAATAAAATTAAAAAAAATCAAATTTACGTATTTACTGTAATTCAAATCTTTTTAAAGAAAGAAGTAAGTCTTTGTAAAGTTAGGTGTAGTTTTCAAAAGAGACCTACCCATTAGGTGCAGAAATAATTTTGAAGCAAAGAAATACATATCTGTGCTTATTTTTGATTCTATCCTAATCAGAGTATAAGTTTGCCACAAAGCCTGTATATATGGGCCTTACCATTCAAATTTTTTTTGTGCGGAACATATTTTATGAGTTCTTTGAGGTGAAATATTTTGCACATATTTTATTATTTTGACTCAATAAGAAGAAATAATTGTTATGTATTTTTAAAATTTCAACGCTTTGAAAAGAAACATCTTTAAATATTTGCCTGTACGAAGAAAAGTTTTTCATTATAAAATCAAGTAAGGAAGGACTAACGAACATTTTATACACTTGCAATGATCGATATACATATATATAGGTTAAAATGGGTATAAAACGGATGTTTTTGTTTCCGCTTGGTACTCTGAAAAATTTGGTTGATAGGCATTTTAAATAAGTCTCTCCAAGTATGAGTTCATAATTGCAACGGGAAGGTCTTCCGACTAACGGTTTCCATTTTTTTATATTATCAAATAGCAAAATTTCTACCTTTCTACCAAATACTTGAAAAAATTTCGTTTTGTGAATTTTGTAGGAAATTTAATAATCTTCACGATTCATTTACGATGATTTTTTCTTAAACCTAACAGTTTATAAGATATTGATGGACACAATTTGATCAGTTTAAAGAAAAAGTTGTATTTTTTCGTATGAATTTCATAAGTCATTGAAAAAAAAATCATCTTAAATTGGAAGGCCTTGTAAAATATTATTAAAAAAAATAACTGTCAACTTTTGTATAAGTTATAAGGTTCATAAGAAAAAAATGTTTTCTTTAAAATAATCAAACTTAAACCGTTAATATCTTTAATAGCTCTTAAGCCATTTTCGAACTGTAAAATAATAATGGGATGGCGAACTACATAAATCTTTACTTGAATAGATTTTCACCTAAATGTGGGCGGTGCCGTGTCCCCCGTTCCATTTTTACAGCGGCGCTTACAAAGCCTTCTCTTACCATCTCAGGTGTAAAATTTTCAGTGGCCCGATTACACCTATCTACAAAGTCGTTCCCACTTTTTTGCCAAGGATGTCTTATTTTTTATCCGGAGACAGACTGTCATCCGGATTTCAATTCGTCTTATCATCCTGATCATTTATATACCATACATATAACCCTATATCTATCTCGATTAGTTTTAGGTGATACATAGAACCGTTAGGTGAACAAAAATGTTATATGTATGTTTTCTGTAGCAACTGGTTGGAAGAGTATAAAAATTATAATTTTTTAAGCTTCATATGAATCAAAAAGCATTTCGAGATATTGGAACAATGAAATAATAACCAAGTTCCGCCATCTATCTCATCTCTTATCGAACTGCACCAATATACTTTTTGACTCAATAAATAAATTATCAGATTGACGTAAAAGCTGAAATCCGTCTGTCCGTGCAAGCGATAGCTTGAGGACACATTAAGATGTCCTAGTAAAACTCTGTACAAGAGATCCTTGGCATAGTGATGATAATGATATTGCAGATGATATTGCAAATGTACATATTAGGCTATAAAAACGCCAGAAGTATTGAATGTATAACCGAGATGGTACAGAAGATGGCCTTCATAGAAGTCGGAATAAAAATTGGTCAATGTGCGTGACAGCGCACATCTTTATATGAAATCATGCTTATAACTCAGGAACAACTTCAAAATTTTCAAACAAATGTATTACTTAACACTATCCTGACATTTTAATCTTACATAATGAAAATTAGTGGAATCGGAATACAACCACGCTTACGTTCCATATTAGAAATTTTGAAATTTCATCGGATCGACATCAAAGTGACCTTCTTGTTTGTTCACTTTACCACAAAATAAAAAGAAATAGCGAAAGGAAAATGAGCTTGTCCGTCCGTGTTGATATTTTATTGACACTGTCCGAGACACCAAAAAGATTTTTTTTATTCAACAAACGAGGCGAAATTATACAATGAAATTATACGGAATTAGTTAAAATTCGATGTGTATCTTAGAAATATGGCGGGGAAAAAATGGGAATGTGAAATCGTAAGCCGATCGCTGCTAAGGTCGAAAACTAAGCGGGTTCTATTCGTCGGTTTTTTTTCCGTTTGTGCTAAAGCAAATGATGTGGTGTGTGTTGTGTGTAGGTGTAGGTATGTGGTGCTCTCTTAAGTAGTATAGAATGTGGATTATAAGCGTAATATATCTAAGTCTAAACCGATGTTATGTGCGAGTATGGGATGTTTGTGGATGTCGAGGAAGGGTGCATTTATACAATCTACTATACGGTTAATACAGGGTTTGTGCGGAAAGTAACAGGACTGAGTCGATTAAAAAAAAATTATTGAACCAATTTTCAAACATTGAAGGCGTCACGCAAAGCATTTTTCGGAATTCCAGAATAGCCTGGAAAGCCGCAATTTCTGGTCATCAGTAAGCACTTTTGGGACCATCATCGCACACATTGCGCATGTTCAAGTGCTCCGTCACAATTTAATGAATCACGAACGCTGCATTTTCGGCTTGCACCACTCACAGAAACACGTCGCGTATTCGAGGGATAGAAACGCCCTCTACCGAATCCAATCGGTGCGAAGAAAACTCGGCTAAGTCTTTTTTTGCTATTACAAAGAGGTATTTCTCGGAGAGTGGTATTGTGAGAATTACCGAACATAACGGGATATACATATTTGACCTAAATCTGGTCAATCCAACTATTCTAAATAAAACTTTCAGTTCAATGCAACAACAAAGTTAATAATAGATTATTTTGTTAGTAAGTAAAGGCATTGGTTAGACGTAAGCTAACTCTTTCTAGTTGGTTGTAGCAGAAGCAGTGATGCCATGGTACATAACTTACCTTATATTAGTTGGAATTATTGCTAAAGATAGTGTTGGTGTGCAATCTCAGGAGATTGTTTGCTAAAGTATAATATGTTAGCATTTATTTTTAGCGTCTTTAAACGTTGCGACATAAATATAAACAAGTGTACGATTGTCTACCATGTATACATAGGTAATATATGTATATATGTATATACTAACATATATGTATGTACTCGTCTTAGTGCATTGATTGCCAAGCGGCTGAGGTGAAATGATATTTTTACTAACCGCGCTAAGAGTAAAAGTAAATAAAAACAAGAAAAAAGGTTAACGTCGGTTGCACTGAAGCTAAATACACTTCACAAGTGCATTTCTGTTAGTAATTATGTGTTCAGTTTGGAAGCTATATGCTATAGTAATCCGTTCTGAACAATTTTTTTGAAGATTATATTGTTGGCTTAAAAATAATCTATATCAAATTTCGTGAATATATCTTGTCAAATGTCAAAGTTGTCCGTACGAGATCTTGATTCCGATGGTTCAGTTTGTATTGCAGCTATATGCTTTAGTTAACCTATCTGAACAAATTCTTCGGAGATTACATTTAGAAAATAATCTCTACCAAATTTCGTGAATATATCTGGTCAAATGTGAAAGCTGTCCATACAAGGACTTGATTCCGATCGTTCAGTTTGTATGGCAGCTATATGTTATAGTGGTCCGATATTGGCCTTTCCGACAAATGAGTAGCTTCTTGAAGAGAAAATGACGTTTGCAAAATTTCAAAAGGATATCTTAAAAACTGAGGGACTAGTTCGTATATAGACAGACAGACAGACAGACGGACGGACAGACACACAGAAATGGCTAAATCGACTCAGCTCGACATACTTATCATTTATATATATACTTTATAGGGTCTCCGACGCTTCCTCTGGGTGTTACAAACGTCGTGACAAACTTAATATACCCTTTTTCAGGGTATAAAAAACAACAAACGAAAGGGCTAAGTTCGGATGCAACTGATAATATAATTCTCTCACAACTTGCAAAACTCAAATCCAGGAAAAACCATAAGATGTAAAACGTCAACTAGAAGATCGGAATTTAAGCAATTTTATATACACGTTACATACGTATACCTTATTTAACTCATACGTATACTTAATATATGTAACTCATACTCTAACCGACAAATTCGGCATAAGAATTGTTTGAAAAACAAATATCTGGGTGGGTTAGTATCGACCCGTTTAAACACTTTCTTGAAATACGAAGATTATTATATTTAATATAGTAGTCTTTATAGAGTTTAATATCATGGCGGAACAAATTTTATTCGATCATATAATCAAATCAAATCTCACTAAAATTAAAAAAAAAAAACACATTATAAATCGTACACCTGCGGGTGACTTACTTTATTACAATGTACAAGTATAATACTGTAGTCATTTCGAGTATTGAATAAAAAAATTTCACAAAAAATAAAACGATGTGTGTCAAGTTTTGAGAATTTCTTCTGCAGTGACTTCAATGTCAATGTCTGTAGCAACGCCAAGCCGATCAATCTATCGTTTATCGTTTAGAGATCGCATTCATCAAAGGAATTGTGCAAAATATGCGAAGAAAACTATGAAATAAGGGGTATAGGTCTACCTTGCAGTTCTTTAACGTTTCCGATGCAGTAGTCGGTAACTTGTTTTCTTTTGATTTTTGCTTCTGCCCCCAATGGTACTACCAGTGATCAAGTACAACTTTGAGCTTCACATGTCGCATGACGTTGTCATTATATAAAAGACCTTTGAATCAATCTATCAAGCAGTCAGTAATATTTTCCATAACAATAACCATGCCGTCTTCCCATATCGCACAATTTTAAATTCCACTTGATTCTTTTATTTTCCAGTATACAAACCAAGAAGGAATTAATATAACGAATAAAGCTTTGCACGAATAATGTCTTTAATGTGTGAATAAGACCAATACTTCCCGATCCGATTCAATCGGTTTTTGACATACGGACATACCATTGTAAGAGAAAGATTATCCCTTAATTTCAGTTATATATAATACACATTTCAATCAAAAGCTATCTATAGGTGCCCCTTTTACTTAAAATAAAGATTTTCGAACTTCCGGGTGACTTTACTTTACCTTAAAGGCTTTGATTTTTGCAAGAGTATTAAATGTTCGGTTGCACCCAAACTTCGCCCTTCCTTATTGGTTTACTTTAATTATCTTATTTTCCCTTCCGCAAAACAATTTTGTCTCCCATTTAGTCATATATGTAAATAGGGTTTTGACTCCCACTTCTCTCAAAATTATCGTTGTTGTTGTTATTGTTATTGTTGGTAAATTGACAATCCCAACTAGGAAGTCACAATTTTGTAAAATTACGTAGATTTATTGAAGGAGAATGTCGAGCGTTGAGTGATTTGCATGCATTCAACAATGACGTCTGCATCAAAAGCACAACAAATAAACATATCCACAAAGAGGCTCATGCTAAATTAGTATGTGAAGTGTGTGTGTTTGTGAGTGTTCATAATCTTTAATGGTACGCTGCACTTTTATTAGTTTTTACTGTTTCATGTTACTAATTTCATTTTACTGCTTATTTTACTATTGTAAAAGTAGGTGAATGGATATATTTGTATGTGCAGACACGTTAGACCACTGACTGAGTAATTTCTTCGATAATAGTATACTTGAATGTTGAAATGCTAGTAAACTCCATTTAGAGCTCTAATACTTCAAATGAGAAAAATATTGATTCCGACTGTGACGTGAAAGACCGCCGATTGAGAGTGCGCGTTTTAGAGCGCTAAAACAGTAGACATCTCAAAAACATGTATTAGGTCCCGTTCTCCATGAAATATTGGGTATGCTGTTTAACAACATCGCTACCGCGAGATCACTTCACAGCAGTATTTGCTGTTGAAGCGCGATTTGCGCCATCGACAAAGCATACACATATGTATGTAACTCTTCTTTATACTCGTGCAACATGTTGCATCATAATAGTTTTGTTCACCTAACGGTTGCTTCAAATATTTAAAACCTATCGAGATAGATAAAGAATTATACAGGTTCATATAAATGAGGAGGATGGAGTCATGTGTAGAAGTTCACGAAAGTGAGAAAAGTTCTCTGATCGCCAGTCACTTGAGAGTGACCAGAAACGATTCTTTTACATATGACTCAAGCAGCTCACGACTTCCGGTCTTTGACCAAGTATCCTCTGGGTAGCCTAAGAACAAATATTCCCTACTTAGGGTTGTGCGCTGGGTTTGGGACCCGCCACGTAAAAAAACACCCCCAATGAAAGACAACAACAAGCCTCGGATGAGTGACCCCCCTTTTGATGACGACCATGGCAAACGAATTAAGGACTATGATTTGAGGGCATGCACTTGAAATGTCCGGTCCCTTAATTGGGAAGGTGCCGATGCCAGCTGGTTGATGTCCTCGTGAAAATAAAGGCTGACATCACCGCCGTCCAAGAAATGCGATGGAGGGGTACAAGGACAGAGACAAGTAGGTCCTTGTGACATTTACTACAGTGGCCATATAAAGGAGCGTAAGTTTGGTGTTGGATTCGTGGTGGGAGAGAGACCCCTGTCGCCGAGTACTATCATTTACTCCGGAGAATGAACGTCTAGCCACAATCCGCATCAAAGCGAGGTTCTTCAACATCTCGCTGATTTGCGCCCACGCTCCGACCGAAGAGAAGGACGATGTGCGCACTTATGAGAGATGCCCCGCCACGATGTCAAAATCGTGCTTGGCGACTTCAACGCCAGGGTGGGCAAAGAAGGTATCTTTGGCACTACGGTCGGTAAATTCAGCCTCCACGAGGAAACATCCCCAAATGGGTTGAGGCTGGTCGACTTCGCCGGGGCCCGAAATATGGTTATCTGTAGTACTAGATTCCAGCATAAGAAGATTCATCAAGCTACCTGGCTGTCTCCGGATCAAAAACCACCAACCAGATCGATCATGTTGTGATAGACGGAAGACACGTCTCCAGTGTTTTAGATGTGCGTCCGCTCCTTGGTCCTAACATCGACTCGGACCACTATATTGTTGCAGCCAGGAATCGCACCCGCCTCTGTGCAGTAAAAAACGGACGTCAACAAACACAAGGAAGGTTCGACGTCGAGAAGCTGCAATCACAACAGACAGCAGAACGGCTTGCACTCCTGCTCTCTGAGAGCACTCCTCAACAACACGGTATAAGAGACCTGTGGGACGGCATTTCAAACTCCTTACGTACAGCTGAAACCGAAACCATTGGTTTTCGGAAAGTGCAAAAGAACAGCTGATAGGACGAGGATTGCCGTGTCGCAGCGGAGAGAAAACTGGCTGCCTATTTCACAACGTTACGATCGACCACAGCACGTGCGGGATGGGATAGATACCGAGAGTTGAAGAGGGAAGCGAGATGCATTTGCAGACAAAAAAAGAAAGATGCCGAAATACGTGGGTACGAAGAGCTTGATAAGCTGGCCGACAGGGGTAATGCTCGAAAATTCTACGAAAAAATGCGGCGGTTTACAGAAGGTTTCAAGACCGGAGCATACTCTTGTAGAACCCCCAAAGGTGATCTAGTCACCGATGCCCAGAGCATACTTAAACACTTCTCCAGCCTGCTGAATGGCAGTGAACGCACAACGCCAGGAGAAGGCGAACCCCATTCCCGAATCGATGACGATGGAGCAGACGTTCCATTGCCCGACCATGAAGAGGTTCGAATAGCAATTGCTCGCCTGAGGAACAACAAAGCGGCAGGGGCCGACGGATTGCCGCCCGAGCTATTCAAACACGGCGGCGAAGAGCTGGTAAGGAGCATGCATCAGCTTCTTTGTAAAATATGGTCAGACGAAAGCATGCCCAATGATTGGAATATAAGTGTGCTATGCCCAATCCACAAAAAGGGAAACCCCACAATCTGCGCCAACTAAGGTGGGATAAGCCTCCTCAACATTGCGTATAAGGTTCTATCGAGCGTATTGTGTGAAAGATTAAACCTTTAGAACTGGCAAATCAACAACCGCAAGACGAAATATCTCCTGTCATCAAACAAACAGTCGTCGCACTCGCGACTTGGCTCTCACGTCACTGTTGACAGTCATAACTTTGAAGTTGTAGATAATATCGTCTATTTAGGGACCAGCATTAACACCACCAACAATGTCAGCCTAGAAATCCAACGCAGGATTACTCTTGCAAGCAGGTGCTACTTCGGACTGAGTAGGCAATTGAAAAGTAAAGTCCTCTGTAGACTAACAAAAGCCAAACTCTATAAGTCGCTCATAATTCGAGTCCTGCTACATGGTGCAGAGGCTTGGACGATGACAACAACCGATGAGTCGACGTTGCGAGTTTTCGAGAGAAAAGTTCTGCGAGAGATTTATGGTGCTTTGCGCGTTGGCCACGGCGAATATTCGATGGAACGATGAGCTGTATGAGATATTTGACGATATTGAAATAGTTCAGCGAATTAAAACACAGCGGCTACGCTGGCAAGGTCATGTTGTCCGGATGGATGAAAACACTCCAGCTCTGAAAGTATTCGACGCAGTACCCGCCGCGGGAAGCAGAGGAAGAGGAAGATCTCCACTCCGTGGGAAGGACCAGGTGGAGAAGGACCTGGCTTCGCTTGGAATATCCAATTGGCGCCACGTAGCGAAGAGAAGAAACAATTGGCGCGCTGTTTTTGACTCGGCTATAATCGCGTAAGCGGTGTCTACGCTAGTAAAGAAGAAGAAGAAGATATAAATGTTCAGTTTGACGAGACAAGTTGAAATCCGTCTAACTCTAAATTGGGAGTTCGTCTGTCTGTTCAAGCTGTAACTTGAGTAAAAATTAATGCATCTAAATAAAACTCTGTTCACGCTGCCAAAATGGGGAGGTCGGTATTGCAGAAGGACGTGGTCGGATCACTGCCACACCCACAAAACGTCATCGCAGTAGTGAGGGAATTTCACATGCTCACAATTTCACTCGCTGATTTAATGGTTTAATGTACTACAAATCTTCCAACTAGCTAAATCAACCAAAACTGTTGAGAACTTCATCGCACAACATTATCGTGTACCAATACTGTATAAAATCGGGTCGAAATATTCCCAACCCTCCATATATGTACCTCATGTAAGAAAATATGTTAGATCAGATTTGTATAGGAATAAGATCCTTCCAACGTACTTTAAGTCGTTTATATCAGTCAATAAATGTGCCATATTAAAAATAAGTTCAGTTAATTATCTTGAGTTATTATAAATATTTCAAACAAGCTAAATGTAGTAATGAACCTATGCGAAGTTCAGACCAATAACATAAGTTCCATTCGGTTAACTCAAGTAAACGATGTTGAATTCTTATGTAACATTAACTAAGTGGTCCTCGCTTTTGATCTTACGGTTACACCATAACTTATTTGTTCTCCATTATCGGTTTTCAGTTTGCTTTAAGTTTTAGGATATAATAAACATGTCATTTCAAAAATAAATATTATCTATGATAGCATTTTTACCAAAGTCTATATAAATGGATGTTCTAGTAGTTGGAAATCACTTATAGTTTTTGGTCCAAACCATCATCCAACTTGAGAAACAGTGAGATACCCTCATTACTCTGTAAGAAGAGAGTGTGAATTGACTTGAGTTCAACAGTTCTTCACTTGCTCTGGTATACAGTGTTTGTTCGGAAAGTAATATAGGTCTGAGTCGATTTAATAAAATTTATTGAAGCAATCGTTACAATTGTATAAAAACTTTCAAAATGGGCTCCTTCTGCGCCGACAAGGCGCTGCCAGAGCATTGAAGCCGTCACGGAAGGGATTCTCCGGAATAACATTAAGAGCCGAGGTGCATGCTACTTGGATCCCCTCTGTCGTCTCAAAATGCTTGTCTTTCAACGGACAAAAAAGTCCGGGGGCCACATTTGGGCATGACTCGTCTCCTGTGATTACTTTATTCAAATACAAGAAAAAATGTCAACTTCGTCTACACCGAAGCTAATATACCCTTCACAGGTGCATTTCTTTTAGTAACTATGTGTTCAGTTTGTATGGAAGCTATATGCTATAGTAATCCGATCTGAACAATTTTTTCGGAGATTATATGTCAAATTTCGTGAAATGCGAAAGTTTTCCATACAAGCCTTTGATTCCGATCGTTCGGTTTGTATGGCAGCTATATGCTATAGTAAGCCGATCTGAAAAATTTCTTCGTATATTGCATTAATATCTTAGAAAAAAACCTGTGCCAACTTTTGTGAAGATACATCGTCAAATGTGAAAGTTTTCCATACAAGTTTGTATGGCAGCTATATGTTATAGCTTCCTTTAGAGAAAATGACGTTTGCAAAATTTCAAAACGATATCTTAAAAACTGAGGGATCACAGATTTTGATAAATTTAGCATCTGGGCAATTAAACGAATACTTAGTCGACGGTCTGAGTTCAAAACTTTGCGCACACGTGTCACATTGTCGGTGTCTCTTAGCACGGTCTTCATCGGCGACCTCTACAGGCCCTCCAATAAGGCCTGCGGCCACCGAAACACTCCACTTCTTGCTAAAGCAACATTACCGAATTTCACACAGAATTTAATCGCGTACTTCTGCTCCTACGAATGTTGAATTTTCGGTTTACACCACTCAGAGAAACATGTTGCACGAAAATGTTTGTCCTGACTCTCCAGGTGCTCGGAGGCAACTGATCAGCCGCTCTACCAAATCTAGTCGGTGCGCGCACACTCCGAAGTACAGGCGCGGCGGAAGAAAATCAATCCCAATACTTTCCGGGCAAACCCTGTATTAACTTTTAATTACCACACCGCTATAAATAATTTTTTTTTGCGCTCCAAGACATATTGTTATTCAAAATAGGTTTTGTCTTTCTTTGCCCGAAATATTATGAAATGTTATATTGTTAAATGCAACATGTTTGACTTTTTTATTAAACGCAGCCGGCTAGGAGTGCCATACAAAAACAAACAAAAGTAAGTTGTTACTAGTAATTAGAGCTTACTTTATTGTCATTTGTTAAGCACGATTTTTGTTCAGTTTACAAAAAGCGTAAGATCACAAAAAACAAAAACATTATACATATACGCGTGCGTTGCTGTTTTTGAAACGAAATAGTATTTGCAGTGTTTGCAATGCCAGCAACGAGTTGTTACCACTGTTTAGTATTCACAGACAAATTTCGCTATGTACTCGTATGTATGTCATTTGTCTTCAACTCGTTCATCAAATGACTTTGTTCGGTAATCGATGCGTGCTGAGCGTTACAATATACTATACAAAAATTTACCTATGTATATGTATATGTACATATAACAATAACACAGAGCTCACTGTTATGAAGTGCCAAAGAAGCCTATAAGTTTATGCTTGCCTAACTCCACATATTGATATATATGTATGTTCATGTAACGAGAAATTTATCTGCGACAAATTCATAGGTACGTCCACCAAATAAAATATTATCGACATATTTGTTTATTTATAATGTTTGACAAAGGTGTGTGCCCTTGGTCGCACAATTGAAGAGTTATCGATCTATTACACGAAAATACACACCTTTATAAATGAATATACTACATACATATATGCCCTATCATAGGTTATAAATATATGTGTTTTGTAAAGCACATACTATATGTACGACCAACATCTTGATGGGAACGTGCTCACCTGAATTTACCTACTTTACCGCAACGCTTCCGATTTTTCACTTTGTTTATTTCCATTGCCTCTATTGCATAATACTGCTTATGCGCACTTTTTGGCAAGTCGCCACTCTTGAATAAATAATTTTTAACATGAAGTACAAATATACATTCATATATATGTACATACGTAAAAAAATGAGCACACACAGTACACATTGCAAATTACATCCTCGAATTGTTTTCAAAATGCATGTGAAAAATTCATGATAAGTGAATTGGGACATACATAAGTTGTTACATGCCTGCATAAATAACAAATGAGGAAGGGCTAAGTTCGGTTATAATTGAACATTTTATACTCTTGAAGCTTGCAAGGATCAAAGCCGGGAAAATAATGTCAGGTAAAGCTAGAGAGACCCACGCTCTTTCAATTTCATTAAGATAAATCAAATATTGACCGATGCACATGCAAATTCAACTGGAAATTTGTTTAGATACATAATTTCATAATGCCCCGACCGGCCCCATAGTAAAACAGATTAATTAGCAAATTTCGTTTTTTTCCTCAACCTTTCAAGGGTGATACACTGTTCATAGCGACACTCCATCTTTCCTATACAATTTTTCTATTCTTGGAACATTTTCAAACGGGAAGCTAAAAGGATTTGTAATGGGCAAGTTGGATTACTTTAGCTTAAGTTGGTTGGAGGATATGTACATTAAACTAACCACTTTTTTAAATTATAAATTTGCAATCCTCTGCACCAAATAACAGTTTTGTATCCTAATTTGGAGCTTATTTAGAGCTCTTTAAAGGTTTTCGATTGACGGCATTGTGTGGGCGTGGTAATAATCCGATTCTGCCCATCTTCAATCCCAACCCTCCTTGAGTACCAAGGAAAATATATTATATGTACCAAGATTCATCGAGATATTTAAATTTTAATAATTAAGTTAACGGAGCGTCAACACCCAAAAACAGATATTAACAATTTAGCTCAAAAAAATAGTTTTCCAAGAATGGCAATGAACATTAGAACCGATTGTAAACACTGTGGAGAAGCTTAAATTTTCTTTGTAGATATGCAGTATATACAAACAAATGAACATTCTTATATGCTTATACAAAATGAGACCATCTAAAGGCGTCATTTTGTGTATTATTAGCTGAATGAAGGTTTTGCTGCTGTTCTTCAGCTTCCAAAACTTGTAGGAGAAACTTATTAACAATAAAGTGCGAATCAATAATAATTGTGTACTTTTCTATACAGTAAGTTATGAGAATCAATTAAATACAACTCAAATTGGGTCAAAGTCATTGTGTTTAAAAGATTGCTTTTATTAAAAGTAAGCCCTGTGACACATTAGAAAAAAAGCTGTATGTTTGGAAATATATTGTGGGGCTTGCGCTATATTTATTACGAATAGTATGAATAAAACAATAACAAAAAAACGGCTGCACCGAAGCTATAATACCCTTCACAGCTGGATTTGTTATAGCAACTGCTATATATCATATATATGAACATATATAATTACTTCTGGCGATCTCTTGATTTAACTCTACAGTTACTTTTGCTCCAATAACCACCATCTCAAAGGCTCCCAATTCAATTATATTTTGACATTTTCTTAAATTCTATAAAAAAATTTTCTAGTAAAGTAACCTCGCTTTTTGAAAAAAACGGTATGATTTTTCAGCTGAATTCAGAATTCATATTATATAAATGACGACTAAATAATATTATAATACTCATAAGTATTGCTGGAGATACTATTAGATGTATAAGTGTAGACTTTTATAACTTTATGTATAAATATTACTTGTCACGTTGTTTGTCCGCGATGGATTCCTAAACTACTGAACTGATTTTAGTAAAATTTAGCACACTGTGTCCAGTTCCAGTAGTAAAAACAATTCATAAATAAGAAATACAGTGAAAGTATAGATGCTCTATTAAGCGGCCAACTCTAATAATTCACAATCCCCCAAAAAAATATAATATAGTTGGACTTTCATAGCTCAAACTTATATAACTCGAACTTCTCCATAATTTGAACTCTTAAATTAGCAACAGAAGTCAAATTGCATACAAATTTCCTGCCATAACTCCAAGTTTTTTAGTGAATTGTGGTGATTCGAGTTAGGAAAATTCAACTGTAAGTATAATTTTCAAGAATCGGTCAAGAACTTTTTTAACTATAACAGGCAGATGTTGTTAACCTAATTGAGAAAACAGCTTTAAATTCGTTATTTATTTGTTTGAACATATTCAAAATTAAACCTCAAGTAATGTATTGAATAGTTTATTATAAGAATAATAGTATAAAATGTATACCACAGCAACACGCCGGATCCAATAGTACTAACATAAAATTACAATTATATATGTACGTACCGTTATCAATGACGCATCCTCAAGTATGTCTGATTTAAGATTTCGCCCACCACCCGCTAAATTCGCATTACTGGCTAAAAACACTGAATTTAGCAGATTCTTAAAGCTCAAGGATGTGTAACTGAATGGCGAGAGTATTGTGAAGGCTTCAGCAGTGCCGGCGAGTAGCTGCAGTGCAAGGAAAGAGGCAATTGCGAGCGGCCATAGACTGAAAATTTCACTTCTCAGCATCTTTATCGTTGTGTTATTATTATGTTTTCTCGCCATTACTCACAGTAATTCAAAGAAAAACACACTTAACGCACCCACAAAACGCGCGTAAATAGTAAAAAATTGGTACGCGTACGGTTAAAAATCTTTGTTGCAGAAATACGTATTTTTAAGAGGCAAAAAATATCTGAACAAAGCACTGCACATGCGCGGCACGCAAACACGAGACACACGCGGTAGTGCAGCGTGCATAAGGTGGGCGACTGTTTGCGGTTTCTTGCACTTGTTGAGCTGTTACGTTTCTTACTTTTCTTCGCCACTTTCCCACTGGCTTAGTTTTTTATATTTGTTTTTGAAAAAAAAGTTATTTATAGGCTTTTATTTATTTTCTCACTTAGTTTCTTGACTACTTCCTATTTTGAAATTCTGCCTAGTGACTTTGGAGCTATAAACGAATTTGGCTAATGTGTTTTAATGCACGCAGTTTCAATAATTTGCTTTCATTATTCAAAATTTCATGCACTATAATTATTGCTTATCGTGTTTTCCTCTGTAGGAAATGCAGTTTACTGAATTTTGAATTTCCGTGCTTTAAGAAATATATATTCAAAATATTTGCACTAATTTCGCGGGAGCTTCACGGCTACCGATATTGCAACATATAAACAATGCACATTTATTTCTACCTTTGATTTATTGTCGTAAAATGCAATGCTTATATATCTTCATACATTTTCACATATTCACTAATTTTTATGTTTTACGCTCAACGTATCCGCAACATTATATATTTCTTTCGAACACTACCTTTCGCCTCGAACTTCGCAAACAAACTGCAGCAAAGCTGAGCACGTTTTGAAGCAAAGCTTTCATTTTGAACCATCTCGGATCGTTGCTTAGTGCGGTTGTTGGTATTGGTCTGTCCAACTCAAGTTACTTTTGCTCAAACCAGATTGAGACGAACTTGTTTGAACGTTGTTTATATGTAGCTTTTGGATCAGAGAACATAAAATTTTATGTTTCCTGGTTGGATGTTCTAAGAAATTTGGTATGTCCTATTTTCATCTCCTTAACTTTTTTGGAGCATTTGATAAAAAATAAAATTGCGTCATAAACCAAAGGAGTAGAAAGTGTTGTTTACAAATACAATAAAGGCTTGACCAATTTTTAAAGGATCACATGATGCGAGACTTTCGCATTTTGCCACATTTTTCTTTAAACGTATTTCCTGGATTAAGTGGTAGCGATTGAGAGCAAACACAAATAACATATAATATAGAGGATGTTCAATTACGAACCAGCGTGAAAATTGTCAAATTCTAACAAAATTCGATGAGCATCACAGCCATGTCGGAAGAAGACTTTAACATGGCCACTTGAACAGTACTAAGTATTGAATGAAAATTATTCACAGATACTTATTTTGATATTGCAGCTGAATGTTAATCATGTTAATGTTAAAAACATACTCTAGTTTTTTATTCCTACAAAATTGATAACTAATTAAAATATGTAATTTTTATACTCTCGCAACAAAGTCGCTAAGGAGAGTATTTTAGTTTTGTTCACATAACGGTTGTTTGTAAGTCCTAAAACTAAAAAAAGTCATATATAGGGTTATATATACCAAAGTGGTCAGGGTGACGAGTAAAGTTGAAATCCGGATGTCTGTCTGTCCGTTCGCCCGTCTGTGCAAGCTGTAACTTGAATAAAAATTGAGACATCATGATGAAACTTGGTACACGTATTTCTTGGCTCCGGAGGATTGAGTCATGTGTAGAAGTTCACGCAAGTGAGGAAAGTTCTCTGATCGTCATTCACTTGGGAGTGGCCAGAAACGATTATTTTACATATGACTGAAGCAGCTCACGACTTCCGGTCTTTGACCAAGTATCCTCTGGGTAGCCTAAGAACATCCGTTTGAAGGCGAGCTAAAGTGAGAAGGCGAAACACCCCTGCATAGGGTTGTGCGCTGGGTTTGGGACCCGCCACGTAAAAAAACACCCCCAGTGAATAGTTATAATCAGCCTCGGATGAGAGACCTCCCTTTTGATGACGACCATGGCAAACGAATTAAGGACTATGATTTGAGGGCATGCACCTGGAATGTCCGGTCCTTTAATTGGGAAGGTGCCGCTGCCCAGCTGGTTGATGTCCTCGTAAAAATAAAGGCTGACATCACCGCCGTCCAAGAAATGCGATGGACGGGACATTTACTACAGTGGCCATAAAAAGGAGCGCAAGTGTGGTGTTGGATTTGTGGTGGGAGAGAGACTCCGTCGCCGAGTACTATCATTCACTCCGGAGAATGAACGTCTAGCCACAATCCGCATTAAAGCAAGGTTCTTCAACATATCGCTGATTTGCGCCCACGCCCCGACGGAAGAGAAGGACGATGTGACCAAAGATGCCTTTTATGAGTGCTTGGAGCGCACTTATGAGAGATGCCCCCGCCATGATGTCAAAATCGTGCTTGGCGACTTCAATGCCAGGGTGGGCAAAGAAGGTATCTTTGGCACTATGGTCGGTAAATTCAGCCTCCACGAGGAAACATCCCCAAATGGGTTGAGGCTGATCGACTTCGCCGGGGCCGGAAATATGGTTTTCTGTACTACTCGGTTCCAGCATAAGAAAATTCATCAAGCTACCTGGCAGTCTCCGCATCGAAAAACGACCAACCAGATTGATCATGTTGTGATAGACGGAAGACACGTCTCCAGTGTTTTAGATGTGCGTGCGTTTCGAGGTCCTAACATCGACTCGGACCACTATATTGTTGCAGCCAAAATTCGCACCCGCCTCTGTGCAGCAAAAAACGCACGCCAACAAACACGAGGATGGTTCGACGTCGAGAAGCTGCAATCACAACAGACAGCCGAACGTTTTTACTCGGCTTGCACTCCTGCTCTCTGAGAGCACTCGTCAACAACTCGGTATAAGGGAACTGTGGGAAACCATTGGTTTTCGGAAAGTGCAAAAGAACAGCTGGTACGACGAGGAGTGCCGTGTCGCAGCGGAGAGGAAACAGGCTGCCTACCTCGCAACGTTACGATCGACCACAACACGTGCGGGATGGGATAGATACCGAGAGTTGAAGAGGGAAGCGAGACGTATTTGTAGACAGAAAAAGAAAGACGCCGAAATGCGTGAGTACGTAGAGCTTTATAAGCTAGCCGACAGGGGTAATGCTCGAAAATTCTACCAAAAAATGCGAGGGTTTTCAAAAGGTTTCAAGACCGGAGCATACTCTTGTAGAACCCCCAAAGGTGATCTAGTTACCGATGCCCAGAGCATACTTAAATTATGGAGGGAACACTTCTCCAGCCTACTGAATGGCAGTGAACTCACAACACCAGGAGAAAACGAACCCGATACCCCAATCGTTGACGATGGAGCAGAGATTCCATTGCCCGACCATGAAGAAGTTCGAATAGCAATTGCCCGCCTGAAAAACAACAAAGTGGCAGGGGCCGATGGATTGCCGGCCGAGCTATTCAAACACGGCGGCGAAGAGCTGATAAAGTGCATGCATCAGCTTCTTTGCAAAATATGGTCGGACGAAAGTATGCCCAACGATTGGAATTTAAGTGTGCTATGGCCAATCCATAAAAATGAGACCCAACAATCTGGGCCAAATACCGTGGGATTAGCCTCCTCAACATCGCATATAAGGTTCTGTCGAGCGTATTGTGTGAAATATTGTGGACAAGGAGGCAAAAAAAATGGGTCTCGCAGTGAACGAGGGCAAGACGAAATATCTCCTGTCGTCAAACAAACAGTCGTCGCACTCGCGATTTGGCACTCACGTCACTGTTGACACTCATAACTTTGAAGTTGTAGATAATTTCGTCTATCTTGGAACCAGCGTAAAATAAAACACCAACAATGTCAGCCTGGAAATCCAACGAAGGATTACTCTTGCCAACAGGTGCTACTTCGGACTAAGTAGGCAATTGAGAAGCAAAGTACTCTCTCGACAAACAAAAACCAAACTCTATAAGTCACTCATAATTCCCGTCCTGCTGTATGGTGCAGAGGCTTGGACGATGTCAACAACGGATGAGTCGACGTTGCGAGTTTTCGAGAGAAAGGTTCTGCGAAAGATTTATGGTCCTTTGCGCGTTGGCTACGGCGAATATCGCATTCGATGGAACGATGAGCTGTGCGAGATATTCGACGACATTGACATAGTTCAGCGAATTAAAAGACAGCGGCTACGTTGTCTAGGTCATGTTGTCCGGATGGATGAAAACACTCCAGCTCTGAAAGTATTCGACGCAGTACCCGCCGCGGGAAGCAGAGGAAGTGGAAGACCTCCACTCCGTTGGAAGGGCCAAGTGGAGAAGGACCTGTCCTCGCTTGGAATATCCAATTGGCGCCACGTAGCGAAGAGAAGAAACGATTGGCGCGCTGTTGCTGACTCGGCTATAATCGCGTAAGCGGTGTCTACGCCAGTAAAGAAGAAGAAGTGCTACTAGCTACTGCGATCTACTATGCCAGGTTACAGTTTTATGTCTTAATTTAATACTTTTTATACGTATTCGATTAATGACATTTTGTAGGCGTGGCAATTGACCGATTACCCCCATCGAGTTCTTGTTTTTGCCAAAGAACATGTGCACCAAATTTCATCAATATATCTTAACTTTGCTTAAATTACAGCTTGCACGGACGGTCGGACAGACAGACAGATTTTAACTCGTCTCGCTATCCTGAACATTTACATATGTATATGTATATAATCCTATTTTTACCTTGATCAGTTTTAGGTGACATACAATAGTCAATGTAGGTGAACAAAACTATTATACTCTGAAGCAACATGTTGCAACAGTATAAAAAGTGAGACAAGTGCATTACATATCGCCCATTCACACATGTGTTTGAACAGCTGTTTCTTCATGCGGCAGTAGCTGTTTTCTGCAATCAAAAATTTTTCTAGCAGAAACAAGCAGTGCTCTCTACTTCTTACACTCTCAACTTGTGCTCTCTTTTGCTAGTTTTTTTGGTTAAGGAACGCTTTTCCAGCAGAAACTTGGATAGCTAGTGATAGTTAGCAGTTATGAAACAAACCTGTTTTCTTTGCTAACTTTTGCACGATCAGCTGATCGCGAGATGGGAAATCTCTATTTAATTCAATTGCTATCAGCGTAGCGATTATTGAACAGGTGTTTGACGACATTCCACAGCTTATATTGCCAATTTTAGTACCATCAGTATTGGTTTAAGTTGTACGTTTGTATGCGAGAAAAATACATAATGGCTGTTGAACGTTTTGACTTGATGGCAATATGGTTTCGGCTCGCCGTAACTAGATGAAACTAGATACAGATACAGATGTACAAATTTATACATATATGATTTTCTATCGATTATCAGTACAAGTATATCGTAGGGATAGGGGAACTACTTACAAAAATTGAAGTCCAGAATTCGGAAAATTTCGCCAAATGTGATTACAGAATGTTAGTCCTAAGAGCGTATGAAATTAAGCTCTTTAAATTTCTATTCTTTGAAGGGTTTTAAGATGTGAAGTACTTAAATCTACACCAACTCTCTTCAAGATAGAGAAAATGGATATTTGTAATAACAAAATAAATAACAGAAATAAACATTTCTAAATAACAAGATCTAATTCTAAAAAATTAAATAATATGTACCACATTGTTCTATTAAAAAAAGGAAAGAAGAAATAAACAGTTTTCCATATGTGGCACCAGTTTACGGATTTCTGCATTGCTCATAAGCATTTTTGTGATAAAATGTCTATGAATATACATGAACACTCTAAATATATGAAGATGTGCATATGTTTGCACACCTAATACCATTTTATATTTTGTACTGTTTGGTGCTACCGTATACATACACGGGTAAGTAATGGCTTATTTCTCTTCTTTCTTCTTTACGCAGCATTTCTCAATTCCTATAGACCAATTTTATTGGCTGTTTTACTGCGTTATTCTTTACGTTCTCGTGATATTATAATTTTTCTAAACGGCAGCTGCCTCTCCGTTCGTCCGTCTGTGTAAGCTGTAACTTGAGTAAAAATTGAGATACATACATATCTTGATGAAACTTTGCTACATATGATCTTGGCACCACAAAAATATTGTAGACTAAACACGAATCTTCATTAATCGAAAAGTAAAAATTACTATAACTATGCTCCACAAAAAATAAATAACGGTCTTTTATGGTATAACGAATCGTATTATGGAGGGCTATCTGCTGTTTAATTAATGCATTCAAAAAGTAGGCTTGGCACCATTTTCTAATATTTTTTTGAACTTATCTATTAAAACCCAAAGCTGTAATACCCAAAATCACTCAGGACAAATACTTTAGCAACCCTACCGACAGTGTGAGAATGGGTAAAGACAATTATAACCACGTCCATTCCCAAAATAACTGCTATGTTGAAAACTGCTGAAGTAAACATTATATTTCAAAGCCAAGACAGTGGTGAATAGCTTTATAGAGGCAGGTGTAAAAATTGGACAATGGGCGTAGATGTTCCTGTATCTCAGGAACTACACGACTAATTCATTTGGTAGGGGAGGTTGCCTAACCATTCCTATCATGCACTATGAACATGGACAAAGTTAGATGATAACCACCCTTACATACATATTTTCACGATTCTTTCACCGTCAGTATACAAATCAAACATCAATGAATATAACTTTTTACAAGTAGTGCCACGTTAAGTCGTTAAGGTGTTTAACCCCAAAAGTGGTCACCAGATACCAAATATCTGTACCCCAGTACATTTGATTAACATTTTACTGAACATATCGGTCAATCTGTGTATTCTGGTATTGAAATTTGGGGAGAACTTTTTATTTCTTAATGAAATTTTAAAAGAATCTCTATCTAATAACAGTGTATCTTCTTGCCTGTGATTATAAATAATGATTACAATACTTCATACTTTAATTAAAATTTATACGAATATCGCATATGCATGTCACTTTACCTTCCGAAAGTACAAAATATTGGTTGCGCCTGAACTTAGCCCTTCCTTTCTTGCTGTTTGCAATTTTTGTATCTAGTCTGTGAATAATAGTATCTCTATGCTGTTGATAATTGTGCCGGTGTTCGAAAATATTGTTGCATGTGGTTTTCATGCCTTACGAGGTTTCTTCATAAAGTTTCGCGAATTTTGTATTTCTTAAGAAAGTCTTTATTTATTTTTCCCCTTTGAAGTAATCATCCTCAAAAATATATATATTTTCTCATCTAAATACTTAAAAGTGTGAATAATTTTGTGCCAAAAGTATTTTCAAACTTTAATTTATAGTAATATATTATGGGGATTGTCCTTCCAGTTAACTGGTCATAAGCAAGAAGTAGTTCGAACTTCACCTGCGTACTTAATGTTAACTATTTCCAACATTATGTGTGATGTTGTAATGAAATAAAAAATACTGAAATTAACAGTAAAATTTAATTTCTCTTATGGATTTATCACGCTTTTAGTAATTTTTAACAGTACCGATAAATTTTACCTCAGATGTTTTAAATTAAATTTTTGCTGCATCCTCATAATATTCCACTTTTGTTGACAGTAGTACCCACACACACATTTAAAATTTATGTAACTCATGGCTTACTACCACCTTGTTCAATAGTTTTATCGTTTAATAAGAAAACCACAACGCTTACCACGTATAAATTTTGGAGTTCTGGAAACAAATGGAAGTCGCTGGGGGCCAAATCTTGTCAATACGGTGGATACTCCAACAATTTGAACTTTAATTCATGGATTTTAGGCATTATCAAAATGCTCTTGTGACACGGTGTATTGTCTTGATGAAGAAGGTTTTTTTTTTCTTCTGCAAACCGGGTCTGGAGGATGGAGTCATGTGTAGAAGTTCACGCAAGTGAGGAAAGTTCTCTGATCGCCATTCACTTGGGAGTGGCCAGAAACGATTATTTTACATATGACTCAAGCAGCTCACGACTTCCGGTCTTTGACCAAGTATCCTCTGGGTAGCCTAAAAACATCCGTTTGAAGGCGAGCTAAAGTGAGAAGGCGAAACATCCCCTGCATAGGGTTGTGCGCTGGGTTTGGGACCCGCCACGTAAAAAAACACCCCCAATGAAAAGAAAAAAACAGCCTCGGATGAGAGACCCCCCTTTTGATGACAACCACGGCAAACGAAATAAGGACTTGATTTGAGGGCATGCACCTGGAATGTCCGGTACCTTAATTGGGAAGGTGCCGCTGCCCAGCTGGTAGATGTCCTCGTAAAGATAAAGGCTGACATCACCGCCGTCCAAGAAATGCGATGGACGGGACAAGGACAGAGACGAGTAGGTCCTTGTGACATTTACTACAGTGGCCATATAAAGGAGCGCAAGTTTTGTGTTGGATTCGTGGTGGGAGAGAGACTCCGTCGCCGAGTACTATCAATCACTCCGGAGAATGAACGTCTAGCCACAATCCGCATCAAAGCGAGGTTCTTCAACATATCGCTGATTTGCGCCCACGCCCCGACGGAAGAGAAGGACGATGTGACCAAAGATGCCTTTTATGAGTGCTTGGAGCGCACTTATGAGAGATGCCCCCGCCACGATGTCAAAATCGTGCTTGGCGACTTCAACGCCAGGGTGGGCAAAGAAGGTATCTTTGGCACTACGGTCGGTAAATTCAGCCTCCACGAGGAAACATCCCCAAATGGGTTGAGGCTGATCGACTTCGCCGGGGCCCGAAATATGGTTATCTGTAGTACTAGATTCCAGCATAAGAAGATACATCAAGCTACCTGGCTGTCTCCGGATCGAAAAACCACCAACCAGATCGATCATGTTGTGATAGACGGAAGACACGTCTCCAGTGTTTTAGATGTGCGTGCGCTCCGAGGTCCTAACATCGACTCGGATCACTATATTGTTGCAGCCAAAATTTGCACCCGCCTCTGTGCAGCAAAAAACGCACGCCAACAAACACAAGGAAGGTTCGACGTCGAGAAGCTGCAATCACAACAGACAGCCGAACGATTTTCTACTCGGCTTGCACTCCTGCTCTCTGAGAGCACTCGTCAACAACTCGGTATAAGGGAGCTGTGGGACGGCATTTCAAACTCCTTACGTACAGCTGCAACCGAAACCATTGGTTTTCGGAAAGTGCAAAGGAACAGCTGGTACGACGAGGAGTGCCGTGTCGCAGCGGAGAGAAAACAGGCTGCCTACCTCGCAACGTTACGATCGACCACAACACGTGCGGGATGGGATAGATACCGAGAGTTGAAGAGGGAAGCGAGACGCATTTGTAGACAGAAAAAGAAAGAGGCCGAAATGCGTGAGTACGAAGAGCTTGATAAGCTGGCCGACAGGGGTAATGCTCGAAAATTCTACGAAAAGATGCGGCGGCTTACAGAAGGTTTCAAGACCGGAGCATACTCTTGTAGAACCCCCAAAGGTGATCTAGTTACCGATGCCCAGAGCATACTTAAATTATGGAGGGAACACTTCTCCAGCCTGCTGAATGGCAGTGAACACACAACACCAGGAGAAAACGAACCCGATACCCCAATCGATGACGATGGAGCAGATGTTCCATTGCCCGACCATGATGAAGTTCGAATAGCAATTGCCCGCCTGAAAAACAACAAAGCGGCAGGGGCCGACGGATTGCCGGCCGAGCTATTCAAACACGGCGGCGAAGAGCTGATAAGGTGCATGCATCAGCTTCTTTGTAAAATATGGTCGGACGAAAGTATGCCCAACGATTGGAATTTAAGTGTGCTATGCCCAATCCATAAAAAAGGAGACCCCACAATCTGCGCCAACTACCGTGGGATTAGCCTCCTCAACATCGCATATAAGGTTCTGTCGAGCGTATTGTGTGAAAGATTAAAGCCCACCGTCAACAAACTGATTGGACCTTATCAGTGTGGCTTTAGACCTGGTAAATCAACAACCGACCAGATATTCACCATGCGCCAAATCTTGGAAAAGACCCGTGAAAGAAGAATCGACACACACCACCTCTTCGTCGATTTCAAAGCTGCTTTCGACAGCACGAAAAGGAGCTGCCTTTATGCCGCGATGTCTGAATTTGGTATCCCCGCAAAACTAATACGGCTGTGTAAACTGACGTTGAGCAACACGAAAAGCTCCGTCAGGATCGGGAAGGACCTCTCCGAGCCGTTCGATACCAAACGAGGTTTCAGACAAGGCGACTCCCTATCGTGTGACTTTTTCAATCTGCTGCTCGAGAAAATTATTCGCGCTGCAGAACTGAATCTATCAGGTACAATCTTTTATAAGAGTGTACAGCTGCTAGCGTATGCTGATGATATTGATATCATCGGCCTCAACACCCGCGCCGTTAGTTCTGCTTTCTCCAGACTGAACAAGGAAGCAACTCAAATGGGTCTGGCAGTGAACGAGGGCAAGACGAAATATCTCCTGTCATCAAACAAACAGTCGTCGCACTCGCGACTTGGCTCCCACGTCACTGTTGGCAGTCATAACTTTGAAGTTGTAGATAATTTCGTCTATTTAGGAACCAGCATTAACACCACCAACAATGTTAGCCTGGAAATCCAACGCAGGATTACTCTTGCCAACAGGTGCTACTTCGGACTGAGTAGGCAATTGAAAAGTAAAGTCCTCTCTCGACGAACAAAAACCAAACTCTATAAGTCGCTCATTATTCCCGTCCTGCTATATGGTGCAGAGGCTTGGACGATGACAACAACCGATGAGTCGACGTTGCGAGTTTTCGAGAGAAAAGTTCTGCGAAAGATTTATGGTCCTTTGCGCGTTGGCCACGGCGAATATCGCATTCGATGGAACGATGAGCTGTACGAGATATACGACGACATTGACATAGTTCAGCGAATTAAAAGACAGCGGCTACGCTGGCTAGGTCATGTTGTCCGGATGGATGAAAACGCTCCAGCTCTGAAAGTATTCGACGCAGTACCCGCCGCGGGAAGCAGAGGAAGAGGAAGACCTCCACTCCGTTGGAAGGACCAAGTGGAGAGGGACCTGGCTTCGCTTGGAATATCCAATTGGCGCCAAGTAGCGAAGAGAAGAAACGACTGGCGCGCTGTTGTTGACTCGGCTATAATCGCATAAGCGGTGTCTACGCCAGTAAAGAAGAAGAAACCGGGTCTTTTTTCCTCGCGCATCTAAAAAAAACTGATACCACAACCTTCTTGGCCGATTTCCGGACACTAGCTCGTTTCGAAACCCAACAACCAGATTCACACAACTCTTTAGCCTCTTGTTTTGATTCAAGATCATGGTGATATACCCAAGTCTCTCTTTATCCTTTTTAAAACGCTCCAAATGTTGCGGCACCCATTGTGCACACAGCTTTCTAAAACCAAAAATTTCCTAATGAGATGTGTAGAGCCTCTACTACAACTCTCTCAGTCAATCGATGATCTTCCAAAACCATATCCTGTATTTTGGCAATGATTTCTGGTGTTGATGCGCTTTTTGGACGTCCTTCACGTGGATTGTCTTCAAGGCTTGTACGACCCTTCTTTCTACTGTACTAATTTTAGGTGAACAATCATTATACCCTTTAACATTCGTTCGTGAATTTCTAAAAAAATAAGAATTTTATGACTGCACGATATTCAATTTTATCCACTGTAAAAAAATACTGTGGCACGGCGACACTAAATTGCTTGTAAACAAAGAATGAATTGACAGATTCACATACGTTAATATCAAGAGTGTACCAACAAAACAAAAAATTGTGGGCTAGTAGGAACGCCTTCTCTTATCGAACGACAAAACTTGTTGAACAACCATATATGTATGTTCTTTGTGTTGCTTATCAAATTATATTCTACGAAATTATGCTTTGATTATCCATTTCACTACCTCTCTCCAAAATTTTAATTAACCATCATCATCTATGAATTTTCCATCCAAATTTGCATTCATACAATTTTTTCGAAATTTTCGTATCCGGAGTAACTTTTTCCATTATAAAAATAACTAGCCGACCTAATGCTTATGATTTTTTCAGTGTTCCAATGAGAATTACGTTTAAATGTTTAGCATTTTTTCATAAAGGAAAGATACATTATAACAAAGTTTTTTTCCAATTAGGAACTTCTCTTATCTTGCAAGGTTGTTTGTATCAGCTAAGTCTTATCGAGATAGATATGGTACCATACTATCATAACTGAGCGTTAAATTAAGATACAATACTGTGGATTGACACAGAGGATCGCCTATTTAACGGTTCTATTAAAAACTTTTATAAGTGCGATAAGTTAATTAATAAATGGGTCAAAAACATACAATTTTAAACCCATGGTCTTAAGAAAGAGCTTTATAGGAATATTGCCTTTGATGTATACCATGTTATGACCAAAAACCGCTTGGTACCGAATATATGGATCCCAGTTCTAATTGTGAGCTTCTTATCGAAAGTCTGTGAGATATACTATAAAAGACAGACAGAACCGCTATATGATATAAAAATATGTCTATGTGGCAAAAATGGATTGAATTGGATCAATAATTCCCTTAGTTCGAAATACCGCATTAAAAGATTTTCGAACTTACGGATAACTTTTTACCATAAATATTGATAAGTTATCTTAAGACCGAATAAAAAACCGGATAAAAATATATATATAGTTAAAAACTTGACATAGCCCCCATATAGCTAATATCAGGATTTTCAAACATCCGGTTGACTTTAAGCCTTATATATTGTAGATGGTATGTGGGGTACCTTAATGACAGTCTAATAGCATCCGTTTTTGTTAATAATATGTAGTAATGCCAAATAGAAAATATCGGGCCTCTCTGTCATAGGCTTTATAAACGATTTTTAGACTTCGGGATGACCTTATACATAGGGCATTACGTAGAAGACTTTGGTTTAATGCCGAAAATATGTGAAATTCCGTTATTCTAACAAAAATTATCACATTAATGTTTTAACGCTCTGTATGAACGAAGTTGGTCTATACTTTGGCTTATATTGAATTTTTTCCAAAACCTAAACGTATTTTCCCGGTCTTGATTCTTACAAATTGCAGGAGTATAAAATGTTCGATCAACTTTACTTTCTTTCTTTTTTAGATTTAAACGAGTTCCTAGAATCACCGCAGCCGTAGACGTTCACTTGAAAGGCGAAGAACCATTTCCTTTCCTTTTTCCTTACACGCGAAATAAAAAATGATAAAAAGGCTTTAGACTGGCCTGGCCCCTTAAATTAAGTAAAGCTCTGTTCTGTTGTCCTAGAACTTAAGATATCTTTGGATATCAGAGAAGCACACTTTGTAATTTGTATTTGATTGCATAGAATTAGTATTTCCTTTTCGTTTAAAGTCGTTTTGTTCTTTCATAAAATCTTTTAAAAAGTAAAATTAATTAAGGCTTTTATTCAAATATCTGCTTGATTTGAGACAATGTGTTAAAGATTCCAAATCAGAATTAATCAAAGTAAAAATAATAGCACTTTTACATTTGTACAATATACATACTTGTATCTTTTTATAAATTCATTACCATACGCACCATACCAAAGTCCTTGTAACACTTTTCTCAACTGTGCCATACACTAACTTGGCTTAATGCGACGGAATTATGTCAACTACCTCAACACCGTTTTTTCTGTTTTATTCCCACTTAACGGTCGGACAGAAGCAGAAAGTGGATAACTGAAGACCTGTTACAATATTAAAGTGGAAACTGAGAAGCACAGAAAAGAAGGTTAAAAGGGCCAAAATGCAGCAATCAACCTTCTCTGCCGACGTATAGGGATATTGAATGTATGTACTCACGCATTCACACACCGGCTCTGATGCAACTGTAACATTAACCGGAGTTGCAGCTATTTCTGTCAAAGCTAAAACGGATTTACTAAAAGTTTTACAGATGTCGACCTGTTCCTATGTTTTTGCGAAGTTTTGCGGTTGCTTTGTACAAAATTAACGTGAGAGACAATAGAAGAGTTAAGTAAATACAAAACCATCAGTGGTGATTAAATCAATTGCACCAACCAAATATATCTACATTTGGATATATAGCACTAATATATGTAGATATCTGAACATATTCATATACTATACATACATATGTAAGTATTTATTACTTGATACCACTGTGGTCTTGGTCTTCGCTCTCAGCTAGCGGTTTGATCACATGGTGGCACAGTTACCACACGTTGTAATTGTAGCTATGTGTCTTCTTTATGACTTACTTTACTTTCGGTTGTTGCTATGTTTTTAGAGTTTCAGCGTCATGCACTATTTAAGTCAGAGTACACTCGTCCGAAAATTATTACAACGCCAAGGTGATGCTGCAGCGGTAGCGTTTTAAGGTTAAACAAGTGGTAAATAAGCTGAAAAATGGGGATTAAAAATCATTACGTTGCTCGTAACCTTGAACAAACTGCTGTTGAAAGAAGAAAAACCCGTAGTCAAAGCAAAAAAAATAAAAGTTTCCAGACAAGAACTTGATATGGATCGCTTAGTTTGTATGGAAGTTATGAGCTATAATGGTCCGATAAGAATTTTGATCCAAATTTATACCATTGTCTTAGACAATAATCTATATCAAATTTTATGAAGACATTTTGGCAAACTTTTTTTCAATACAAAAACTTGGTTTTGGGTACTCAGTGTGTATGACAGCTATGTGCTATTGTGGTCTGCAGCTTCTTAGAGAAAAAACATTTGTGTAAAATTTGAGATCGATATGACAAAAATTGAGTGACTAGTTCATGTATATATAGGCAGACACAGACAAACGAACAGACGGAGATGGCTAAATCGACACAGCTCGTAACGCTGAAGACATCTCTGACGCTTTGTTCTAAGAGTTAAAAACTTGGCGGCAAACTTAATATACTTTGTTCAGGGTATAAAGATACACACATCAGCAATATGAGGTTTTGGAAGAATCGCCCCCAAAAAAAGTTCCGGCCTTTACTAATTTATGGTATACCTAAGTTTGAACTTAAGACATGATTCAATTTATGGATAAAGAAATTATTTAAAATAATGAAATCATTTAGTCAGCTGCAACAATTTCGTTTTACTCTTACAACTCTTCTACCGATCTTCTATGTTTTCACAAAATGTTGCATGAATAATCATCGGAAAGAAATACAAACTTAACCTTCATTAGTATCTAACTGACTGCAATACTCACTTAACAACTCGTATATATATACATATAACTAAAGAGGGGCTAACAAATAGGTACCGATCCTTAACTTGTCTAGTTTTAAATACATTTAATATTTTATTTCTTCTTGTTCGGCTTTAAACAATAACATTCAATAAATAAAGTTTATGGCCATGAATATCAACATATTATTTTTCCTTAAAAATTAACTCACTTAAATGTATATATGTATTCCGCATTATAAGAGCTTAAAATAGGTGCAAAAAAAAAAAAAGACTGACCAAACCCAGCCCCAACCCTCACATACCAAATATAAGGGTTTCCGGCACATTGTTTGATTTTATATCGAAATTGTCAATGGACTAAATTTCGAACACGGTAATTTCAATTTGTCCCCACATTTTTAAAGTCGATATATCCGATATTAACTGAGCCATTATATTGGAGAATACCTTTTAGCACCCCTACCGACTGTGTAAAGATGAGTTGATAACCCCGCTCACTTCCTAATTAATGGTTTTTTTAAAAAATACTAAAAGCGCGATAAATCCAATAACTAAATGCATTACAGATATTCAATTTTACATCCAAGACGGCGCAAGAGGGCATTATAGGAGACGCGAGGCTTATCTCAGAGCCTACTAGACCGATGTGAATAAAATTTGGTAAATTACTGTAGGAGAGTTCCTCCCCTAAAAGCTAAAAGTTATATGTTATTTCCTGTGAATTTTAGATTTATTGAATTGTAGTTTAGTAAAATGAGAAAACACCGTATTGATTTTATGCTGTTAAATAAATGTTGAAATATGTATCATAATATAAAATTTTAGTATACAGTTACACATTTACAAAATTGTATAGTATAACCCCATCCTCCCAAATTTCAACTGTAGATCCGTACCCTGCCTAAGCCAAATATGTGGGGATCGGATCAATAATTACTATATCACAGTCTACATATACCTAATAGAAAAAGTTTCAAACTTAAGGCTGACTTTACGAGCATACCCGAAATATCAGTCAATATGAGAGCTATTTTAATGAAATTCAAAGAGAGTGTTATTCAATATAACTAATATTAAATTTTTTAAACATTCGCTTAACAAACTTGTAATAATGTCAAAAATAAATAATATGGAATCGATACTACGAGTATACCGAATATAAGATTTTCGAACTTCCAGTTGGATTTATATCGTCCAAATCGGTCAAAATGTTAGATACCTTAGTAAAATTAACTGTACGTATAATACCGGGTGTACTATAGTTTAATGCCGAGAATATCTGAAGTTCTATTATATTACATGTCGTGATTTTCGTTACTGTAACAAGCCGGCTTTGACTCTTTCAAATTGCAACAGTATGAAAAGTTCGGTTACACTCGGACTTAGCCCTTCCTTACTTGTACATATATTTGGTTGTCAAAAAAGTCTTGCGGTATTTTCGCTAGTTGGCGCTGAAAGCGCGTAGTTCTAGTTTTATTCGTCGCATCGGGTCATGCTATACCTTTTTGGAAAGCCCATTTCACGCGCTAACACGTGTTTGATTGATTGTCGTTTCTTTTAAGTCGTTCGTGAGTTATAGTGTCGCAAACAAAAGAGAAAATACGGCATATTTTACAGTACTATTACGATAAAAGCAAAGATGCATCTCGAGCCGCCAATAAAATGTGTGCAGTTTATGGACCCGATACAGTTTCCATTTCCACCGCACAACGATGGTTTCGTTCTGGTGTAGAGGTGAGCCACGCTCCGGAAGGCCTGTCGTGGAAAATTGCGACAAAATCGCTGAATTGGTCGAAAGAGACGGGCATAGTAGTCATCAAACCGTTATAAACCATTTGAAGAAGCTTGGAGTCACTAAGAAGCTCGATGTATGGGTGCCACACGAATTGATTCAATAAAAATACCGCAAGACTTTTTTGACAACCCCATATATAATTGATCAGAATGATGAGACGACTTGAAATTCGAAAGACTGACTAACTTAAGTAAAAATAAAGATATCTTAATGGTAATTTGGTAATCGCCTTCATAGATGGGCGTAATCGGACCCCCGCCCTCTACTCACATAACAGTTTTGTTAAAAACTGCTAGAACCGCTATAACTCATTAACTAAATGCATGAGAGATATTAAATTTTACACCCAGGATGATACAAGAAGGCTTCAGCGTGGCACCGTTAACATTTAGGTGAAATCACATACGAACCTATTGCACCAATTTCAACCAACCTATGCTACATTCGGGCTACAACCATGTCTAATTCCTATATAATATAACTTTAAATTCCATCTGATTTTTTCACCTTTCAGTTTGGAAATCAGACAGATATACATACATATATTGTTGCTGTGGTATACACTCTGTACTATTATTAATATAATAAACTATTCAATATAGTGAAAATTTTATTTACGAATAAAGGCGAACACTTTTTTGTTGGTATAAGAATCCAAGAGATTGTACTTGAGGTTGATTTTGAATATGTTCATACAAATATATTTTATTTAAAAAAATAACTAATTTAATAAACGTTATCAATGGTTAATGGACGTCCGCTTAATAGAGCGTGGTTATGAATTGTTTTTAATATCCTATCTTCTAAGCTGGTTCGAACTGGACACACTCTGCTAAATTTTACTAAAATCGGTTCAGCAGTTTAGGAGTCCATTGTGGACAAACAACGTGACACGTATTTTTTTATATAAAGATATATTGTATATATCACATATGTAGTATATCGACCAATATGGGAGTAACTTGAATAAAATTAGGAGAGCATGTTTGTTTAATAAGACTTCATCTTTGAGCCTACAATGGATACAATAGGGAGAAAACTTGCCTTAGCCTCCATATATATACTCGTAACTAATATTCAGGAATACTTTGCTTTATCTATATGTTTAGATTTAAATAAGTATTTACTAGTTGACCCTGCAGGCGTTGTCCTGCGTGAAATTATGAGTGTTGAAATGAAAGAAAGTTGAATTCATATTGTGTTGAAAATCATTTATTTGCAATTTTTCTAAATTTTCTTCAATGTAACGCAAGTGCGTAAATGAACGGAGAAGATGGTTTTTCAACTGTTAAAAGCGCGATAAATTAATAACTAAACAGGAGACAAGGTGGTATGGGAGAGCTTTATTGAAACCGGTATAAAACAGGGACGATGGAGGTGGCTCCACCCATTTTTTGGTGAAAACCCATATCTTGGGGCTGGACAAACCGATTTCGACAAAATTTAGTGGCATTTTTTTTACATTCTTCTGTCAAAATGTGAAAATGAATGAAATTGGACCACAATCAAGCCTACTTCCTATGGAGCAAAATTTTAAATTCCACTTGAGTCGTTCAGCTTTACTTAAAAGCTAAAAGTTAAGAAATACATTTGCTGCTACTGTTGTCTTACTAGGTTGGAAGGCTTCTTGCGTTTCAACCGGATTTCTCGCCCAGCAGTTTCGATGAGTCTGGAAGCTTCCTCATTAACATACTGTCTAAGCCTCAGTTCGTGAATTGAATTCACGCCTAGATCATGGTGCAGGTCAGCAGATCTTATTACCAAGGAGCATTAACCAAAGTCCTTAGTACTTTACTTTGAAAGCGCTGAATGCTGGCAATACAGCTTTGACTTGAGCAACCCCATAGTTGAGCTCCGTAGGCCCAAACTGGCTTTAGAACTTGATTATGTAATAGCAGTTTCTTTTGTATTGATAGCTTGGATTTCCTGCCAACTAGGTGGTAAAATTTGCCAAATTTCATATCAAGCTCGCTCCTTTTTTTTGACATGCTCTTTTCAACGTAGCTTAGCGTCAAAGGTAATACCTAGGTACTTAAGACTGTTGTGGTGTGGTGTGTGGTATAAGAATATTATTTATATAAATTGGACAATGTGCCGGCTTTTTCAAGGTAAAGTCGATATGAATTGATTTGATGTCGTTTAATTTGATGCGCCACTTAGATGCCCACTTAGTAATTGCGTTGACTGCTGTCTGCACTCGTCAACTATATACTGAAGTTTACTCTCCAGCTGCTAACAAAGCTGTGTCATTCGCAAATGTCGTTGTCATATAACTAGTATCAGATGGGAGGTCACTGGTAAAAAGTAAATAAAGCATTGGCCCCAACACCCCTCTCTGGGGAACACCGGCTTCTATCGGTTGCAAGTTTGAATACGCATCCTCTTGTTTAATGCGGAAGTATCTATCTTTTAAGTACGAAGCAATTATTTCACAAAATTATTTTGGTAGCATGTATTTCAATTTGAGCAGTAGACCCGTATGCCAAACTTTGTCAAAAGCTTGAGAAACGTTCTTTTATCGATTGAATGGTGGTCACGGAAGCAAAATTGATGTGTTGGTATTAGGTTTTTTATGAGCGGTTATTGGTTTGAGCCTATTTATGAGTACATCCTCAAAGATTTTTGATAAGGCTGGCAGCAGCGATCTGTATGATGTAACAGCGTGTACTGACTTACCCGGCTTGGGCATCATTATGACTTCAGATACTTTCCAAAGCGATGGCACGTATCTTAGGCATAAAGAACTGTTTATAATGTTTACAAGTTTTTTATACAATTTTTTGGTAAATTGCGTATTTTGATAATTGAGAAATGCTGATGTGTGGATCCATCCAACTATTCTCACAGTTTATCTGATACCCATCATTAGGCGTAAATGTGTTTCTCAAATGATTTGCAAATACGGCAGCTTTCTGTTCATTCGTTTTGGCCCATGCAGTTTCGTTTAGTTTTAATGGTGCTACATGTTTTATTTGTTTATTAATATTTCTTGTAGCTTACCAGAGTGAATAATCGGTGGATTTATCAGCTGTGAGTTTAACCAAATAAGTTTCGAAAGAAAAATTTTTAAACTCTTTAATTTGTGCTCTTATTTTCGCTGTACATTTATTAAGCTCAGTTTTGAGAGCAGAGGACTTAGTTTGCTGCCATTTCCGTCGAAGCTTGCGCTTTTTATGGATACTTTCTAAGATGTGTTTTGGGTATTTGGTACCACTTAGATTCACGCGGGTTTTAAATTATTTTTGTGAAATCTTCATACTCACAGTCCAACTCGATACCAGTCGATATGTGCTTAAGCTTTGGGTCGACTTTATTCAATATACTTTTAAATTTATACCAATTAGTATGTTTATTACATAACGTTGGTTTGTCGGCCGAAATATTTGGCTTTTCATACAGAGTTAGTAGCACTGGAGAATGGTCAGAGCTTAGGTCTGAGCAATCTTTAATACATAAACTGAGTTTCGGTATTTTATTAATTATAAAGAAGTCAAGAAGGTCTGGCAATTTCTGTCTATCTGTAGGCCAATAAGTGGATTTTCCTGTAGAAACAAAATTGCATCCAACAGCTTCTATAAGTTTGAGAAGTTCTCGACCTTTGGTTGTAGTTAAACGAGATCCCCAATGAAGGTGTTTTGTGTTAAAGTCGCCACCAATGATATACCTCCCGTCATATTTCTTTAATAAATTCATATACGTTTCTATTTTTATATTATGTCTAAGTGGACTATACTGAGCAATAAGATACAATGGGTGATTAGGCAATTTAACTGAAATTGTTGTAGCTGGAATTTCTTCCATCTTAATCGGATCTTCCTCGCAGTGTTCAATATTGCTTTTGATAATTATAGCCCTCCCTCCCCGTGCTGAGTTTGCCGGGTGTGGTGTGTGATATATTCATAACTTTTAAATTTTAAAAACGATTGGCTCGTAAAATGCGTTTCAGATAATAGACATATGTAACGGGTGATTTTTTTGAGGTTAGGATTTTCATGCAGTAGTATTTGACAGATCACGTGGGATGTCAGACATGGTGTCAAAGAGAAAGATGCTCAGTATGCTTTGACATTTCATCATGAATAGACTTACTAACGAGCAACGCTTGCAAATCATTGAATTTTATTACCAAAATCAGTGTTCGGTTCGAAATGTGTTTCGCGTCCGTGTCCGATGAGCGATGAGGCTCATTTCTGGTTGAATGGCTACGTAAATAAGCAAAATTGCCGCATTTGGGGTGAAGAGCAACCAGAAGCCGTTCAAGAACTGCCCATGCATCCCGAAAAATGCACTGTTTGGTGTGGTTTGTACGCTGGTGGAATCATTGGACCGTATTTTTTCAAAGATGCTGTTGGACGCAACGTTACGGTGAATGGCGATCGCTATCGTTCGATGCTAACAAACTTTTTGTTGCCAAAAATGGAAGAACTGAACTTGGTTGACATGTGGTTTCAACAAGATGGCGCTACATGCCACACAGCTCGCGATTCTATGGCCATTTTGAGGGAAAACTTCGGACAACAATTCATCTCAAGAAATGGACCCGTAAGTTGGCCACCAAGATCATGCGATTTAACGCCTTTAGACTATTTTTTGTGGGGCTACGTCAAGTCTAAAGTCTACAGAAATAAGCCAGCAACTATTCCAGCTTTGGAAGACAACATTTCCGAAGAAATTCGGGCTATTCCGGCCGAAATGCTCGAAAAAGTTGCCCAAAATTGGACTTTCCGAATGGACCACCTAAGACGCAGCCGCGGTCAACATTTAAATGAAATTATCTTCAAAAAGTAAATGTCATGAACCAATCTAACGTTTCAAATAAAGAACCGATGAGATTTTGCAAATTTTATGCGTTTTTTTTTTTTAAAAAGTTATCAAGCTCTTAAAAAATCACCCGTTATGTATATCAATATTTCTGTCATGTAGAATAACTTCTAATTCATTTTTACTTTTGGAAAGACCATTAGCGTGCCATAGCATTATTCTCAAAGAGTTACTGTTCATCAATAAATTGTAGATGGTACTCAAGAGCGTTGAGCCGCTGATTAAATGACTTAAATAGTTTCTTCACACACCTCGATGGCTTACCACAGAAGTTTTTAATATCTCCAAAAGCTTGGCAGTTTTTGCACTGTGGAATTAATTTAGATGCTTTAATAGGCTCAACTTTGATAACGGTACTAAGAATGGTTTTGATTTGGTGAATTTTCTTAATGTCTTCGGTGGCATCAAATACTACTATAAACATATCTAGCGGCTCTTTAGTCTTCCATTTAAGCTTATTAATTGCATTTATGACCTTAAAACCTTGAGATTTTAGATCATTTAAATGGATTGTTGGAGAAGTATCAACTTTGCGTTTTTTTTTTTTTTGAAGAGCGCTGTTTTTTGAGTATCCACTCAGTTTCTTTAGCTAGCTCATCTTCATCGGTTTCGTATATTTGATCTACATTCATACTAGAAGAGTTTGCTTCAACACTCACATGCTTGCTTTTACTAGATTTTAGTTCTTCGTTTTCTCTTTTTAACTTTATGTTATCTTTATGTAACTGATTGAACATCGCCTCCACAGTTCTAAGCCTCTCATTTATAAGTGAGTTAGTTTTTTCTAATTCTCTTATTTTATTTACTCTAAATGAGCTGAGACTGTTTCTCGGCGTCACCTTATGAAGAGGTTCAGCCATTTTTATTTTCTAATAATTTCTCTACTGGGTATTAGAAACCTGTCATTTGGTCCATAATGCAGTTTTAACAAGAAGTTCCTTTTTTATTTTTTTTTAATTTACCAGTATAGCAGAGCTGATTGCAATTGGAAATTCTTAGAACAGAACAGCTGATTTCATATTCGCAGAAATAACATGTAAAAGGAACTGCTGAGGAGCACTTTTTTCCCCGGGAAAATAATTATTTTAGTGTATATTTGATTCGTTATTATTTGAAAACAAAAACAAACTTCGATTAAATATGCGATTTGATTTGAATGATTTTTACCAATTTCTACCACTAATACAAGGAAATAGATGAGTACCGTGTTGACAACATCAATGCCTCCCACGGCACACACCCCCACGAATTATCACAGATTAGTTTATTTGCAAATTGTCGCATTGCGGAGAACACTTGGATGTTGACCGCACTCAATGATGAAATTGAGGATAATGGTAATATGCGTTATTGCATCTCGGTATCGGAGGTTTGCCTTAGTAAAATACACGCGCTGACCATTTGGGAGTTGCACTAACAGATGAGTCAGTATTATATGCCTTTCATATACCTATAAACTAAGTACCTACGGTGAAAATGGCCTGGTTACCTTATTTACAAGTATGTATGTATGTACATATTTACTCATATATTTAAGGGGTTATATACGGTTAAAATTTTCATTTATTTTCTCAATGTACATGTATTTAAGAACACACCCACAAAATTTCATAAAGTTGCGGATTTTTTAAATCGATATGTAGTACTGGATCGATACATCACCCTTTAAAATCGGCATTAGATTGTTTTTGTTTTTGAGTTAACCATACAATTAGTTCTAGGTGCCCGTATTACAAGAATGCTGCCGGTTAATTACTCAAACACTTACGAGATGGCTGTGTGTTTAGTTTCCTTCGCCTCACTTCTCTTCAATAAAGAAAAGTTAGGTTTATAATCTATGACTTTTTTATCTGTTCTGTGATTGCGTCTTCACATCATTCGATTAATTTGTTTGTTGTTTGTTCATTTTTTGACTAAGTGAGTGTTTATTAAACATACTGTGAACAACGAAATAAATACAGATTTTTATGTAGTGTTTATTGCGGAATAATAACTAATCAAGAGTACGTAAGTAAAGCGCTCCTTATTTTTATTTGATGCTATAATTTTCAGTTTGTTCTACAAAGCTCCCATCATTTTTTATTTACATAAACTACCGATTTTACTCGAATTTTATTTTAATCAGCTTACGTATTCATAATATAGTTTTTTCTCGTAAGTAAAAGTGCTGCTAGGTAAGACCACCGCGTGAGGATGGGATAATATTTGATGCTAATGGGAACAAGAATTGATGCTAATTATTGCTAATAGGATTTTGAATATCACTCGAAGCTAGTATATAACTAGTTACTTAGGAGGCACATGCAAATATTGTCACCAGGAAGTGAAAACTAAGGGAAACACAACAAACTTGCGTAATCATTTACTAAGACGACATCCAACAATTAACACTGTAAGTCTCAAAAAGAAGAGTGAGAGTGAAAGTGGTGGTGGTGGTGGTAGTGAATGTGATAACGCACGAAATGATGAAGGAAATGAACAAGGTAGTGCTGTATTTCTTATATCAGATTCGTTATTTTCCAATTTGTTGAGTTTGAAAAAAATAAGACTCAAAGTTCAATAAATCAAAATAACTATGGATTTTTTATATTAGGTTGTTGATAAAATGATTTTAGACATCGTGCCAGTTCCAGATTCGCAAAATGCTGATAATACGGATACTGAAAGCGTGGCTTCTTCTGCTGCTATCAGTCTTAAAACAGCAAACATTGACATCTTGCTTAACAAATATAAAATCATTTGGAGGTAAGACATGATACAAATCTTTTTTCAGTAAATTTTCATGAAAATCAGATGCATACAAAATTGAAAATTGTACCTTTTATTAATTTTCAGATAATGGTGTTAAGCGTGGTCAAATAACAAATGCAATAGTCTTCATGATAGCAAATGATGGTTTTCCTCTCAACACTGTGGAAAAAACAGGATTTCAATATTTAATGAAAGTAGTAGCACCGCTTTATAAAGTTCCAGCCAGAAAAACAATTACTCATATCATTGACGATAAATATGACATTCTTCCGACACAACTGAAATTAAAAATACTAGAAGTAGAAGCATTATCTTTAACTGCAGATGTTTGGACTGACTCGCATCAAAGCTACTTAGGCTGAACTGGTCGTTGTATATGTGAAAATAAATTAATGAGCATAATTTTTGGTGTAACTGCTCTAACAGAACCCCACAATGCTGACTACTTAGCACAAGTAATTATTAATATGACAGAAAATGGGGCATCACAAATAACAAAGTAATAGCGTTTATCACGGACAATGGCGCAAATATCGTTAAAGCTGTCACAAATGTTTATGACAAAAATATGCCTTGCTTTACCCACACATTAAACCTAGTAGCGTCAAAACCATTTGATACTAAAGATGGACTGGAAGAAGCTAAAAATTTACTAACAGCTGTTTAAGATATAACAACATATTTTAAGCATAATACAAATGCTGCTGACTATTTAAAGAAAGCTCAAGATCACCGAACAAAGCCTTTGGGGCTTATTCAGTCTGTGTGTACGAGATGGAATTCTGTTTTTTTATCAATTCGAACGATTTGTTGAATTATCCGAAATAAAAGATCTTATAAATATATTAAGACGATTAGAAGTAATAACAAAAGAAATTTCGGGAGAAGATTATGTTACAGCCAGTAAAATCATACCCATAGTATCTTGCCTGACTGAAACATATAATAAAATGAAAACTTGAACTGATATTGGTGCTAAAACTAGAATTTTAATTGTGGACGGCTTAAAGAAAAGATTTGTGAGTGTCGAGCAAGTTCATTTTTTGGCTGCTGCGACCATTTTGGACCCAAGATTTTAAAAAATTCATTTTGCTGACCAAGTAGCTTGTTCACGAGCAAAAAATAGAATCAACACTTTAATTTTATATAATACTCGGCAACAACATCCATAAAATAATATTGACTAAGTCGACGCAATAGATGGGACAGATAATTATATGAAAAAAGAAATTTGGGATTTTCATAAGTTGCTTGTAAAAAAGCAACTTTCAATGCACTTGCACAGGAAAGTCAAGGCTTAAATGAAGAATTCAAACATTATTCATCGCAAGCAGTTGTGCACTTGAAGTATGACCCTATACTTTACTGGCAGGAACAAAAAAACTCTATTTATCACCACGTTCACTCAATAGCCATGATGTATATGAGTATTGTAGGATCATCTGTTCCTTGTGAGCGGAATGCATCGCCATCCCTAATTTCGCGGCTATGTATAAAGCGTTACAGAGCTCGTATCTGGCAATACTATACATCTTTGAAAGGTCTTGACACAACCTACAAAACGACGCTATGCATGATTAGTTTGGATATTGCGTCCAACAACATGGAGTTCACTAACGCCGAAATTCGCGCTATATTAAAGTTTTCCTTCGTTAAAGGGAAATCCGCTAGAGAGAGAGTTCCGTGAGATTTATTTAGTTCTTTTATTATAACATCCAAGAAAAAAATTATTCATTGTTTGGCTGGGGTATGTACCTATTTAAACAAATAACAAAGTATAGTACATTAAACAGAAATTACGAACTAATAAAAACTGCTTGCTTATCGCCAGAATATTTCTTAAAATAATTCTTTTAAATAAATATGCAACTTCATTTTACTTTAAGCTACTTATTATTTAACGAGCTCTTAAAACCAAACATTTTAAGATGTTTTATTCCTTGACGAACTTCCCAACATAAAACCCAAAAAAAAGAATATGGTCTTTGTTTAAAAGTCGATAAATAGAACTTAAAAATGATTTGTCCCATAAATAATAATAAAATATACATACATATGTTCATGAGGGTCAAAAGTGAGTCAACATTTCTGTTTAAAATTAATTGTTTGGAGATACCGTTATATTTCACCAAGTTTTTGCATGCACATTGGTTGGTAAATTAAATTCGGCATTTTCCTTCTTCATTCGTAGTTTTTATTTAAAGTGAAACAGTCAGTGAGCTAAACAAATTAATATACATACAAACATATGTATATAAAATCATGAGAACCGAGATATCCTTGGAAACCAGGAAAATCATTATTGATTTGAAGAAAAATGGAAAATCCTTGCGACGCATTTCTAAAATTGTTGGAAGACATCTCACATCTTTAAAAAAAATCGTGGATTCATTTAAAAACCTTAAGCATTTTGAAAATTTTAACCGATCCGTCCGACCAAACCGGCTCAATGAAAGGGAAGTAAGGCAAATAATCTCTACAGTTAAACAGAGACCTGGTAGTAGTGCAGTAGAGATTGCGAAATACATCGCAACGGAATCCGAAAAAACCGTAAGTGCCAGCACAATCAGAAGAATTTTGCATAAAGAAAGAAAGAAGCCATTTATTTCAAACATTAACAAAGCGAAACGAATTAATTATGCCCAAAAATACAAAAACAAAGTTTTTTTTTTCTGGAGGACTGACGAAAGTAAGTTTGAAATTTTTGGTTCAGAAAAGTCTGGCGAAAAAAGAATGCAGAATACAATGAACCAAATCTACAAACTACGGTAAAACATGGTGGAGGCTCGATAATGGTCTGGGGAAGTATTACAGCTTCCGGAGTTGGTGAACATGCTTTTATTGAATCTACAATGAGCGCGAGGTTACTTGGAGGTATTAAAAAGCAATGTTGCTCCAAGCGTTGCTATATTTGACTTGTCTAGTTATTGGATTTTCCACCAATACAATGACCCCAAGCATACGTCACGCTTGGCGAAGGAATGTCTACTACATCGAACACCAAAACGGCTGGACCACCCCCCTCAATCCCCAGATCTAAACCTAATTGAGCATATATGGGACTATCTGGACCGGCAAATACGAAAAAACAAAAACATTTAAGGTAAAGAGTCCCTTAAAGCTGTACTGCTGGAGGAGTGGAAAAAAATACCAGGGGAGTACACAAAAAAGCTGATAGAGTCGATGCCCCGAAGACTAGAAGAAGTAATTAAGGCTAAAGGAGGCAAACCAAATACTAAATTGCATAAAAATATACATTTATTCTTTTATTTTAATTTTAAACAGAAGTGTTGACTCACTTTTGACGCTCATATTAGGTTTAATGGTTTTGGAGATGTATTCATAAAACCATATCCACCTTTGAGTAATTTTGCACCAAATAACAGTTTTCTATCTTGGTTTTCGGTTTAGACATGACAATCTGGTTTTTGGTTAATACCATTTTGTGGGTATGGCAATGGTCCAATTACGCCCATCTACCAACTTGTCCTTACTTTTTTGCCATGAAATACCTGTACAGAGTTTCATTACAACATATAAATTTTTACTCAACCTCAAGCTTACATGCAAAGACGTTCCGATAGACAGACAGTCACTCAAATTTCTCTCCGATTGCCATGTATAAACAATTCCTTATCTATCTTTCTTAGTTTTAGGTGCTACGCACAACCGTTAAGTGAACAAAATTATTATCAGTAGCAACATAGCAACATGTTGCAAGAGTATACTGGTAAACTTGAGACCACACTTGCACAAAACTTTATGCATAATATAATATTATATACAGATTACACCACTGACGTCACAAAAGCACGATATGTTTTGTAATGTTGTGACACAAGGCAATAAGACGGAGCAGTCGGATGGAAGCAATAAAATTTCGTAATAAAGACGCAACAAGTAAACGGCGATATGAACATTTATACTGTTATCTCCTACTCTCTTTGCACATTTAAAAGTTTGGCGTGACTAAAAATAATAGTAGGAAAAATAAAAACTAAAGTAGAGAATTACAATAATATAAAATAAAAAGAAAAGGAAATAATAATGCAACCGTGCAGTGTTAAAAAAAATAGACCATTAACTGGAGCGTTCGCAATGAGTAAAAGTAATAACAACTCATATGTACGTACATACAACGCACAACATGACTTACACTAAGTTTACACAAGAAAATATGCATGTCGGTTGATTTCAGTTGTTCATTTACGCTTTATATACCGGTGAAAGAGACTAACTGAAGATGTGGCTGCACAATTGCCTTTCGGAAAGCCTGCTACTTGTCGGCTAACTGTTAATTGTTTATTTGTTGTCTGTCTGCCTACTGACAGTACGAACCGACTCTATTTGCTGTTTGAGTAACTTCGGTTGATGACTGCCACTTATCGGCGGCATTGTGGCCAGGGGTAAGCAAGCTGCAGAGTTCTGACTTACAACTGTGAAACATAGAAACTAAAATCACGACAAACACTGTAGTCCAGTCATTATAGTAAATTCACCTCGGAATTCGATATACCCATTTATATGTCTGTAAATACTTGTATATTGACACCCTAAAGTTGTCTCAAAACCTACATATGGTAGGTATATCCTACTAAAATGACGTCAATATATAAGTATTTACAGACATATAAATGGGTATATGGAATTCCGAGGTTCTTACCTAATTTAAGCTTAAATGGCTGGACTACTGGTCTACAGTGGTTATGTTGTCCCAGATGTAAGATAGATTATGGACATATTTGCGCTCACAATTCATGCAACTAGCAATGATTTTGTAAAATTTATTCTCGTTTATCTTCATACTAATTATTACAGCTTGTGGACACAGCGCATATAATAGTTTTCTATACCTAAAAGTTGTGTGTATCACTTACAACTAATCAGGAAAGATATGGAGTTTTATGTGTATATACATATTATATGTACAAGTATGATGAAGATGACGAGATGAGTTGGATTCCGAGTGTCCGTCTGTGTAAGGGATAACTTGAGTAAAAAATAAGATATCTTCATGAAGCTTCGTATACGTGGCCCTTGGCAGCAAAGTGGGTTGGTAACCGATATATGGTCAAGTGCCATAATTAAGCACTGAATTTAGATTCAAAACTGTTAATTAATACAAGTGGTCCCATAAGCGAGAAACACCTGTGGACCAAAACTTTTCTAAAAATGTTGATGGCTCCGCTCTCTAAAGAGGAGCTTAGGTAGCTCGGTCAGTTTTAACCAAATTTGGTATGGAATGTTATCCAACCATTATTATTATGTATTATAAAATGTTAAATTTCATCCCATTTTTTCATTTCCAGTAAAAAAAACTAAAACACGAAGGAATATATCGATATGAAAATTTGCACACGTAGTGCCTTGAGACCCCCCTTTTGATGACGACTATGACAAACGAAAGAATGAAGAGAAGGACGATGTGACCAAAGATGCCTTCTATGAGCGCTTGGAGCGCGCCTATGAGAGCTGCCCCTGACACGATGCTGAAATCGTGCTTGGCGACTTTAACGCCAGAGTGGGCAAAGAAGGTATCTTTGGCACTACAGTCGGTAAATTCAGCCTCCACGACGAAACATCCCCAAATGTGTTGAGGCTGATCGATTTCGCCGGGCCCGAAATATGGTTATCTGTACTACAAGATTCCAGCTCAAGAAAACACATCAAGCTACCTGGCTGTCTCCGGATTGAAAAACCACCAATCAGATCGATCATATTGTGGTAGACGAAATACACGTCTCTAGTGTTCGTCCGATGTTCGTCCGATGTTCTAACATAGACTCGGACCACTATCTTGTTCCAGCCAAGATTCGCACCCTCGTCTGTGCAGCAAAAAACGCACGTCAACAAACACAAAGAAGGTAGGTGCACTCCTGCTCTCTGAGAGCACTCGTTAACAACTCGGGATAAGGGAACTGTGGGAGGGCATTTCAAACTGCTTACGTACAGCTGCAACCGAAACCATTGGTTTTCGGAAAATCCAAAAGAACAGCTGGTAAGACGAGGAGTACCGTGTCGCAGCGGGGAGAAAACAGACTGCCTAGATAACGAGCTTTGAAAAGGGAATGAGACGTATTTGCAGACAGAAAAAGAAAGAAAGAGGCCGAAATGCGTGAGTATGAAGAGCCTGATAAGCTGACCGACAGGGGTAATGCTCGAAAATTGTACTAAAAAATACGGTGGCTAACAGAAGGTTTCAAGACCGGAGCATATTCCTGTAGAACCCCCAAAGATGATTTAGTCACCGATGCCCAGAGCATACTTAAATTATGGGGGAAAAACTTCTCCAGCCTGCTGAATGGCAGTGAACGTACAACGTCAGGAGAAGGCAAACCCGATTCCCTAATCGATGGCGATAGAGCAGACGTTCCATTGCACGAACATGAAGAAGTTCGAATAGCAATTACCCGTCTGAAGAAAAACAAAGCAACGGGGGCCGAGCTATTCAAACACGGCGGCGAAGAACTGATAAAGAGGATGCGTCAGCTTCGTTGTAAAATATGCTATGCCCAATGCACAAAAAGGGAGACCCCACAATCTGCGCCAACTACCTTGGGATAAGCCTCCTCACCATCGCGTACAAGGTCTACCGAGCGTATTGTGTGAAAGGTTAAAGCCCACCGTCAACAAACTGATTGGACCTTATCAGTGTGGCTTTAGACCTGGTAAATCAACAACCGACCAGATATTCACAATGCGCCAAATCTTGGAAAAGACCCGTGAAAGGAGAATCGACACACACTACCTCTTCATCGATTTCAAAGCTGCTTTCGACAGCACGAAAACGAGTTGCCTTTATACGCCGATGTCTGAATTTGGTATGCCCTCAAAACTAATACGGCTGTGTAAACTGACATTGAGCAACACCAAAAGCTCCGTGAGGATTGGGACACCCTTCGTGAGACTTCTGCAACTTACTTCTGGAGAAAATAATAATAGCTGCTGAACTAAACAGAGAAGGTACCATCTTCTAAAAAAGTATACAACTGCTGGCGTGTGCTGATGATATTGATATCATTGACCTTAACAACCGCGACGTTAGTTCTTCTTTTATGAGAATGGATAAGGCAGCGAAGCAAATTCGTATAGAGGCGAATGAGGGCAAGACGATATATCTCCTTCAAGAAATAAACAGTCGTCGCACTCGCGACTAAGCACCCACGTCACTGTTGACAGTCATAACTTTGAAGTCGTAGATAATTTCGTCTATCTTGGAACCAGCGTGAATACCACCAACACAACAATAACAGCCTGGAAATCCAACGCAGAATAACTTTTGCCAACAGGTGCTACTTCTGACTGAGTAGGCAATTGAGAAGCAAAGCCCTCTCTCGACGAACTAAAACAAAACTCTATAAGTCACTCAAATTTCCCGTCCTGCTATATGGTGCAGAGCCTTGGACGATGACAACAACTGATGAGTCGACGTTGCGAGTTTTCGAGAGAAAAGTTCTGCGAAAGTTCTGGTCCTTAGCGCGTTGGCCACCGCGAATATCGCATTCGATGGAACGATGAGCTGCATGGGATATGTATATGACGACATTGACATAGTTCAGCGAATTAAAAACCAGCGGCTACGCGGGCTAGGTCATGTTGTCCGAATGAACGAAAACACTCCAGCTCTCGCGTAAGCGGTGTCTACGCCAATTAAGAAGAAGAAGAAGTGCCTTCAAGGTGTTTAGTCTTATGCTTAAAAATTGTCGCAATTGGTCTACAACTTTTCAAGGACGCAAACACCAAATATCTTTACCTCAGTGCGTTTCTGAAACATCCGAAAATTATTCATTGATTACGTACATAGTCTAATTTAATACTCTTTATGGTTACTTAGGAACAGTCAAAACTTTGATAATTTGATTGATTTGGGGAAATCGAATTTTTTCACTGTTCAACTTTTCCAATAAAAGTATACATGTAAATAAAGCAATATACTTTCACGTCCAACACTTTGATAATGTATTTTATCAATCATAACTTGATTACGCATTAAATGATTCATTTTGAAAAAATAACTTTAGCGTAGAAGTAGAAGAAGAAGAGCACATTCAAGACTTTAACATATCCAAGGCAGAAAATAAAAAAACAAAAATAGTTTGTAGAGCTGTGTAATGAATGAATAACTACAATTAAGTGATTATAGACACAGTCGCTCTCTGCGCCAGTAGTGCTACCACATACAGCAAGCAGAAAGAGTGCTTTTTCCCCATATGAAGCATAATGGTGCTCAGATGTTGCTACTGGTGTTGGCAAATAATGCAGCGAAAGGTGTTTGGCAATCAACGCTAAACTTACCATTTAATTGCCACTTTTATGGGGCATGCCACTGTGCTGCTGTGTTACCAATGACAGTGTTTTTGTTTTGATTATATTATGTGCTAATGCTCCAGCAATAAAGTCTATCTTTATACCACAGTAACATGTCGCTCTAAGTATTACATTTTTTTAGCTTAAACCAGCATAAAATAACAGTGATTGGTATAGCGTTGGTTGTACATGGTCTATAATAAGCTCAAATTAAGTCAAATTCAATACGCGTTTTAAAATTTTGTTTACGAAAACTGAGTCTGATTGTAATAAAATGTGTAAAATGCGTACATATTATGCTACTGCTATCTCGACCAAAATTGGTTAGACCTATGAGTCTCTCAATTTATGTAACTAAATTGAAAAAAAGATCGACTAAATTTGTAGAGTGAGAATAAGCAAATACTTTTCATGTCCAAATAAACTGATATAATCTAATAGCTAATTGAATTATACACTATCAATGAGGTGTCTACATACTCCCTTATATTAAATCCAGTGTCCAAAGAGGGACAGACTTTTTTTTTTTTTTGCTTTCACATAAAATTTTATTGAGCGAATTATGGACGACTAATATTTCAAGAATTCAGTATGATTTGAAAAAAGTACAATTTAATTACACTCTTAGCAAATGTGCTATCTCAAAATAACATTTCGGTACAAAGTTATTGAATGCCTTTATTTCAGTACCACTGAATCTTAAATATATAAAAAATAATGTAAAATTATGTAATTTATGAGAGTATATATTTCTCGGCCCTACCCGAGTTTAGTTTTTTCTTTTTTCTGTTTTATAATACAATACAATAGTAATTACATATTCGTGTAATTAAATATCTGTGTTAATTAAAAATACAGTTGGAAAGTATTCTCATCCTAATTATACTAGATTACATCATGACCAATTGAAAATATGTGATTTTCTTTTACCTTCTTATTTAAAGAACGTTTCAATAATTAAAAAAGACAAACCCGGCTTATGATTAATCAAAATAATGTCTGGAACTCCACAAGGGTTCATTTTGATGATTTCTATTATGAAAGCTACTTTCTCACTTTTAAAATATTATACCTGTAGAGTGGAATAATTTAATATCGAATAAAACTTGGCGCACTTTAAAGTTAAATATTTCCTCATAGTGTGTCATGTGAAACAAGAAATAAATTGAAGAGTGTGTAAGAGAATTTTATGGGACATCTCGTTGGCCAGCAAGCTTCATAAACAACCTTTGCACGAATTACGACAACAAAAATACTTAACAAACCACTAAAGAGTTGGCAAAATGTTGTAAGTAATTAAAAGCAGAAGCAAATGTCGTAACGGTAAATCGTAAGCAGACTAAAAAAGAAAGAAAACGTCAAAGACTTATGTGATACAAGTGAATAATTAAAATATTATGTGATATTATGTGTGTAAAAGGTAAAGAAAATTCATAATCACTTAGGCATTGCAACACCACAAACGCTAGCAAAGTGAAAAGTGTGTCTGTATGCAAATTTTTAAAAAGATCACTGAATCTAGTGATTTTGGTTAACGTACTAAACTGGATATTTCAGTATTCTTTACATTATTTATTTTACATTCTTTTATACAATTACTTCTTAAGCCTAGGTACAAAGTTTCATCTTACATTCTAGGAAGTGTAGAGCTTAGGTGAATACAATTTATTTATTTATTAGAATTATGTCTGTTATAGTATTGTTGATATATGAGTATGTAAAATTGTCTTCATTGTGCCTATAGGATAATTAAATTAAGTTCTAATATTATCTTTATGTATTATTCTATTTATATTTTGTATTTTTATTTTATTTCTTAAGTCTTTTGCAACTATTTTCTTTTTATGTTTAGGATTTAATTTATTCCGTTCCCCATATATTTTTTCGTATATGATTTCTTCTTGTTAATAGCTTTTTGTAACCCTTTTCTTATTATAGTACTGTAACATCTTTTCCTGAGCCTTTTTTAACGTGGCTTTCAAGTCTACGTCGGTTTCTTTATTAAATAAAATATTAAAAGTCTTTTTACTTGTTACTAAGTGTATTGTGTTATAATATTGTTGAACCACTCTGGCTCAAAGCTACTAATTTAATTATATTCCTGTTTTAAACATCTTGAAATTTCTATTAATTTCGAATGAACCCTTTCTATTCGCCTATTGCTAGTGCTTTGACGTGGTGTACAGTAATAAATTTGTATATTTAGTCGTTCCATTATGGATTTGAATTCAATTGTACTTAAGTCTTAAACTATTGTATTCACATCTAAGAAGGATTGTAAAAGTTCTAAAATTTTTTCTTCTAAATTCTAATATTATATTATGAAAATATTTTATGATGGTCGAACTATTAATGGTTCCTAAGTACTAAAGTGTTTTTGTTATTATAAATTCCAGTTCGTATATTTAAATTGTTGCCCCCCGTATCCATTAAAACTCTCATGATTTGCCCAGTTTTCATATCTGTTTTTATAATGTAGGGCGAGTCAGAGTTTACCCGAAAAAATGGTTTTCACCAACGTTATTAATTCTTTGAATTTTCGGTTGAGACTGTGTGCTTACTTATGCACTTTCATTTTGCCTCTTTGGTATACATATTTATTTCTTGGTGTGCCAATTGTATCTGTTACTCCTAGCCTGTGCTTGGTTTGTTTGTATGAGCCTGGGGTTATTTATTATTTGAATTGATTGATCGACGTTCATTGGTTCTAGACGATTGAAATATTTTTAGTTCGTATTAGTATTCTTTTGTGGATACCTCAAATTATTTTGAAAGTTTTTCTTAAATTGTTGTTTTTGAGAAATAATTTCTTGATTTTTTTAGAGAAATGTAACGCGAATTGTGATCTCATTTGGTTTGACTGAAGTTCTTGCGCTTTAGCAAGAGCATTAGGCAAATCGTTAGGCGTTAAAGTAAAAAGTATTTGGTTTAAAGAATAATTTAAACCAGTTGTGAATGTTCTAAGCGCGGTTTAACGATTTTTAATATTTAATGGCTTTGTTATTTCGGAATTTGCGTCATTATTGTTTTATTAATTAACAATGTCAATTTCTTATTGACATCAATGTAATAATCTATTAAGGATAGCGATCCTTGTCTGAGTATGCTCATTTCTTCGTCAATTACGTGTATTGGCTTTCGATCCGCATACGCAAAATCTAATCTCGAAAATATGGCCTCTAAATTTAAAACTGTGCCATGGTTTGTCGTTAGCATTGCCAACAATTTTTTTTCTCAGTATTGTTAGGACTCCAAAATATCTCCTGCTCCCATCTATAGAGAGACTCATTGAATTTTTCGCAGCTTCCCTCACTCGCCGAGACGAAATTTCGATCAACATACAGTCGTCAATATCCACTCCACTAATTATATGCAAAATAATCTAGGATTTATCTCGAGGTTGCATAATTACGTGAAAAACCCCCATATTACTGGAGGAAATACCTCCTTTAACAACAGACCGAACTTGCCACCTAAATCATCGATTCCGATGGAAGTAGACCAGTTAATACAATCAAGACATGTTTATTATCAGAATAGACCCAATAAATTCCAGGACAATCTACCACCGAACGTCCGATTTCTGCACAACTGACTCACCCTTCAAGTAAAATACAACGCAATTTCTTTACTAACACCCGAAACGGAATATATGATGACATTTCCCACCATAACAATTACGATAGTGCAAGTCAAATTGAGCTTGATACTATTAATTTTTTAGATTAGCGCCGTCTTCGCTTTCTTATTACGAATTTGAAACAAGGCGCGGAGACACAGTAGATTTTCTGATCGATACTGGATCTAATAAGAATTCTATTCAATCAACTAGGATTAGAAACCCAATTTTGAACGAAAAACCCTTTACGGTAAAATCAGTGCCGGATTAGCCACGTAGCAAAAGTAGTAAATGCTATGGGCCCCGCGAATCGGGGGGCTCCGCGCTCCAACAGACTATAATTAAAAAAATATCAATTTAGATGGAGCGTAAAATATTCTTGCATGCTTTAAACGCGAAGCACTTAGGCTATGCTTTACTTCAACCTGAAAATCTAAAACTCGATTTCCTCACGTGAAATCGTAAAAATAAGTAGGCATATTACGAACTTCTTAACTTTAATGTTCTAATGTTTAATTATAAAAATTATAATCGATATATTCAAGCGTCCAGATTTTTATTTTTTTATTAATATCCATTAATTTTTATATCAAAATAAAGTTAAATTTCTGCCGAATACCGCTTTTGTGGAATTTTATTAATTAAATAAATATTTTCATAAAATAAAATAAAAAGAAAATCATTATCGAATATCTATAGATTTTGAAGCTTTATAAAGTATAATTATTCAACTTTTACAATATTTTTATTGAAAATTATTGTTTAACGATATTTTATATCACAACGCTGACCTCTTATCAGGTCAAAAATTTTTAGTTCGGTCCAGCCTTAAGAGCAAGATGTTTCAGAGGCTCAAGTCATGTTCTGCCATCTGGACCATTGGAATGATTTGTTAAGTTCTTGGACTTTGTACTACTGAACAACTCGCTCAAAGTTTACTAGATTTTTTGAATGAAAGTGGCATTAATATCAAAGATTGTCGTGGGCAAAGCCATTATAATGCCAGTAACATGAGTGGGAAATACATCGGCTTACAAGCCCGAATTAAGAAAATAAATAAGTATACAGAATACATTCCCCGTCTTGCACATTCATTAAATTTGGTTGCTAAGTGCGCTGCAGACTGCTGTACAGAAGCATTACTTTTCTTCGATTTCATTGAAGACCTCTATACATACGGAGTGCCGGAGTACGGACAAGTTTCAACGATAAAGATAAGTTAGAAACGGGAATAATGACAATTCCGTGGAACGAATTCCTAGAACGCTTGCAAGCGACTAGTGCTTCGCTGCAGTCGTCTGATAAAGACTTTAATAAAGGGATACGCCTTTCCTTTCGACTCCAAGCAATGCGGTCAATTTTTTCAAATATTTAGGCAAGAGTCAAAGATCTGACCCACGACGAATCAAGCAAAATACAAAGTACGACTATTCCAGCGGCTCTACTACATTCGACGACTTTGTTGAAAATCAAACACCTGGACAACGTTTCCAGTTTGAGATGTTTATTATCATTATTGATAATGTACTGTCTGCTTTAACTAAACGTTTTTGAAGTATTTCGACAGCTAAAATCTCTTACAACAAAAGAGATTTTGAAAAATACTCTAGTATGGTCAGTGCTTACGAAGATGATTTGGAGAACAGCCTAGGCGGCGGCGAATTAGTGCAGTTCGCAGAGCTGCTGAAAACAGATGTGGCTACTGCTATTGACAGCAAGAAACAGAAGCCTCTGGAACAGCAATATTATAAACTTTTATTAAATAATTCTTTAGAATCGAGTGTCCCAAACTTAGAAATTACTTTGCGAATTTACTTACAGTATGTCAAGAAACTCTTTACACACTGAAAAAAAAAAACATATTTTTTTGACTTTGCATGCAAAAATAACCCTTTAGTTATTTTTTTCAATATTTTTTTTTTATTGCAGAACTATTATTAAACAAATTTTAAATTAGTATGCACAAAAATAAAAACAATACAACGAGAGGGAAAGTTTTTAAACAACTAAATATGAGTTTACACATTTTTGACACTGTCAAGAAACTCTTTACACACTTTAGTTTTCGATTCTGTTTTGTTCTATTTGAAGAAAAAACGGTACCTTACTGTTATCTATGCTTCTGCACTATGCACTATGTTTGCATTCCTTTCCATTTGATTGCGAAATCTTTCTGCACACGTGTCAAAAAGCTAATTTTAAAATTATTTAACATGCCTGGAGGTAGATTGACTTTTGACGTTACCCAATTGATTTATTATAATCACCAAATTGGAAAATCTGTAGCTGAGCTAGTGGAGATGTTTCGTGTATCGCGAAAAACAATTTATAATAATAAAGATTGACGAGCGGGCAGACCGCTTTATCATGCGTAAGGTCCGTCAAAACCCCCAAATTTCGACCAGAACCCTTGCCAAGGAGTTGGAAGAAGAGTGTGGCACGGTCGTTTCACATGAAACCGTCCGCCAACTAATTCTGCGAAACAAATACTTTTTAAGGGTCAAGCCGGACAACTATTGGGATGACGTCATATTCTGTGACGAAACCAAAATAATGCTGTACTACAATGATGGACCTACTAGAGTATGGCGCAAGCCGTTAACAGCTTTAGATCACCGCAACATCATTTCGACAGTAAAATTCGGCAAATTGTCGGTGATGGTTTGGGGATGCATTAGCAGCGAGAGAGTGGAAGAGCTTGCGTTTATTGAAAACACAATGAATACTGAGCAGTATCTCACCATTCTCAAAACAAACTTGAGGCAAAGTGCTGAAAAATTTGGCTTTATAGTCGATAATAAGCCAAAATTTAAATTTTATCAGGACAATGACCACAAATATAAGGAGCTCACTGTGCGCACATGGCTCCTTTATAATTGCCAAAAGGTCATAGATACACCTCCTCAGAGCCCCGACATGAACACCATTGAAAATTTGTGGGTTTATCTGAAGGAAAAAGTGGCAAAAAGGCAGCCCAAAAACCGCGCCACCTTAAAAGCAGCAGTACTGGAAGAGTGGCATAAAATTCCGTTGGAGTATGACCTACAAAAGCTGGTCAATTCCATGAAAAATCGCACTAGGCTCGTTGTTAAAGCTAAGGGGGGGTCATACTAAATATTAAAATTATTTTAAGATAGTATAAGTTATTAAATATATTCATTAAACTGTAGCTTAAGTACTTTGTGTAAAGAGTTTCTTGACAGTGTCAAAACTGTGTAAACTCATATTTTGTTGCTTTAAAATTTTCCCTCTCGTTGTATCGTTTTTATTTTTGAACCCACTAATTTAAAATTTGCTAAGTAATAGTTCTGCATTAAAAAAATATTGAAAAAAAGGCGTATTTTTGCACGCAAAGTCAAAAAATATGTTTTTTTTTTTCAGTGTGTAAAGAGTTTCTTGACATACTGTATCTCTCATAATCACTAACTGCAGTGGCGAACGTTCTTTTTCAACATTAAAACTATAGCAAGTGTTAAACTATAAGTTTTTTTATATAAAAATGCTTGAAACATAAACCAAATAAAAGTGATTGACCCTCAAAGAAAAATGTTTACCTAAGGATAATATGAATCTAAGTTTTATTACGTAATATTATTAAATAATATTACTTAGTTGTTTATTAAATTTAAATAAGAAAAAAACCATATGCATGGAAAGATTGTTTATACTCATTTTAAATTGAAATATAATTTATAGAATATATTATTAGAACTAAGAGTGCTAAATAAAGAAAGAGGAATTATAGAGAAATTCAGCGAATTGCTCATATGTCTTTGCTTATTATCATATACCAGTGCTGCATTTCCTCATAATTGTTAGCACATAAATGAGTGTAAAAAATGATTTTTGAAATATAGATTTTTTGCTTATAAAACGAGCAAAAAGTGTAAATTGTGAATTTGTTTAAATGTTTACAGTTTAATTAAATTAATTCGAAGTGAAAAATGTCCAAATGTTCGAATTTTGGGAATTTTTGAACTATAAAGTCGAATATCTCGAATACGAAATACTACTCCAACTAAACGGTGGAGGAGTGAAAGCAGTAGCGTATGCAGACGATATAGTGTTGTTGGTATCAGGCATGTTTCCTTCAACAGTCAGTGAGAAGACTAGGAGTTAACCCGAACAAAGCAGAACTGATGCTATTCACAAGCAGAACCAAAATACCTCAGTTTCAACTTCCGGTACAACACTCACTCTATCCCCCACAGCTAAATACTTGGGGGTGGAGATTGACACCAAACTGTCCTGGAAAATAAATATAGAAAAAAGAATAAACAAAGCATACATGGCCTACTATACTTGTCACAGAATCGTCAACAAGAATTGGGGCCTCAAACCAAGTATAATCGTGTGGATATATACGGCTGTCATAAGACCTATATTTACATATGGAGGTCGGGTATGGTGGCCAGCGCTAAACATCACAACATAAAATTACAACATTAATATTATTAAAAATTAAATGAGAATACAAAGAGCAGCATGTGCGGGTATTACTGGTGCAATCAGGCCATGTTCGACTGATGCGCTCAATGTGATCCTGCATCAACTACACTGTCTAGACGAGAATGAAGAAGAGGTTCAATAGGAGAGGAGGATACAATCTCATTCTATACCGACGGGTCCAAAATGGACTGCGGAGTAGCGCAGCGGCGCGATACCTTCTCCGCTGACAATTCGGCTATCATCTTCCAAGCAGAAGTACTAGCATAGAAAAAGCCTGCGAAGTTCTATAGAAAACCACGGGAATGTACATAAAGCATCTGTATTTACGGATAGCCAGACGGCGCTCCTGGCCTTGTCTCCACCCAGACAATTCCAGTATAGTTCACAACTGCAAGAGAGCACTAAGTTCAATAAAAGACAAATAACAAATTGCAAACAACAGATGGAAAAACATTACGAAATGCGTCATAACTAAACAATTATGGCCAACATACGACAGGAAAAGAAGCAACAACTTATTAAATAGGTCAAGAAAAAGTATATACAGAGTAACAGCTATCACAATTGGGCACTGACAATTTGGGGAACATGCATCCAAAATGGGTATGTCCTACAACGACATCTGCTGTGGCTGCGGAGTAGCAGGGAAAAAGGAAACAATCTTCCACTTTCTCTGTGAATGCCCAGCTCTAACACAGATCCTACACAAAACATTTGGAATCCACCAAGCACCAAACCTGGAATGGATTTCCATCAAAAGCATATCGGACATACGTAGTTTTATCGAAACCTCAAAATGGTTTGAGAGAGAAGTTGAAACGTAATAGCAGATATAGGAGGTTCTACGAAATGGAACATCAAGTGCTAATTGACCTACTCCATGAGTAACCATTGCATCCCAAAAAAATTTCGGTTTGGTGCGGTTTATGGGCCGGCGGCGTCATTGTGTCGTACTTCTTTCATGATAATGAAGACCGACCCAGTAACGCTATTGCTCAATGATAACCGAATATTTTTGGCCCGAATTGGCTGATATGGAGAATATGTGGTTCCAACACGACGGCGCCACAAACCACACAGCGAATCTCACAATGAACTTATTGAAAACCAAGTTTGATGAACGTGTTATCTCACGAAATGGCCCAATCAGTTGACCGCCTCCGTCGTGCGATTTGACGCCGTTATTTCCTGTAGGGCTACGTCGAGTTTACGGTCTATGCCAACAAGCCAGCGACGATTGAAATTGCAGCAGTATCGGCCGATTTATACTGAAAAATCGTCGGCTCTGGACTTCTGCAAGCGTGCCCGTGGTGACTATGCAAAGAAAATTGAGTTCTATACATAAAATTATTATTGTTTTATTTAAAAAAAAAATTGTAGCGCTCTAATTGAATAACACGTTATTTTCCTTTAAATTTTTTCGTTTTTCTTCTTGTAATAAAAGGAAAGTTACAATTGCCGAACTAATTGTAAATTTTATTAGAATTGCTTTTACAAGATTAATGTGAAAAATCTGACAGGTGATTGGAATATTGGTTTTGCGTATGTTCGAAGAGACGAAAATCCGAACAGTTTCTGTGACACCATTGAAAATCAAAATTTGTTTGCAATTCTGGCAGCTAAGCAAATCTGTCTTGGATGCCACAACACCCCTGAATATTATCCTTACATTCCTACGTTACATTATTAAAATGGACGAAATCAGAAATAAGCCATGCTTATTCCCAATAACATAATTTTAAATTCTTTCACTTTCTAGTATACAAATGAATGTATCGGAATTAAACTTTGCACAAATAGTACCCCCAAGGTATTTCATCTTAGGCAGAAAAATTTTCAAAATTCCACCATAACTGTTCAAGAGCCCACATACCGAATACGTGGATCTCAGTGCGTATGGCTAACGAAATGCCGCAAATATCAGTCAATATGTGAGATTACTTATAATTAAAATTCAGGGAAATGTTTCTTTGATTTGTGTCAAAAATAGGTTGAATCGGAGCCATACATATTTCCCTTAGCCTTAGATTTTAAAGAAATTGAAAGAGTGTGTGTTTCTAATAACAGTAGATATAATGGGGCGAAAACTTGTCTAATCCCCATATACCTGATATTCGCGATTCTGAAACGTTCGACTGACTTTACTCCATATATATATACATTAGGGTGATTCAAAAAAAAAAATTTTCGATTAGTACTCGGAAAAATAGGTTTCTAGACACCTCAAAGAAATCCTCTCCAAATATGAGTTTTTAATTGTAACGGGAAATTTTTTTTTTCGATTGGTACTCGGTAAAAAAAAATATATATACATATATACATACCTGACCAATGTCAGAATGGCTGACAGAAAGTCAAATATTGCAATAAAATTAATGGATCCTTTCACGATTTCGTCGAATGATTAAAGTTGAACCCTTTCGCTACTTTTTTCAAAATTGCTAACAGCTGAAGGTAATCAGCCCGCTTTGATCGAGTTGCAAATTGTCTCAGGTCAGGTGAATTTTCCACAAAAACCTTAAGGGATAGGTTGATAAGCTGGGTGTCGGCAGATAAAAAAAATACCCTAATACTTTATCTTGGGAGAAGATTTTCAGTCACACTAAAAGGAAGAATCGCGGGGGTATTTGACAAACCAGCGGAACTTTAAGCATCTACACGGACTGTTACAAAATGACTGATGGAGTGACAGTATAGCCTAACCAAACTAACAAGTCTAGGAATTATGCACTTGAATATTTCATCCTCTTCGTGGATTATGGTGATTGTTGGGCTGGCAGACCACCAGTCACAGGAAATAAAGTTATTTTTACAGTAAATATTGTGGATAAAATTCAGGAAAGTATTCACAGGTCTCATCTTAAATGTCTTAATTTAATTTTCCAAAGCCGATACTCGAAAAATTCTTTCGATTACTGTCCGCAGACAGTTCGTAATGAACTCGGCATCATGCTCGAAATGACTTCAAAAATTTTTGCTGCAGCTACCACAACAAAAGCAATAGTTACCTTTTAAATACTGTGAGTGAAAGTCCATAGTAATAAGGGCGCAAGTATCTTTACAAAAAGGGAAATAAGGATTTTTGCTTGATATGACATCTCTTCGTTTGGAGGCAATATTGAACCTCCACCTTGATATAAGTAGTGATATTTTAAACAACCGTCGAATAGCTCGAATTTGTTGTTGTAGCTCGTGAAAGTTTGAGTTAGGTGTTATAGATATCTAAAAAAGAAATTGAAAGTTCTCCAGATCTTTCGTAAGCAAGACGGCATTAATTCGAGTTGCAGGGATCATCTTATGCAATCGTAAAAAAGTATTCATACATACATAGGTTGTCTTTTATATTTCGGAACTAGAAAACAAAAACAAATATTAATCATTGAAAATCGTTTTATTGTTTTTTTTTTTTCAAAAATTTCCCCATCTCTCCCCTTTGAATGCGTTTGCACCAATTCTCGAAGCACTTCTGCCACTCTAACTGAGACATCTCCAAAACGACATCTCCAAAACATGCATTCTGAACACATCAAAAGCTTCTTCAGGTGTTCTCTCAGTTTTTTTTTCGTACGGGAATAAAAATAAGTCATTCGGTGTCAAGTCAAGACTTTGTGGTGGTTTATTCATCAAATGGATGTTGTAAGTGCTGAAAAATGCAGTTGTTCAGTCCATGTGTGAGAGCTCGTATTGTCGCGGTGAAGATGATTTCTTGAAAGACCTCTGGCACAAAAACTGTTGTACACCACTCAGGATATATTGTTCTGGTATGTTCTAGCGGTTTTATTGCGACCATTTGTTCGGAAGAGGTCATACGTACGTACAAATCCTGCATTTATTATCAATCACCATTATCGTATTTTTTAACATTTCTCTCGACCAACCGATACGAGCCTTTTCTGAGCGCCCAACAAATCATGTTGAATACCGCGTTAAAAAAATGTCTACAATCACTAAATCACTAAAGTCCATAGTTGTTTCAATCCACGATGTCACATGATGATCTTGCGATATCACTTCGCAAACTGCATCAATAGTTTCTGGAACAAGAACTGATTTTAGAAGACCTCTACGAAATTCTTTTTGGATGGGTCTACGACCTCGATTGGGTTCACCATACAATCAATAAACACTAGTCCTTGATGTAGCTTCATCGCCAAAAATTGGCCGTATGTTCAAATCATCAGTAATATCTAATAATTTAGTTTTGAATACAATGAAGGATTTGATATGATTTTTTTTTAATAAAATAGAGCATACATGCATTTAGATATACAAAGAAAATACTATAAAAATTTTTCGATCACAATAAGACATTTCGTATGATGAGTCATGGTATATGTATGTATATACAATGATATATTTTAACACAGTAAAGTGAATGTAATCATTTCAGTAAAGTAGTCAGTGCTTCATACATACATAGCATATACAAAAAATTGGAATTTCGTGTTGGGTTACTTAAAAAACCACTATACATGTTTATACTTGCTGATAACATCGATTACACGAATAAAACTTAAGGCGAAATTAACCTTACAAAATTGAAGAAATATTACTCATAACACAATGTAAAATAGGGCACTCATTGTCAACTGATCGTTGCGGTAGTTTTGCTTTAAAAACACTGAGTCGTTATTATATTTAGCAACTAAACTTGATATATAATAGTGGTTTAAGGAACCACAATGTTTATGTGTAGTTAAGAAACATGGAACGTTCACACGCTTCTTCGAATTGCTCTTCCATTCGCTTTTCGTTTTCTGGTTTGCGTACCAATTCATATAATTCATCGGCAAAATCAGTGCCAGTGCCAGAGTGTTCTTCGCCATTCTCGGAGTCTGAAATCGGTTCTCCAATAATCTGACGAATATCGTTAGGCAAGTCATCTACCGCCTTGATTTGCAAATAAATTGCCTCAGCTATTTCCAAAGTTCGCTTCACATCGATGCGGTTTGTTAGTTCGTTGATGTGCTTCAAAATCTCATTGAACTGGTATTTGTTTTCGATAATTATATCGGTTTGTTGGTCTAATATGGCCACTGATATGAATAAATGGAAATTGGGACAGGGTAGTCCAGTCCAAAGGCACTCCCACAGCTTCAGCACATCGTCGTTGGAGAATTCACGTTTATACCAAACAAGCAGCCAGCGAAAGCAGAAGAACATATTGTCAGCCTCTTGCATGACCATATATTTAAAAAAACGTGGATTGCAAAATTCTACTAAACTACGTAATTGGTTAAATTGTGTTTTCATTGCAGCCTGATCCATGTCAAAATTGGCAAACACCATATCCATAAAACCGACAAAACACCAAAATGCATCGACTTCATTGCCCTGGAAAATGTTTTATGATATATATTTGTAATTACTCAAAATGTAGATATGTATATATATTTATATATCTTACTTGAATGGAGAGTATGGGTGCTAGCAAATCAGACATACCCTGGACGTAGCCCAAGTCAAAGTTGTACATTACATAGGTCATAAGTATGCCTTGTAGTACCATCAAGTTTGGATTATCTTCACCAGCGAAGAATTCCAGTGTACGATCGGTACGTTTAACGTCCTTTTCGATTTGGCATTTGCGATCACGAAAACCGCTGAAGTGCTCTTCTTGTGTAGCAGTCATTGATAGCCATTGGGCTTTCATTGTATAATATTCTTTAGACTTTTGTTTGTATCGTTGTATGCGTTCAACTTCAGTCTCATCCCATTGGTAATAGTTGAGCAGATATTTCCAAACTTCGGCGCGTAAATTATAGTGAATCCCACCATGAAAAATAAGGTTCTTTATTCCGGCAACATCAGAAATGCGACCATCTGCAGACTGGAACTCCAACCACTGTGCTTCATTTAAGGGCTTAACTGTAAAATGATTAAAGAGGTTATGTTATTATTATTAAATTAAATTGGAAAAGCAGATAATCTTACTTCTCTCAACCATTGGACGATCTGGCAATGTATTGACTATCTTCTCATCCTCTTCTTTGACGTTTTCAAGCTCACCTTCTACCGGTGACTGGCTCTCACTGCTGTTACAGCTGCGAATTTCATCATTGTTACCCATATGTTTATTACGCATGGCATAATTTCTAGGAACACTACCCTTAACACCCGACGCTATGTCAGGTAAAGTTACAAGTAGACCGGTCCACGTATTCTTTACCCATCCTTTATCTTTCTTTAATTCTGTATTCTTTAGATCCTCGATGTTTAATTCGGCAAATGTACGTTTTAATTGTTGTGTTTCCGTATTGAGTACTGCATACTCTGCACTTCCATCCAACCTACTGTATGTGTGTTCAATTATGTGTTGATCGCACATGGATTTTAAAAATTGATCAGCATTGCCGTGTTGGAAAAAGAATTCACTGTTCACGCTATTGTCGACTTTCTGAATAAAGCATATTACTTGGCCACGGTCTTTCACAATTATTGAACTCAAGTTATCAAGTAGGGTGCGTATCAAACGTGGTTTGTTCGATACTATCGTTTCTGGAGTGGCCTTTATATTGAATGCTTTACATTCGGAAATTGTGCGCGAACGTCTAGGAATTGTATCCACTACTGCCCAATCCTGGCTATCATCGGCAACAAGGATGCTATCATTTGGTCGCCATTCAATATATAGACGTCGCGGTGTATCATAACTAATGACCGATAGTGAACCACTTGTATTCAGATCAGCTATGTGTTCTACACTGCCTCTCCGTAGTAATACTCCATCATGTGTGCACAATACCTACAAAAAATAATGCTGATAATCAAAAACAACAGTATGGGTTTCTTTGTTATTTAAAAATATTTGACTCTTTATTTACATTGGTATCTATAAAATATCTTTTTTATATTGGATATATGGAATGTAGTATTACTTTTACCGTGCTAGTTGGGAATTGCGCCGTTGGTGGTGATCCTTCCGAACCCAGTTGTACGCCCTCCTTATTATTATATTGGACAGAATTTATCATTTTGTAATATTATGGCTTTACTTTGCTTCTTCAAATTAAATAAAAACACTCTACAATATCTTTTATTTTATAAATAATTTACGTCTTCCTCAAATTTTCACTTTTTCTTTACTGACTTGGCTTTTCTTTAACTTCATGTAAAACACAACAGCTGGTTGGTAATAGTTTCAATAGCACTGTAAACTATATGTTTGAGGAGCAATGAAAGGAGTGTCAGAGCTAAATATGAGAGATGATTTATAGCGCGATTCTGTAAGCAGTCTCTAATCACTATTTGAGACATTTTGAGGTAAAGTATCAATTTGTGACTAGTTACTTACTGTACACTAACAGTCTCTAGCGTTAGTCTCAAAATATTGTCTCAAATTTGAGAACTGATGGTTAGCAGGTCACCAAACTTAAAAGTCCCTTGAGTACACTAAATATAGATCATAATATATAATAATCGTTTGTCGTTTTTTTTTTATATTTTGTAAGCAACTCTAACACGAAAAGGTTAAAAATAAATCAATTTTACAAAACTTTACACAGCACGACTGCACAACAGTTGGCTTGCAGTTTTCACTGTCGCTAATTTAAAACCATTTTTAATTTTGCAAACGACAATGGGCACCTGTAGTGAAACAAAAAATTAGCCAGAACATGCATAAGACAGCTTTGATTTCTAATTACAAGCCGGTGCCGTCTCAAAATGTTCAAGAAGGTGGCGTCAAGACGACACTTGCAGTCAAGAAAATTTTGCTATTCCCTTGTTGAAACAGCAGAAGAGCAGGTTCATAGAGCGTTGATTAACGTTGTCTGCAAATATACGTTCTCTATTAGGTTTGCCCCGATATTGACTGCATTCGTGGCAACATTTCTGTTGCCGTTTGCATTTACATTATAATTCTTTTAGAGAAGATGAAGCACTCTGTACTTTTTTGGTGGATTCACAATGATGTGTTTTTACACTACCCTGTTGCCAGCTGATTTGTGTTATGTCCAATTGTCAATGAATTTTTGTTTTGGCATTTGTTTTATTTGTGTTCCAAATGAAAAGTAAATCGGTTAAAAAGCGTCAACGCAGTAGACGACGCGCTAGAAATGCAAAAATTCAAAATCAATCAGAAACAAATTCTAAAGGCAAGTCTTCAAACGGCAAGTCATTTATTGATCCCGTTAGCAAGGCTGCTTCTTTATGGCGTGGTATATATGAATCGCTTGTGATCCGACAATGTGAGCTCAAAATCAACTACTGGAAGCAACGAGCAATGAAATTGGAGGAGGAAAACAGAGAATTGCGCCATCAATTACAAACCATCGTCCCAGTCTATGAAACATCGTCAGAGGAGGACGATGAAGAGCAGCGTTACTTAAATGGTGAAGATCAATACGATGATGACGAAATTTCACCAGAATACATGGAATTTAGGTCCGTGACACTAAAACATCGTGAAGAATTACAAAAACAGAGAAAAATAGAACTCTTAGAAAGTAAAAATGATAATGATAATCCCTTTGTAAGCCCATCGCCATCTTAAAATCGCTAACGACTTTGTAAACAGCAAATAAACGATCTTTTTATATCACAGGCAAAAAATTATCTAAAACGTTTTAAATCAGGTTGATTTAGTTCAAAAAGATGTGAGATATCCAAACAATAATAAATAGCGAACTAGTCGTAAATTTTCATTTGTGCCTTCCAGAGGAGGCTATAATGATTCTGACATAATGAGAGACGTGCAGGTAATATTTTTGTGTATCGATAAAAAATTGGAATAACACTAATGATACTTGTTGACTTCCAGGATTCCTTATTTTTCGCCTTCCCTTTGTTCAGCAACAGATCCATTTGCTTCAGAGGTAGAGTAGATTTATAGAAAAGGTTCATGGTGTGTCGATTGGCGAAACGTTCCGTTTTTCGAAGAGATACTCTCCAATATTGGTGGATTTAATCACACGAATTTATTAACGTATTTCACCAAAAAATTTAACACCAGGGACTCGAAAATTGCAGAATTGATTCGTGTATTTACAATGCGCAATCCACTCTGCATATAATTTGTAGACAATATAAATATCTGCAAATTTACCTATTTCATAATTAATTTCATAAAATCTATTAAAATATATATATAATAAAGTAAGGTTTGTATTATTACAAATATATGTATGTTTATATATTAATTGGTTTTGGTCATTAAAAGTTTTAATAAAATCTTAAAGAACCAAGCTTTTACTTGTAGATGTAGATAGATTAATGAGATAATGCACCGCGACCTAGGGTCTATTGTGCCCTCCCCTATATTACATGTCTTCCCAGAGTTCCAGCAGCCTGAATAGTTTCAAGAACTTGCCGGGCGCTACTGAGGTGATGTGATCCCTGCCGATGTAAATGGAATCCAGGGCCTTAAGCCTTTTTCCACAGATTGCTGTACAATCCAGGATTAGGTGTGCTGGTGTTTCCTGTTCGTCGCAGAATCGGAAGTTAGCACAGGAGACTATGCCCATGTTGGACAGGTGTTTCCTGAGCTTGCAGTGCCCTGAGTAGATCCCGACGAGGAGACGGAATTTGTCACGGAGTAGGTTAATTAGTTCTATGAACCTACAGAGAGGTTGTTTCCTCCTAGAAGCAGCTTGGCGTGGCGCATACTTGCTGCCTGCTGCCAATGCCGTTCTCTCTCCACTCTCTCCTCTGTGCGGAGCAGCTCCTTAAGAGTGTGGGATCCTACCGCTATACATGGTTCTGGTCCCATCATCTTGGACGCTGCCGCAGTGCGGGCCAGTTCATCGGCCTTCTCATTTCCTTCTATTCCCTTGTGCCCTTTCACTCAAATAAGTGCACCCGGTTGCACAAGGACAGGAGGTTTAGCCTTTCTATGCATTCCTCGACTAAAAGCGATTTGGTCTCATATGATGAGATCGCTTTTACTGCCGCTTGACTATCGCTGAGAATGGTTATGCGCTGGTTGCGATAGTTGCGGCGGAGGTTGACTTCTGCGCACTGACATATGGTAAAAACTTTACCCTGGAAGATACTTGGAAAGCATCCCATTGGTATGCACAGCTTAGTACGCGGTCCCGCAATACCTGCCTCAATACCTTCCGGTGTTTTTGAGCCGTCAGTGTACCACTGGATGATACTGTCTTCCAGCAGCATTTCCAGCGTGGAATCGCATTTCCAATCGTGGAAATTCTTTTTGAAGTTTATTTTATTTGTGGTGCCGTCCTTTGGGAGGAGAGATAGCGGTGTGCTTTCCACTAATGTATCCATCTGTCGAGAGGACATTATCTTTCCTCTTCGGGTTCTTTTTGACCTGGGTGGCTCCTGAGGAGTTATTTGGCCGCTTTTTCTCTTTTCTGTTCGACTGGGTGCCTCTTGGGGTGCCGGCCTCATGTCGCTCCTTCCCTCCGACGTGGCTGCTTTGGCTCGGCGACGCCTCCAATTTCAGCGTCTAATTGCAGACGATGCGTTGGCACCTGCGCGTCGTGCATTGTTAAGTGAAGGGTTGCTATCCCTGCTTCTAGTCAGAGTCCGCTTCTTAGCTGTCTCCGGTGTAATGCCTTGAAGGAATCTTAGATGCCACTTGAGAGTGGTCCCACTCATGCCCGCTCTATGTGGGTCATCGTGACCTCTCTTTCCTGGTTCCGGGTACATGGGATGTTCCCTCGTTGCCTTTTCCCTTTTCGTTCGCCCCTCGATTCCACTTTTGTGAAACCACCCTCCTCTCCGCAGTCGATCGCAGTCGAGGGGGTTGTGGGGGTGGAGTTCGCGCGATTTACAGTGGTCGCGGTGGACACACTACGCTGAGTACCGCTGCAGAAGGGCACGTCGACGTCGTCGCGCGTGTGCTCCTCAAAGAGCGCTTGTTCTTCCGGCGACAGGGCATCCAGGAAGCTGAACTTTCGTTTAGCCCTTGGGCCGCTCTTGCTAGCGGCACTTGTGCTGCTGTAGCTATTCGCCGTTGTTGTTGATGTTTTGGTAGTTGTCGTTGTTGTTGTTGGTTGTTTTTGTTGTTGTTCATCTTTTTCGTACGACCGTTTAGCCCATATTGTGGGCCTCCCGGTCTATTCTTTGGAAGGGGAATCCAAAAGATCCGCCGCTTCAGAGCCCCTTGACGTGGTAAGGCCACCGTTACTTCCCAAGACGGCCCGGTGTTGAGAAGGCTCCTTTTGAATACAGCCGAATTTACCTCCTGGTCGCTGCTCCCGTGCTCATGTTGTAGCGAAGAGTTTGCCAGGGAAAATGCTGACGCGAACTATTTCCGCACTTACTGGCTGGCGTGGAGTAGTTCTAAGAACACTATAGTGAGCAGTGTAGCCTACTAAAATGTTCACTGTCCTTCTTCTAAATCAAGGCCGTCCGGGCCGTTTTCATGGTCTTGTAATTTGTGTCCTTTATGTGCTTATCCGTCCTGCGTACCCAAAATACTAATGATGCACCTATAATGATAGCAACGGTCAGTATCATTAACATGCAGAGGGTAGTGCATTTATTGGCTATTCCATGTATGTTTTCAATGTTCCTCAAGGTTTCTTAATTTTACGCAAATAAGGTAGGCTTCAAGTTTCCAAATAGTCAGTCACATTAACAAACTGTGTTGAAGGAATTCCATGTCGGAGCGTTGCCTTCACTTTTTCATTGAAAAAAGTTGTAGCATTAATACAAACTTCTCCCTCGAATGTCACTAATTAAGTGCCGGATATTGTAACCGATGATGTTTCTTCTTCCCGAACTTCAACTGTTTGGTCGTTTGTGATAATTAAGCCACTGTCAAGTTCGATACTCGGATCAAGATTATTGTAGGTTGTTTTGCATGTCGCCTTATTATTGTTGAACAGTTGTCTCACACATGTAGAATCCGTTTTTATTTGACAGAAATTTGCAGATAGCGCTGCCGTGCAGTTTTTAACTGGAATTGTTGAATTGCCGCAACCGGCAACAGTATTATTATTTTGCCGTCTGTGCCACCGGAAAGAGTCATTCAGTGTCAGTTGTTTTGTATTAGCAATAATTTTGTTGACAGTCTCAGTCAATTTATCGATTTGCTATTCTGTCTGAGTGTTTATGTGTTTAAATTGACGGTCATTGGATTCTATAAGTTCTTGTTTTTTAAATTTAAGTTCATTAAAATCGTCGAAATCTGGTGATATATATACATATAGTATAATATTTATGCTTCGCGGTTGTCTATGGTGTTTTCCCGGTGTTAACCAATCGATAAATTTGTTTAAGAGAGATGTTAAGGCTTCAGTTTTTATGAATGAATCGAATTTACTTTTTGAAAGTGCGTTTGCGTTCATGAAAATGTTGTTGTTATGTGTTTACTGTTGTGATCGGTGTTTTTGTAGAACAATGTTCGTATATTTTATAAGAGACATATTTACAAGTACAGTACGAACTCGGTAATCGCAAGTAATAGAAATCTAGATAGTTGCACTTATCGAGGGTTGCACCCGGAGGAAAAATATATAACAAGAAATATGACAAATAAAAATCGTTTTATGATATAGAAATCTTATGTTTTTACTAAAAATTTAATTTTTTTAAACATATCGGTTGTTGTTGTCTGCACTTTCTTCTTATTAAGGGTTTTTATTATAGCCCTTTCACGAAGCTCGTTCAGAAATATAATGTCTTTTATTGGAATAATGTTTTTCTCAGCCCACTGAATGCATGTGTTAAAACATTGATTCTTTTAATGGAATAACACCCGCTTCGCTATCTTCAGAATTCCAATCCATTCATTTAGCTCCTCATTTGTGAACGAATCATTTGGTGTAAGTTCTTAGAGCATTGATGCAAGGATTGTGCGTTCATTTTCCATTTCTCTTTTTAGAATGCTGAGAGGAATATCGTCCTCTTCACTCCACTCAACACCATTTCATTAACATATTCCAGTATTTGCGAATGGAGCTTGCTGACACTTTTTTCCCATGAACTTGCAAGAAGACAGATAGCATGTCTTAAGTTGAATTCCTTTACTTATTCGTCCAGATGAGTGGTTTTATTCCCTATTAAATGCGACAAAAGACTTTTTTGTAATAGACTTTTGTTAAGTTAATAAGGTTTTGGTCATTTGGTTGGAGAATCGCAATAACAATCCAAAAAAATACAAATAAATCTTATACAAAAATTTAATACATTTCGTATTTCTCATCTCAGAACGTATGATGAAACCAGTCTCCGAAAAACAAATAACTCATCCGCGATGAAATTTGAATTTTTGAAAATTTTTGATTGCTCGAGGGTTTTTTGCTTTTCCAATGACAAAGAGCTTAACTTTGTGCGTACCCGAAGTATTTGTAAATGCGAGAAATGTTATTCTCTCCTTACTAACTTTCCGACCAGGAGCAGATGATTCCTTGAAGCTCACCAACGTTTTATCTGGTATCTGCCAGAAAAACAATCCGGACTCGTCGGCATTATGAATTTGTTCTGCAGAAAGATCTAGCTCCTTTATTTTATTTCGAAAACGTATTACAAATGGGTCGACGGACGCTGTTTTAATGGAAAGGTTCTCTCCACAAATTTTCAAGTGCCATATCGCTTTTTGAAATTAGATACTCAAACAGTAGTTGCATTAAAACATCCTGTCTTTTCTTTTATTTTCTCATGAAGCTTGCGAGCTTTTGTTTTGACGATATCGATGGATATAGGAACATTTTTACTCCTTTGTTTCGAAAATTGTAGAGGGCCTTTTCCATTCTTGGGTATTCACAAGATTTTGAGTTTTGCCGTTTTCCTGGTCCAGCTTCTAAATTTGTGGCATATTTAAGTATACAAGTTTTTTTCTTCTTCGACTTGTGAGCTTTATAATCAATACAAAGAACTTTTGTCGATACATCACTTACTAGTTTATCCAAAATTTTCCTTTAATTGTTAGTTTTGTTACTTTTTTTGTGACCACCATGACTTTTACACATAAAACCCTACTGACGTGTTGCAAAATAAACTGATAATGAAAGTCATTTGTTGACAATCGCTTTTAACACACACACAAAAACAGCAAAGTCAACAGAGGAATGGTAAAATAGCGATCAGATTGTGAATACATAACAAAAAAATGCCAAGATGAAAGCGATAAAAAAAGAACTGAAGCAAAACATATTTAATTGCAAAGTTGCAGTTATTGAGGTCAATATTTGTGAGTAGTTGCACTTACAAAGGTTACAATGCTATGTTTTATAGTGTTGAAAGAATCGAGGAGTTGCGTGTATCGAGGGTTGTTCTTACCGAGTTTATACTGTATAAACATAAATGGTAGGTTTGTGTGTAAATTATCTGTCTGACAATGTTATATACACATACATACATATAAACATATATCATATAGAGCGTTGCGCACAAGTTATTATGTGTTTGATTTGTAAGATCAAACATTGAACTCAAAAAATAATCTTTAAATTCTTCCGCTGATCTTGTTAATGCCTTCTCGTAGCCTTCTCCGCTCATCGTTGTCGTCTATTTTACTTAATTGAAGAGTAGTTATATGGTTTCCTGCTATTTACTTTATAGTTGTCACGATCGAGTCCAGCGTCGGATTGTGTGCTTCTTGATCGTAAGTATTATATGTATATTTCTTATTTTATCTTATTAGGATAACGAACATGTTCAATTTTGAATATGTATGTTTGATAAAAGGTACATAGATTTCATATAAATTATTATTGTAATAACGGGTGATCGAAGTAGATGTACTTTTTTTAAAAGCCTTTTTTTGGCAGATTACACGAAGGTCATGTCCAGCTGTCTTGTACCACGTTTACAAGTCGTTCAAATTTATTATGAAAGTTCACATTCTTTAAAAAAAATGTTTCGCGCGAGTTAATT
>CM050327.1:23551707-23586081 GCA_027475135.1 Bactrocera correcta
AAGAGAGTTCTTCACCTAACGGTTGCTTGTAACTTTTTAGAATAATCGATGGGGTTAAGGGGTTGTATATATAGCATATCCAACCTATCTGAGCAGCAGAATGAAGTGACTTTCGAATGCATTACTTTATATCTATTTGCTGTAAAATCCATAATCTGTAGAAGAAGACTTCGAAGAGTCGAAATAAAGTTTGATACTTCATAAAAAAGAGATTGATTTTAGAAAAGCGAAAAGTGTCATTCAAAGCTTTATTTGTTGTTTTCGCAGAAAGTTATAAAAACTAAAAAGCCAAAATGCGTGAGTATGAAGAGCTTGAGAAGCTGGCTGATCGCGGTAATGCTCCAAAATTAGCCGAGAAAATGCGGTAACTACCGAAAGGTTTCGAGGCCGGAGCATACTCTTGGTGATCTATATGTTGATACCCAGAGCATACTGAAGTTATGGAGGGACCACTTCTCTATCCTGGTGAACGGCAGTGAAAGTGTAACATCTGGAGATGGCGAACCCAAATCCCCAATCCATGACGTTAGAATAGACGCTCCATTGTGCGACTATGATGTAGTCCAAATAGTAATTACCCGCCTGAAGTACAACAAAGTGGTAGAGGCCAGTAGATTACCGGTCAAGCTATTCAAATACGGCGACAAAAAAATGAAAAGGTGCATGCATTAGCTTCTTTGCAAGATATGGTCGAATGAAATCATGACCGACGTTTGGAACTTAAGTGTGCTTTGCCCAATCCACAAACAGGGTGACCCTACATTCTGCGCCAGTTAATGTAGGGTAAGCTTCCCTAATATCTACTAAGGCCTTATCGAGTATAATGTGTGAAAGACTAGCGTCAAATCTTAAAAAAGACCGGTGAAAGAAAAGTCGACACACACCACCTCTTCTTCGACTTTAAAGCTGCCTTCGAAAGCATGAAAAGGAACTGCCTCTATGTCGCTATATGTGAACATGGTGTCTTCGGAAAACTATTATGGCAACACCAAAAGCTGTGTCAGGATTGGGAAGGACCTATACGAGCCATTCGATAAAAAGCGGGGTTCTCGACAAGGAGACTTTCTATGTGTGACTTCTTAAATCTACTCCTGAAAAAAAATAATGTGAGCTGCAGAGCTAATAGAGAAGTTACAATCTTCTATAAGAGTGCACAGCTGCTGGCGTATCCCGATGATATTGATATCATTGACCTCAACAACCGCACCGTTAATTCTGCTTTCTCAAAACTGGATAAGGCAGCGAAGCGCTATGTTGGACTGAGTAGGCAATTCAGAAGTAAAGTTCTCTTTCGACGAATAAAAACCAAACTCTATAAGTCACTCGTCATCTCCGTCCTCCTATATCGTGCGAAGTCATGGTCAATGACAGCATTTGATAATTATACCTTGTGTTCGAGGGAAACGTTTTTTGGAAGATTTATGGTATTTTGGGCCATAGAAACGGCAAGTACCGTAGCCAATGGAACGATGAGCTGTACGAGATATACGGCGCATTGACTTAGTTCAGCGAATCAAGAGACAGGGGTACACTTAAGCGTTGAAGGTTTCCGATTCAGTACCTGCCGGTGGAAGCAGAAGCAGAGGAAGACTTCAACTCCTTTGGATAGAACAGGTGAAGAAAGAACTAGCTGCACTTGGTGCCACATAGCGAAAAGAAGAAACGACTGGGTAGCTGTTCCCAAGAAAAGCGGTGTGAGCCGGGGCGTTATTCAGGTGAAACTTCGAATCGGCTTTGATGTCTTATCGGACCCGATTGACTCTTCCTTTGCGTCTCTTGAGGACCTCCACGTAAAACTTGGCATTAACGGTTTGTCCTGGAGGAATAAATTTATGGTGGACGTTGCCTATGATGTCAAAAAGATAATGAGCAACGTTTTCACTTTGGATTTGCTCATTCATCAGCGACCTCTTATCGGTCCTCCAAAAAGGCCTGGTGCCACCACAACCTACAACTTTATGCTAAAGCAATACCTTGGTAAGCCTGCTTGATCATATCAAACGTCTCTGCGGCAGATTTACCGAGTTTCACACAGAATTTAATCGCGTACTTCTGCCCTAACGAACACTGCGTTTTCAACTTACACAACTCACAGAAACATGTCGCTTGAAAATGTTTGTCCTAACTCTCCAGGTGCTCGGAGCCAACTGACCAGCTGCTCGTTCGTTAGCTAGGAACGCGCTCTACCGATTACAGTCGGTACGCGCACGCTCCGAAGTACAGTTGCAGTGGAAGAAAATTAGTCCTATTACTTTCCGGACAAATCCTGTATGTATATGACCAGTCTGTCTTACCGTATGTCCGAGCTCCAATCATTTAAATAATTTCATTAAAACCGTATAGAAAATTCGTGAAATCAAAAGCAAAATCAAATCTTAGGATATTTTCTTATTTTTAGACTTCACGAGAATGCTCACTAAAGGCTTATGCCTGTTATGAAGTTGTGAACGTTACAAAAATTTCACCCTACCTGCCAAAAATCGTTAAAATTCGTAATCGGATGGAAGTCACTACATTGGTATTCAATTTTTAACACAAATCAGCCTTTACGTTAGGGAATGGATGGAACTTTTGCAAGGACCACTTTTAAAATCACAAAATAACGACACTATTTTTGGCAGACTACTAAATATGATTTGGGAAAAAGTTTCCCTTGCAGTTCTTAAGCTCATGAGAAATTGTAGGGATTACTTGACGTTACTCGTAGACTATGGATCACGTGTGCGGTCACAGACAGAAATAGCTTTAAACCTTTGATTTTAAAGAAGTCAAGCGTTGCAACAGACTTTCGAAAGGTACAAACCAGGAACCAAATCAACAAAGCTATAATATGGACTGCACACTACAGGAAGTATTAAGAGACCGATGAGCTATCAAACAATAAAGCCACATCCCTCGGTAGCGGTCCAGCGGAAAGGAACTTCACGTCGATTTCACACTGGCGTTAACATGCAAAATAAAGAACGCACTTCCGTAGCATGACAATTCAGTTAAATAATCGAGACAGTTAAGAGCCACTGAAGCAGAAAAAATTTTATAACTCAAATTCCGCTTGTTGAATATAAAAAAATTTAAATACGCATGTTGTAAGTAAAAACCCGAGAACATTTCCAACTAATCAAATCTATTCAATGTTTCCTTTTGTAAGTTCGCAAAACACTTTCAACTAAATAATATTATTATTATCTCTACAGTTTCCTTGGTGTTAGTAAAGCGTCAAGCTATTCCGACAATGTTTGTATGTAATGTTGCCACTTAGAAGCCCCATTGGTTTTGTTGTCGCTGGCGTTGCAAAATATTATGATCTCATTACGAAGTGAGTGACTGAGAAGTGGTCGCCTCAAGCAAACGACGCATAAGTACACCGTGACATATGTCGTCTTTACAGGGTGTGGCAAGAGAACTGGACTTAATAAAGGAAAGTGATTTTAGAATGTTGAAAAAAATAAGGTTTAGTACAGTGTTTTCAAGAAAGAACTTAATGAGCGGGGAATGAAGACTATTTAATTTAAATTGAGTGCTGAAAGTTCGAAGAAACGGCGATAAGTACCCTGAATATGTGTAATAGGTGCTGGTCAAGATGTTAACTGACCTTCTAACCGGAAAGTCTTTTAGAAGTTGAAGAAATAGTTTGAAGTTGTTTCAGAAAACACTTAATAGCGAATAAACATTTATCTTAAACTTCGAAAGTTCATGGGAGTCTAGAAGGATGGCTCCCAAGTGTTTAAGTCTTGACCTCCCTAACGGGACAGTCAAGAAGGAAGTGTGAGTTGTTTCCACCTCATCTTCTTCCTTAAAGCTTCGGTATATGGGATCTAGTAGGATTCCCAGCTTCACTGATTGGACGTCAATAGGGCAATGGTCTGTTAAAAGCCTTACAATTCGGGAGAGACTAGCCTAGATCACTAGATCTCTTGCGATTGATCTTGAGTCAGAAGGCTTGTGTGACAGCGTATGTATCGATTATGGACAAACGCTGGCCAAGCTTCTGCGAAGCCCGGCTATCTGGTACTAAAATAAAAGAGGATACAGGAGCACCAATCATTCTACCGATAGCTGTTCTAGGGTGTTTTTTTGGTGCTAGCTCGTCAGCTCTACAATTTCTTGCAAATCCCATGTGACCCGGCACTCATACTAGTTTTATCACAAAGACACTCGATGCTATTGATAGCGAGGTTAGGCACTCCTTGAGTTGAAGGCTAGTATCGGCGTTCTGTTATCTGAGTGGATGGTCACTTGTCTCAAGGAAGCTGCACTCCGGAGTTGTAAATTTATTTAATTGACTGCAACCTCGGCTTGGAAAACACTGCAATAGTCAGGAAGTCTGAAGCTAGAGTTGATAGAGAGCTCATGACAGTAAACCCCTCCATCAGTCATCCTACCTAGCTTGATTTCCAGATACTAAGCTAGTCTTTCAAATATAGATGCGTTATAGATCGATTTGGGAATACTGAATTCAAGGGTAGGCTGTTATATGCAATCTGAAGGACTCACTTGATCAAATTTAATTTGGAACTGTTATTTATTTACTTCAGGAACCTTATATCTCTCGGAATTGTAACACCGTCTCGATTTAAAGTTAAAATCGAGCAATATTTTCTACTATTGGATGGCGATCTAAGAATGTTAGGAATGTTTTCTGTGCCTGCGTATAGTATAAAATGGAGAAAAAGCAGCATTGTGGTGTTTAAAATGTCATCTGAGGAGCAAAATGTCTATACATTGTCCTTGCATCAAGCAAATTTATAAGAGTAAGGAAGTTCGGACGGGACGACCAAGAAATTTCCACAGGGTTCTGATTTGGATTGGACAAAGACTATAACCGGAACCGATTTCATCGATCTCATCATCAGGCGAGTAATAATACCCTCGAGGCAGACGTTTTTTTGGTAGCTGAGAAGAATTCTCAATGAGTTTCCGGCATGGTTTCCAGTCTCGGTCCTTTACTTGTTTCCCTACTAAGAGTTTTGGATGGAAGTTTTAATTGGAATTCAATCTCTTCAATATAGGTCCGGTCATCATAGCCCAAAACTTACATAATTTTCACTACTACCACCCTGTATAATATTCGGGGAAATGGCATTTACTAGCCGTAAAACGAGCAGCATTAACAGCAGGAAAAAAGTGGCACTAACAACAACTCCAACAACTGTGATAACAACGAGCCGTGCCCCGCAAATTGCACTGTGTGTGCGTGCAATAAAAATAACCGTTAAATAGAAACAGTAATAATAGAAAAGCAACAAAAACAACGACTACGCGGCAGCGTTCATCAGCGTCTGCTACGCCACGCTAACCACTTCATGTCTTCATAGCTCATGCCACAGCCACCGCAGCGGCCGCGCATAATCTTGAGTAGCATTTTGTTTGGCATTGTTAGCCATTAAAAGGGGTTAATGCCGGGCTTGCCCCTGCCGCACACGCAGCACCAGCGTCGATTTAGAAGTTCGGCTGTAGTTTAACTTTTGTGCTAAGAGGTTAAAACTTTGTTGCCGCTTTGACGTTGTTGGCGCTGCTACTTCAACGGCCCACCACTTGGGCACGCCTACAATTCACACGCAGGCATTTAAGCTTTGACTATGTTTACTGTAGCCCCGTTTACCCATAATACGAGTATTTATGGTGTGAGCTTTGGGTAGTTGCTTAGTTGCGTGTGCGAAGTATTCTCAGCGGTGAAATTGTTGCGCGCATTTAAAATGAGATGAAATACCCCGCCAGCCTTACTGCTGATACCGTTAGTGTTAAATGACTGAGGCGAATAATGAAAGGCAGGTAAACACATAAGCTTTGCTAAACAAGCGAAAGCGAAGAAAGTGAAAGAGGCCTTCATATGAGCCCGTCCTCGCTCCTTAAACTAGGCCGTGATAAATCCCAGTTGGACGCATTACAAGCGCATTATGAGCACTAAAATACAAAGTCGCTGGTTTAGGTTGAGTTCGTGTGTGGACTGACATGAAGTGGGTAGGAAGAGGTGTGCATGTGAGCTCTTGAGTTAACTACTTCAGAACCTGTTAAACATAAAGTTTCCACCTTGTTATCACACGACAAGTCTTATAATTAATGCAATGTGGGTAAGAGTGGAACTAGTGCTACACAGTGGTTGTGGTGGGTTGTGAGTTTGGTATTTTACTGCTTTCCCCTTAGACTATGTCAAAAACTGCGAGTCTAACAAATTTGAAGCCGCTTTGAAGGTTTTGGTATTTCTACATTTTCTGACGATTCATGGTTAACATCGGAGGTATTGTAGGACATTTTCTTCGCCTGGAAGTCTAATATGTACTTTCTTCGAAAAGCGTTCCAGGAACTTAAAATTTGATTTAATGGAAATTAAGTAAGATATTCTTAGTCTAATGAAAAGTACCATTCCATTCAATAGAAAGTTAGCGTCATAATTTGGGCGTTAGGAATAATTAGTACTTCAATAAGTTCTAGGTTCTAGTGCAGGTAGAGTTTAGCGCACACATAATTTTCAGAATAAGACCGTTCTCCCTCGGTGGGTGATAGCAATTCTCCTCAGAAACCCATCAGTGTAGTGTCTTGGGAATTTCTTTCAATTAGATCCTTCATATGGCGCATGTGATAAAAATAACAGAAGCAATCTTAGTTGTTTGCAGAATGCAAATTTTTTTTTATATACCTTATATTGGATCACATTTTGTAGAAGTTATTCTTTTCATTAGATTTAAAACTTCTTGATATTATTTTCTTCGTATAACTTTAGGTGGTTGTTAAGTTACCCTGTCCTTTCTTCAAAATAGGACTCAGTTTTGGCGATGACCTCTTCATTCGACAAAAATTTGTTCCCAGTAAGCATCTTCTGAGATTTGAGAACAGAAAATACTCGCTGGAGGCTAGGTCTGGAGAATACGTTAAGTGCGGAAGCAATTTTTGAGACACGATGTATTGTCTTTGTGAAACAATTCTTTCTTTTTTTGCAAAAGCGGACGTTATTTGGCGATTTCGTCCTTCAAACGGTCCAACAATGCTACGTAATAGTCGCTGTTAATGATCATTCCTTTTCAAAGGTAGTCAATGAAAAAAATTCCATGCGCATCCCAAAAGACAGACGCCATATGGTTTGTACGAAAAGTTATATGACTGATTTTCTTCCGCTGGGACTGGATAACCAGCGGCTGGTCAGTTGTCTCCGAGCACCTGGAGAGTCAGGATAAACATTTTCGAGCGACGTGTTTCTGTGAGTGGTGCAAGCCGAAAATTCAGCGTTAGAGCAGATGTACGCGATTAAATTCTGTGTGAAACTAGGTAAATCTGCAACAGAGACGTTTGATATGATCAATTTGGCTTACACAGATGTTGCTTTAGCAAAAAGTGGTGTGTTTCGGTAGCATCAGCCCTTTTTTGGAGACATTATCCACCATGAATTTGTTTCTCCTGGACAAACCGGCAACGCTAAGTTTTACGTGGAGGTCCTCAAGAGACTCAAACGAAGGGTCTCTTGGGTCCGACAAGACATCGCAGCTGATTGGAAGTTGCACCACGACAACACCCCGGTTCACACCGCCTTTCTTGTAAACAGCTACCTAACCTAGACGGGCATTCCAACGCTTCCGCAGCCGTCCTACAGCCCAGATGTGGTCCCTCGGACTTTTTGTTTCCTTGCCAGAAGAGGCCGATGAAAGGCAAGCATTTCGAGATAACAGAGGGTATCCAAACAGCATGCACCTCGGCTCTCAAGGCTAGTCCGGCCTTCCGTGACGCCTTCAATGCTTGTAAATCGCGTTGGTAACGCTGCATTGACGCAGAAGTAGGATATTTTGAAAGTTTTTAGAGAGTTGTAACCATTGGTTCAATAAATTTTTTCAATCGACTCAGCCCTATTACTTTCCGGACAAATTCTGTAAGCCCACCAACCAAATGCTGCGTATTGATGCCGTATCGATTTATCTTCTCAAGTATGTTTGGGCTAGCTATGCGTGGATTTACTACTTTTAAGGGGTTACATGGGGATACGGGTTTACAAAAATCGATTTTTTATTGTGTTATTAAATTCTGCAGCACCTTTAGAATATTGTCTTAAATTTTCAAATTGATCCGAGAAATATTTTTAGAGATGCAGATACCTTGATAACTTGTGCGCTCGAGGCCAGCTAAAAAGGCGTTTTTCTCAAAACTGGGGGTTTGAAGCGGTTGGCGGGATTTCTTGAGAACTACTCCAGCGATCTTTATGAAATTTTACCTAGATCTTGGAGATACCATTCTTAAAGACTTGGATGAAGGTTTTTTTTCGATTATAACTATTAAAAAAAACAAAAGTATTTAAAAAAAAATGACACCAAATTTTCACTGAAATGTTATTTTTTTGTAAGAGTGTTGGCTAAAAATTCTATTTTTATTTTCTTTCCTTCGTTCAAGTTTTAAGTTTTTTACTAAAATATTTATTTTTTCACTATAGATGATCCTGTAGGGAGTTATACCGCCCACGCGGGCGCTTCTTTTTTCCGAGGGGTCACCGGTAATGACGCTGCAATGGCTGATTATAAACTATGTTTTCCAAAATTTTCAGAATTCCTTTGTTAATGATGTAGATTTGTAACAATAAAAATTTCTATTAAAAATTAAAAAAAAGACTGTTTTTTACCCGAGAAAACCCAAGACATCAAACAATTTATAAGAAACATTTTATTTGCTTTAATTCTTCTTCCCTTGCAATAAATTTGTTCGCCAGGCTTCTAAGCTTATGCCAAAGTCCGACCTTTGTTGTTAACAGTTTTTTTTGTTTTATTAGACTGAACAATGATCTTATTTTCACGGGTAAAGATTGAGTTCAAATTAATTTTCCGAGCTAAAACCTCTATTGACACCAGTGATTTTTTCTGCAGGGTTATCCATTCATGCAAACACTTTCTCCCATGCTGTAACACTTTCCACATTTACATGCCGCTTTTCGTTCCTGATGTCTTAATTAATTTATGTACAAGTACACACACCCATACCCACCAACATGCATAATTTTATGCAATTTTCATATGAATTAATGGTTTATTGCTTGGAAGCCAAAAGTTTTCATTCGCGTTAAGCTAGTTATGTAATTCGTTAAAGCAATTCCAACTGGTTAATTATGTGAAGCGTTGGAGTTTGTGTTGCCGTTTGTTTTAACTGCTAACTAGTGGCAACTATACACACACACACACACTACTATTTACATTAGAATTTACATAAACATATTCTTTAGATAACTAACGAGTTTTGGAAACTTAAGCAGTTTAGGCAGCGCAAATATACGAATTGCATTAATGACGGCGTGAATTAACTAAACTCAAGGCTGGCGAAGTGATAGTGTTAAATTGCGGGGAGAGTAATCAAAGCCTCTTGCTCTGTGTACTTCCCGATGCAGTGAAGTTGAGGTATTCTTGTAGGCAAAGAACTTAATAAACATGTTGAGGTTAAGGGAGAAGTCAAAGGTGTGAAACTTGAGCGCAAATGAACTGTATCAAAGGGAAGACGACAAGGTTACAACCATTGTAATTATGAATTTTCCGGTTGGTGATAAAATAATTTAAGGTTAGATGCACGAATATGAAGTCCTACGCTAGTACCTTTGCTGCAGAATCATGAATGTTTTATGTTGCAATAAAAAATTAGGTTAGGTTGGGTAGTAGGTTTTATACAAAAACGACGGATCGCATTTGGGCATATGTTTGTCCCTTGTGTTACCTAAAAACTCCTTAAAGTGCATTACCAATAAGCTTATAACACATTTATTAATGCAGTGAAGATAAATCAGAGTCTTTTCGTTAGGTTCTCCAAAGGTGTGCCTACCGAAATTTTCGTTTTTATTGTGACAAAAGCCAGGCAATAGAGGAGAAAGTGAAATGGAATCATCTTATCACTCGCCTCGTACAACAAACAAAATATTCAGTCGCACTGCTTGTCGGACAATATTGTTGGACAATGTTCAATTGGAACACCGACAACTGCTTTGAGATTGACATTGCTAAGTGTCAGCAGTTCGGAGTTCAGCTCACTATAGGCCAGAAGGATCTTGCAGTTATAGAAGTTCTGGTTGTTAACCAGCGCCGATTAAGCTCGCTGAAGGTGCATAGCTTAATGAAAGCGGACTACGGAATTCGGCACAAATGTTTGTCTCAAACTCGTCAGTGGTACGGGAATAGCCGATTTATATTTGCATTTGAAATAATTCTAAAAATTGTCAGGGGAGTATAATCTGGAGGTCAGAATATATACTTAATGGCACCTACTTCAGATATCCAATGTCCTCAGAAGGCCCAACTAACAGAAAGGGTTCTAAATACAAGTTCAAGGTAAGACAGTCTCTTCAGAGAAAAACTTAAGTTTTTCTTAAGAAATTTAATACTTTTTTTTTAATTTTTTCATGCCACTTTTATAAAAGTGAAAAGTAGAATTCTGGCCATTCCCCGTTTAGTGCAACTTGGACTGACCTAAGCTGCGACTTGGCGCATTTTACGTTGAGACCTTAAATTGAAAATGTATGCAATACAGCTTCTGCAAGAACTCAAGCCGCTCGACGATCCCATTCGACGTCGCTTCGCCCTAATGGCTCTTGATAATCTCCAAGAAGATCCAACGTTTTCGAGCCAAATTTTGTTCACCGATAGGGCCTATTTCTGAATTAATGGATATGTAAGCAAGCAAAATTGCCGCATTTTAGACGAAGAGCAGAACGTAATCGTCAATGTAGACCATTATCTCGTCATGATAACCGACTATTTGATGCCTGAAGATGAAGCTCGTGATCTCGGTGACGTTTGATTTCGAGAAATCGGCATCACTTTCCACATATCGTATCAAACAATGGATTTATTGAAAGAAGAGTTCGGTGAGCAGATAATTTCCTGTTTTGGGTGGGTCATTCGCCAGTTACCAGTTGAAACGCTCGAACGAGTCATCGAAAACTTGACATAATGCATGGACCATCTGAGACGTAAATACGGTTGACATTTGAAAGAGATATTCTTCAAAAAATAAATCCCAAAGAAAGCTCTTTCGAATTAAATTTGAAGTGTCTGTGTTTTTTCCTTAAAAAAAGTAGGAAATCTAGAATTGCATCCCTTTTATATCATCACTTCAGACCATTATCTCATTTGCTACTAAGTTTGCAGCGCTCTATTATACAATCCAGAGGATACGAAATGTTATAATAGGGTAATTTTAGAATATACATTATTAAAAAAAATATGAGATTCTTCCGGTGATGGATCCATTGGTAGTACTTAGAATAATTAGTGTAATTAAAATCAGTTTTGAAGGTGAAAAGAGTGAATTTGGTAAATCTACAGTGTAAAACAGTTACAACATATGTAAAGGAGTCTATGTCGGCTCATAGCATCAAAATCAACAACGAAATCAGGCTAGATTCTCCTTACTATTAGGATAGATGTCTGAAATGTCTTCATTAGTTTGGAACTGTTTTTAAGCCTAAATATTGCTATGCGTGCGACTTGTACGGTTACTGCAGTCACAGATTGACACAGTAAATGACCCCAAGTTTATATGTAGATATTCATATATGCTGTATAAGAGTATATGTGTACGAGTATATGTATACTGAGTCTATGGGTGTGAAAGTAATTTGACACTTAATCATAACAATCAAGTTTATCATAGCAACAATGGCACATCAGATGTCACAACAAACATCCTTGACTGTTGCAACAATAACGGCGAATTATAACCCTTATCTGTAGAGTTGTTCTTGTAAATGAGCTGTATGTGTACACCTACATTCATATGTATATATCATTATTAGTTAACTAATTAGTGAAGCTTACCAACCGATTCAATTAGTATGAAGGGCAGAGTGTAAGGGATAATCTGCGTCGCTTTGTTCCGATTAAATGCTTTCGCGTATAAATAGTTATCAATGCGAGTGCAGTCGCACTTAGTTATGCCCATTTTCATAAATGCAGAGCAAAGCTTACAATGTGGTGTGTGTGTGCGTGTGTTGTGGGGGCGGTTGAATGCCACCTGCTGTGGCGCGTGGAAGGAAGGAAGTGGAAGAGTTGATTGATTTTCACGGGAATGCGGAATATGGCAATTAAGCGAATAGTCAGTAACGGAAATGTTGCTAATGAAGTAGATAACATATATACATATGTAGGTGTGTATGTGTATTTTGGCTTATGTAAATAAGTCTATAAAACGATACCGATAATTATCAGTGTACCATTTATATCGCATATGCTTATCAGTGACGCAAATGTAGAATTCTATTTTGAGTTCAAATATGTAGTTCCAGTTAATTTCAGCTGGTTATAAGTGAAACGGCAGATGTTTACGAGTATAAATAAGTAGATTCTCTGATTTGATATATTTAGCGGAATTCCCGGAATTTTTGAAAGTTGTGGAATATGTTTGTTGTTGTAATAGCAGAAGTCTCAATGGATTAAATTAAAATAAAGTAGCTATGAATCTATGCTCAACTTTAAAAAGCTTATTAAAAATTTGATGCAAAAATATGGGGTTATAAAAAGCAAGTGTCCTAAAACGGAAATTTTTGATTGAAAAGAGCATCCCTAATATTAAAAAAAAAAAGTTTTCTTTATATATATGCATACATAGTCTGTAGTAAGGGTCCCCGCAAGGTACGTTTCAAACTCCTCTCTAACTTTGACTACATTCCAGATAATCTGGACCACTGCGCCACGGAGCCTACTTCTGGTGGTATCTTCTCCGCGCATTAATACTCCTGAAATATGTATATCTGTATTTAGCGGGTGGAGTCACTACAAAAGAGGTGCAGTGACCTTTGTCACGGATGAATCAAAGTTCGAGTTTAAGATTGGAGAGGTGAGTCTTGTGTTGGGAGCTCTCCATTAACTTTTGCCAAACCCATGCGGTATCCTTCAAGTAGAAGTGGTAGTCAGTGTGCTCAATCTATGATTCTTGCGCGAACTTAGCCTTCTGATGTTTGTAATACCAAAAGAATAACTCGGAGACCCTATAAAGAACACATATAATTAATCAGCATGGTGACCTAGGTCGACTTAGCTATGTCGCGAACTTTTCACAAAATATGGCATATATTAAGCGATAAGTATGAAATTCTTTGAAAATAAAACTCAATGTGAAGGTCAATAAAAAAGGAAAGGGGTTTGGGATATTGTCGCCAGCAACCATTCCTCTGCAGCTCTACTGAAGAGGAAGCTTTGTTAAGCTCCTCGGCGCTAAAAGTCCACGAAAGACTTATCTGCAAGTTCAACTAAACCAAGAAGGAAGAGGACAGATTGGCTTGGGCTGCGATAAAAATGGAGAAAGGCCGAGCATACTATGAGTCACAGTCGTAGTTCACATCCAAGAAACTGATTCAAGCAGATCGGAAGGAAAAAGAAATTGCAGCCAAAAAGAAGCTGTCAGCTGGAAGCGAATCAGCGATCGGGAGAAATCTTCAACGTCCTGGGCTGCAGCGACGGCCAGTTAACTGGTCAGCTAGACGGCCAAGAGGTATTTAATCTTAGCACTCATTGATCAATACAACGCTTTAGGTAAATTACTCAGGACTGAAATTGTTGGATGCAGGCTTTGCAATATTTAGGCTACGCCTGTGGTAACTTTGGATGGTGCAGACTGGCTTAATGTGCCGAAATACTAAAATATAAGGAAGACGCTCCAATGTTATGGGTAAAGGAAATGGTTAGGAAGTTATAAGGTCTTGAAATTGCGACGTTCTGAAAAAAAATGGACTGTAGTTTCAGTCTGTTCCTGACCCGGACAAGTGTGTGGCAACTTTCGATGACGCGGACTGGCTTTATGGAATCAGGATCATAAAATGTAAAGACGACCTCTCAGTGTTATGGGTAAAGTAAGTGGTTCCGAAGTGTAAAGCTCGTGGGAGAGTGCAGTTCTGGAAATAGTGGATCGCCGTTACATGTCATCCATTCGGAAATCGAAGATGCTTGTACCTTGCATGGTAAAACTGGAAGATACATTGAGGCTCCTCAGAAGATAAAATCCTGATAAGCGGACGAAATACTGGAGGGTGATAAAGGTCACCATCCAGGTAATGAAAATGCCCCCCATAACCTTATTTTCCAGATATACAAGTCGGTTGAAGATATATCATACGAAAGTTCGGAGAGATTGCTTGGGGCGTAGGTAGCATGTATGTAAGTTCGCCTCAAGAAGCGGAACCCGACTGACAACAAAGGAAATGCGCTGGAAGAGCGAGAGGTGGATAAGGATTTTAGAAAAATCCTAGAATTCACCATGAAGTACCAAGCCACAGGTAAGGTGGAGTCTTAAGACAAATTGAATAGGTTTGAGCTTTAACTGCTTCCTATAAATGCCATAAATACACACACTGTACCTATAATTCAACTTAAAGATGAATGTTGAGTTAGTGTAATATGTTTGTAAGTCTACATTATTGGTGTTGCAGATTGAATTACATGTGGTAAATGTGTGTTACAATTGTGTTGTCATTAAAATTTAAACTTGTGCAGATTAGGCAAGTTCACTATGCATAAGCTCGCATTACATTGGCCTCAATTACTAAATATGTAATTAGTACTAGGTATTTGATTTAGGACAAAGCATAATTGATATGAACTTGAAGCTGCTAGAGCGGTTTATATGTAATTATTTTGAGAGATGAAATAAATCGTAGATAGATACATATTTGTATATATAAAGCTGTGAATATATATTTATAAATGTGTGGTTGTTTAAACATCTTTAGCTTTGCCTTTAGTAAATTTAAATTTCCAAAATATCTTTCACTGAAATTTTGAAGCAATATTTTTCATATTTTACACCGCAACAGCTTCTAAGCGATTTGTTTTGAATTTTAATTTAATCTCACTATCGTCGCACTTTGATCTCTCTTTCATAAGCAAACAATATCTATAAAGATCTGTATTCACAAATCTGCTGCAAAATTAAATTTCTATTCATGCCCACAAAAATGAAAATAAAAATCTAATTAAAATATTTTGCTAAGCCAAAGCCGAAATTGACTCAAGAACAGCACACACAGGAAGTAGCAGAGAATAAATCAAAGCTATTTTTATATTCTACCACCGATTGCACAAGATGCTGACCAACAACTTAAAGTAAGCGAAAATAAAAGAGAAAAAAAAACACCACAGACGCAACGTTGAACCTAGGCACACACACTATTACACGCTGCATAACTGTAATTTATGCTACCTTTCAGCAGTTAGCTTGCGGCGCGAAGATTTGTATGTGATTATGCCTTGCAGGAAATGTGAGAAGTGTGGATTTAGTGAAGATAGACACAGACCGTGTTCTGAGTTGTCTTTAAATGTTGGCCGCTTGTGGCAGTTCATTCCGGAATACCTAGAGGATATTTATAATAAGTTCGCCTAGGAGGGATACATTCCACACGAGTGGAAAAGTTCTAGTTCTAGCTGCTGTCTTGAAGACCCATGATAAGATCTTTGTTCTTCATAGCATCAGGCTCCTTCCAGTACTAGGAAAAGTGTTAAAAAGAGTTATTGTTGAACAGCTTCAGGAGTTAACGCGTGGTATGTGGAGGGATAAGCAGTATGGGTTCAGGAAAGGATGCATTATGGAGGATGCCTGGTTTTTTGTTCAGAATGTTGTTAGTGAGAATGTCAACGGGGCGTTTGACTACCTAAGTTGGGATCGAATGGAGCAACGACTGAAGGAGCTTGGCTGTCGGGAAATTAGTTCTTGTCGAAGCTTCTTTTCGGATAAAAAGACCTCTCTAGTCGACATGAGTGGGAGTGTGAAGATCGCAGTGCTTTATGGCTGCGCGAAGATTCCATCTGTGATCCATATATTTGAAAGTTCTTCATGAACTTTCTGTTGGGCAGTTCGAGTCACTCTGTAAGTGTTGTGGGCGGTTTGAGTTAGAGTGGACAGGATTACAAATTGTAAATACTTGGAACGGAAGAAACGGTATCAATGCTGTTTAAGGGCAGATTGTCACCGGTTCGTCCACCGATGAATGGGGTCAGTATCAGGTATGTGACGCAAACCATCCCGTCTTGACCAAATTGTCATACAAGATACTGTTGCATTCAGGTTAAGAAAGGGCATGAGTGTGTCTTTTTCTGCGAAATGAGCAGGAGGTTCCTAGATGATAGGGTCAGATGAAGGTGGGACAATAGTCCTAACGGTCGAGAGACTTACGAGTACATTAGAGATGTTAGTTTTATTGAGGATAACCCAGACTTCATATTCTGTCTGAGTCTGGGTTATCTGCGTAGGGGGCATATGAATCTGAATGCGGGATTGAGCACATGTAATTGCAGATGGTCCGATGTACCGGACATTAGGGATCTGAGTGGTATCGGGATTAGCTGGATTGATGGACATTTAGATGTTAGCGATGCGATCTCCCCTAGTTGAAATCCCGAATAGTTAGGGTCGTTTGTGTGTGAATTATTTAGGTGGCGAAGGCATTTAACTCGGAATTAGGCTTAGTGTTCGTGTGAGTTGTGTGTGCATGTGATTGGTGCATGGGGTTCAATCCCTGGACACCAGTCCAGAGCGGTATGGAGGCTCATTGATAGTAGTTTCGCCTACTTTGTCTGACCATTGACTTAATTTTGCTACCACGAGGAGCAGGAGCTTTTGGAGTTCGCTTAAACAAGCTCTTGCGGACTAGCCCATCGCGGAGAATCGTGGTGGTTATGGCTAAAACCCGAATGCGAGGAGAACTGAAAGTGGAGCTGCTTTGTAACTGGGTATCGGACCCACACTACGGCAAAGCTTTAGAACCGCATCAAGGTGGTGCCTCGAAATAAATTGAAGTTGTTCTCAGAACTATTTATCAGAAAGAAAAATATGGCATTTTCTGTAAACCATAGATATTTTGGATTTTGGAATCTAAGGGAGAACTTCTTCTTTTTCTATAATCATTTTAGGGTTTAAAGCTATCATATCTTCTTCACAGCGGGTATGAAAAACCGAAGAGGAAGTTGTGACGACTCCCAAATATAGGGTTACGTTCCGTGTACTTGTCGGCGGTTTCTTGTAGTCTTGTATCCTGTAGATCATACATATACGAGGGCTCGGTTAATTTCATCGTTGATGAAAGTTGCCCGTTTTCAGATGTCTTCTAGATACGCTTAGCAAGCGCTGGTCAACAACCAGAGCTGGCTCTTAGCAAAGACGGTGTATAGACGGTCTTACCTACCCTAACCTAATCAGTTATATTAGTTGGTGACTATGGAGATGGATGACAAAAGCCGGGTAATGCTTAGTTATTGATAACTTAGCTTTTACTAGACATTTTGTTTCTATCGACTAATAGTTTAAACATAATGTACTACAAATTTCTTACAGGGCGTGCAGGGCAACACACATTTACATAATAAAGAAAAAAATGTGCTGCTTCGTAAATCAACGACAAATTCCTGTGACAAGGTGTGAATTCAATTCAGCTGTAGGCCATTTTTATTACATTTAAAATTCAATGCTTGTCGCAGCAGTTGTTGCTGTAATTTCGGCTGCTTTCATTACGCTTGATACCTTCTCGGACAAATACAAGCTCATAAATAGCAACAACAAGATTGTAACTATAGCCTTTGCACAATAATTTCCGTTGCCACTCAAGAAGGCCTCCACGCAATTTCCTCGAATATGCCTACCATAGCAGCTTACGAGACGTTCATTAAGCAAATATGGGCAGGGGGACTGTGACAGTATTGGTTAGGTCACTAATCTGGGCGTGTATTTGCTTTGGCAACTACACCGGAGTGATGTGGTGGTTTCTTAGTTACTTATACGCTTGGGATACATAATACATTTGCGCACTCAAACACCTGGCACATCAGATGCTTGCTTTTGATACTCCTGCCGAGTGCTCCCTCGCTAGCCGTGTGGCGAAATCGTAATTTCATATTCAAGGAAATAAATCACAAATTATTGTTTGTTGGCGTGTGTGTGTATGTGTGTACGCTTATTTTTTCGTATTTCTTTGGTGACCAACGAAAATATACATTATAACGCTGCAAAAGACCAAATTAGTAGAGGACGGAATTTTGTTAGAAATTTTTATGGTCGTTGCATATTCGCAGGCGCGCAAAAACCACTTATTTGCACTTAATTGAGCAGCTAAGACAACAATTTATACACACGAGTGAACCGTTTGTTCTGCTCGTTTATTGCCGGCAGTGGGCAGATGCATAAATACCTACTCGCAGAGTGCTTTCACTGTCTTTCGATGTTGTGTTCATTCAGTGCCATGTTTGCCTACAATTCTACACACTGTCAATATTTATTTAGCTGAGAGTCCGATGCTTTCTATCTTGTCCACTTGACCCTACTCAAATAATTTGACGACAATCACTTTATTGCGCTTTCAGTTTGTCGAAGACATCAATTATAGACCGTTTCTTTCTTATGCTATTTGAATTTGTCTTTATAAAAATATGGAGTGGGCGTACAAGCTTTGATTTACTTTAATGTCCGCTGTATTAAATTTGCACCTCTAAAAGTATGCTTCGTTTAAGAGAAATAGTTAAAGACTGTGGTGCTTGGTAATTGACAAGATGTTTCGTCGATGTTAATAACCTTGCAACTTAATTTAGTATGTTTTAGGAGCATCAGGAAGAGACCATAGTGAAATTACACTATAATTAGATTTGAAAATTTATCGCTTCAACGGTTGTGCGGACTTCATTAATCATATTATCGAAACCAAACTACCGAAACTATTTATTGTAACAGATTTCATAGCTAGTTAAATATCACGACTAAGTTTGTAGAATGAATTTCTTGAAATTAAAGATGGCAGAACTAATTATAAAAATTCACGGACGGACTGAGTATTGCTGAAGGATAATTTTGCCTGTTGTTTCAAAACAAAAATATTTTATGTTCAATCATGAGTCTAACTAATCTTGAAATAACGCATAGAACATTAGTAGTACTGGACTTGACTGCTTAGAACAGAAACTATAGTCAAAAAACTTAACTTGAAGCCGCTCGACCTTACCGCTTTGTTTTATGGACTCTTGAAAAGTTCCAAAAAGATCCAATAAATAAAATTGTCGCATTTGACACGAAGAGCAATTTGAAGATATTCAAGAGCTGGCTAGGCCGCTGAAATCTTCCGAAAGAATGTTCTTTCGAATTAACTATAATAAACAGTACCCATTAAATTCAGAGTTTCTGTGTTTTTTCTTTACAGTGATAGGAAACCCCTATTTAAAATGTATTGTATGTGTGTGTGTTTTTTTTTTTCAATATTGTATTCAAAAGTTTTTACTATGTATATGCCATCTTTGGAAACTTGACAGACACCGTACAAGTAAGGGCAGTTAGAGTTTTCTTACTATATACCTGAAAAGCTAAGCATAGCAAATAACAGTAATGAACCTCGGAACGTGCTCGCAGCTCCGGTTGTTTAATTTAGTTGAGCCTTCGAAGTTCGGAAGAGATTTAGAAGTTAATGTTTCAATTTATGTTGACTGCTAAAAAAGAGGTCTTCCGAAGTTCCTGCGGAGATTTAGAAGCTAATGATTAAACATTTTGCTGGAGGCCAAAAATGAGTGTCAACGCTGGGAGCTTCAACAATGAAACCGATCTTTATAAAGAGGTATACCTCACGAAGGCGTGGTATTACCACTTCTACGGAACTTAATAATCAATATGATAGATCTTGAAAAGAAGGTGTTACATATTGTGGCCTACGTTAATGATGTGACGGTTTCGGTTAGAAGTAAATTCCCTAACACACTGGCTAAACTTATGAAAATCATAAACCATAAACGACATAAATCAATGGGACGTATCATGTGGACTACTAACTTATATGCTTGTAAGAAAAAACTAGTTATGCGCACTTGGAAACACAGGATACCAGAAAATTTATAGTAAATGGTGCCAGACTTATAATAGGATAGAAAACAAGCTAATTGGGATTAATTTTTGAAAATAAGCTTTTATGGAAACCAAACTAGCGTCTAGGGTAAAGAAAGTAGCTACAGCACTTCACACCTATAAAAGGATGGCGGGGTCCAAACGGAGACTAACGGCTCGTATAACATATTGTCTCTATATAGCAGTTGCGTGTGGCTTACGGAACATTATGATATAATTTGCGAAAGATTTATGGTCCTTTTGAGTTATATGAGATATACGACGCCATTGATATTCAGCGAATTAAAAGACAGCGGCTACAATAGCTAGGTTATGTGGTCCGAATGAACGAAAACACTCCAGCTCTGAAAGCATTCGACGCAGTACTTGTCGGGGGAAGCAGAAGAAGAGGACTACCTCCAGCCCGTTGAAAAGACCAGAAGGAGAGGACCTGGCTTCGCTTGGAATCTCCAATTGGCGCCACACAGAAAAAGGGGAAACCACTGGCGCGCTGTTGACTCAGCTATAACCGCGTATTCGGTGTCTATAGCTTTATAGAAGAAGATATTGCTATGATGGCCAACAATGGAAAAGAAATACACGGTATTGCCTATGGAAAGCATAAAAGGATTAGACGGCAAATTGGGCACTAAATTTTTCGATAATGTCCACAGATTTGTTCTGTAAGCAACTGGGAGCGAAACCAGACCTTAGACTCATGAAATCGTTCATATTAGTTCTCTATAATAAGGGACATTTTAAAATACTTTGTAAGTTCCCATTTCTACCTAGTACCACGGATTTTCTTATTATTACCTAATTAAAGTTAAATGCTGTCTTTAATACTGCCTTCCCTTCCAAAGGAGATTGGGAAAGGGATTAAATTGAAAGTGACGCAGGAGTAGGCATCTATAGGGAATGATCTGACAAAGAATGTGTTCACAACAAGAAATACTACGAAAAGGGGGCTTAGGTGTAAAAAAATCGATTTTTTTAATGTTTTTTTTTTTCAATTTTTTATATATTTTTTTATTTATTTGACACCTTTTTCGTAGACCAGGTCACATATATTTATATATGTATGTGGATAGCCAAGCGAACGTTTTGATCTCTTAGTTGAACATGCTATCTCAACATAAACATGCAATGAATTTCAGAACATAGTGATAACTGTGAATCAGATGAACTATGCAGAGCAGGCACCAGCTTATAATTAGACTGTGAAAGAGAGGGAATTCACATGCCTCTAGCTACTCGTAGATATTTAACCGACAAACATGTTATATATAATATATAGCTGAGTCTAGGTAGAATCACTTCCAGACTTGTTCAACAAGTAGGCAAACGTGGGTTGAATGGAATGAGAGTTGGAAAGGCCGACTCTGGAAATTTAAAAGGAATAGCATAAGGATTCCAGCAGTGCACAGGTCACTAGTTTATTGGCTGATATGCCAGTAGATTGAGAACATCATACAATGACTACTGTAGAAGCTATCAAGAGGTATGGCTAGAAGATGAAAAAACTATAGAACATTTTCTATGCGAATGAAAGGCTTTGCATAGGAAAATAATCATAACTATCGATCGAGGGTTCCTTGACAATGTCTCGGAGAGTATAATAGAAATAGGGGATTTTAATGCCGGTGGTTTCACAATAAGCTGCCTAAAGGCCTAGGTGCGTCGTTAGATATCCACTGCACCTAACTATCTATCTAAAACCCAAAAAAAATGGAAGATTTGCAATGATCGATTAAGAACCAATGATAATAGTCTGTCCACGTCGGCTACAGTATACAACAGATGAATCAATTTATTTATGCTTTTGTAGTAATATGCCTTGAGTAACAACTGTTGAGAGTGTTTTACGTGGGATCCTTGAGTAACTGCAGCATATCGATCGAGTGTCTTTAAATACTAAAGTAGCAGTAGGCTTACAACTCCGAAGTGTTCGAAGTAGTAGTATTGAGCTCGCAAACTGTGCGCTCATAGTTAAACAAGTAATGTTAAACCTCATCAGATATAACATCAAGCTACTTCATTGTCAAGCTCCTTAGAGTGTCGGCCGACGGCATTGCGAGAAACTGCACTCCCATGAGTTAACTAAAGCAGGCACAATTACCGTGTTCATATTGGAGTGAGTACTTGTTATCATAATAACACTGAAGCGATCTTTGGTTGACGACCAGCCTCACCGCAATTGCAAGGCTTTCTACCCTACACCAAACCTAAGCAAAGTTCATCTTTGTCGTTATCGTAGTAGTTTTTTTTTTGAACATTGTTCTATAGATCCAGACAAACGCATACTGTCAAATTTGTATGGAAGAAGGTGAGGTGAAATCTTCCAAGTGCTTTCTCCTCCATTTCTCTGCTTTTGAAAGACTGAAACATCTCGGCAGGCATACTTTCGCCGAACTAGGAGACATAACTGAAGCTTACGTCGCTCAAAGAGTTTTGTTGATTTATAAGGGTATTTATGATCAATTTTATGGAAACTCTAGGTACCACAACCACCTTTATACCTAATCTAGTCAATTGAACCTTCTTTTCATTGTCTTAATTTTATTTAGAAAGGCGAGAGGTGTTGAGGAAAATGTACTTTGACGTGATGTGGAGGAATCATTATTATGTGAGACACAGAACGGTGGCGGGAGTAGCAGCGCACATAATGTTACATAAAACATAAAATGTTGCCAGAAACTGAGTCTTGACTTAGTTGAAAGACTTTTAAAGTTTCTTTCTACATTTGCTATTTCTTCTGCAGTTGCTGTTGCTGTGATTCGCATTAGAATTCGCTGCAATTCATCGAGTGTGGCATAAACAATACAGAGAGAACGACAGGCAACAAATTATGCAACGTCAATTGAAAGTGTTTTACTATTCATGTGTCGCTGTGTTTGTGCCACATGTGCATCGCTAACACATTGCACATTTCGCACAACATGCAACAAAAGCGTGCAAAACTTTCGAGAACTGCACGCATACACACACACGCCTGAACATATATGGAGAAGTGTGATTGAATATATGCGAAGTTAAGTGTAAACGCGTGAAAGGAAGTGGCCCCCAACCGAAGTGGCAACCGCCTGCGCCACGTCGAACAACTCAAGCCATTGTGGACAGGAATGTCAAAGCTGCACAAATATGAATATCGCTGCGCATACAGGCTATTATGTATTCATACACTTAACGGTACACGGTGGAGTATGAAATTGCACAACAACAAGCATTCACGGAAAAGCGTTGATCAGACGCAGGCGAAACTTGCATGCCGTTTAACACAACGACTTAATTTACATATCGGCAAATGTGCCAAATTGCAAGTGGCATGCAAGCAAAGAGCAAAAAAAAAAACAAAAAAAAAAAAAAAACAATGTTAAAAAAATAAGAATATCGAAGCTATAATACCCTACACAAATCCTCTTTTAAATACAGTGTATTTCTTAAAGGAACTTGATTTTGATGGGTCCGTTTGTATGGCAGGTGTATGTTTTATTGACTTGAACTAATCAATTTCTTCAGAGATTTAATCGTTAACTTGAACTATATTCAGGCAAAATTTCGTGACGATATCTCGTCAAATAAAAAAATTTTCCTTACAAGGACAGGGCTTTGGTCCATCAATTTGTATGGCAGCTATACGTTAGAGTGATTCGATCTGAACACTTTCTTCAGATAATGCAGCGTGGCTTTGAGTAATAACCCACACCAAATTTCGTGACGATATCTCGTCAATTTAAAAAGTTGTTCATACAACTACAGGGTTTTTATCGAACAGGTTGTATGACAGCTATACGCTATAGTGATCCGATCTGAAAAATTTCTTCAGATTTTGTAGCGTTGCTTCGAATAATAACCCGACCTAAATTTCGTGACGATATCTCGTCAACTTAAAAAGTTGTTCATACAAGTACAGGGTTTTGATCGTTCAGTTTGTATGACAGCTATACGCTATAGTGATCCGATTTGAAAAATTTCTTCAGATATTGTAGCGTTGCTTCGAATAATAACCCGACCTAAATTTCGTGATGATATCTTGTCAACTTAAAAAAATTTTCATACAAGCATTTGATTCCGATCATTCAGTTTGTATGGCACCTATATGCTATAGTGGTTTAATAACGACGATTTCGATAAATGAGCAGCCTCTTGCTGAGAAGAGGACGTGTGCGAAATTTCAGCTCGATATCTCAAAAACTGAGTGACATCCTGGTAAACTTTCTATACACTGTTCAGGGTATAAAAGAAGAAAATCGTACAACAACAATAGAGTAATAGAAAATCGTAACAAATTGAAGGTATACTCGCACACCTAGCAGGAAGGATATGCAACAGCGACAGCGACAGAGTGCAACTTCTAATAAAAGTTCACTTGCAACTTGCAACAGGCATAATGCTTAGCTGAACTTTGCCACACACATTAGCCCATACACACTCACCCGCATACACACATGCAATATGGAAAATAATAAATGCCATGTCATTTTGGCGTTGTGAAGAAACGGAAAAGTTGCCGTTGGCGCAGATTGAAACCACAGCAGCGACGGGCAACTAACGGTGGCACTGTGGCACTCACTGACATAAAATGCCACGAAGCGCCGCTGGAGTAATTGTTTTCCACATGCAAAGTGACAGCTGCCACAAAAGCGCCAGTCACCCAGCGCAGGTGAACCATGCAAATCAACCGATCGTCCACCACCCGACCCAACGACCACGCAAGCGGTGAGGCCAACCAGCCAGCCAATCATTATTCCAAGCAACTCAATTCAAACTATCGCTGTGTGACAGCTCCCGGTGAGTACACACAGTTGCCGAGTTGCTGTCGGCGTTTGGCGTTCGAGGACGTGCACGCGCTCGACCTAACTTGGCTTTTAATCCGCTTTAATAGTTTCGGTGTTGCGGTGTTAGAGCGCATTTTCCGGCTGACGGCAAAAGCTTTTGTCATCAATGTGCCAATAAAGTTTTTAATAACTCATAACGATTGCCCGACATTACGACATACATATACATTCATATCGACGTGTGTTTTAACGGCGTGTTTGAAGGGAATGCAGTAAAGACACGCACACGCGATTAAAATCATAAAATCACCGACCATTTGATGGGCGCTCCACATACGCATCGATACCTGAAAGTGTAATGGCATTTTATTGGCGTTTAAATATGGCTGAAGGTTCGGTAGAAATGGGGCTAAAATTTTCTAGAAATCCCGGTACTAATTGAACTGCCGCATGTTACGTCGATTACGTTCTCATTGGCATAATTTTTGAAGAAAAATGGACGAATGAGACAGCGATATATGCACAAGCACGGTAAAGTCGTCCACTTATCTCTAGCATCGAGTTATTTCTAATGATTAGAGTGGTTTGGGTGCCAACCTCGATGGTATTGCAGACGTGCTTGTTATGAGAGGTACCTTAGTCTCAATATCTGAGAAGTAGGAACGGGTAAAAGAACCATTGGCTAATTGTGGTTCACTATTGGATGGTTAGGCCTGGGACCAGTTAAGCTAAGCTAGTCATTCCTCAACTAGCAGCAGCTGTGTAGTCGGAAAGTGCTTCTAGCTAAAGACAATCGTAAGAACTCTTCGTTCTCAGCAATATCTACCTTTCCACTGTTGTCGGAGATCTAACTGGACACTGTCCGATTATGGTTCATGTAGTAGAACTGTTTTTTTGAAGCCAAGCCAAAAACACCTTGAAAATCATACCTTTAGACACTCAGCGGATAAAGCGGAAATATATAAAAAAAAAACCCAAATAGTTTGGTTTAGGTAGGTTTAGGATGTTTTTGCCAACAGCTGATATCAAATTTCTGGCGGTTCCAGACTAAAAAAAAAAAAAAAAAAACCTTCTCAAAGGCCTGTACATAAAAGTTTAAGTGTGATCCCTCGACAGGCTGAAGGGTTAGCCAACCTAACTTAATCTAACTTACAAATCAGTAAAGCTCCTCCGTCCTGATTTATAACCTTAATTGAGTCAAAACGGTGACATCGGAGTGGTCATGTGAATTTGCTGTATAGCCAGAAGTTACACGAAGGTAAATCAGGCAAATGCGGTGACACGAATAACCAATACAGCATGAGATGGTGCCTAAAAATCGAAAAATTTACTTTTAGAGCCCCACAAAACGAACCCTATGTCAAATACTAATGCATATTTTGTCGTGAAATTTAGCATAGATTAGTCACTAACAGTACTAACAACTTACAGAAAAAACACTTATTTACCACTTCGAAAAACACGCGAAGTATAAATTAAAAATTCCCCTTTCATCACAGTATTATGTCCCAAATAAGGAGTCAGTCTCTCGGATGAGGGAGGTATGAAAGGAAGCCAGGCTGAAGGCCGTGGACAAAGCGGACCTGCCGATATTAGCTCTAGCTTGAGACATCCTGACTATTGCAGTGTTTTCCAAACCGAGGTTGCAGCCAAGGTACCATAGAACCGGTATCGGTAGAATGGGGCGGGTTGGAGCACCCGTATCCACTTGTGTTCTACTGTGTTGGTCCAAGATCGATCGCAAGAGGTCTAGGGATCTATTTGCCCTCAGTAAGGCTATCCTCTTCTTAGTTTTGGGGCTTTTAATGGGATATTGCCATATTGGCGTCCTAACAGTAAGGCTAGCAATCCGCCCAGACGCCTTCTTCTGAAGCTGTATGGAAGAAGATGAGCTGGAAAAAACTGAACAATTCCTTCTTGACTGCTTCAACTTTGATTTCCCGCTTTTATGTGTTTGCTGTACTCCCCCAAGTTCGAGTCTACCTATATTATAGTAATACCGTCGTGTATTGATTGCAATTCTGCCGATTGACGCCGATTCTTTTTCATTTATGTCGTCGCGTTTCGATTTGAATAGGTCCATAGATTAGCCTCGCTAATACTGGTAATGCTTGATCAGAATAACTTTTGAAGACAGTCGAGGGGCGTGTCGGCAATCTGCAAGACTGTCGTCTCAGTTGTATTGAGTTCAAGTACTCTTTGGGTAGCAAAATCGTTGCCTACTTGAAGTTTTATGTTTTTGTAGGACAACTGAATGATATCGTTCGCTTAGTCCAAAGAATTGGTTCTGCTGATCAGCGCTAAATTGGCGACTGCTTGTGAATATTGTCATATATTCTCTGTTCGCACAGAGAAAAAGTTATAATACTGGAGTTAGGGATCTGCGGCGTACTGCTAAGCGTAGAGCTTGTCACCAGCTGAGACTACGCAGAAACTGTCAACCGAGCTCAACACCTCGAACACATTACAACACGTTCTGTGCTACTGAAAGCAGCAAACTTATCTTTTATATCTGCATACCGACCGCGTTCGTTAGTAATTTCAATTCTTTGCTTACGTGCCAAAAGCCCAGTGGCCCAAAACCCCTCAACGTATTTCCCAATACGATTCAATTATTTATCATTAACGCTTAATCCTTATCGAATCACTTTGATGTGGCATAATTACATTTGCATTTACACTCGCTCGCCTGTAAAAATAACTGGACATCGAAACAAAAAAGTACTTGCAGCAAGTGTAGCGGTAACCTTTTCCCAATCCACTGTAAGTCCTGTGTATCCTTTCGGCGAACGATTTTCATTAAGGAGATCTAAAGGTAATTTCTTCCGCGGCTGCAAACCACAAAACGTGCAACGCATAATTTCCACCCACTCATTCGCATAGTCATTCGTGTAATGAAAGCAACAGCTGAAAGCAAATGAAAGCATTTTACATTTTACAACAACAACTGCAGCGAGCTGGAGCACAGCTCAAGCGCCAGCGAATCGACAGGAGCGGTGAACTTTTTCGTCAAGAATTTTTAATTAAATTTCGTATATTTTCAGCATGTTTTTAAGAAAATGTTGTTGCTGTTGTTGCTGCGCAGTCCTTTCGCTGCCTCATGTTTATGTATCGCCTCGTTATTTGCCACATCTTTTTGTGTGCAAAATTTGCTTGCAACGTAATTGTGCGCTGTCGTGTCCTTGCTGCGAATACCGTTACTACATCCTTTCGCATTGGCAGCTGGCGTTTCGCTACTTTTTAAGCGCGCATCGTGCGAGTCAGGTGCAACCGGCAGCGAAGACAGCGTTGGCGAGATCTTGTAGATAGCACTTTTGTTTCATCCTTCACCTGCTTTTGTGCAGTTTTTCCTTCTTGCTTTCCGATCACTTTCAATTTTCGCGCAGCTACAGTAGGCGTGCGTGTGTGTGCGTTTGTTTCGTTTTGTTCTCCGAATTTTTATAAAACCGAATTTTCCTGCGTATTTTAAGTTATTGCAGCCACTGGAGTACGCGTTTGCTTAACGGTACTTATATATAGTATATGCAATTAATTTCTGTAATTAAGTTAACTGTAATTGTATTTTTCCTTCCCGTTCTTTGAGGCACATATAGGAAATGAGCTAATTAATGGCGTATAACCTTGAGATTTTGAACGATTCGGGGCATAACCTCCATCTCTTGGCTCTCGTAACATGTTGCACCGAATGTATATTAGCTCTTTCGTTTGTTTTTGTAAGTTTTTAAGTATATATAGATATACATTTACATATAAACAGATTTTTATTTAATTCCGAATGCTACAGTACTACTGGTTTTTAAATGAAACTATAACCAAAAGGAACTGCTCTAAGACAATATTTTACTGATTTACAGAGCTGAGGAGTGTAGTAGAAGCTGCGAACGTAAATAAGATAACAAAAAGTGATGGAGAAACATCTCAGTTTTGGAGCATTCTTTGTACATCACCAAAAAATCATCCAAGCAAGTATTAATCAACATTTTCCCGGCGGGTTGGATGTACTATTTGGGATCACTCCAAAGCACAAAAGCTCTCTAACTAATTGGGAATCAATTATATATAAATATATATATTATATCCTCTATATCGGAAGAGTATTTCCATAGAAAAGAGAGAAAAAGGTGATCAATACTCAAGTTAATGTCTTAGCTAAGCCTATCTAAAAAAACATTAAAAAAAATAAACGATAAATTGAATATGAGGAAAATAATATCTTTCCTTATTTTGTGTTGCTTTCGCAGAGGCGATCTTTTCAATCCAACGATTGAATATCTAACATAAATTTGTTTGCCAATCTGTATGTAATACACATAGATATCGCTGGTAAGTGCATGGCCGTGAACGTTACTGTCAGACTCAGAAAATCTGAGTCTCTAAGTGAATACGTGCTTGAGTTTGAGTTTATAGCGTATTTTCTTGGATCGTAGCATTTTTTTAGAGGGGCAGTGAGCTTCTTTCTCTAAAGTGTGTCAAGGTTGGTAGATATATTGTTTGAAACTCTCCATGAACGTCAGTCAGCTTCAGACTTCCTGACTATTAAAGTGTTTTCTAACCCGAGTTTGCTGCCAATAAGGTACTTTTGGGGGAATACAGAGCATGAGCTAGAACATTATCTATTCGAAGCCCAGCCTTCCGCTAGATGAAAAGGACAACAAATACTGCAACTTAGGATACAGTGGACAACTGAGTTGCTGGATAAGGCTTGAATTGGTATCCCCCGGTAGCACAACGGGCTAAATTATGGCATAAGTTCAAACGCTTGCGGTTCGTCGGCCATATGTCACCCTTTTCAAGCAACCGACCAACCAAAGTAGTGGTAGATTTACGGCTGCGGAATGCAGCCGCCTTCGGAGAAGGGTCTCTCCACTATAATAGCAGAACGGCGATATCAGCCTTAAGCCCGTTTACATTCGTTTAAGTTAAGGAATGCCTATACTTGCTATCACTATCAGCTATACGGGTGCCAGGTCATAGCAGAAAAGCGCAAAAACTGACGACTTGGCAAGAAAAGACACCTAAGCCTTGCTGTGGGTATAATGGAAACATGTGTTGCTGGGAGCTTTCCCAATGTCGTCTATTCATGCGCTGTCGCAAGATCGATCATAAGAGATGAAATTAGCTTTTTGCTCTCAGTAAGACTAGCCTGTCTCTAGTTGTGGGAGTTATTGCCTTATCGACAACCATGCTGTAAGATTGAGCATGGCTGTATGGAGGAAGACGAGTTGGAAATATCTAAAGATTTCCATTTTGATTGTTCCACGCTAGTCAGATCCTAGATGGTGGGAATAGAAATTAAACGCCTGAGCAGATTTGCGGTGACCATAAGGAGCTTTGTTGAATTATAAGATCGAATACAGGAGTTCTAATTTTCAAGGTTCACAATAGATTGCATATAGAACTGCAAGCGGGACTTAGAACTCGGGAGTGCAGCATAGTTGTGCTATCTGAATAACTTAAAATAGTAACTCCTACCGTTCTCCATCACACTTCCATCATCTCTCCTCAAATGGAGTATAAGTAACCGCCGTAAATGAAAGGATAGTACAGTGTTTGGACTCTTTAGATGTAAAGAGGTGTGGTGTTTCATGAAATCACACTAATAAACATAATAGTCACAACGTTAGAGTACTAACGTTAGATATTTCTGAAAAATATTGGCTTATTATAACCTTAATTTGATAGAGGGGGAATTATAAAGTAGGTCTATCACGATTTGTTCACGAGAGAGAAGCGAATGGATGCCATTATATCAGTGTAATTTTATCTGTTATTACCTTCGATAGTCAAGGTCAAGTTTACAATAGTCTCTCTGGCACACAAGTTTTCCCTTTAATGAACACTCACGAAGTTGCCTCAATATAACAAAAGTTTTTTTTATACATGTGTACATATGGAATCCTCTCAAGTAGCTTCCAATAAATATTTAAACCAAACAAAAAAATATAAAAATACAGAACAAATATTTTTCGAATTTAGTAATCTGTTACTAATTGAACACTACATTCACTCTCCTTCCACAAAACTACAAAAACCACCGAAGTGCCATCATTTGTTTGAATTTATTTACAAAGACAGTTTGATAAAATGGAAGTGACTCCAGAAGGTCTTATTAGGACAGTTTGATAAAATAGGTATGACTCTTGGAGATCTTATTAGCTATAAAACAAAACTTCAACTGAACTGTTTGTTTTTCTGTTGGTCTTGTGTAAGGCAATTTCCTGAACTTTGAAAAGTGTAAATGGGAACTTCGGCTACCCAGAGAATCTGAATACTTAGACGACTTTGCGCTTAGACTTTCTGGAATTCTCGTACACTTTGATTTCTTTCGAAAATACTTGGACTATTAGCTTGTCGTGCCTTACCTTGTTTTCCTACTATCTGTTTATAGTTGAGGATGGAAGGTAAGGACTGGTTGGAGAAGAGGTGCGGAGGCCTGTTTTTACGTTTGGATCAAAGCTTACAGAGAGGGTTGTTAGAGGTGTATACTATCGGAAGCTTTCCATTAGTTCTTGTTTTAGGCTTCCTGACCGTGGCGTCTTCCAAGCGGCGGTGGCTACCATAAATGTAGCAGAAGATCTACTACTATGGAACGCAGCCTCCTTCAGAGAGGTTACTACCTGCTCCTATGATAGGACAGCGATAAAAGTCTTGTGTGTCTTGTCCTAAGAGTGCGCTACAGACTAGTCTAATGATGGCTTGACTCTATGTCTCTGGCATCGAGCTACTGGTTTGGGTCCCTGACCACAGCGGTATTGCAGAAAAGTGTAACGCTGATAGGCTAGCTAGAACAGGTAATTCAATCTCAATAACTAATTATTGGGAATAGGAAGGAGCTGCATTTGGTTCGATGGATGGATTACTCAGTGTGGGATTTGGCCACACGTAGACTTTTATAAATACTCTTTGGTGAAGCCAAATGAAGAAGGAAATAGTTGGATATCATCTATCGACAAAACTTATCATAATTCATCACAAAGCTGCTTATTTGCTTTATTTCTTTTTGCGATATTTCAACTGGATGTCGAAAAGTATTCGATCCAAGGGGTTTTAAATTTGATCTGGCCAAAGCGAATCATTTCAGGAGAAATGTTGAGATGATTCCACAGCTGATGCAGCTGGCATTCGGTAAAATGTTCATAAGATCCGTTTGGACAGTGTCCAGTTAGAGCTCCTAGAATCATTGAAAGGTGCATTTTTTGACAGCGAAGAGTTCACTAGATTTTTTACGATTTATCCTGAGCCAGAAGAAGCTTCCGACTACATATACAGCTGATGGTAGTTGAACTATGCTGGCTGATTTTGTATGAGGCCCAACAAACCTAACTGCAACTTTTGAAGCTGACACTGTCCTAGCAAGCTCATAAGCCTTGCAACATCCTGCAATACGGCTTTGGCCTGGCACTCATTTGCTGCCGATATATGTTGGTTCATATAGAGTTAAGGTTACTCTAAATAGGGAGCGATACAGCAAAATGATTCACGATATTTTGGTTGCAACATCATCAACATCAAGTCATACATTGACTCCTAATAGCCATTTTATAAGAAGTTGTGCATCTGTCTGTAACCAGTTGTGTAAATATATGTATCGTTTATATAGTTAACTGTTTGTTTATCAACCAACCAACCTCGTAAACACCTATACCAAAACCTCACACTTTCAGCCACAGACTCAACCACAAGCACACATACACATGGAATAAAAGTTTTGCCAAATATTTATTTACAACCACAGTGCCTTATAAGGTGAATAAAAGTAATATAAAAAAAGAGAAAAATAAAAAAAAATTTCATAAAAAAAATTGTGGGCCATAAAATATGTTGATGACCACTTTCGCTACGCTGAGGCAGCGAATATTTTAAACAGTTCATAAACAGAAACAGACACACATACATACATGTATATGTTACTTTTTATTTTCCTTAAGAAGAGACTTTTAGAGTTTCGCTGTCAACCGAGCGCGCAAGCACTAGTGCCATTCGTCACATACTTTGGTTGTAAATTCCTATTTGTATCTGTCGACTGTAAATAATATAGACTTTTAACTTTCCTGAAGTGCTCGTTTGTTGCTTTATTTAAAACAAGGCAACTTTTACATGCTTTTTTCTCACTTTGAAAGCATGACAGTGTTGGGTGCGGCAATATTGGGCACACTCACTTATTTTCGCAAAAACAACACATACAACCGTTACTTCAGTTTCTTAAAGAGTGCTTTGGTTTCTACTTTTAGATGCTTTTACGCTCATTAGTAGAAAAAAAGCTTTATTGGATATGCGATAATCGATGACTTTTGAAGAGGAGGCGTCAGGTACGAGGAGCTCTTATAGTGGGCACAGAATTTTTGCCAAACGTTTGAGAATTCTTTTAGAAAAGTAATGGATTTGTCTCTAATATATCAAATTTTAATTAGAGGCCACACCTGCTAAAAGAAGCAAAACTAAACCAAGTATCAATTTAGACCAGTAAATGAGCTACTAAAGAGAATTGCTTCACTTATTCAAAAAGTATTATACGCTGAACAGGGTATATTAAGTCTGTCACGAAGTTTGGAACACCCAGAAGGAAGCCTCGGATACCTTATAAAGTATATATATAAATAATCGGTATGTTGAGCTGAGTCGATTTAGCCATGTCCGTCTGTCCGTCCGTCCGTCTGTATTTCTGTATATATACGAAGTAGTCTCTCAGTTTTTAAGATATCCTTTTGAAATTTTGCAAGCGTCAACTTCTCTTCAAGAAGCTGCTCATTTGTCGGAACGACCGATATTGGACAACTATAACATATAACTGCCATACAAACTGAACGATCGGAATCAAGGTCTTGTATGGAAAACCTTCACATTCGACAAGATATATTCACGAAATTTGGTATAGATTATTTTCTAAGGCAACATTGTAATCTCCATAGAAATTGTTCAGATCGGATTACTATAGCATATAGCTTCCATACAAACTGAACACATAGTTACTAAAAGAAATGCGCCAGTGAAGGGTATATTAGCTTCGGTGCAGCCGAAGTTATCGTTTTTTTTTGTTTTCTCTTCAAGAAGCTGCTCGTTTGTCGAAATTGGACCACTATGACATAGCTGCCATACAAACCTGACGATCGGAATCAAGGGCTTGTATGGAAAACTTTCGCATTTGACGTGTTATCTTCACAAAATTTGACATGGGTTACTGCTTAAGGTAATAATATAATCTCAGAAAAAAATGTTTAGATCAGATTACAATAGAATATAGCTTCGATTTTGAGCAGAGTTGCCACATGTTGAAAAAAATTAAACTGAACCAAAAACGAATTTAAACCAAGAAACGAATTTAAACCATGTGTATAGATTGATACATGACAGAAGACTAGAACCTAAGTGTACGCATTCCAATCCACAAAGCACGCACTCTACGCCAATTATTAATTGGACCTTATCAGTTGGCTGTAGACCTGAACAATCTACAATCTATCGGATTTTAACCATGCGTCTAATCTTGGAAAGGACAACATTTGAATAGCCGGTACGAGTTTTCAAGAGGAAGGTTTTGCTGAAGGCTTAAGGTCCTTTGGCAACGGCGATTACCGCAGTCAATGGGTCGGTGAGCTGCACGATATGTACGACGATATTGACATAGTTCAGCAAACGCTGACTAGGTTATGTCAACCTAGTGGATGAAAACAATATATCTCTGAGACTATTCAGAGAAAGATCTCTACTCCGTTGAAGAGATCAGGTGTACACTTGGTATTTCGAATTAGCGCTAAATACCCAAAAGAAGAAACGACTACCGCGCTTTTGTTAACTCAGCTAT
>CM050327.1:23586581-23711581 GCA_027475135.1 Bactrocera correcta
GGCGTTGGCACCGCTTACGCGATTATAGCCGAGTTAACAACCGCGCGCCAGTCGTTTCTTCTTTTCGCTACGTGGCGCCAATAGGATATTCCAAGCGAAGCCAGGTCCTTCTCCACTTGGTCCTTCCAACGGAGTGGAGGTCTTCCTCTTCCTCTGCTTCCCCCAGTGGGTACTGTGTCGAATACTTTCAGAGCTGGAATGTTTTCGTCCGTCCGGACAACATGACCTAGCCAGCGTAGCCGCTGTCTTTTAATTCGCTGAACTATGTCAATTCCGTCGTATATCTCGTACAGCTCATCGTTCCATCGAATGCGATATTAACCGTGGCCAATGGGCAAAGGACCATAAATCTTTCGCAGAATTATTCTCTCGAAAACTCGCCTCTGCACCATATAGCAGGACGGGAATTATGAGTGACTTATATAGTTTGGTTTTTGTTTGTCGAGAGAGGACTTTGTTTCTCAATTGCCTACTCAGTCCAAAGTAGCACCTGCGTTGGATTTCTAGGCTGACATTGTTGGTGGTGCTTACGCTGGTTCCAAGATAGCATCGTCTCCATAAACTTCATAAATTCCATTGGAGGCTTGTCTATCGAATTTCTTTATTATTATCAATTATTTTTGAACAGCTGTAACTTTTTTCAACTTCACCGAATTTAATTTTTTTGTTGAATGAAGCTTAAAGTCTCACCTTTCCAACAATATATGGTATGGCACAATGTGATTGGTAGTACTGGAGATATACGACTGCAACGACATCTCTTGACGAAATACGAAAAAACTTTTTCGACTATCCGATATTAGCTATAACCAATATAATTTAAACACAATGTTGTTCTTCATTCACTTGTTATTAGAAAAAGAATTTTTTTCGATAATATGGTATAAGGACAAGGAGATATACTTAAATTAGTATTATGTATTTGTATGGTGGACAGAGTGTATATTCTTTTAACATTTTACTCGCATGACATACTCAAATCCCTACCATCCAATACAGTTTTCAGGACTTTATTTTCTCTCTTCTCTTGAAGATTGTCGTTAATTTTATTTTTGTATTTACTTGTGATTCCTAGTATACGAGTATATACATACGATATAACCGAGTCTAATATATTTTCCTTTTAATTACTCTATTGTATACTTATCCATAACTAATTGTGAATTGTTTCCGCTCTTTTTCTCTTTCTCTGACTCTTTACATCTTCGTATTATAATTTATGCTAACAAAGTGTGGACAACATAGTAAGGAAATTGCCGATTATAACGGATGGCCATCAGCGGCGGCAACTCGCAGCCACATGTCAGCCATCAAGCAAGGATATGAGGTACATAGTTATTAACGTTATAGTAAACAAAACTTTTCGATATCGAATTTTGCGATTTTACTATTGAGCTCAGCATTGTGTCGTGAAAACTAAGTTTGCTCACAGTCCTTAATATTGAATTAGTCTTCGTTTTTGTAAAGTTAAAAGCCAAACTATTTAAAAAAAATCTGAGTGATATCAGTGAGCAAAATAGTATTCATATTTATTGTTTCTAGAGTTCAAAGAAAGCTTACTCAGATTTTAATGGAAAGTGAAGTGCTCAAGTATATTTAGTATATTGAACAAGTAAAGTTTTTTACATATTTTTGCAGCGCATTATTATCGAAAAGGAAGCATCCTTTTCGTAGTATCAAACAGAGATCAATACATTCGGTAAAAAATCAGTCTGACGTCCACATATTCAGGATTACGAACTTAAAAGGTTATGGTCTGATTTCGAAAATTTTTAGAGAGAGATAGGTGATGTAATGCAAGCAGTATTTTGAGTTGCAATTAAACCAATGAAGGGGCGGGCCCGCTTTGTAAGAGCTTTTATAACGAAACCCAGTCAAATACCGACCATCTGCAATACCAACACCCCTATTGTGGATGGACAAACAGTCGATTTCAAATCTTCTCATCACGATGTTAAATTGTACATATATAATTGGTGATTCAAGTAGAGGTACTTTTTTCAATAGCTTTTTTTTTGACAGATTACGCGTGAGTTGTGTCAAGTTGTGATGCCATTTTCGTTCCGCGTTGTTTGGCATTTCATCATGGAAAGACTTACGCTTAAACAACGTTGTATGTGTTTCGCGTGCTGTTTTCAACTTATGGTCAACATAATCGCGTTACTCGCAAAACCGTCGCCCATCTTGAGACCCGCTATTCATTATTGGATAATATTCGACCGAAAAGACTACGTCCAGCACGCTATGAAAAAAATATGACAGACGTAGATGAAAGTGTATACGAAGACCGTGGAGAGTCGACTCGACGCCGTTCGCAGCAACTCGGACTGAGGTGTGAAACGACATAACGCATTTTACGACGAGATTTTAAATTGAAAGCGTAGAACATACAGCTCGTGCAAGAACTGAAGCCGCTTGACCTTCCCAAGTGAAATCGCTTCGCTCTATAGACTGTTGAAAAGTTTCAAGAAGATTCAACATTTTATAGCAAAATTGCCGCACCTAGGACGAAATGCAAAATGAAGAAATTCCAGAGATACCATGTTATCCAGAAAAAACAAAGGTTTGGTACGATGGAATCATCGGCCCATATTTCTTCATAAATGTAGCCGGTGAGATCGTAATCGTCAATGGCGACCGTTATCGCGCCATGATAACCGACTATTTGACGTCTGAAATTGAAGATCGTGATCTCGGCTACATTTGGTTTCAGCAAAACGGCGCCACTTCCCACATATCGCATCAATCAATGAATTTGTTGAGAGAATACTTTGGTGAGCAGATAATTTCACGTTTTGGGACGTCGATCGGCCACCAAAATCGTGTGATATCACACCCTTTGACTTTTTCCTGTGGGAATATGTAAAGTCTAAAGTCTATGCGGACAATCTCACTCCGATTCATACCTTCGAGCAAAACATCATGCGTGTCATTCGCCAGTTACCAAACAAAATGCTCGAACGAGTCATTGAAAATTGGACTCAACGGTTAGACCATTTTCCATTAAATTTGAAGTTCCGATGTTTTTTCTTTAAAGAAGCAAGAAACCTCGAAAGCAATCACCTTTTTTAACACTATATATATCTCGATCCGCTTTAGTTACTGTAAAATTTAGGGATAGGACTCAGTTCTCATGAACGAAGAAAAATTCAAGATTTATGTTTTTCACATATTTATATTTAAATAATATATATATGATGAGTTACACTGCTCGCATAAAGAGAAAATGTTTGTTTGTTTACTTTGATATTCACTTTAGCGACTCACTTTTAAAATGGGTTGAAAACATAATTTAGGGAAGACTTAAATGACGGCATTTAGCCACACAAGGGCGGATATTCGTCGGTTTGATCGGGACAATCGAATTTGCCATCACATTTTTTGCTTAAATCTATGCATCCGCCATTTCCACATTGGAATTTATTGGGTTTACAAAACGTAGGAGGATCACAATTTTGAAACGCTTCATCACTGCCATCCAAGCAATCGAATTCATTATTGCAAACTTTTTCAGCCGGTATACAAGCGCCATAGTGACATTTGAAAGCTGAATCTGAGCATAATGCGGCCTTACAATTCATTTCATCAGATCCATCTGCGCACTCCACAGACCCATTACACCAGTCCAGATCATCAATGCATTCACCATTTTTACATGGTGATCCCTCGCAATCTTCATAGTCATCAGCTGAAAATAAGTAGAAAAGAAGCTGAAAATCGGTTTGAAACTCGTGTTCATTTTATAAAATAACGTTATGTCAAGAAAATATTCGTACTCAGCATTGCATGTTGTTAAAGTATTTAAAATATACATTCATATAACTAGCAAAAATTGTCGTCCGGTTTAATCCGCAGTATCCACACACATAAGTTGACTCATACAATCTCGAGTGCGCTATCGCAAACGTGAAAGATTCCGAGAAATTCTCATGTATACATATGTAAATGTTTCTTTAGCATAAATATCAATGCCTTGAGAACGATTATTTTAAGACATTCATAAGGCTACGAGCATGGTGAAACATTGTACAAAGTGAAATTGAACTATTCGCATAAAGAGCTGGAAAAGTAGTTTTTATTTCATTGCCACTGCAGCAGTTTTTCTTTCAAAGTGTTCTGAACTGTATCCAGATATCTATAGAGTCGTTATGTATTTAAATAATATTTATTTAAATTATTATTGTTAAAATTCCAATTTCTTATCACAGGTACTATAACGATTAAATATATAATATTGCCGACCCAAAAAGTGGACAACAGTCATTTTTTCACATACCCTTTATTGCTAAGGCAACATAGCAGATAAGCACAAAAATCACGAAACGCATATTTCTGTATATATGTATGTATGTAGTTCACAAGAAGTTGATTTGTTCCGTAGCAACCGCTCGCGTTCCTCTATAATTGCCTACTGATTAAAGCTTTAGCACAATGAAGTGCTTAAAGACTTGAGAAGTGGCTCGTTCTTCGAACACCATGCGCTCAGATGAGGGTGGTTCGACCAATCGCATTTGAGAAGTATAGTATATCGGCCATATTCCTGTGGCTAGTAAATGCGGCTGGTAAATCCATTTCTGTAAAAGGTTCGAAGTAGTATCCTATTGCAACTACGATGTTGGTTCAGGTCAGGAATTATTGATTGAAGTATAATATATGTATATATGAAGGAAAACCGTGATTGATTATATTATTGTGTCAAATAAAACGCGAAATATTTAATTATATATTCTGGCCGTTTCGACGGATATAGAACTCCCATTGACCGTCTGTCCCACCGAAGAAATTCATGATGCAACAAACCACGAATATCAAACGAAAAATGACGCCCCATTTTCGTTTTTCTCTAATCGGATATTCTGAGCCCAGCTTTGTTTCCTCTCGCTCTCCTCCACATCGGTAGTTATGATGCTCTGCATCAATGTGTGATCGGGATTCTCACGATCAAGCATGTCCAAAGAGATCTGTTAACCGAACTCTTTTTGAAAAAATCCAGCTTTATCAGGACGAGTCGAACAAGAAGGCGTATCATACCTAAAATATCCATTTAAACGGACTCACGAAAAATGTCGAGCTATCTTGTCATCTCTCTAACACTTGCCTGACGTTTTTCTATCACCACAACCTTCAGTTTTTTAATATTTTCATCAGTTTAAGTGGTCGAAGGTCGTCCAGAATGAGGCATGTCTTCAACCATCTCTGCACCGCCTTTGAAGGTTTTTGATAAAACTGATTTACCGCTAGCTTACCCCGACATTTGCATTGATTTCGCAGACGAAATCAGAAAAAAAAATTTCAGACAAATTCTTCGTTCGATATTTTTATCTGCTACTGAGGTATACCGACTTAAGAGTTATTGTAAACAAACTAGTTAACAGATCGCGCTCATATTTGTCATAGAAATTAAGGACCGACCTACACGGGTAATTTAATTACGATTTCCGTGAATTTTTTTGAAAGAATGAATATTTTAATTTGAGATCTGCTGCGCTACATGGTGTTTACTCTCATATTGTTGATGCTCTCGCAGAATATTAAAAAAGCTAAACCACAAAAAATTAAGTACAAGTAAGCAAAGGCTGAACTCGGTTGTAAACGAAGACTTTCTATTATCGCAAGAAACAATGCCGATAAAGTACCTTCAAGGCGTTGGCTAAACTTTATATTAAAACTGTTACGAAACGGTTCAACGTACATAATTAGATGAAAATGAGTGGATTACAATTAAATTTAGTAAATGGTGTAGTATCAACCTAACAATTTTGACCAACATGTTCAGCGGGATCCACAAGTTTGGTTCTTGAAAAGTTATATTTCTGTTATCGTGGATATGAGATTTTAAGTTTAGGGCGCATTTATTCGGTACGTGAACGTGATAATAATACAACCAATGGGGCTCGATATAATATATTGGATATACATATCTGAGGAAAAGATCGACTAAAGTTTTAGACATATGTATATTAAGGATATGAGATTTAGATCAAGGTCTAGACCAATTTCATTCATACTTTATAATTTTAATTTATGTTTAAGAAAACTTCTCCACTCAATTTCATTAAAATACCTTATACATTAACCTTCATTACAGGTTTAAAGTTCACTAGTAAGTACCATAGTGACTTGGTATATTAAAGCTAGGTGAAGTTTTGAGCTGATTCCATATTTTCTTCCGAATAGATGAATATAAGTCACAAACCGACCCAGGTATTGGGCATAAGATCTACTAGAATAACGAAGGTTCGAAAATGTTTCTATTAATTTATATGAGAGCTAACCCGTATTGAACCGATACTACACATTTTTCAAAGAAGGACACATTAATATTGCAAATGGTTCTATGCTTTCAGTAAAAAATCGGCCATAGGCAATGACCCGTATAATCTCGGGAGTAAAACTTAATGTTTTTGACGTATTTCTTCTTCTTCTTTATTGGCATAGATGCCGCTTACGCGATTACAGCCAAGTTTACAAATGCGCGCACGTCGTTCTTCTTTTTCGCTGTTTGGCGCCAATTGGAGATTCCACGTTTTGCCAGGTTCTTCTCCAACTGGTCTTTCCAATGGAGTGGAGGTCTTGCTCTTTAAGCTCTGCAACTCGAATTATTTTCTCTAGCAGCAGATTGAAGAAATCGCACGATGGAAAGTCGTCTTGTCTGAAAACTCATTTGCTATCGAACGGATCGAAGGGATCATACCCGATCCTGACGGAGCTTTTGGTATTGCTCAACGACGTCACGGCTGTATGGTATTAGTTTTGCGGGGTTACCAAATTCAGACTCCATTTTGTGTTTTAAAAAGCAGCTATGAAATCAACAAAAAGTCGGTCCTCTATTATAGGGTCTCTTCTAACATTTGGCACATAGTAAATATCTGGTTAGTAGTTGATTTTCCAGATGGTGAGCTTTAATCTTTCACACAATACGGTCGATAGAACCTTATAAGCGATGTTGAGGAGGCTTATCGCACGATAGTTGGCTGTGAGTAACTATCTGATTTACATCCGTCGTCATTCTGATCATTTATATACTGAATATTTAACTCTTTATATATTTCGATTAGTTTCAAATATTGCGAGACCATTAAAAATATGGAGCGATAGCATTCAGAGCAATAATTTTGAATATTTTTTAATATTATTAGGAATTTAGTGATAATATTCCGCGCGATAATTTAATATTTAATTTATATTTGTATTTCATTCCAGGCTAAAATGAACGATCATCACAATAACTTACAAAAAGGTATGAAACTTAAACTAACTAAAATTTGATGTATTTGATGTATATATATATTTTAAATAGTAGGTATGTACAAGTACTATATGTGTGTATATATACAACACGAACGAAAGGAGTGCAACTTTCCTGGGTGTCCTAAATATTGTGTTCAATGCGTGTATGAATGGTATTCGAGTTTCGACCTACAATTTTCAAACAGAAGACATTATTCTAACTTTTTTTTTAGATATTAAGCAGGCTGAAAGATTCGTGTCATTTGAAATTTTGATCAATCTGCAGCCTCAACGATTACCTCTTCTTGGTCCGAGAACAAGAAGAAAAGCTGCAGGCAGATCCATGAAATTTGGCTAATGGATATTGTGGCTATTGGATCGTCAATTTTGAGCTCACGCTACACCTAATATAATTCGGCCTCTTGTATTAGGTTAAATTGTCTTGGTGCTCAAACTTATGACCTATAACAAAGCTAGCAAGCCAAAGAATACTCACCAAGCCGTGTTATCAGCACCGATTTTTCTATATAATCAAACGAAATTCTCTTTTAAACATTTTTTTCAAAATATCAAACTTACGCCACTTTAATGGCAATACCTCAGCTGTGAACTTTACAGATTGGCTATCTAAATAGAAAATATCGTTACAATTGTAATGGCGCCTCACCTCTTCCACATAATGAACAGCCTCACTCGCCACCAAATTAATGGTGCGGTTTGCGTGACTCATCGCGTGCTACGTCAAACTCTCGGTCAATTCATTAGTCAAGAAAAATCAGTATTTCAAACTACCATAGATTGGTTCCAAACATATTGGATTATGCCCATCCTCAGAGACTATGAACAGTGAGCAACGAAGACGCTGTTGCTGCTATGGTATCGAAGAAGACTCGAATGAGCCATCCCGTGTAATAATTGAAGCAATGTCAATTCATTTTTGGAATATTTTGCTGATGCATCTTGATTTTTTTAATAATAAAAAAAATTGTTGGATTGCGGGCTTACAATATCCAATTCGTGCAAAAACTGAAGCCGAACGGGCATTAAGCGCGCCACTCGTTTATGGATTGGGCCCTAAACTGTTTGGCGAGCTCTATGGGCAGATTGAATCCGTGGTCCATATTTCTTCAAAAATAAAGCCGGTCATAATATTGTATAACCGTAAATGGGATAGGCATAGAGCCACAGTTAATGACCTTTTCGTGCCTGAATGATGTTGATGTGGATGATCTGTGGTTCCAATAAGACGGCGCTACACGCAGCCAACGAAACTATCATTTATTGAAGGAAATTTTTGGTGAGTCCAATATATCGCGTGTTGAGCTTTTGGAGTGATCTTCAAGGTCGTGCCATTTAACACCGCTGGACTATATTTTGTGGGGTTATATAAAGTCAATTGTTTTAGCAGAATGTAAGTCCGAGACAATTTACGCCTTGGAAGATAATATTGCTACAAAAATTGTTTGAAAATTGCGCCTTTCTGGCGAAATATACTCGAGACAGCCAAGGCGTTAGCCTGCTTGAAATTTTTTCTAACACATACTTATCTTTAAAGTAAAGCTAAGCTCTTGAACATAACATTAAATTATATTTCATTTCTTTCTTCTTGACAACATGTCTAAAAAAACCCTTTATCTGAATTAAATAAAAAGCTGTTGCCCGTCAAATTTACATTCTATTATTTACCTTACTTACCGAAATGCACCTTTTATAACTTTACATTGTGCAGGCTCGCATTAGAATCCAGCTTTTTTTAAAGGATAACCCATTTCGAGTTACCCTACTTTTTTAAAGAAAAAATTAATCAAAGTTAATTGGGAATGTTTATTATCATTCGAAAGAATATTCTTTCGCATTTATTTTTTGAATATTGTCCGCGATTACGTCTCAGATGGTCTATCCGTTCAGTTCCACTTTTCGAGGATTCGTTCGAGCATTTCGAACTGGTAACTGTTTTGCTCCAAGGCCTGAATCGAAGCGGGATTGTCCACATAGACTTTAGACCTTACTGATACTAAACGATCTTGGTGGACAAAGACAGCCCCAAAACGTGAAATTATCTGCTCACCAAAGTGTTCTCTTAATAAATCGATTAAGTGATGTGATATTTGGGAAGTGGCGCCGCCATGTTGAAACCAAATATCACCGAGACTATGAGCTTCAATGTAAAGCATCAAATAGTCGGTTATCATGGTGCCATAATGGTTGTTATGGACGGTTACGTCACGCCGGCATCATTTTTGAAGAAATATGGACCGATGATTTTATCGGCCCACAAACCACACCAAACCGTAATTTTTGGATGGAATGTCAGCTCTTGAATTTCTTCAAGTTGCTCTTCGTCTCAAATGCGGAAATGTTGCTTGCATACGTACCCATTGAGCCAGAAATGGGTCTCATCGCTGAACAAAATTTTGCTCGAAAGGGATGGATTTTCTCGAAACTTTTCAAGAGAGCATAGAGCCAAGCGAAGTCGCTAGGGAAGGTCGAGCGGATTCAGTTCTTGTGCAAGCTGTATTCTGTATTCTTTTAATTTATGCGCCAAGTCGTTATTTACGTTAGTCCGAGTTGCTACGAACGGCGTCGAATCGACTCTTCACGGCCTTCGTGTACACGCTCAGCCACGGCTGCCATATTTTCATCACTACATGTTGGACGCGGTCTATTCGGTCGAATATTATCCAATAATGAATGCTGTGTCTCAAGATTTGCTCATCAAAAATTGAGGAAGCGCGCGAAACACATTCTTTCCGGAACATGAATTTTCGAAATACAGTTGAAAGATTTGTAAAGGCGTGAGTCTTTCCATGATGAAATGCCAAACAACACTGAACAAAAATAACGCGACAGCTTGACATGGCTCACGCTTGATCTGTCAAAACGGCTATTGAAAAAAAAGTACTTTTACTTGAATCACCTGTTATCTTTGATGAAAGGTAGTCGGCCTATACCTAAAGGGTGTTCAAAACGTGGCGTCGTCTTTGATTGCGTTTCAGACGTCCCCTCGCCACTGCTAAGCTCATTTATTTCTTAAATGGCAGATCAGAGAATTGGAAGGATTACGTAATCGCTTAAGTATTTCGAGTCGACTGAGACATATTGCTCACTCTAAACCATAGCGGATGTTATTCGGATCTGGTGGAAATGTTTATTGCTGCAGATTTCTTGAAGGAACTTCTCTAATGCTCATTCGTTTAATAATGTCAATTTTACATAAATCGCATTAGGAGTTCTCCAAAGTCATGATAGTTTTTCAAAATTACCTAAACATCTATTCTGATTAGCGTCAATTTAGCTTTTTTATCCTCTACTTGTTTATATTCAAATAGATAAGGTTGCAGATTACTATCTGCTAAACTGTTTTACCCAACACACTTGCAAATGCTCCAACTGGTCTTTGCGGCAAGGCGCCTCGTTCTCTAGTTTAATGCATGTCACCACAAAATGTTGCAAGTACGCATCGCGCTAGGCATTGGCGTGGCTGGTGGCGAACGCTTAGCGATGCAATCTGATGGCAATATTGTTAAATCTACGATAAGCATCAATGTGACGGCACTATGCACACTCCCACGCTGCAGCAACAACAAATGCTAGCAACAAACCTGGATAAATCAACGAACGGAAAAAGTTGCTGCACTCCAAAGTCAACCAAGCACATTAGCCGGTAAAATATTGTAAGCAATTAACAACAGCGACAACAGCATGACCAATAATAACAACAACAACGATAATAACAATATTGTAATTAAGTGACAGCAGCATCGACATAATGCCTTAGCTTCAAAATGTTGCATCGCTTTTGTTGCAACTTTACTGACCTCTAAAACATTAACCCGAATTGTGTTACGAGCTTCTACAACGAACTGCAAGCGCTGAGGTGGCGTCTAAAATATGTCACACGCACACACACACACTTAAGCATATACATATACTTACCTATGTACATATATGCAAGCGCATGTGTACTGTAAAGGGGCACCGTGGTAAAAACAGCAAGGTGTGTTGTTGCTTTTATTGGTGATGTTGCTGTGATTTTGCTTTCTTGTTGCTGCTGTAGTCGTATATAGACAAAAAACATGAGGTGCAACAAGACGCTTTACAAGATGTTTACATAAATTCCTTAAATGCAAACAACATGCAACATGCACTAAGCGCCCCTAACAGCAGCAAGCAAGCAACAGTAGCAAGCGAGCAAATGACAAGTCTACAAAGCCAGCAGTCTCTACATAAGTAACAACATTGGCAGTATGGTGTGACTGCCGAATTAACTGCTAGCGACGTTATCTCCACCAGCTGTAGCAACCCTGTGAGGAAAACCGTTACCACGCCTGCAAAAGTCCAGACGCTGTACACAATTTTCGACGGGTTTCAAGCATAAATCGGCCTGGCTTGTTGCGCCGTCCTGTTGGAAACACATATTGTCCAAGTCCATATCATCTAATTCGAGCCAAAAATATACGGTTATCATTGAGCGGTAGCGATTCCCATTCACAGTAAAGTCTTGATCATCACAGAAGAAGGACGGCCCTATGACGCCGGCGGCACATAAACCGCACCAAACCATAATTTTTTTTCAAGATGCATTCAACTACATAGTAATAGCTTCATCGCTGAAGATGACTTTCATGAAAATCCGATTATTTTAAGTTGTTGTTCACTAATATAAATAAATGATAAAAATATGGCGTCGATTGCTGTCCTATCGGTATACTTTTGTAGAGTCTCTGTTGAAAAACGCATTATTGCAAGTCGATTCTACCTTTAGGCTTGGTATTTCTGAAGTGAGTAATCAGGGTTGGCAGCTAAGCCCGATCATTGCCTATTTTACCACGATGAGAACAGTTTTGACGCGGTTGTCTTAAGACGTGATGTAGGGTAAAGAATCTATTACATTCTTAATGCCTTGCGTTATTTATATAATAAAATCATGATTGCGACCAAGCAAATTGACGACGCATATTTCCTACCAGGCAGTTGTATTTGGGATGCATGGTGATTATGCGGCGGTCATGTCAGCAGCGTAGGTGAAATCAGTGGCGCTTGGCGGCGGCGCGACCGATAAAGATCGCTGTCGGCGATCGCGATTTTGGCGATCAAATCGCTGAGTAAACATGATGCTGCCGACCAATTTCATTGTAATTTGATATTTTTGCAAAATACGGCAGATTAGACTTGCTACAGTTTTCCATAACAAAAAAAAAAAAAAAAGAGCAAAGTCTTACATGAATTCTTTCTCCCTTCATATTGGTGAATGTTGAACTTGCCGCAATCCTTAAAAACATGACAGAATTAACATAAGAAAATAGTTAAACTTATTTTAAATATGTGTACGAGAAGAAAAATGAGTTTCCCAGTTTATTTTATAAATCTAAAGAACCGCCTAGAACTGTCTTTAGTGAACCAGAAGATAAATCCAAAATTAACATTAACCGTCTCAGCGAATTGTGATAGACTCAAAGCATTTTCACGATTTGTGAGTATCATATTATAACTTCTAAGCAGCCTAAGTGAGACACCTGTCAGCAACGCCCACTGAACCTAACCTAACCCAATCTAGCTGATAGAATTGTACTTTAGTAATTTAAGTACATACTCGATTTGTGATTCCGGACACCAATTAATGATGAATATTTTGTTTCTTGCTTACACTTTCTTTTTCAGGTCACTTTCTCGATGATAGCCGCCTCGTAGATCATCACGCTGTTACGCCGCAAGGTAATCACAGTGGCATGGCATCAGCCGCTTCTATTTATGGGCCCAGCGCCACATTGCGAACCATAGCCACTTCGAACAGTAGTTCACCTGCTGGAGGCGGTAATGGTGGCGGCGGTAGTTTAGTCACTGCTACGGGTAGTCTAGGTCTTATCGGAGCTAGCAACGGTAGCCTTGGTGGCAGTAGTAGTGTCGGTGGCGGCGGGCTTGTTGGTCTTGGCGGCGCGAGCATTGGTGGCATTGCGCATCATGCGCCGACAACGTCTAATCACATGGCGCATCATCATAGTGCGTCAACGGCTGCCTTGCTGGTGGTACCGCAGCCGATCAATGCAAGCAAAATGAATGTCACATTGGGAGCCGGTGGCAGCGGTACAGGCAGAAAGTATCAGTGCAAAATGTGTCCGCAGGTAAGTCAAAAATATCAAGGGAAACGTTTATGTGCAATTTTCTTGTGCTTAAATACTGAACAACTATGGAAATTTTTAAAAGAAATAACAAATTAAAAACGAAACTCAGTCATACAGTCGGTACTTATGGGTTTGATATGGTTTGACTTCTAGATAATAGTTGCAACACCTTTAAACCGCTACTTCTTACTAAGTTATATCTTGATATCTTCATTGATGTTCATTTAAGTGTTGTGGAGTTGTTGTTTGTATTTTAATTTCTAAGATATTCGGTTTTCGTGGTATCATTCTCATAATAAAGTTTTTTTAATTAAGGTATCTGACTCTCTAACGCTTTCATACTTTAGGCAGAGGGAGGGAAATCAATAATATTAAACAGTAGAGAACGGTTCCCCACTCTTTCAATCTAATTTAATAGATAAGGTTTCTCTATAGGACGCTAAAAAAGTAGAACCGATAGGGACCGAAACCGACGACATACTTTTTCCCGCTCACAACGAGTCGAAATGATTAAAATTTACTATCGAAATTCGGAGTCAGTGGCCTCAACTTTTAAAGGGTCCAGTGGTAAAATTTGAATCCACAGGCACAGTACAAAATATTCCGTGCCAGTGAGACAAAGAAGTGTCCGAACTGTAGAGAATATTGCTCCCGAGGAAGACTCAAATCAGTCTCACAGCGGTGGAATCGTCGTATGTTCATGAATTGGGCTGAGCAACAACTTGAAAATGATCCGGATTTTCATCGAAAAATTATCTTCAGCTCATTTCTGGCTGAATGGCTTTGTCAATAAACAAAATGTGCGTTACCGGCCAGGCAGCAATCCACACGTACTCCATGGGTCACCATTGCATCCCGAAAATCGCTACTTGGACACAGTGGCGTAGCTACAACTTCGGGCGCCCGGGGCCAAGGATGTTCTGCCGCCCCCCTTTATCTACCTACTTACAAGTTTCATGAGGTGGTTCGAACAAAAGTGAATTTTTACAAAATATCTTCGATATTAAGTACATAAAATTTAGGAACTAAAACGCCGCGCAAATTCTGAAGTTCCAAAATTCTCACAGTATTTTTGTTGAAATTCTTAGTAAATTTACAAGACATCTTAATAAAAGCCATAGAAAAAACCCATTCTTGCCCTATATCTTGTAGACTTTTGACACAATTTTCAAGAATTTTTAGAGTTTTTAAATACCATTTTTGAAAATTTGGAGAAATAAAAGTATTTGCTACATTCAAAGCATAGGGTAACTGTGAGAGTGACACGTCGCGAAGATCATTTTGCTGCCCCCAAAACGACAAGCCACACAGCTAATGTCAAAATCGATTTATTGAAAACCAAGTTTGGTGAAAGTGTTACCTCACGAAATGGCCCAGTCAATTGGCCGTTTCGGTCGTGCGCTTTGACGCCATTAGACTATGCCAACAAGCCAGTGACGATTAATGAAAATTTAGAATGTGAAATTGCAGTATCGGCCGATTTATGCTACAAAACCGTCGAAAATTGTTTTCAGCGTTTGGACTTCTGTAAGCATCTAACAAGGCAAGCACCACCTTACAATTATGTGGTTATAATGAACGTCTTCAGGATCACATGGTGGTTCAGAGAAGACATAATAGAATAAGGGAATCCTAATCGAGGTGATTTCACAATGGAAATCCTAAGAGTCTAGACTTAGGTGTGACCACAGACAGCCAGCCATATCCTATTATCAAGAGAACTAAATTTTGCTGAAGAACCGCTCGACCAGTTCCCACTTTGCACCTTACTATTGACAGTCATAACTTCGAAGTCGTAGATAATTTCGTCTATCTTGGAATCAGTATTAACAGCAACAACAATGTCAACATCAAATCCAATGAAGAATAACTCTTGCCAACAGGTGCTACTTCGGAATAAGTAGGCAATTGAGAAGTAAAATCCTCTCTCGACAAAAAAACCAAACTCCATAAGTCACTCATCATTCCTGTCCTGCTATAAGGTGCAAAGGCATGGACGATGACAACATCTGATGAGTCGACGTTACGAGTTCTCGAGGGAAAGGTTCTACGCGTTGGCAACGGCGAATATTGCATTCGATGGAACGCTAAGCTGTACAAGTTGTATGACGGCATTGACATAATTCAGCAAATTAAGAGATGTCGTCCGAATGGATGAAAAAACTCCAGCTTTAAAAGGTTTCGACGACGCAGTACCCGCCGGGGAAGCAGAGGAAAAGCAAGACCTCAATTTCGTTGGAAAGACCAGGTGGAGAGGGACTTGGCTTCCTTGGAACTTCTAATTGGCGTCACATAGCAAAAAGAAGAAACGACTGGCGCGCTGTTGTACACACGGCCATAACCGCGTATTCGATATCTACGCCAGTAAAGAAGAAGAAGAAGTATTGCAAATTAAGTGACAATAACATTATCAACATAAAACTTTACGTAAATAGTGCTTTTAATATACACCATCTTGGACCCTCTTTAAAAGTTGCTCTCCAGCCGTCTCAATATTTTTCACATCCAACATATACCTACCATAACGATTTTCACACTTCAGTTAATTTTATACGATATGTTGTATACATATGTACATATATGTATATCGGTACAGGTGTTTCCATATTTTAAAATGATTTTCGTTGCTCTAGCAGCTTTATGCTGAATACATCGGCCCTTGAGTGGTCTTCTTTACCGAGTCTATAACACATAAATTTCATGTTGGTTAATTTCGTTGATTTTAATGTAAATATCTGGGAAACTTAATGAAACATATTGATTCTACGACCTGGAGTACAAATTAGTAAGATACCAAACAAAATTTAATTCGCGATTTATTCAAACGATGCAACTTGATTTATTTCGCAATATTTTCAAAATAAAGTTCTGCTGTCAAGTATTTCCCCAGCTTTGATCCTTGCGCAAACATAAAATGTTCGGTTAAACTCGAAGTTAGCCCTTCCTTACTTTTTGGTGATATGCTTTGCATTTCAGGTAAAAATATAATAAAATTGCTCTACATAATAAATGGGTAAATATATATTAAAGGTACATACCAAATAAAATAAAACAAAAGCAGTTTCTGCCAAAATCAGTATCACTAATTTATTAGTCACGCACGCACTTAGGTATAGGATTATTCCATCCCTTCGATTTACAATATATATAATTGGCCCCTTGACGCTTGAAACCGTAATCACAACCGAAGCTTACAATTGAGTTTTCAGCAATATAATTTATAAGGAAATTGCTTTGTACCATTGACCAATTATTCTTATTCGGTTCCTGATAATGACAAAAGACTGGTCGTTTGCAACTTTTAAAAATATCTGGATCACATGGAGAAACTATAGAGAAATTAGAGTTGTGAAAAAGCTATAAAAATTTAAACGATATAAAACTGTTGAGAAATCAACTCACTGCGCACACATTCGGGTAGTTTGAAACTTTGCTCATGACTCCAACCGTTCGAAGTACAAATGGTTTGCTCTTCGCCTTTCAACTGAAAATCTTCAGCACAACCGAAAACAAACTGAGTGTTTAGAGCATAATTCGCGGACTCATTAATTCTGTTATCAATTACTGTCTGCTCGGATTTGAGCTTGGAGTCGTAACGCGTGCAAGTTAATGGGTATTCGCACGCGGGTAGTAAATCAGCTCTGCAGGAATGTACTGTTGGAAAAATATTATGACGAATATCTGAAATAAGATAAACTGGTGAAGTAAATAGAATACATACCAATACATTTGGGCATATAGTCATTCCATTTGCCTCCCGTGCAAGTTAAAACGTTTCTGCCATTCAACTCATAACCATATTCACAACTGAATCTTATTTGTTCTGCATTAGAAATTGATTTCTGGTGGGTGTCACTTTGGATTTTTCTATAATCTCCGAACTTGGAATCAAATTGCTCACAAATAAGTGGATAAGTGCAGTTATCCAGTATTCCTTTGTCACAAGTGTTAGAGATTCGTTCTTAAAGAAATCAAATAAGAAAAGTCTGAGTTGCACACAAACCGTTAACAAGTAACTGTACGACAACTTACGACATTCAGGATCGTACATTCCGTCTTCGTATTTCCAACCATGGAAGTCACAGGTTGCTGTTCTGGCACCATTTAGCACGTGGCCATAAGCGCAATTGAAAACTACCGTAGTACCTTGGGGATACATTCTATAACTGCCACTATAGTTATTAATTATGGCTTGGCTAGATACTGTATAGTAATTGTGAGCAGTGCAAGTCATTGGATTTCACATTTAGGTAACAAATCGTCTCTGCATGGCGGTGCTTTATGTTAATGAAGATGAGATTACTGAGAAGTTCTTGAGTAATAGCTATACCACGAAGTACCTACCGATACATTTAGGCATAGTGCCATACCATTTGCCTCCCTTACAAGTTAAATAATCTTCGCCTGATAAATTATAGCCATTTTCGCACCTAATTAATAATTGTTCATATTGGGATAATTGCTGCACGCTTCCTTTGTAGATTCTCCTATACCTTTCCGTCGCAAAGTCATACCGCCAACACATTGACGGAAAAGTGCAGTCGTCTAATATACTAGCATCACAATAAATTTTCTCTAAGTATAAATGCAAAATTATACATTACTAGATCATTCAAGGCCAGAAGTGAAGTGAAACTTACTGCAAGTAGGAATACTATGACTCCATCTACCTTTCGAACATGTGATGACCTTCGCACCAACTAGTTCATGACCAACTTCACAAGAAAAGTCTACAGTTAATTCCGAGGTGGCTGCGTGAGCCATGCTGGTGATTCTGGAGAAAGATGTAGTCCGGGTTTCTTTACAGATTAACGGATGTTTACACGGACGGATAAGTTTTAAATCGCACCAGGGAACTGTTATTACAGGATTCAATTTATTAGAAAACACTCGTACATGTAGGCAAAATTATGACAACTTACTGCAAGTAGGTGCGTCACTATTCCAGCCATCATTCATACAGGTTGAGCGATTCACCCCATTCAGATTGTATCCATATTCGCAGCCATATTCAAAATAAGAGCCTTCTCTCACCATCCTATTCCAAGCTGAATATTGGCAGTTATTGGTAAGTCTTGTATTTGAGTCAAACTTTTGGCACTTAAGCGGCCACTTCGGTTTTTCCAATTCCAATACATCGCATTGATTAACTGTAAAGAAGATTTGTGAATCGAAAAGAACATTTAAAACTTTTATAAAATATGATAAAAACTTTACGCGAAAATCACTTGTGCTCAGAATTAATAACATTTTGACCGATGTGTGCGAATTCTTACCACATCTAGGCATCACATTTGACCAGCCTTTCGCTGTACATTTCCTTATTTTCGAACCTTCTATGAGATAACCCGCATCGCATTCGAAACTAAGTTTAAAATGTTCTCTTACTACAGTATCTGTAAAATTATTCCTTATGACGTGTTTTGTACTAACGTTGGGTTCCTCATAGACACATTTTAGTGGAGATGTGCAGCGCAATTTGAAGTCTGCGTCACAGGATGGATCTGTAAGAAAACAAATAGCAATGTTATACTTGGTTTGCAAAAGCAAACTTGTAAACTTACTGCAACTTGGAATTTTATGGCTCCAGCCGTTGGCTTTGCATGTTGTACGGTTTACACCTTCTAAAACATAACCGTCGGCACAGTTGAAAAAACCTCTGATCCCTCGAAGAGGGATTGTCGCGCTTGCTTTTCATGTAATTTTCCAGAATCTTGGGAGCCTGGTAGTAAAACGTTACAAATGAGTGGATAATCACACCTGCGTAAAGTACATTGATTCCTGGCTTTAGTGGTTGCTTTATTGGTGGTAGTAGGTGGTGTTGTTTTTCTCATGTTGTACTGATTTGTGAAAGTTTTGGTTACACTTCCTGGATAGTTTACATTGCGGGGTTTTTCTGTTGCATTTAATGTTTTATAAATATGCAAAACTGGACTTGTAGGCAGTGCGCCAGTGTGTGGTCGTGAATTTATAGGGCTTGAACACTTAAATCATTAGAATTGTTAGGACTCGAACTTAAATTTGTTTTGAGATTGGGAGTTTGTGTTGTCACATTTAGAGTATATAAGGTGGTTTGCGATATGGCAAGTTGATTCTGGATCTGCCTGACTTCTTGTCCCTTATTTCCATTACCTTTAGGCTGCTCTGTTGGCGTACTATTTCGAATGTCAAGGTGAAATGTTTGATTTTTTTTAATCGGTGGAGTTTTTATTGTGTTTCCAATTTTTGGCGTGGTTACTTGTAAATTGTTTTCTGAAGATTTTTTTGTTACATTTTCTTTCGTAGTCGGCCCGGAGATTTTCTTATAAGTTTGATCGGAACCGAAACTTTCCGCTGAAGTCGCTGCAGCTGGTGAATGAGCTGCTGTTTTACTTGCGATCATAGTTTCGTTCTCATTTGTTGTTATGACTTGAGTTCGTTCTGAAGGCGTGCTGTACAAGCGGGTTTCGAAGTCGTCTTGGTTTCCTTCCGCTTTTGATATGTCTTTTTTCAATTCCGTGAGTGTGGTTATACCTCCAGGGTAGTTAGTATTACGGGATTTTTCCATGGCATTTAATGTTTTATTAATATGATAAACCGGACCTTTAGGTAGTCTCTCAATTTGTACACTCACTTCTTGCCCGTTGGTGTCACTACTATCAGTGTGCTTTGATACATAAATTGTGGTTGCTGTTTCTCGAATTATCGGTGTTGTTATTTGCCTATTTTTTTCTGAGTAGTTCCTTGTTACATTTGCTTTTAGGGCCGGTTTGATAAGTGGTTTAGAAGTTGATGTCTTTTGTGTAATTATAATTTCATTTATGCTTGTAGTTGTCAAGTGAGGTCGTTCTGAAGGCGAACCATTGAAATGAGTTTCCAAGATTTCTGTGTCCTTAGTATTGGCAACAGGTCGATTCGTTGTTGTTTGTGTGGTCGTAGTTTTAACTTCAGGTATGGTTGTTAAATCTTTTTCAGTAGTCTCAATGGCTTCAAAAGCTGTCGAATAGTCTAAAATAGTTGCAGTAGTTTTACGCGTATTTGCAAGCTCCATTGGAATGTTTGGTTTGGTCTTAATCGTTGGCAGCACGCCTTGTTGAGACGATTCCGTAACTGAGTTTGATTTTATTCTGGTTGTGGGTGTTAATATGGTAGCAATTTCCTTTAGGCAAAGTCCCTCGTGCTCGTCGGTACCATCCCAGCACTCCTTTGTTCCATTACATTTGGCTTCCATGGGCAGACAAGCGCCATAACCGCATTGGAACTGATGTTGCTTACACAGTACCGTTTGGCACAAAGAAGTCAGCTCATCACTGCCATCATCACAGTCCTGTACGCCATTACATTTATCAGTGATGTTGACACACTGGCCCGACCAACACTTCATTTGTCCCCAACTAAAAGTAATAAATGCGTGTCAAATATTTCGGGTGTAGTTTGAAAGATATGAAAGTATAAATAGTTAAGATCTGCGTTTATAGACGTTTGGTACGTCTTCTTAGAAATTAACTCTCTAAAACACTTAACTGAATGAAAATTATCAACGATTCTTCTAAAAATTTTATGTAAGGCAATAAATATTGTCCCACAAGGCCATTTAAGTTTAAATGCTAGGTTAGGTTAGTCTGGTAGGCTCGGGAGCCACGTATACACCAGTTTGGAATTCCGTTACGCGGTTCGTGAGTCATCTTTCAGAATGCCAGTGCTTGACGTGAAATTCAATAGGTTCTGCCACCTGAATATCGACACCAAGTTTAAATATACATAAGTCCGAAATAAATTACTTGGTTAAATTAAACTAATTCGTGCAAAACTAACGCTCCATTAAAGTTTGACATTCGAAGAATGTTTTATAAAATTTTCACGAAGAAATATTTAATAATGAGACAAAAGCAGCAATCGAACGTTGCTTGGAAAAAGGTAGGCTTGCGGTGCCCCTCACAACTAGGTATTAAATCATCCGAAAAAAAAAAATAATGTTTATGAGGTAGATAATACCTTTCCCAAGGTTTTTCACATTTTCTGATGACTGAACGGGGTTTATTAAGCTTACCACCCGAAAAGAAATTACGGAGACCCTAAAAAATATATAATAAATGATCAGCACGCCTTGTTGAGTCGATTTAGTCATATCCGTCTGTCCGTAATCTTATTAAATTATCAATCTGCTTTTCCATTTCATCAGATACCTTCACGAAATGTGACATGAATTATTGTCCAAGGTAACGGTAGATTGGATCGCTATAGCATATGCTGCCATACAAACTGAAGTCCTGTATTTAAACTTTGGTTTTTGATGGGAATTCTATAGCTTCTTTCTTAAATTTTTTCCTGTTTTAGAGCACTTTGAAGGAAAACACTCAATTTTTAGCAAAAAAAAAAAAAATCGGAAAATACGCTATATGCAATATAAAGCGTTCGTAATTCAATTGAATTCTTCAAATATTATGCAATCAATTAAAAACTAAAATATGCAAAATAAAAAAAAAAAAATAAAAACTCCAACGGTCGGAAAATTATTTCTGCAGCTAGATAACTCTACAGCAATATATGAACGGGTAAATAGGATAAATAGGATAAAAAAAATTACCCAATACAATTCTTTCGTTTTGTTTCCTCATCTATCTCATCGCTCGGTAAATCATTGCGGCGTTTGCGACACCTCTCACTGTCCTCATCCGATGAATCCTCACAATCGTGAACACCATCACACAGCAATTCGAGTGATATGCATGCACCATAATCACATTGAAATGAAGCAAATGAGCATTGCATCGATTTGCAAGATGCTTTCGTCTCATCGGAACCATCGCGGCAGTGCCGGATGCCATCGCACAGATTTTCTGTTGCAATACAGCCGCCGGACTTACATGTCCACTCATCTCTCTCTGCACTGCACACTTTGGCAGCAATCGCTGTCCAAATAAAAAATCAAATAATTTATCAATAAAAGTAACAATTGATCTACCGAACACCAAATCTGATCGCAGCACCGTTTTTACCGCTACACGCACCACTATTCCAGCTGATACACAACGTGACGATCAGCAGCAAGCAAATTTGAAAGCTTGACATTTCGGAAATGTAATCAATACTTTTTGCATTTAATTCATAAATTCTTTTCGGTTTGATTATTTCTTTCGCTTCAAAATACTTCTTAGTCCGTTGGTTCGTGGAGCACTGATTGCACCAAAGGCACCACAAAAGCTTTACAGGCGGCTTGTTATCGGTTCGAGAGGAATTCGTAAATAACTTTTCATCGCGATTGTGTGTGTGGAGCGAATATTTGTGGAGAGTCGTTACACATAATATCATAAGGAGCTTTAAATCATAGGAGTATTTAAAAAAAAAAGTTATATATAAATTTAGCTTCTGGTATGCAAAATAAGTGTGACATATTTTTGAGTTTATGTTATTAACGAATTTAGCAATCTCATCTAAAACATAGAATATATCATGAAATGTATAGTATTTAGGCCGACTTTAGGGGCTTAACTTTTTATTATAGAGATAGAGATTGCTTATATCGTTCAGTTGTGAACAATTAATTTTTGTTTTGTTGAATGAAGCTTCAAACCTCACCTTTCCAACACTATATAGTATATAGCAATGCGATTGGTAGCGCTGGAGATATTCGTCTACAACGGCACTTATTGAGAAAATACGCAAAGACTTTTTCGACTACCCAATATGTATAAATTGTATTATAATTTATGTTTATGCCCATGCTGAACGTGTGGTCGAACTAAATTTCTTTGCAAAACTCTTTGACATATTAGCAACGTCCAACGAATGTTTGGTGAGAGACAGAAAAATTAATATCCTAAAATATTAGTCTTAACCCTCATACTACATAGAGTTAACATATTTATAAGATTTCATCAAATCTTTCTCATGTTAATACTTAGCCTCGAAGTAAGTTCGCCACCTTTGGTGGCCATTTGACCGACATTTTGTTAAAATGATAAAAGGCTTACAATTTTTTGCTTAACAAAAAAACAGAACTTTTTTGACCAACTGTAAGTGTTTTATTTCATTTTACAACCCGCTGTTCTTATTGGTGAACCCTTTATGTACTTATGTTCTTGGCGGGAAGCTTTACTGATAATATTTTTATACATTGGAATGAGATTTCTCTGGGAATTCCCAAGATAAATATAAATGAAATATTGTTTATAAATTAAACAGAAACAGAAATTAAGAAAGAAGAAGAAAGAAAGAAAATATAAATACTTACTTGTGCTCATACATAGCTATGTATATACATACGTACATATACGAGTATATACGTAGTTTTGTAGGTAATTTTAATATTTATTCAAATGTTTAAATAGAATAAAAGAAAGTCGGAAAGTTTTTTAATAATGCATAGAGTTGAAAGAATTTTTGAGAGGTTTTGATACAAGATTCGAATGACTGTTAGCGGGCTTCAGTCTTCAGATATGTAAGTCTTTCTGTAAAAAAAATGTTTTAAAATATCAAGCTGAATCCGCGGAGTTGAAAACAGTGAAACTAAACTATTTTAGCAATATTTGACTCCGAGTGTAAGCCAATGACTTCCTTTTTGTTAAATTTCTAAAAATCTCCAATGACTTCTTTAAATTTTTTTTTTCTAATCTAAACTTAGTATATTAAGATTGCCACGAAGTTGTTAACATCCAGAAGAAAACTTCGGAGACCTTATAAAACATATAATTATATAAATGATCAGTATGACAATGATCAGTATACGCGAACTAATCCCTCAGTTCATGAGAAATCGCTTTGAAATTTTGCACAACCTCCTTTTCTCTCCAAGAAGCTGCTGTCATATAAACAGAAATTTTGGAATCAATTGTTTGTATGGAAAACTTTTTCGTTTGGCGAAATATCTTCAAGTAATTGAGCATAGATTATTGTCATATCGCTACCAGGCGAACTGAATGCTTAGAATGAAGTCAATGAATGAAGAGTTCAGTTTTAGGACGCTTGAAAAGTCTACGTCTCCGACGTTGTGGCTAGGGTTTGACTGCCTTTTTGCCCTGGAGAATCATGTTTTTCGATAGAGAAACCGAAAATTCTTTCAGAAATAGCTTCGTATTTCTATGTTCATTATGCATGAATTGGCAACAGTAAACATTAGTTTAAAGAAGACTTTTTCCATAATTTTTATGCTTGACGGTCGAAATGGTTGATTCTACCCTTTACTTTGTTATAGACACTCTTTGATTGCAGTTAATAACCAAACACTTATTCCATCTGTTTGCTTCCGTTGAAGTATTTCAAAACTTGACCCATAGCAATTCGAAACTAAAAGTACTCTTTTAGAATCCATCCATGGATCATTATACTTATATCATTGAGCTGAAATGGAATGAAAGCCAGTCCTAACCAATTAGACAAAAAATTAGGAGGATTTGGTTTTTTTCAGCTAATTTTGCACTTCTAAAAATATTCCTGGTATTTAATCCAACTATAACTAAGTTGATTCAAACACATATTATTAAAGTTTTGTTCACCTAAAGGCTGTTTGTGAACCTAAAACGAAGTAATCTGGATAAAGTATATATAACAAAATATATATACATAAAAAAGATCGTGATGACAAGATCCGGGTGACTGTCTGTCCGTCCGACAAACTCTAGCTACTCGTATGCAAGCGTTAAGTAAGTAAAAACTAAGATATCTTGATGAAACTTGGTATACGTTTTTTTGGCACCAATGCCATAAAGAGTGGCATCCGTCGTTAGACTACTTTAGCTATAGTATTTCAACCAAATGCCCTCAAATAAAATCTTTTTGCCTTCTCGTCATACGGACGATAACCTCGCACACTCTTTTTATGACCGTTATGAAATCAATATATTATGGCTTAAAATGTAAAAATTAGGTACACAACCACGCCTATTTCTCTTATAACACCATTTAAAATTCCATCTTGTTCCTTTAATTATACAAATTAAACAAAAATAGTGTTTTTAAGGTATGTCATTCAAAGTTCACAAATTTTCTAATTCGGATCATAACTGTTCAAGCCCTTAGATACCGAAGTTTTTGACCCCAGTGCGTTGACGTTTTAACGACTACATCGATGAATAATAATAATAATTCAATTACTTGAAGATATTTCGTCCAAAAAGAGATATGGTTTCTCAAGCTATAACTGATCATATTTTTCTGGTAATAATATGTCGTAACGCCAATCATGAACAAAATCGTTTTTATGGCCAATATATATATCAGTAAGTTCATTTGTTATATTCATAAAATGGAGAAATGTTCTCTAGTATACTTAAATCATTTCAAAAATTAATGCAATCAGTCTAGACTCACTCAAGATTATAGTGGCTTAAGACTTTCCACGGTGTTAAACCGTTTAAGTTGGTCAAAATGTGTGCTATTTGAATGAAAGTGGACTTGTCAGTGATTGGCATTTCTATAGGGTTTCGTCAAGTGATGAATGTTGGATTCGTAAGAAACATTAATTAATATTAAGTTTTGCCAATAATTCTCCGTTTTTGGACTGCGCAAATTGTGTGTGTAAAAAATGTTCGGATACGATCGAACTTAGGCCTTCCTTACTTGTGTTTACATTTTGGCCAAGCGAGTGTTTCTTTGCAAGTTAGGACAAAGTACCCCCAGGTTTTATATAGTGAATGGACTTATAAAAATATGGTCTTCCATTTATTGGAGAGCATCAAAATGAGACTCAAAGTTCGGAAGACAAGCGCAGCCTGATATTAGACATTTCAGTAAGCGTCAGTTTGAAGCTCGAATATTTTCAGGTAAACGTGCATATGTATGTTTATAAGTACATACGTATATTATAGACGTAACGAGGACGTGATGGGTTTGCTTATTTTAATGTCAGCGGAAGCATTTCAGCGGTAGCCGGTGCATAAAATTTCGAAAATTTTCATAACGATGTATTGATGTTTGTATTGTATTTTTTTAAAAAACTTAAATATAATTTTAATGAAAGTTAAACTTCATCATCAATAGCAGTGCTTTGTTAAACTTGTTCCGATGTTTGTTATAGGGTCTAGGCGCTCGTCTGTAGTGCTTAATATTTCGTCACGCGTACACTGGAATATGTGCAACCTTCCTTGCAACTAAACCGCCGGCGAAGTTAATACTAACAAACCATGTAGCATAAAAAATATTACATTAACATAATATATACATATATATAAGCCAGATGAGTGAGTAACAACAAATATGTAAGTTAAAGTTGCCAAGGCGAATAAAATAGTAAAAAAAATGTTAGATGCTGAAAACTGTACAGCTAAAAAACGAATCTGCACCTAAAGCTATAAGTGCATATAGCTAGTCATCTATGTACTTACTTATATAAAAACATATACATATGTAATTGCATATGTAATTTAATACACCCAGCAAACAATCGCCGTGTGAATGCTGCACTCTTAATTTGCCATAAAAAGTCTGAAGTTTGAAAGATCACAAGAGTAGTGATAAGCAACGGATTAAGGGTATACAGGGTAGGCCATTTAAAGTTGACCCATTTGTTTCTAAAAAAAAAAAAACAAAAGAAAACAATGTTTTTTGTTCATTTCAAAAATAATTTATTTTGGTCCAAGGGGATTTGTTTCAGCTAATATTTAAAAATTAGATCGCGTAAATGGGCACCTTTAGCTTTGACAGCTAAATGCACTCTTTTTTCGACATTTTCCATGACTTTGGCCAATGTTTCGGATGATATGGCGGCTGTTTCACGTCGAATGTTGGCTTTCAGTTGAGCTAAGGTCTTTGGCTTATTAGCGTATACCTTGGATTTCAAATAACCCCACAAATAAAAGTCTGGTGGCGTCAAATCTGGTGATCTCGGTGGCCAGTCAACATCACCATTTTTCGATATCAATCGCCCGGGGAAAAATGGTCGCAATAAATTGATTGTTGGTCGAGCCGTATGGCATGTAGCCCCGTCCTGTTGAAACCAGAAGTTATCCATGTCATTTTCGCGAATAATGGGTATCACAAAATCCGTTATCATGGCTCGATAACGCTCACCATTGACTGTTGTCGTGGCTCCATCATCGTCTTCGAAAAAATAAGGTCCGATGATCATATTCGCGCAAACACCGCACCAAACTGTTACTTTTTGGTCGTAAAGAGGCTGTTCTTCAATTAATTGAGGATTTTCGGTGGCATAAAATCGGCAATTTTGCTTGTTTACGCCTCCATTCAACGAGAAATGTGCCTCGTCTGACATGATGAGTTTTCGCCAAAAGTCAAGTTCGTTTTCAGCCATTTCGATGGCCCATTTGCCAAAATTAAGGCGTCGCGGATAATCAGCTGGGTTTAGTTTTTGTGCCATTTGAATTTTATATGAAAAAATCTTCAAATCTTTATGAATTATGCGTCGGAGAGTGGTGCGAGAGATGTCTAATTCCTGAGAGCGGCGATAACTCGATGTCGATGGAGTCTCCTCAATACTGGCTCGTACAGCTTCGATATTTTCATCAGAACGTCTTGTGCGTTGTCTGGATGCATGACTGGCATTACTGAGATTACCGGTGTTCACAAATTTTGCGTATAAAGACTTAATTGTGTTCTTAACTGGAGCACTTTTCACTTTATTTTTTTTGCGAAACGCACGTTGAGTTAACACAATTGAAAAGTTATTTTGAATATAAAGCTGAACAATTTCAGCGCATTCTTTTGGAGTGTACTGTTCCATGGTATAAATTGTCTTCAAATGACGCTTCTAACGCGGTGTGACATTAGCCGATTTGTCAGCGCTGTTAAAAGTTACAGCGTTGCCAGATGGGTCAACTTTAAATGGCCTACCCTGTATAATTGATCTAAATAAGCACAAAGTCACTGATTTAGATAACCTTAAATTATGCACTTTCCTCACCTGATGATATTCAAATCCCTGCCACGTGGATGTTGCCACTATTTGTAGCGATTTGAAGTACAATGTTTATTCCATTCAATCATTTATTTTCTGCCGTGACTTTTGGCTGAGGTCCTCTCTATTGAGATCGTCTTTGTAACTCTCCAAAGATTAACCTGAAAATGTTCACAAAATCCGGGATTTTTAAGTGATTTCATCGGAGTTGAAATATACAGAGGTTAGGTTAGGTTAGTCTGGTAGGCCAACAACCCACGCATAGACGAGTTTGGTTCTTTGCAATATCAAATGAAGTAAAGAGAAAGTAGTCCGCACAAGCGAATCAATGTTTAGTATATACCGTTCGCACGATGGTCGGGTTTACGGAACCCGAACGGACCCGGATGTCTGTGAGACTAAGTGCGGGAATATTCTCTGCCGCCAAAACAATGATATTTCTTTGGTTATGAGGAACTATTTACGAGTATGCATATGTTCATTAAAAAGTCATGGTTTTAAGTGTAGCCTCAGCAGGCTGTGGAACTTCTATAAAAAAATCAAACATGTTAGCTTGTCTAGAAAAGGAACCTTCCGAAACAAACGCCAAAATATTTACCAGTATACATACTTCATTACCGAAATATCCAACGATTTATTAGATCATAAAGGCCAATTTTATCTACCACCTTTTAGGTTTGCAAATAAAGTTTGAAAACTTCGGTAAGTCAGTCAAGTTCGAAACTAGAGTAAAGTACTCAGTGCAGCTGTTTTAAAAAAGATCCTAGCAAATTCCTTTAATAATGATTTTTAACAGCTGAGTTGTGGACCATCATCGGGGCTCCCTTGCCTTGAAATATGTTGAAATATTCTAATAAAAAATAATAAAGAAATGACAGATAAATCAAGCTATCGGTTCAAAAAACTCCGAAGACAAATGCTAACAAACAGAAATGTAAATAACATGGTTCGACTAAAGACCAAGGACTAATTTGAATTTCAAGTAAATGTATGTACATAATGAATTTGAAAATACAAAGAAAGCATATGAAAATTTCAAACCCAGTGGACTTCGCTTAGACAGAACCATTGAAAGCAGTTGCCTGAAAGTATGCCGCTAGTTCGGCGGAATGTCTGAAGGTATGCGCTCCCAAGTGTTGAAATCTTGACTTCCCAAACGTTTGGCAGTCAAGAAGGAAATGTTGAGTTTTTTCCACCTCACCTTCTTCCATACGCACATCTGCAAATAGCGGTTCTGGGGTGACTTTCCTTGCTAGCTCATCAGCTTTGCAATTTCCTGATATTCCACCGTGGTCCGCCACCCATACCAGTCTTAAGACACTCGATGCAATTAACAGCGAGATTAGACACTCTTCGACCAACGCTGAACGCACTTTAAAATATCATTCATCTAATAAATTTTGAATAAAATGACAAGAATGTTTACCACTGACTAACGGATCCTTTCGGCTGCCTGGGCAACATTCAGTGTACGCACTTGTAAATGTTTATTAGTGAACTAATATATAAAAATAGGCCCACGCATAACTTTAATCGCATTGAGTATGTGTGCGTTGCGATAAACAAAAACGAAAAAAAAACGTGAAAAATGAAAAACAAGGACAATAAAAATAAAAAAACTAAGCAAAAGTGCAAAATTTTTGCAAAAATACAGCATAACAACAAAAGCACAAAACATGCATGTTAGACACACAAATGTTAGAAAGAGAGAGAGCGTATGAATCAAAGCACATGAGCGCACAAAATCCGCACAAGAGCGACTGCGAAAGTCAACGAAAGCAATGGTATGAGTGTGGGAGTGGTGCGCGGGGCGAACGGCTGTGCGGGGGTGGTGCGGCGTTGGTAAATTGTGCGTTCAGTTGTGCGGATGGGCCTACAAAGTGTGAAAGTGCGAATATGCGGCGGAGATGTAAAGAGAACGGGGACACGTGAAAGAGTTGCACAGGCAGAAGATGAGTGCAAGCGAGAACGCGCCAAACTGAAATGTAAATTTGTGGCATTTTTAAGCTTTTTAGCCTATTTTTAATATTAATTAAAACAAATGCAAACACACACACACACACGTGCGCAAATTTACAGGCGAATAGGTGTCATGCGTGCATAGGCGGCATTTGTGCATAGAGCAGCCGAGGCGGGAGGCGTGAGGCGTGAGGCGTACAGCTGTACTGCGGCGTGTTCTGAGTGTGTGTGTGTTTAGTTGGCCAAAGTGTGGGAAACGCGCAACGCCACTTGCGGTCCATTTCTGTTTTGTGTATGTGTATATATGTATGTATGTATGTATGTGTATAGTTGGTGTGTAGCGTTGTGCAGGCGTGGGTGCATTTGGCTAGTAGACTATTTTGCACATCATATAAACAGCTATTATAGCCCTTTCCCCGTGCTTTGGCTGTGCGTAAGTGTGTTCGTGATTGTCTATTTCCGCAGCCTCGATTTTACCCGATGATTGCGCTAAATGTGCATAGCTGCAAGCAAAGTGTAAAAAATTTAATATTTCAGCTGAGCATAATATAGCACGGACTGACTAGTAAGGCAATGGCTGAGCCGAAAAGGTAGTTGCAAATCGGCCAACAAATAATCAAACCTCTGGGTCAACTTGACGATATGAATTAACTTTAAGCTAAAAGCGTCCAGCATAAAAGCACACACACTTAACTAAGCGAAAAGGCTGACTTACCACAACAGCTTTTTGTATGTATATTCCGGAGTGCTTGATGGACAAAGAAAGTGTCGGCGAGGCGACTGTAGAGAGGTGAAAGGCGGCGCGCGAATGCACCAAAACAAAAAGTAAATAAAACCATTAGGAAAGCTTTAAGAACGGCTGCAGTGCAATATTTTGTATCCGTAAAACTTGAATTGGTTTTACTTATTCTCGTTTTGGGGGACAACATGGTGTATTATTTATTTAGTCATGGGTGCGATACTCCAAACTGTTTATTTTTTTATTTTTTATTTTTTGTATATTTAATTTATGGTTAGAATCTGTTTAAATAAAAAAAAATCATGAACAAACATCTAAACAGGTTTTACATATTTTTCTTAAGCGAGGGACAGTAACCAAAGTTGTCGAACCCTAGAATTAAAGGTCGATTGAAAACAGCTTTATGTTTGAGAATAGACCTAAAATAGAAAGCCAGTGTCGGTCCAACACAGTACCCGACTCAACCTTGAATTGACAACTACATATATACAAATATTACTTTAAGTTTGTGTGCGAAATAAAAATACTTTTGCGCAAAAAATTTACTGCGTTGAAATGTATAGAATTAATTAAAATAAAAAAAGGAAAAAACGTTTATTTCGGTTCCACCGAAGCCTTAATACCCTTCACGAGGAAAAAATTGCACAGCCAATAGTTTTTCCATTTCATTGTTTAGCACCAGTTCGAGATTTCAAATTTAGCAAGGTCCCACTCCAACTGGTCTTTCCAACGCAGTAGAGGACTTTCTCTTCCTCTGTTTCCCCCAGCGAATACTTTCAAAGCTGGAGCATTTTCATCCGTTCGGACGGCATGATCTAGACAGCGTCTCTTAATTCGCAGAATTATGTCAATGTCGTCGTACATCTTGCATCGAGTGCGGTATTCGCCGTTGCCAATGCACAAAGGATCATAAATTTTCCGCAGAACCTTTCTCGCGAAAACTCATAACGTCGGCTCATCGGTTTTTGTCATCGTCCACGCCTCTGCACCATATAACAAGACGGGGATGATGAGTCATATGTAGGGTTTTGCCTTCGTTTGTCGGGGGAAGAATTTACTTTTCAATTTTCTACTCCGTCCGAAGTTAGATTTTGAGGTTGATGTTATTGTTGGTGTTAATGCCAGTTCCAAGATAGACAAAATTGTCTACGACTTCGAAGCCATTACTATCAACAATGACGTGGAAGCCAAGTCGAGAGTGCGACGGCTGTTTGTTTGATGACAGGTGATATTTTATCTTGCCCTTGTTTACTACCACACCCATTTGCTTCGCATCCTTAACTAGTATGATGAAAGCAGACCTAAGGGTGTGGTTGTTGAAGCCAATGATAAGAATATCTTCGGCGTACGCCAGCAGCTGTGCACTCATATAAAAGATTTTACCTGTTGATTAAACACTGCAGCAGTAGGTTGAAGAACTCGTCCAATGGGGAGACGCTTTGTCTGAAATCTTGTTTGGTATCGAACGGCTCGGAGAGTTCCTTTCCGATCCTGACGGTATTTTTGGTAGTTCGTATTAGATTTGCGGGCATACCACACTCAGATGCACCTCATTCAGGGTATAATAATAATGGTAAAAAAGAAAGTGATTGGAAAGACAGTAAATGCAAAAAATATAAACAAACGAAAATTATTTCCAACAAAAACGCTAAAAATTTTGCAAAAACAACTGCTGCGAAACGGGTTAAAGGCAGACGTGTACGTTGGGAAAATAAATACGCGTACATACATACAAATATTTACAAGCGCATGCACATACACACATGCTGAGCATATACATACGTACAATATGTATGTATGTGTATGAACGAGTAGCTTTGCGCATTTGTAGTTTTGCTTAGCTTTTTGTTGCATATACGCACCGTGGCCCCGCCGCAAATAGAAGCAAGTACGCACACGTGCGCGTGTGTTTGGCTGTTTGCGCGTGTATGCTGAGTCACACACACACACAAACGCAGCCAGGTAGGCACGCACAGACACATCGCTACGCTGCGCTTAATTGTAACGACCAATACATGAGCGGCGGGCGCCGCGCTGCCCCTTCGGCGGACAACTCAAAAAGCCGCTGACTGGCCAACCGCTGCTCTGTCCCACTAGTTTGTGTGTTTGATTTTTATTGGCATATAATTTTATTTAAATTCGTTTATTGTGGCGAGTGCGCGCCGCATGCTTTTTACACTATTTTTATAATTTTTAGCTATTTTTATTGGACAGACTTTTTATTTGATTTGTTTTATTCTTTTTGGTTTTTTTGTTTTTTTTTTGTGTTTTGCGTTTGAATTTCCTGATTTCCCACACCTAAAACACGCGCTTATTTTCGCTGCAGTATACACATTTTAAGCGTGCGGGCAGCACAAAACAGGCATGGCAATGAAAATAAAAATGGCAGAAAAATATGCAAACCAAAAAACAACAAAAAAAAAAAAACATAAAAAACAAATATAAATAATTAAAGTTCAAACAAATATGATTTTGCTAAAAAAAATCAATTTAATCGCAATGCTGGGCTTTCTGGCCTATGGCGAAATATAAAATGCACGCACAGTACTGTACATTTGTATATATAGTTTTAAATACTGCAAGAGACCTATATTATATAGATATATAGATATACATAGCTACATATGCGTATTATGTGCAAATATGTTCTATGTGTACACATTTTTTATGCCGCATTGTCGTAATTATTTAAGTACAGTCACCAACTTTCGACAGCACATTTCTGCACGCAAGAAAAACTCCGTTAATTGATTGAAATTTGTAATTAAATACTGCACACTTCGCTGTTAATTAACTATCTTGCAATTCATCTCCACTTTTTTATGTGCCTTTGTCCTTTTTGCCAACAAATAAGACTTTTATTCTTAAAGTGAAGCAAAGTTGGTACTACTACAAGAAACCTTTCGGTCTGAAGCTTGAAATTTTAAAGCGACTTACATACATATCTCTCGATCGACGAAAAGTGAGATCGAAATGCATAGTATCGAAAAGATTAAGCATTCACGCTAAATGCTTCTGGATGTTGTACTTGAGGGTGCGCGCATAACCGTGGGTCTCAAGACCTAAGCTTTAATGAACGCGACAAGGATTGGGCAGAGCCTGAAAAATGGTTAATTTTGGCAAGTCACTCTGAAAATAAGCTAAAAAAGAATTGAATTTCCAACATCCAGTTTTAATATACATACAGGGTTTGTCCGGGATGTAATAGGACTGAGTCGATTTAAAAAAAATTATTGAACTAATCGTTACAATTATTTGAAAATTTTCAAAATTAGCTCCTTCTGCGTCGATACAGCGCTGTCAGCGCGATTTCCAAGCACTGAAGGCATCACGAAAGGCATTTTCTGGAATAGCTTTGAAAGTGTAGGTGTTTCTGTTGTCTCAAAACTATTACCATTCATCGGCCTCTTCAGGAAGGAAAGCAATAAAATGTCCGGGGGGACAACATCTGAGCTGTAGTACGACTGCGGAAGCGTTAGGATACCGCGTTTGGTTAAGTAGCTGTTCACAAGAAAGGCAGCGTCAGCCATGCGTTGTCGTGGGGCAACTTCGACTCGACTGCGATGTCTTGTCGGACAATTGACTCTTCGTTTGGGTCTTTTGAGGACTTCCACGTTAAACTTGGCGTTTCTTGTGGTCTCCCAGCACGGTCTTCATCAGCGACCTCTTCCTGGCCCTCGAAAAAGGCTTGGTGCCACCGAAACACACCACTTCTTGCTAAAACAACATCTGGGTAAGCCTGCTTGATGGGTATTCTAGTCTACAAATTAAAAAATCGATTTTTTTTTTCCATTTTCAAAGTTTAACTATTCAAGAATATGTGTACAAGAGGATTTTTCAAAATTGAAATGATTTTCTGAGATAATGGAATTTTTCTGACCCGGCATCCAAATTGGTTCGACCAGAACGCGAAACTTTAAACGCGTTTTTCTCAAAACTGACTTTTTCAGAACGATGCCCACGATTTCTCAGGTTCTACTGGACCGATTTACTTGCAATTTTGATAGAGTCTTCTTTATTTTTTATTTTCAATCTTTTTTTTTAAGTTCGACATAGTCGGAAAAAGTGATCAAAAATTTTTTTTTTCAGGCAGTCGCCATTTTGTGAAAAAACATGTTTCCCACTTTTCCGTAGTTCCGACCATTGCGACATTATTCTACATTAATAATCTTTTTTTTTTTTGGGTTTCAGATAACTAGGAGGGTTGAAATCATGGGCATGGCCACGTGGAAGTTTTTAGAGGCCCCCCATTTCGTCAGCTCATAATTTTTGAAATTGTTTACTTTTTTTGGTTTTTAATTTTTTTCTCTACTCTTCTAAAATTAATAAATAACTAATAAAAATGTATAGTAAAAATATTAATTGCCTTTTTTTTAACGACACTTTAAAAATTACCTGAAATTCATGCTTCTAGACTAGAATTCCCCCCTATAATTGCGTACCTCTGCTCTAACGAACGCTGTATTCTCGGTTTGCACCACTCAGAGAAATACGTCTCGCGAAAATGTTTGTTCTGACTATCTCGATGCTTGGAGCCAACTGGCCAGCCGCTTGTTCGTTAGCTAGGAACGCTCTCTACCGAATCCAATCGGTGCGCTCACGTTCCGAAGTACAGTCGCGCCGGAAGAAAATCAGTTCTATTACTTTTCATATGAACGCATAATATTCGACCGAATAGACCACGTTCAGCACGCGGTGGAGAAAATATAGCAGCCACGAAGATCATAGAGTGTCGAATCGGCGCCGTTTGACGCAACATGGAGTGACGTATGGAATGACTTGGCGCATTTTACGTCGAGATTTTATATTGAAAACGTACGAAATATAAGTAGCTTGTGCAAAAATTTAAGCTGCGTCACCTTCCCAAGCCACATCGTCTACGTATACAAGCAACATTGCCGCAATTGAGACGAATTCAGAAATTCAAGAGCTGTAATTTCAACCAGAAAAAACAAACGGTTTGGTGTGGTTTGTCAGTTAGTGGAATCATCAAGTCCATATTTCTTCAAAAATGAGGCCGGTGAGAACGTAACCGTAAATGGCGACCATTATCGCGCATAATAACCGAATATTTGATGCCTGCAATTGAAGCCTGCGATCTCAGCGACATTTGGTTTCAACTAGGCCATGCCTGTTCCCACATATCGCATAAGTCAATGTATTTAATGAGAGAATACTTCAGTGAGCAAATAATTTCACTTTTGGGGCCGGCCAGAATTGGGTGATATCACACCGTTGGACTTTTTCTTGTGGAGATATGTAAAGTCTAAAGTCTAAACGGACAATCCCGCTTCGTTTCAGATCGTGGAACAAAACATCATGCGTTACCAGTAGAAATGCTCCAACCAGTCATTGCAAATTGGACTCAACGGATGGACTTTCGAATGATAATAAACATTCACCATTAAATTTGAAGTTTCTTCCGTATAGGACTGCCACGTCTACACTTATACTATTATACAAATGAAATTGAACAATTGAAAAGAGTTTCTCCAACCCAGTGTCACAAGTGTTCATTCATATATATGACCACAGTACGTTCAGTTGTAGCTTAGCTATGAGACAATTTAGCGAAGGTGTACAATTGACCAATTTTTCACCATACCGCCGGTATGAGAAATAATCGCTATAAAAGTGTTCGACATATGTACATTGCACTCAAAGTTATAACCTTTACTTCAATATCACCTAAGCTCGTATTACGGTTTTCAATTCAACTGCATTTTGGTTGAAGTTTTGCAATTCGATAATATCGATATCAGCTTGGCTCGTCACAATAAGTGTGCGTTGAAGTGCTGTGAAATTTGAATATTTGTGTAGCGGTTTTGAACTTTTTTTATTTTTAAGTAGGGGGAAGCATCAAAAGACGGGGTGCGGAACTTTAATCCGCTAAACCCAACCTACTCCCAACTCCAGACTCACCCATGGAACCACCTAATTAAGTATTAGTTTATGGGAGTGATAAGACATTTAAGTCTCTTCTATGGCCTATTCTGATTTATATGCCGCTTTGCTGACAGCTCTCCAGTTCTCAGTGGACTGACACATGAGTGTCGTAAGATTTTCCACCGTAAAACTACCATCGAGTGTAGTTTTAAGTTTTTCCCTTGCACTTATAAAGCGCGGGCAATAAAAGAAAACATGCTCAGAGTCTTCACAGCACTCTGAACACGTCGGACAATTCGGACTAATGTCGTGCTGGAATCTAAAGCATCCATGTCCACTTAATATTTGGGTTAGGTGGAAATCCAGGTCCCCATGTCGTCGGTCGATCCAGGAATGGATATCCGGTATGAGCCTGTAGGTCCACCGTCCTTTGACTGAGGTTTGCCATCGCTGCTGCCATAAAGTTAAGCTTTACACTCTCTCTCTTCTTTTGACTCCTGTGGTTGGCTCTGATAATTTGTACACTCGCTCATATTCGTCACCCTGGATGTCAATGGGCATTATACTGGCTATTTCTTCAGCAGCATCGCTTGAAATTGTACGGAAAGCACTGACAACTCTTAGTGCCGACAGCCTGTGTACTGTGTTTATTTGTTTGACATATGCTTTGATGCCTAGCGCCTGGATTAGACTCTGTACCAGTGTGATTGACTGAAATATCCAAAAACTACTACGGCTGTAGTTGAACATCACTGCGTTTATTTAGGAAAAATATTAATAAATAATAAGAAAATGCGTAAAATTTTGGTTTATTTCTTTTAATATAATTTTAAACTATTTTAATCAGTCCTTTTCCGTTTCAATCCAAGCAAAGCAAACAATTTGTTAAGTTTGTTTGTTTGAGTTTGTTTGCTTGAGTTCCAAAGTAAACAGGACTTAAAAAAAAATAACAAATGGTTTTTCGACAAAATCAATTGCTGCAATGATCCATAATCATGTCGAACGAGTGTTTTAGCTCTTTGGCCGGTATGGCGGCCAGCATGACGGTGCAACCCTTTTGAATGGCTTCTACGTCTGCATAATGCTTTCCTTTCATGGGTAAATGCATTTTTTTCGAAAAGCAAGAAGTCGCACGGTGCCAATCAGATGAATACGATTAATGGTTAATGATTAAAATGTGATTTTTGGTCAAATAATCGGTGAAAAGCGTCGATCGAATGTTGGATTCTGAGCAATTTTTGGTCGTTAGTCAATTTGTGCGGAACAAGCCGTGCACACACCTTTCGTAAGCCCAAATGTTCGGTCAAAATGCGATAAAACGATGTTTTGGAGGTGTTCAATTCCATTTCCAATCATCGCCATAAACTTGTTTCATCAATTGAAACGTTTCGGTAAAAGTTTTACCAATTTTAACACAAAATTTAATGTTGGCTCTTTGTTCTCACTTTCGCACCGATAACACAAATAAACTGACTTAAAACGTAATAACTTCACTTCCAACCAATGAAATGTCATGATATTCTCACTGGACAATCGATAAAGATAGCAGATTCTAACACGCCAGTCGACATATAGATGCCGCCACCAGGGGGCGCTAGATTCAAAAAGTCTGGTTTACTTTGGAATTCCCCTGTAATTTGGAAACAGTAAAAATAAAATTACTGGTTCGATCAAAGAGAGTCGGTACAATCTACTATTCTTAGAAATATTATTTTTGAATGAAGGTAAAATTATTTAAACTGAAATCATATCATTTAGTCAAAAAACAAAATGATTCCTTACTTAAAAGAAAGTTACTTGTGAGTCTGCAACAAAAGTTATTTATTCAATGATGAAAAAAACTTTGCCTTACTTTGTGTTAGGAAGGTTTGACTGATCACGACGGCCTTTTCTTATGCGAACGCGCTAAACAAATAATTTTGTGTAAAATTGTTGATCAGTATAGAAAAGGATTTCCTCAACCCGGAAAGAAACAAAATTATATTTCAATGTTACCAACTGTTGGATCAAATGCATCGTCGAGTACCACATGCCAATGTAGTTTCAAGGTACTCCTTTGGAAGCTCGTAGGAACTTATCAAACCTTTTTATAATAGTGTGTTTGGCCGTATATATTCGAAAATATTAGCTCTGAAATTTGTTGCATAATAAATGACTTTTTCGCCAAAGCCAAAATTAATCCTAACAATAAAATTGAGGAACTGAAATAACGCGATCAATGCGAATTATTTCATAAAAGCGACCAATTATAACACGCTCGGTATTGTGCTACAGGCGAAATATAATTTGAGGGTGAAGTTGTAAATAATTTTTGCTACAAATATTCAAACTACCGTTACAATTTGTCTTCAGCCAATCATGAAATTCAACGGGTGAACACTTATTCTACAAATTCAACTTCTAATTGGTTCAATTCTGCTCTTGAACGTCATATCTCCACGAATATTTCGACTAGTGTGAAAATCTCAATCAGCCGCCAAGTCGAGTGTCTTATTAATTATACCCTGAACAGGGTATATTAACTTTGTCACGATGTTTGTAACACCCAGAAGGAAGCGTCGGAGACCCTATAAAGTATATATATAAATGATCAGTATGTTGAGCTGAGTCGATTTAGCCATGTCCGTCTGTCTGTCCGTCTGCCCGTCTGTCTGTATATATACGAACTAGTCCCTCAGTTTTTAAAATATCCTTTTGAAATTTTGTAAACGTCATTTTCTCTTCAAGAAGGTGCTCATTTGTCGGAACGGCCGATATCGGACCACTATAACATATAGCTGCCATATAAACTGAACGATCGGAATCAAGTTCTCATATGGAAAACTTTCGCATTTGACAATGTATCATCACCAAATCTGGTATAGACTATTTTCTAGGGCAAAGATGTAATATCCGAGAAAATTGTTCAGATCGGTTAACTATAATATATAGCTGCCATACAAACTGAACGATCGGAATCAAGTTCTTGTATGGACAACTTTCACATTTGAGAAGATATATTCACGAAATTTGGTATATATTATTTGCTAAGGCAACAATCTAATCTGCGAAGAAATTGTTCAGATCGGTTAACTATAGCATATAGCTGCCATACAAACTGAACGATCGGAATCAAGTTCTTGTATGGACAACTTTCACATTTGACAAGATATATTCACGAAATTTGGTATATATTATTTTCTAAGGCAACAATGTAATCTCCGAAGAAATTGTTCAGATCGGTTAACTATAGCATATAGCTTCCATACAAACTGGACTCATAGTTACTAACAGAAATGCACCTGTGAAGGGTATTTAGCTTCGGTGCAACCGAAGTTAACGTTTTTTCTTGTTTTAAGCCATCTTCGCATTGCTGATTGCTTTGTGTTGGAAGTTATACGGCCAAACATTACACTACCCAACAAATTTGAGGGAAAATTTTGAAACTGCTGTGCCAAGTGGTCTACGCGGTATTTGAGGTGCCTTGGTTATGAACTTTTGATTTTTTAGATCGAGAAAGCTATGGATTTACATACATTTATTGATCAGAATGACGAGGCGAACTCAATTCCTAGTGACTGTCTGTCCTACGCGATCGATTTCCACCAAACTTGGTAGTTAATATTATCCTGACATTTTTACATGACAGTGCGAAAGTGGGCGAAATAAAAAAACAAACACGCCTACTTCCCATTTAACGAAATTGTATATTCTATCTGATTCTTCTACACAAATCAAGAATCAATGTACAAGTATACATATACATATATATATTAAAGGGTGTCCGACGTTTCCTCCGTGGTGTTAAAAAGTTCCTGGCAAACTTAACATGTTCAGAGCCTTTTCGACAGTGTGAAATGAGTGATTTCAAATTATAACACCCGAGCAATATTAACCGAATTCGGTTGGTAATATTATCTTGACATTTCTATGGTGCAAAATATGTCAAAAACCACGCCTACTTCCATGTAACACAGTGTCATTTCATATGATTCTTTCATTTTCCAGGATGAAAATCGAACCAGTAAATGTATCGGAATAAAACTTTGCACAAATAATATCTTTGCGGTCTGCCACTTTATGACCAAAAACTGGCCAAATCGAACCAAAAAAACTAAGGCTCAAATACCGAATATGAACGCCAGTTCCTTTTGCGTACTTTCCCCCGCAAATTTCTGTTAATCTGTTAGACATATATAGATTCGTACAAAATCCTTTTCTGATAAAAACATGCTTTATGTCAAAAATGGGTTGAATCGAGTCTGTACTTCCCAGGCCCCCATTTACACAATAAATAATAATGATTTTCGAATTTTACCCTTAGCCGCCACATAACAAAACGTCCGACTAGTTTTGCACCTCATATACGTTCAGTTGGTATGTGAGGTATCTAAATGAAACTCAGACAGCATAACTTTCTGTTAATAATAGTGGTAATGCCAAAAATAGTTAAAATGGGTTAAATATTGCTATATTATATTACTTATCCTATCTCCCATATACCTAGTTAATATTAGATTTTCAAACTTTATACCATATACTACAGCGGGAGGCCGAATAACTGTCGCACTTTTTCGAAGAAACATTAAACGTTCGCGTAAGTGTACACTGTACAGGTTTTTGTTACCGTTACATTTTTGCGTTCCTTATTTTAATTAATTGAGTACTTTTTTGACCTGATCAGTAGTTCTTAAAATTTGTGAGTGATGGAAGCAAAAAGAGACTTAGTGCAAAAATTACATTTGCAAGGCAAAACGACAGGCGAAATTGTTAAATTGCTGAAAGACTTTGATGTAAACCGGAGATTTGTCCAACGCACTGTGGCTCGGTTTAAGAGAACTGGAAGGGTTAAAATATCCAAAAAACCTGGACGAAAAAGAAGTATAAGAAAACCTGAGCTGGTGAAGAATGTGCGTGAAAGGATAAGGCGAAATTGTGCTAGATCAGCTCGAAATCTAGCCAAAGAGCTGAAGGTGAGCCGGAAAACCATCCGAAATGTTCTGAAAGAGGACTTGGGACATAAACCTTACAAAAGGAAGAGGATTCATGGCCTTACGGAGCGTCAGAAGAAAATGCGACGGGAAAGAAGTGGTTTATTGCTTCAGCGGCATACAAGTTGCAATATTGTGTTCTCTGATGAAAAACTATACATATTTCAAAAAAGTCACAATCCCCAGAATGAGGGCGTGTATGCAACAAGTATGCAGGATATCCCAACAGATAAATTAGCCGTTCAGAGATATTAAAACAGAACGTCTGTCATGGTATTGGGGGTCAAATCCAAAAAAGGCAAGCTCCCGCTCCTTTTTATTGAGAAAGATGTCAAAATCAATGCATAATATTATTTGGATGAAGTGCTTGTCAATCATTTTTACCCTCATGCATCTGAGCTCTTCGGCAACGAACCATATTGCTTCCAGCAAGACTCTGCTCCGGCTCATAAAGCAAGAATTGTTCAGCGCTGGTGCAAGGATAATTTGCCATGTTTTATTCCCATTGATGAATGGGCTCCATCTTCTCCGGATCTGAACATATTGGATTTCAGTATATGGGGATACATGCTTGACAAATTAAAAAATTTGAAAAACATAAGATTGAATCAATTCAAACGTTTTTTAATCAAAATTTGTGACGAAATTCCGGATGAAGTGGTGCATGCCGCCTGCAATAGTTTTCAGAAACGTTTGAAGCTAGTAAAAAAATCAAAGGTGAACGATTTGAACTTAAGCAGTTCTAATGTAAGCCAACAGTATTTATAATAAATAAAATTGTTTAATTGCTCAAAATATCAAAAAATAAACTTTTTCCACAAAAAATAAAGCGCGACAGTTATTTGGGCTTACCCTGTATATACATATATCGGTCTTTACACAGTTAAGGGGAGCAAATTATATATTATTTTAGTGAAATTAAGTGAATAAATTCAAGCCTTGGTCTAAATCTCATATCCCTTATATATCCAACTCAATATCTTAAATTTATCCTCTTATATATAAATTTCATAAAATGTATCTCATTCCAAAATGATTTAAATATAAATTTAGCTGCGCGAAGTAAAATATAGCAATAAAAATAGGTGAGCCTATGACCAATATGGAACTTACATAGGCAAACCTGATGTTACAAAATTCATCCAACAATGATGAATTCTTTCGAAACAACTTTTAATACAAAGTTTTGCCAACCCCTGAAGGTAATTCACTGGCTTTGATCCTTGCAAGTTGCAATTGTTTAAAATGCCGATTTCTTGATAAAGCAAATATTCTAACCGAACTCTGTTAAGAGATCTCTCACTAAACATAAAATGAAATTCCTCTGATTTTTAAATTCGGTATACAAAAGTTAGGAGAAAGAAGGCTGAAATTTCTTTACAAAGTAAAAGGAGCAGACCGCTTTTCATTTTCGTCACAATCAGTGAGCTCAAGTCTAAAGGATCCTTCATCTCGAAGTAGTAGACTTGTTGCCACTTCCGCTCGGTAAAAAAATATTTTGGTAGTCGAAAAAGTATGTTCGTATTTTGTCAATAGATGTCGTTGCAGTGCTGCTAGTTACATTGGGTCATACCACATAGTGTTGGAAAGGTAAGATTTTAAGCTTTATTAAACCAAAAATTCGGGGAAGTTGAAAAAAAGTTATAGAGTGAATGGGTGAAAATAATAAACGAATTCGCTATATTTTGAAATTTTTGCATAAAAAGGCAAGAATGCTAAACCAGCCACCAAAGAAATTTGTGAAGTTTACGGAGACGATGCAATAATGGTTCGCTTGCTTGTTCTGGAAACTTCGAAATTTCGATTTACACTGGTGAAAGTTTTACACTGGTGGAATAATGTCTCTAGCCGAAAATTGCTAAAAGTGGTCGACCAAAATATATATTTGATTATTTATTTACTATTATAAATAAAAAAAAAAAAAGTTAAAATGTGATTAGAAATACTGAAAGACCTTTTAAACTACCAATATTCCTATGGAAGCCTCAAATTTTATTAGTTGTATCTTACAACGGCCTCTTTTACCATTCATCCCACTATGCGTTGACTCACCCAGAAAATTAGCCTTGGAGCTCCCCTGCCGGATATATAGCAATGAACACATAAAAGCACAAAATTTGATTTTGGATATATGTCAAACATTTTTAATTAAAAGTCAATAAAATAGTTTGGGACTTAATTTACTGTTGTTGTACCAGAGTTGTAATATACTTCCAAATGTTCCGTTATATTTTGCTTTTTTATTCACCGTTTTCAATGATGAATACGCATTTGCTGATTTTGAGTGGACACATAAATGGATCGGATTACTTTGCAGAAATGGAAAAACATAATTCATTGTGCTGTTGAAAAATAAGTAATTAAAAGCATTTCGTCGTAAGAAATAGTATAAAATGGGATTTGGAAAATATACGACGATATAATAGAATAATTAGGGAAATGTATGAAATATTTTTGCGCCGTTCGATCGAAATTCCTTAATATTATTTTTTAATGCAAAATTATTGTGAAAAATATGCAATCAAATTATGTGCGACAAATTTGCATTTGTTGGTCAAAAGCAGGACTAGAAAGCCAAACCACGCCAAATAGTTGCGCGGGCGGATGCCTATTTTTGAAAAAATATATTGTGGAGTGACGAAACAAAGATTAAAATTAAGGTAAGGTACAGATAGATGACAGAATAATTGTCCATAATCATAAGTGTCAAGAACATAATCCTAAGTTCACTCCTCAAAAGATGCTAAACCAGGGTAGCGGAAATATTATGGTTTGCGGATCATTTTCTTGTCATGGTATAGGTCCGTTCGTAAGAATCAATGGCAAAATGGGCAAGTTTCAGTGCTAGTACGTTTAAAAACACATACTGAACCGAAGGTTTGCGATTTCATGCCAATCAAAAAAAATAAAAATTTATGCAAGTTAACAATCTCTGCCAAACCTCGAGAAAAGGTTAAGAGGTGCATTTCTTTTAGAAATAAAAGAAAAGGTTAATGGAAATAAAAAAGTAATGTAGAATATTAATTAATTCCCTACACCTACAAACTATATTACATTGTGGAGAAAATTGGTTCTCTATTTAATATAAAAAGTAACTCATCTCAAATCTTGTGATGATATTTAGCCAATGTTGCCCATATATGTATGAACTTGATTTTGATTGGTCAGCTTGTATGGCAGTCCGACCTTAACAATTCTTTTGAAGATTTAAGCGATATCTTGGGCAATAATCCGTGCTAAATTTCATGAACATTTCTTGTCACATAAGAACTTAATTTTGATTTTTCGGTTTATATGGCAGGTTTTGTTTCCGACCTGTAAAATTTCTTCAACTATTGTAGCGTTGCCTAAGACAATAAACCCCGACGAATTTGCAGAATATATAGTATCTCGTTAACCGAAAAAGTCTCCAATGCAAGCATTTAACTCCGATTGTTCAATTTGTACGGAAGTTATATGCTATAGTTAAACGATCTGAACAAATTCTTCGGAGATTACATTTTTTCTATGAACAATAACTCATACGAAATTTCGTGAAGATATATCGTCAAATGAGAAAGTTTCCCATGCAAGCATTTGATTTGGATCAATAATTTTGTATGGAAGCTATATCGTATAGAAATCCGATCTGAACAATTTTTCCGGAGATTAATTATTAATTACCTTAAGCAGTAATCCGTGTCAAATTTCGTGAAGATACCACGACAAATGCGAAAGTTTCCCATACAAGCCTTTGATTCCGATCGTTCAGTTTGTATGGCAGCTATACGCTATAGTAAACCGATCTGAACAATTTCTTCGGAGATTACGTTTTTGACTTAGAAAATCATCTATACCGAATTTCGTGAATATATCTTGTCAAATGCAAAAGTTTTTCCTACAAAAACTTCATCCCGATCGTTCAGTTTCTATGGCAGCTACATATATGTCATAGTGGTCTGATATCAGAAGTTCCGACAAATGAGCAGCTTTTTGAATAGAAAATGACGTTTGCAAAATTTCAAAACGATATCTTAAAAACTGAGGAACTAGTTCGAATATATACAGACAGATGGACAGACAGACGAAAATGGCTAAATCGACTCAGCTCAAAATACTGATCATTTAAATATATACTTTATGGGTTCTACGACGCTTCCTTCTGTATGTTACTAACTTCGTGGCAAACTTAATACCCTGTTCAAGGTATAATTAAGTTTAAGCCCAGGGCTTTGGGCTTAATCCAATTTAAAGGCTATGGATTGAAGTCAAGACGGAAACTGCAAATATTATCTTAAGCTATGTGTCAAAATTTCGTGGAAAGTATCGGTTGCAAGTGTGAAGAAATGTTTGTATGCACCAACGTTGATGAAAATGCAATTTGAACTGAATTGTGCCTATTTATCTAGGTTGTGTCATTTAAGTGTCCAGCTCAATACATAATTTTTTAACAATGAATTGTATCTTCAGTTTTCACTATTACAGAGTACGAGGAAGAAACCTTCAGAAAAAACTCAAATTTTTAATATGTTAAAATACATTTATGATTCTGTAATACAGGAAAGAATGATACTTAGCCCCATAATCAGCTAAAACAGCTGAGCGGGTGCAATTTTTACCAACGCTTACCATACAAATGGTTTTGACTATGAATTATTAAACCCTGTGAACTATTTTTGGCGAAATTTCTTCCAATAGCTGCTAATATAAGACACCCGTTACTTTTGGTTTACTCTCTCCTGAGCCTTCTATTTGAAACACGATCACATAGCTTGAGACCCAGCATTCAATATTGGATAATATTCGACCGAATAGAACACGTCCAGCACGCAGTGAGGAAAATATAGTAGCCGTAGTTGAGATTATACGCGAAGACCGATATTTTCGAATCAAATTTTTTTCAGCGATGAGGCCATTTCTGTCTCGATGGGTATGTAAACAAGCAAAACTGCCACATTTGGAACGAAGATCAATCAAGCTACCATTTTATCCTGAAATAACCACATGTTGGTGTGGTTTGTGTTCCAGTGGAATTTTCAGTATATACTATATTTGTTCAAAAAAGATGCCGATCAGAACGTAACCGTAAGGGAGACCGTTATCCCGCCATGATAACCGGCTATTTGATGCCTGGCATTGAAGCTCGTGATCTCTGCGACATTTGATTTCAATAAGACGGCGCCACTTCCCATATATCGCATAAATCAATGGATTTATTGAAAGTATACTTAGGTGAGCAAATAGTTTCACTTTTTGGGTCGGTTGTTTGGCCGCCAAGATCGAGTGGTATGACACCATTAGACTTCATCCTGTAGGAATATGTCAAATGTAAAATCGATGCGGACAATCCCGCCGATTGAAAATTTTACTCAACGGATCGATCATCTGAGACGTAGCGGTGGCCAACATTTGAAAGCTTCAAAAAATAAAGGGCAAGGAATGTTCTTTCGAATGCTAATAAACTGTCCCCATTAAATTTGAGTTTTCTGCATTTTTTTTAAGTAGGGAACCTCGAAATGGATCACACTTTACTTAAGATAAGCTCTATGTGCTTCATTTCTCATTTTTCTGGAAACCAAGAAAACCACAAGTTGATTGTGCATTGTCCCACTTCACTAAGACAATTTTATAGCAGAGAAGATTTGACTTCAATCCTCATTTTAACCAGTACTCTAATGAAATTTGGAAACCCTTCCTTTAGTTACTTTTGATTGGAATGCAATGCGCGATCTTTAATGTATATATCTATTTGTTGAGCTTTTAAAAGTCATATTTCCGAATTCTAGTCCTTCCGAGCAGTTTATACAATATATTCTCCATAAACAGGGAGAAAAAATGGAATAGTAGGTATTTCCCAAATGTTTTCAATATCTGACCATAACTTAACCAATTTCTCTTAGAACCGAAAAATTTAATAATTAATGAAAGTGCGAAGTTTTCCGATATTCTTTGAACAGAAGCTAAAACCACGCAATTTTTTTAGTTGAAAGTCATTTATCTCTTCGATTCGGAGTCTAAATTGAATTAAGATAGAAATGTTTAGAAATTAGAGTCGAACTTGTTTGGACTTAAGTCAAACCGAAATTTCCTTTTTACCACAGCATCCTTCCAGAAGAATACCAGTGCAATCAAACATAAATGATTATTCGTCAGATTTTGTTATTTTTCACGTTGCATTCTGGCAATACAATCGCAGCAACAAATCTGCATGCTTCACGCAACGTCGTTTCAACGTCCGTACTGTTGTTGCCAAGTGCATTGAAGTAAAAATAGGTAATAATAAATAAATAAATTCAATAGTGTTGCCGCCTATTAGGACATAGCGCTGCAAAAAACGCACCAAACTCGCGCATCGCAACATTAAATAAAACAACAACTAGATAAAAATAGAAAATATAAAATACATAAAAATAGAAATAAAATATTTGACCCGCCTCCGAGTCAAGACGGCAATTGTGGTGTGAAGTCGATGAGCGGGCGCGTAGTAGCCAATGCACACATGCACACAAACTTTTTAGCCCAGATACATGCTGGGAATGTGTGTTTGTAGGCGTATATATTTGTTTGTGTACTGCATGTGTGGGAAATTGTGTAAATCGGTTCACTTTCACAATGAGGCCTTGCTCTGCCATAACGTCATGCAGGCGTGGCGTAGCGAGGCGCGGTGCGTCAGGCAAGGCCTGTGTGCGAATTTAAGCCTGCCACACATTTTTATTATATTTTTATTACAGCCCGCTTACCCTCCTTGCACCTGCAGCCGCCCTGCTGGCCCACAAAGTGCTGCACTTCCGGTTGACGGCAGTTTTGCTGTCATTTTCATGCACACAAAAGCGAATACATGTACATATGTACCACAATGAATACATACCTATCAACAACAATCTGTCTACAGCAACCAAATTATTGACAAAACCTGCTTTTCAAGCCCTCATTACTATAATCAAATACCGCTTTAATTGTGCAAATTCGATTGAGTTAAAAGGGCGAAATTATTTGTGTATGTATGTATATATGTAAATTTCTAAAACTATTTCGTTATTATTTTATATACTAAAGTAATAAGGGCTAATTGATCTAAAAGTACCTCGCCTTGACAGTAAACGCTTACATGAACCTAACGTAAATGCAATTGTAATACAAACATGGTCCGATGGTTGCTAGCAGATGGAAATTCGGCTATGATATCGGGAGGCTTTGGATATACTAGTACATGGTATTACATTCAATGATCAGACTGGATTCGGACGAGTCCATATAAACAGCGTGGGCAAACCAAATCTACAAATATTTTTTTCATAGATTGGCTAAACTTTTCTTATGTTCGTATGAAATTTTCAAATGTCATTAGAGTACGACCCGAAAAGTTAGTTTGGCGATTTCTACCAAAAAATAAATGTAAAAACGGGTTTTAAGGTTTGTGTTGTGAATGGAATCACGGCTTCGGAGGCATTAAAAGTATTGCAGAAGTATTTTGGGGAATCTACTTCTGAGTGCCACAAAGTATTGAGTGAAGTTTGTGAAGTTTTTGAAAATTTGCCTCATGCGATTAGCCCATTCACCTTTGTGGAAACCGATAACATCACAAAGTTAAAGAAATGGTACTTTAAAATCGCCGTATTAGCATAAGAGAGTTAGCAAAGGATCTTTGAAGCTCTCTTGAATCGAATCAACACACATTAGTTTTGCAAAAACGACATCGATTAGAGGTCGCCAAAGGTATGGGTGGCAGCATAGCTGAGAACCCAACAAAGGCATTATTACTGTTTACGAGACGTGAGTTTATGAACACGCCTGCCAAACTGTCCAACAATCTAAGGAATAGCGTTCCAAAAATTAGTGGATGCCTTGAATTGAAGGCCACATTCGCCGAGCCTTATAGCAAGTGCAAGAAACATTGGGCTAAGCATTATCATGCTTGTATTGGCTCAGAAGCCTACAAGTATTTTGAACGATCGGAATCAAGTTCTTGCGTGGAAAACTTTCACATTTGACAATGTATCTTCACCAAATTTGGTGATTATTTTCTAGGGCAACAATGTAATCTCCGCGAAAATTGTTCAGATCGGTTAACTATAACATATAGCTGTCATACAAACTGAACGATCGGAATCAAGTTCTTATATGGAAAACTTTCACATTTGACAAGATATATTCACGAAATTTGGTATAGATTATTTTTTAAGGCAACAATGTAATCTCTAAAAAACTTGTTCAGAATATTTACAAGAAAAATTTTGCTCAAATATGCCTTTAAAGTTTTCGATACATCAAATGTAAAAATTGTCTAAATGTGACCACAACTTTTCAGGTCCTTGATTTAGGGAAATTATTGGTCAATCTGTGGGATGTATAGTTGGAATATATATGGGGTATTCCATACCAAATCGACCACTTTTGAACCCAACCCCTTTACATTTTGCTGAAACTTAGCCATCCTTTTCTACCCTTTGAAAAACATTTTTGAGAATTTTTTCAAAATTTTTTGACGAATTTTAAAAAAGTTATGAATTTTGCAATTTTTTGCTAAAAAATGGCTTCTTTATTTTCAAATAGCCATAACTTTTGTAGAAATTGACTTTTGGGGACCATTTTTTTTTTTTAATTTTTGTTTTTGAATGAACTTTTCGTAAAAATACAGGAAAAAAATTTAACACGGTAAATTATATAAAATAATCGGTTTTTTTTAAGTAAAATCGTAATTTTTTTTTTTTGAATTTCGCCATTTTTTTTTTTTTTTTTTCAAAAAAAACTTCAATTAATTTAACAACTATCCCTGCTAATCCCGGAGTGGGCCGATTTTTTTTAATATTTTTTTTATTTATTTAAAAAAATGAAAAATGAAAAAAAAATTTTTTCCCGTAAACTTTATTTTTATCATATAAAAAATATAATTTAACGATTTTATGATATAATATTTACAATTTATAGACTTAATTTACGAATATAATGACTAAGTTTTATGATTAATACTGCTAATATCCAATGATTTCACAGAAACAATACAAAAAATTATTTATTAATCTTACCAAAAAAATTTGAATCTTGGTGATTTGAAAATAAAGAAGCCATTTTTTAGCAAAAAATTGCAAAATTCATAACTTTTTTAAAATTCGTCAAAAAATTTTGAAAAAATTCTCAAAAATGTTTTTCAAAGGGTAGAAAAGGATGGCTAAGTTTCAGCAAAATCTAAAGGGGTCGGGTTCAAAAGTGGTCGATTTGGTATGGAATACCCCATATATATATATTTGGGGGAAATATGTTTCTGATAATATTATACTTTGGGTGAAAAAATGCTTAAAATTGGTTAAATACTCATAACATCTAAATACCTAATACATCAGTCAATGTGTCGTGATGACAAATCTGGCTAAAATCGATGTATTACTTCCTCTAGCCTCCATATACCGAAGAGAAAGAAGAGAAATATTCCCGAAAGATTAAGATGTCTTACTAATGGAACGTATCGCATTGAATAAATATGTGAAATCTGCCAATAAATGTTTAATAAACAACGAGAATTTTAAAATTTCACCACTTTATAGTGTCCGAATGTCAACATTTCTTTTACAAGGTATATTAAGCATTCCGCGATATGTTAGCTTAACCGAAATGTCAGACGCTAAAACGTATATACAAATAATCAGCTTGTTGAGCTGATTCCATTTAGCCAAGTCCGTCTGTTTAGGTCCTCAAATTTTAAAATATCGATATGAAATTTTGCAGCCGTGATTTTCTTGACAATAAGCTGCTCATTTGGCTGAACGGGTGTTATCGGCTAACTATAGTATATAGCTGCCATACAAACTAAACTATCGGTATAAGGTGTTTGTATGGAAAAGCTTTTTATTTGTCAAGATATCGTCAAGAAATTTTTTCATGGTTTATTGTCCAAAGCAATGATGCAATCTACGAAGAAATTATTTAGATAATTTTACTATAGCATGCAGCTGCCACCAAAGCTGACACTTGAGGTTTTTTTTTGTAAGCGATTTTCGCTTGTTAAAAGAAATTGATAGAATAGAGACCACTGAGCCTTAGTTTCAACATCATACCCGTAAACTTATAGTATGTTTCGTCACCTATTATTATACATTTCAGTAATTCTGCGTCGTTGTTGATTTTCTATAATGAGCAACTTCATTCCTGAGCAACTTTTGTTCGCTGTTACTTTTCTTCAATAATTTTGGGACAAATTTTGCTATCATGCGTTTCATACGCAAAATACTTATCGAAAACATTTCATGACATTGATTTGCCAACATCATATGTGACTTTTCTTATAGCTTTCACTTTTTCCAGGTCTTTATAATATAAGCAGTAAATATAATCCAGATCTCGCCTTAATCCCGATGTACGCTGTGTAGTGATTTCCACTCATTTTCATTCATTTATTTCACCTGACTTTAAAGGGTTTATTTGGTCAATATGTTTGATATTTTTAAAAAAATAAGTGACCATATTTCCTTAAATATCATGTGGAATATTATCTGAATAGTAATAAAATTGATATACATATGTATGTAGATATGGCTTCGAGCCTATGAGTAGTAAAAAGCCTTCAAAGACGGTAGATAATTGAAGGCATGGCTCGATCTGGAAGACCTTCGACCTTTTCAACTGATGAAAATACTAAAAAGGTGTAGGATATGGTGCTTGAAAATCATCAAGCTAGTGGTAGAGAGATGTCAAGACAGCTCGTCATCCTTTGCGTGTCTATTCGAACAATTTTGGTGGATATTATGGGTATGAATTGAATTACTTCTCGATTAGACGAAACCAAAAAAAACACGCCAAAACCGCTCAAAAATCTAAGTGTATCTCATTTTTTTTTGTTTTCGATATTCGTGGTTTGCTACATCATGAATTGGTTCCGGAGGGTCTGACGATCAAAAAGGAGTTCTATCTGGCCGTACATATTGAGGCGTTTGTGTAATTCGTCGAAACAGCCTCAACCACCGTATTCACCAGATTTGGCTCCGTAGATTTTTTTCTTTTTTTGTGGAACCCGTTTTCAGGCGATGGAAGAGATAAAATAAAAATTTCAGAGGGAGCTGAAGGCCATCTCAAAAACTGCTTATAAAAAGTGTTTCGAAGACTGGAAAAATCGTTGGTATTACATCTGCTGTGGATTTCTTTGAAGGCGACAAACTAAATATTGATTAATAATCGTTTTCATATTTATACCAAGGACACTATGAAAAATGTAGTAATCAAACTAATTAAGTATACGACTTTTTTGTAATCCATTCTGAAACTAATCTGCCTGCATTGGTCCTTGAAAACTGTATGAACTTACCCCCTTTTTTAGTAGAATGCAGTGGTGGTGATTATTAAAAATGTAGTTTAAATAGTTACAACTTTGAGTAACAAAATGCTTCAAAACATTAAATTTTACTTGAAACGTATACCCCTAGGAATTGTACTGACTTTTTATGTTTGAAACACTTCCTAAGGAAATTGGGACACTACACGAACTCAACAAATTTTCCAGTTTTCTATTTATGTATTTGCATAATATGATTGATTGACATAGTTTAAAATTATATATAAAATACTTTGTTTATCCGTTTTCCTTTTTTGTAACACTATTTTTGCGAAACAATCGCAGTTGGGTTTGATACTCTAGTCAACCCCACTCGCAAAGAGTTGAAACCCGTAATATCAAAAAATGTTGCAGTTTGACAACACTTCAGACGATATTTTGTATATTGATTGAGTTGTTATCGATATTACCGATTTTCAAAACTTCAACTAAAATGCAGTTCAGTTGAAAACCGTAGTGGCGCCAAAATTTTAAAAAATTTGCTCCGCGCTATATATATACATACCCTGCAGTGAGCAAAACCAGATAACCCATTCGTCGAACTATTTTTTTCTAGCTTAAATCATTAGTGTTTAGTTTACGTTTGTCTGTCTGAAGTACATAAAGTGTATTCGGCGGTTTTTACGTAGAGAAAAACCAAAAAACCAACAAAGACTTTTCATTGAATTCTAAGTGCGTAATCAAATTTCTGGTGCAGAAACGTTCACAATATTGGAAAAGACCTTCAGTAAAAATTGTTTCTAGCAAGCAAATGTTTTCGATTGATACAAATAATTCAAAGAAGGTCTGGAACGCGTTGTCAGCCACCAACATCAACTGATGATCAACACGTAATTAAAATAAAAGAATTGGTGCTTGAAAATTGACGATTAACAGTCATAGACCATACTGCCATCGTTGTAATATCGGAAAGATCTGTAAAAAGCCTTTTGAAAGATATTTGGGCCTGAGAAAAGTGAAAGCACCATTGGTTCTGAAGTCACTCAATTTTCTCAGCAAACAGCATCGCGTTCGCGTCTGTGAAACAATGCTTTCTGACTACGAGGATATCATTAAACGTATTATTACTGGCTATGAGTCTTGGATCTATGCTACGACTCGGAAACAGATGAATCGGCCGAATATCCTGGTAACTTTATCGCCGTTATAATGCAGCATCACATACTGCATTGATATTTCGTGAGTTTTTCATCAATTTCTAACCAATATTCTCCTGATTTAGCTCCGTTTGACTTCTAGCAATTCAGCCAATTCAAAATACCGTTCCGGGCAAAACGTTTTGAATCAATTTAAGACATTGAACGTGAATCGTGACTATTGAAGGCATTGAGGCTATTCCAAAAATTGACTTTAACAACTGTTTCGAGGATTGGAAAAGACGTTGGTACAAGTGTATTGTGGTCAAGGGGGATGGGGATTATTTTGAGTGGGACGACATAGACTTTGAAAGATAAGTTAAGAATTTTAAAATTATGAACAAAGTCTTGCTATTTTTTGTATGTGTGCATTTGCATTTGTCCCATTTGTGGTACCTAAATACAAAGCATATATGTATGTATGTATGTACATATAACAGTTTATAAAGTAGCGCTGTTTTCCTATATGGAAATACATATGCATGTATGTACGTATTTATGTATATCTGTATAAATTTGCACGGAATAATTATGCACACATATACACACATTGTTGCGTAAGAGTGGGTTTGTCAACTCACGTTTACGTACATACGTTCGTGTTATCCGCATTACCGTAACGATAGGTATACGAATTTACATACATACATATTTGTATATACATATATACCATACATAAATACCGATTTGTATATGTAGTTGTGCGTTATTTGACACATTAGCTGTCGATCGTCTAGCTCGTCCGCCCCCACTCACAGTTGGGTGATGGTAATTACAAAAACAACACCAAAAAGTAGCAAGGCCCACACCGGCCTAACAAGAAATCCTGGCACTGCTGAACAACAACACCGAAATTCTCTCTCAACAAAACGCATTTTTTCGCATTTGCTTTCCTGCCTTTTTTCATTTTCATTTTTGTTTTCGTTTTTTATTTTGTTTGTTTTATTTTCTAGCTTTTTTTGTTTTTGTTTGTCTTTGCTTGTTAGCTGATGCGTCGTTTTTGCTGTTGTTGTTGCGACGCACCAACGCATTGCACGCATGTGCATCGTCGTGTTGTCATCATGTTGCTGTTGCACTTACACGTCGTGTTGCAGGCCACACACTCAAAGCAGAGCAAAAAACAAATACGTATGTATGTATGTATATTGCAAAAAAAAAAAAAAAAAAAAAACACAAAAAGGAACAAAAATGCAAAACAAAACCGACTAAAAATTATTGGAATGTGTTTTTTTCTATACCGCTGCAGCCCCTTACCCAGTCGGTGCCTACACACTCACACAGCTAGGACATGATTGTGGTGGGTGGGAAAGAGTAAACGCAAAAAATTATGGCAAAACACGCATTGACAGAGTGGCCACGTGATTTTTTAAACGCTGATTTAAAATCGTTCTTTCGCGCCAAGTAATATTTCATAAAACCCTTGGCCGTGCCCCTGAACTGGTAGATAGCCGACTGAGAGGGAATGTCGTAAGTGTAAAGCGTAAATTATTCCTATATAGACACTATTCTAAAACTCGATGGATTACTGCATATTACACCCTAGATTTTAAATTGGAGCATTGTAACCTCTTTTCGAAAGGCAGAAGCTGTTTGATTTGATCAATTTAGGCGCTCCCTCAAATTTGGTAAAGATAGGCTTTGCACTAGACCAGAGTTATCTCCACAAAAAATTCTACCGGTGTCAAATTATAGTTTAAGGTAGACAATTGGCGTCGCCAAAAAGGTTGAAAAAACGATTATCGAACATGGCGGGATCATTCTACACAGCTGAAGCACCAGGCCGTCATAATGGAGTCAAATCATGTCGTGTTTTCTGGCAATGTTATAAAAATAGAAAACTATTGCCTGGTCCGAAGTTCAGATATTTATCGTTTTTCATTTGAAAAATTCAAATTTCGACCAAAACCTTATTTCAATTCGAAATAGATGGCCGAATGCTTTCAACTGCTGATAACTGGATTTTTTAAACACTCAATTCAAAGTTCAGGTGCAATAAAGACGAATGAAATGTTGTTTCGTTAAGGGGTTATATGGGTGTCCTCGGGTAAAAAACGGTCTTTTTTCAACAATTGACAAGAAAATTCTGAAATTTTTGAAAAAAAATTTAAACTCGGCCATTACGACGCCATTTCCGGTGACCAACTCCTTACAAGGTAATCTAAAGTGAAAAAATAGGTGTTTTAGTTAAGACCTTAACTTATAACTTGCACGACAGAAAAAACTGAAAATTGGATTTTTAGCAGACATTTTTACAAAAAAATTAAAATTTCGCAACATATTTTTTCAAATAGTTGTAATCGAGAGAAGGATCCTTCGTGCAAGCCTTTAAGACCTATATATATCTCAAAGACCTGTAGAAAATTTCATGAAGATCGGTGAAGTAGTTCTCGAGAAATCTTGCCAACCGACTTCAAAAACACAGTTTCGAGAAAAACGCGTTTACAGACGGCGCACTTAGCCTAACCCCGAGCGCATAAGATCTCAGGGCTATATCTGCGAAACTATTACTCGGATCAACTTAAAAAAGAGTATTCTAGAGGTGTTGTGGAATTTATTTAAGACAATAAAAAAGTTCGATGTTTTGATACCCGTAAACCCATGCAACCCCTTATACTCGATTCTCAGTAGACTTTTCAGGTATAAGGCTCACCGTAACACATTTGGAAGCACCACGCAACCGCGTAAGAGAGCGGGAGTCGGGAGAGTTAAGTCACATTAACATTGGAAACAAACTTATTCTTTCCAAAGGCCTATGAACGCACTTTTTGATTATATCGAGATTTACTTTTATAACACTAAAGTTTTGGACTCTTTAAACACATTCAGATCAGATTTTGCCAATACATAATTGTAGCAAGTTAGGAGTGAAGAATGATTCTTTATAAGAATTCCATTGAATGTAGGGCCTCTCCTTTATTCAATTAAACTTTGAACATTTTGAATTTCGGGTAATTAGTTCTGGTTTTCTGGTCAGGCGCTTGTTGGCAACCATAGATTCTATACAATTAAAGCTAAAAAATTTCTATGGTAGCCAGCAGCCATAACTGTCGATGCGGCCACATCGACGGCGCACGATGTAAGGATGAGGGATGGGGAATGAGGAATGAGGCAAAACGATGGCACTGGCAATAACAACGAAGCCAAATAGAACAACAAAACAAAATAAAATAAAAGCACAAAAGCACTAGCTACATACAGACAACAACAGATGAGTATAGCTAACCAAAATGAATGTGTAGCTGGTTGCAACGCCACCAACGGCGCTACTGCGGCAACAACACAACTGTTGCAACATCTAACTGCCCGATAGGCGCATCGTCGGCGACAGAGGCAGCGACGGCGAATCGGTTTGTACGAGTCAAAATGTACATATGTATGTAAAATAGCAAAAACCAAAAATAAATAAAAAACTTGAACAAAAATTGGAAAAAATGAGGAAGAAAGAGATTTGCTAAAAGTGGAAAAAATATGCAAAGGGGCCAAGAAAAAATGGAGAAACTTTTAAATAAAAAATAAGCGCAGTTTTGAGGCGCACGGACGAAAAGGATAAATATGAAAGTGAGAAAAAAGCAAAAACAAGGTGAAAGCGCATAAAAAATGCAAGGAAAACATATAACGTTTTGAGAAGAAGAAGAAGAAGTAGGAGAGAGCGACAGACATACGAATAAACGGCTATGAATAGTAATAGTGGGGGAAACGGACGATGATGAGCGTTTGGGTGTTAGTAAAGGGTGAGATAACGGTGATTGTTAAAGAATGCGAAAGGCGGCGATGGCCACTATCGGGCACATACATACATACATATGTACATATGAAGATGTGTAGGTATGTGGTACGCATTTTATGATTATTTAGTACTTTTAACTGATTTGGAAATCAATCTCTGCTAATTTAGCCGCAACGGCTGTGTTGCAGGGTTGATCAGGCCTATTGTTGCCGACAACACTGCCGCAATAGCAAGTAATTATAATGAAGTAGCAAATTATAAACATCTACTATGTATATTTATCGCATTGCTTTATGTATAAGTACATACACCTATACATGCATACAAATCGACAACATCATTAGCAACGTCATCATCAACATCAGCTTCCGCTGTCACTAGCCGACCCCGACGTCGTTATTAGCCAACAACAACAACAACAGCAACAACTAAGTGCAAGCAAAAGCACCCTTAATACAATACAACAATAACAGCAACAATCGACATCATAATAGAAAAAGCAGCAGCGCGTCACATTTACCGCCTCCCTCACCGCGCCGCGGCTCACGAAAAAGCACGTGAAACAGTCCGGTCCAGACCAGTTAGTGAATGCCAAAAATAAAAATAAAAACAGAAATAAAAGTAAAACAACAACACACATCCAACTCGCGAAAGAAAAAGTGTAATGCAAAACATAAAACACACAACAACAATAACACGTAAAAAATGTGTATTTGCTGTTGCTGTTGCTGTTGCTTTTCGTAACAATTTTTTATTATTCAAAAGCACGCGCAAGCACATCCAATATGGAGCAACGGGTGTTAGCGGACACAGTCGTGTCTGCTTTGACTGTTTTGTGAATAGTGTGCAATTGTGGCAAAAGCGTGCAAAGCAAAGCGCCAGGCGTGTGGCGGCACTGTGTGTCTGATGCACTGTCGCAGCGCACAAAATGAATGCCGGAATTCTCCGTTAGGGCGCTCTTTTAGGTTACGGCGCCAGGCTGTTACATCACACATTAACCTACTGGTCCTTAGTAATTCCAAGTTGGAGGTTCAGTTCTATTTAAGCTAAAATATTCATCGTAAAGGACGTTAACGCTTTTTGTGAACTTTAATACTAATTTTGCTACTTCATCGAGTCCTTTGAACTGCGAAGCTTCTAGATATCTAAGACGTGTTCTAGATAAAACTGACCAGAAGCATTAACAGAAGCATGGGACAGAAGCATAGATGCGTTACAGCGTCTCGTCATAAGTCTCGTCGTCCTTGCAGTCTTCTCTCGAAACCGTGTGGTACAAGATTCTTGCTTATTTACCTAAGGACCTTACATGATCAATAGCATTCTGCTCTCACTCTGACGTCAGTCAGTCATTTCGAAATTTCATTATGTATCGTTTTTAGCGACTCATGTATTTCCCGTACTGGTTCGGTAGCCAAACGGATGACTTTTGATAACCCTCTATTTTTCCCATTTTTAAAGCAATCATCGTTTCCGGCAACCACTACATTGACTGCCTTCTGCTTCTAAAGACATTCTCTGGTCTATTACTTCATTACCTTCTGTTCTGTTGAATGCAAGCAGTTACCAAAACCCTTAAAACTTCTCCCATAAAGCTTTCCAGACACCTTACTTGCATTTAAAATTCATACCTGAGTAATTTGTATTTGAAATATTGGAAATTTTACAGTCGATGCTGACTGTTTTTCCTTAAAAGAAAAATGACAAGAGTTTAAAACAAAATCATTTTTGTATCAATACTTTTATTTAAGCAGCAAAAAGCAGAAGTAGGCTAGATAAGATTCTATAAGACTCGTACTCCGTCTTCAAACAGCATTTGTCAATCCTTCAGATTTTTGTAAGCTATACATAAGTATATGAATGTGTATACAATTCCTTTCACAGACACTGTTGTTGCACAAGTAAGCCATAAAAATTCTAGAAATGAGTAAAGGACCTTCCGATCAACGGACCGTTAAGAATATTAGTACGACTGCAATGAAATTCAAGTGCTTCTAAATATATTTATTATGGTGTAGATCTAAATACGTAACTCGTGTTGCGCTAAAGTGCACGAAGAGCAAACAAGTTGCTAATAACATGTTGCTATGCGACCATTTAAGATTCATTGTTGCTCGTGAAGTTGACAGAATGTTGTCAAACCAACGGCTTATTGCGGGCATCCACGAGAGCGCGTAACATCAGACACTTAGCGATGGCATAGGTGCGCTTGCAGGGACAGGTCTCACGAGCTAAAAACGAAAAACAGAATCATTATCATTAAAAATCTGCTGCTCTGCTAGCAAGAGTGCAGTAATCTTACAGCCTTCATTCTGGCAGACGGGTAAGGAGTCGCCAGTGGCTGGCCACATAGTTTGCCGGATCAGTGTTGGATTCAGTTGCCAATCTCGCAAAAGGCCCGTCTTCTCCATGTAGCATCTCAGGAAACACTAAAGGCAACATATGAAAACATATTGATCATAATCTCTTCAATCACACTTACCATGCCCGTTTTGTCCGTTATGTTCGGCAATTCTGCGGTTTCATTAAATTGCTGTATGTATTCTGGAAATATTTTCAAGCAAACCATATACTATTTGTACCTCGAATGTTTCATACGTTTGCGCCTAAACTGACCTAACGGTATTGTGTAACTGGCATTACAAGTGCGCACTACTTCCTGAAAGTCGAAGCCCGTCTCGTTCGCAGCACCTGCAGATCGGTGTGGTCGTCTCCATGGACTGTTGCTTATCCAATTTGTTATCCGTTGCATCTCTTTCAGGATGTGCCCTAGTTCCAGCAAGAAAACCAAGCAGGACCAGTGAGAGAGCAAGACAGAGCAGTCGATGATTGATCATTTTTTAAGTTTGTGTTAACTACTTTGTTTTCGAAAACCGATGATCACTGAAACTTGTTCCGATTGTTACTGATATTTAAATGAAATATTTCCCTGAATAATTTATATCAATGTAATTTACGTAAAGCGATTGTGGGTGGAAAATTATCTAATCACAATGCGCTACGTCCGGCTTAATTCATTGAGATTTGAAATCTCTGTACATTAACAATTATAAAACTACGTAATTTCAATAAATTCGAGAAATAAAGTATATGAAAAATATAAAATAAATTGTAAAAAAATATTATTTTTTGATATTTAAAAAAATATTATTTATTAATAAATTAAAAATGCTTTTTTTTATAACTTTTTAGTAAGCGGAACAAGTGGGGAAAACAGTATAAAATTTGAGCTCTCCATTAGAGCGGGAAGTATTTTTGAATTTAGCTATTAACTATTTTGTGCAATAAATTTACCCAGAAGCACTGCCTATAATTCGAATGATTACTCTATTATTACTTTCAATCACAATTATCTAGAAGTACCGATGTGCTGACTGTAGCGACCGCTTAAAATAGGTTTCGTGTGTGACAAGTCTGGCAGCAATTTTATTTAATTATGAAAATGGCAATTTCTTTGATTGATATTTATTATTGACACTACAACAATGAGTTTAGATAATTTTGCATATTTCGTAATAGGATTGAAATTGTTTGCAATCGAATGCATTATTTATACTACAATGCTATCATAAATTTGTCACCTGCGATTTATTTCGAACACCCAATTAGCGCCGAAGTATTTATGAGTTTGAGTGCCTGAGTGCTATGTGCTGAGTCGTGGGTTCGTAGACTGATTACGGCGCAAACGAATTCAAGTCATTCATCATTTAAAAATGTTGGCCTAAACTCCAAGTAATTTTATAAAAGTCAGTTACTGAACATTTAGTGAGAACAAGGTTATGTGTCGTGTTTGACACCTGACTACGAAACATAAATAATGACAATTGAAATTCTTTAAATTATCATTTCGGAATGAATGAATTAGTATTATATAAATTTATCGTTTATTAGATGGAACTTCAAATGATCCCAGAACTTTAAGACCATTCCTGATTATTGTCTTAGGTCGGGTTGGGTAAGTAGTTGTGATGCCCAGAACTCCTAGATATGTATCAAAAAGACCGTCGCATATCGATAAAGCCCCTGTCACAATTCAAGCGACTAATATTAATTTCAGATCTAGCGTTCGAAAAACACGAAGACAATAGAGCAACTTTCTTTCTCAAGCTTATGACCTTACTTACTTCTTTCATGCTCATCCGCTTCATAGTTTCCGATGAATTCCGATGTGGCTAGGCACTCAGCCAGTATAATATAGACGTAGCTTGATGCTACTCTTATTGAGATAATGTACTCTTTCACTAACTTTGAGTTCACAGAGCGCGAACTCACCTGAGTGATGGCGGGAGAGGAGCATACTTTAAGGCCTGCCTGAGTTTTAAGCGGATGGAGACAGCCTTGGCATTAGCGCACCATTCATTTCTGCAGAGAGTCAGCCCTACATAAAAAGGGAGTAGAATAACTCGGCTACCAGCCCATGTTTCAACCAAATCCATCTATTTCATTCGAAGCATATTGCGTGTCGGTCAGGGTCAATTATACGTAGTATTTCTAGAAGGTCGGGAAGGCTGCAGATCATTTGGCCTAATGTGGGATGCACCGCGCGGAGCCGAACCTGCCTTACATTCCTGATAAGTGCATTAGTCACATTTAATACTTAGTAGATATTTGTACTCCATTTACTTTACAAATCCTGATGCAAATAACCTTACTACCGAACTCCCAATCCAGTACAACTCAATGAAACAAAAAATCAAAATACATCTTTGTCAAGTACAACATTTCTTATTCTTTACTGGCGTAGACACCGTTACGCGGTTACGCTGAATTTACAACAGCGCGCTGTTCTTCCTTTTCGCTGTTTGGCGCCAATTGGAGACTCCAAGCGAAGCTAGGTCCTTCTCCACCTGGTCTTTCTAACGGAGTGGAGATCTTCCTCTTCCTCTGCTTCCCCGGCGGGTACTACGTCGAATACTTTCAGAGCTGGAGTGTTTTCATCCATTCGGACGACACGACCTCGGTAGCGTAGCCGCTGTCTCTTAATTCGCTGAACTTTGTTAAGCTCGTAAAGCACATCGTTCCATCGAATGCGATATTCGCCGTAGCCAATGCGCAAAGGATCTTAAATCTCCCGCAGAACCTTTCTTTGAGTATAACGTTAAACTATTAAATCCTTAACTGAGCGTTTAAGGCTTTGATCCAGCTTTTCAAGGTCATAATGTTTTCAATCGCCACACTAAACTAAAGATACAGCCTTTTGATTCATACTTTAGTCTACATAGCTTCCAACAACAGAACAAGACAAGTGTCCATTTTCGGAGGACTTTGGTGTTGCGTTGGCAATTAATTTATGGGCCTAACGATAATTTTCAGAAAAATATCTCTTGCTTGGTTCAAGATGATTTTTCCAATATAAACACTACAAGTTAAAGTTAGTTTTAGTTAAAGTGTTTGACCTTGCACAGCAAACTTTGATACACCCAGCAAGCCCTAGCTTTTCCAAACTATCTCCTTGATTAAATATTTCATTAGTTTTCTTCCCATAAACCTTCAGTAATGGCCTACTGTTCATGCGTGCGGTCAGCCAGTCCGTGCTTTGTCGGCCACTCAGTCGGCAATCGGTTTCGGTACTTCTAATGGTGAGGCCGTTGGAGTACGACTAGCAGTGGGTTGACAGCAAGCACCATCGCGACCAACACCAGCATCAGCACAGCCTGTGGAGTGAGCCTCGTATTTATGTATAGCAAGCAAGTATGGATGTAGTGGAGCTGAGCTGGCATTTGTTTTGGTGTTGGTGTAAAACGCCGATAGACAGTTGAACGCATCTCTCGCCTGCGACGAGGTGAGCCGTGTTGTATTGTGAATGGATGGCATGGCATGGTACAGATGAATGGTTAACGGCGCAAGTGGTGGGGACCGGTGACGACGCTGATTGTACACATTGGGGAAAAATGCGCGCGCTGCAAAAAAATTAGAATGCAAAACATTTTTTCTCGTGCTTGTGTGCGACTTTTTGATGTATTTTTTCTATTTTTTGAGTTTTGGGCTTTACCATCGCCGTTAACTGTGTCGTTGCCTTTGCCTTTGCTGCTGCAACTCCTTGTTGATTTTTTTCATAGCCAGATAGCTGATTTTTTTTTTTGGTTTTGTGCCCTTTTCCTTTTTTTGAAGAAAGCAGGTGGGCCAGACGGGCGGTACTGCAACAGCCGAGCGCGCCACTGCTGCGCTTTGTTGGTGTTGGTTTCTTCTTATTTTCTGTATTAGTGCATAACTGTGTAGTTGTGGTGTGGCATTCGCTGGGCTGGAGTGGTGTTTGGCATTGCTAGACAACAGGAGATTTGGCTTTGACATGATGCCGGCCTAAATTTTTTTTATGGTTTTTGAATAACTTGACACAACCGCACACACATACACACAACGGTACCTGCATACAGTACCTTGGGGTTGTTCTCGCTTTGAATACTATGCTTACTGTGTTGTTGTTTTTATTCAGCAAGCTCTGTAGCTCTGGAGCGGTCGGTGGGAGTCGAGCCACTCGCCTAGCGGGTTTATGAACTAGCCAACTGCGTTAGCGCGGCAAGAGGCGGTTGCGTCTGTGCTCTGAGTGTGGCTGTGCAAGAGCTGTGAGCTGAAGTGGTAGAAAATATTTAAAAATGCGCTTTTGAATTTTTTCTCAGTCAAAACGGAGGAAAATGTAAACGACGAAGGAGCTTAGTGGGTGGGTCGAGAAATGCCGCTGGCCAGCTATTTCAAAGGAGTAAGCTAGTGAATGTAAAAGGAGCAGAACGAATTGAAAAATTACGGAAAAGGCAGTAAAGTTTTGTTGTTGTGCCAAGCAGCGCACCAATGTAGATAATAACATTGTGTAAGGTGATGATGAAGTTGACGAAGGATGTGTTTTTGATGAAGGACACTTTTGAGCGCCGTAGTAGAAAAACTGGCGAATATGTCTAAGTGTATTTGGAAAAATCTTAGCAAAAACTTATGCAGTAAAGGAAGTTTAGCGACAGAAACAGTGGCAGAGCGAGCAATGCAGCGCGTTAAAGTCGTGAACGTTTGGATTGTGCGTGAGCGTTTGTTTTCGAAAGGGTTGAAAGTTATTTACACAAACATATTTAAATTTTGGTTTATTTGTTTCTCAAATTATACCTGTTGTGGTTTAAGCTTAAGCGGTGAACTGTATACGATAACTCTTCATGATTCTTTTTTGTGAGTTCCAAACCTTTGAGTGGAATTACAATAATCAATAATTAAATACGACGGAGACATAAAATTATGTACCCGAAATGGTATGAGAACGCTTAATAAGAGCAGGGGGAAACTGCACCACTTTTGGATGAACTCACTTATCTCGAAACCCGCCCGACCGATTTCAACCAAGTTATTTATACATTCCCCGTTAAATTTGTAGTTTCTGTTTTTATTCTTTAAAAAAGTGGGGAACCTCGAAATGGATCACCTTTTAGGAGTCAATCATCGTTGGCTTGTTGGCATAGACCATAGCTTGGCATAGCCGTACAGGAAAAAGTCTAACGGCGTCAAATCGCACGACCGAGGCGGTCAATTGACTGGGCCATTTCGTGAGATAACACTTTCACCAAACTCAATAAATCGATTGTGACATTTGTTGTGTGACTTATGGCGCCATCCTATAGGAACCACATATTGGCCAAGTCCATATCATCCAATTCGGTCCAAAAATATTTGGTTATCATTGAGCGGTAGCACCCATTCACAGTAACGTGCCGCTTTTGATCATCACGGAAGAAGTACGGCCCAACGACGCCACCGGCCCATAAACCGCACCAACCGTAATTTTTGGAGTACGAGGTATGTTCAAAAAGCATCGCGAATTTTGTGTTTTTTTCAAAAATTATTTATTTATTTATGAATATCTATTTTGTTCCCTTCAAAGTAATCCCCATGAGATATTATACACTTGTGCCAACGGTTTTCCAATCTTCGAGCACTTCAAAAAATCATTTTTTTTATCCTCTTCAGCTCCTCCTTCGATGCACGTCTTCATCTCGTCAAGAGAAGCGCAATGTCCTCCTTTCATGGGCCTTTTCAGTTTAAGGAACAATAAAAAGTCACAGGAAGCCAGATCTGGGGAATACGGTGGCTGCGGCATCATTAGTGTGTTGTTTTTGGCCAAAAATTCTCGCACAAGCAACGATGTGTGTGAGCAGGGTGTGTTATCGTGGTGCAAAAGCCAATTTTTGTTCTTCCACAAATCCAGGCGTTTCTGACGGATTGCTTCGCGCAAATTGCGCATAACTTGCAGGTAATATTCCTTATTGACCGTTCTTCCCTGTGGCAAGAAACTCACGGTGCACCGACGCCCGTGCAATCGAAGGAAACTCTCAGTTACGATTGCGATACTTTTTGAACACACCTCGTACGTGTGCATTTCTGCCTGACCAATAACGAATATTTTGCTTATTGACGAAGTCATTCAGCCCGAAATGAGCTTCATCGCTGATTATGGTTTTTCGATGAAAATCCGGATCGTTTTCAAGTTGTTGCTCAGCCCAATGCACGAATATACCACGATTCTGGTGGTCAAGCGGCTTCAGTTCTTGCGTCAATTCGATCTTGTAAGTATGTAGGCCAAGATCTTTCCGCACAATTCGCTATAACGATGTCATAGAAATGCCCAACGCTTGAGAACGACGTGTAAGAACTGATTTGATGACCACAAATTGGCCAATAATTCCGAATTTCGTTAGTAAATTTTAAAAACTTCGGCTGGTTGTTGGATCATATATATTTCCGTGATGAAATAGCAAACTTTACTGAAGATAAATGTCAAAAGAGCGGGGAAAAATATGACGCCGTTTAATATATGTCGCGATTCTGAACACCAGTTCTCTTATTGATCCACATCTATATGCGTCTATCTGACCCTAAGCGGTGACATTTAGAATAAAGATGTATTATATTCGAGATATGTTTGGGAATGAGGAGTTGCCTTATCGCAAGCGGCCATATTTAAGGCAACAAGTGGTAGTGTTTCCAAGAAGTCCGAACTGGCATAAAACTCGTTGCAAGCAATCCCTAACTTGCCCAATAAGCAGACAAACGTGACATGAACAGAATGTGAGCCGCTCATGCCAATTATTCGAATTCAAAAGGAATGAACTCTAGTAGGAGGGCTAACTGGTAATTGTCTAACGTCTAAACAATGTCCATTGTAAAAGCTGTTAAGTGGTAAAGAAGGATGAGACTAGAGCATCTTCTATGCGAATGTGTAGAAAAGAATCGCGATTGACCGTGAGGATTTCTTAACGGTGCCTCGTAAGTTGCGCAGTAGAATTTTTTATATGATGATATGTGGGGAGTTTTAGTGTCAGTGGTTTCACTATGAGCTTTTTAAAGGTCTAGGTGCGTCTTCAGATATCCACTCTTCGTACCTCTCTACCTAAGTCCCAACTGAACACACTTAAACAAATCGATAGTCAAATCAGTCGCTAAATTTCTTGCGATATTGCAATATGCCTAATCAATGTACCTAACCTCACATAAACTGCAATTGAGGTTTCAGCAAAAAAAAAACTTTCAAATGAGACGGAAATCAATCGCATCTGCTCAAAGCAGGCTATGTGGACTATCAATATGGAGGCGTCGAGAGCGAGACGTGGGCGAACAGAAAAACAAAGAGCATTGTAGAATACGAAACAAAGTGTTGCTGTTTGCTTTGACTGCTTCTTAGTTTTCGCACACATCGGAATACTTGGCAAAGTAAAGGGACTATCCCAACATACGCGTAAATCAATTAACTACATGCTTGCCCTATGAGATCTATGTGTCATGCGATGGAGCTGTTGGCCATTATTTGTAACATTTAATTTTTGTTGTAGTTGTATTGTGAATGCTATGCTAAGTTGCATTACAATAATCAGCATTTCTTTACTGCTTAGACACAGTGCTAAAACTTCCAAGTTAAGCAGATCTTTTTATTCAATTGAATTGCCTACAAGTATGCTACGAGTGCAATGAAAGTCACGTGATGAAATGCGGCGCATAAAATAGTAATGAAGAAGCACACGCTTGGAGTGATAATGGCATTGGGCTAAAGGCATGACATTAGAATAACGGTAATGACCGCTACATTGACGCCGCTCGCAACTGCTAATGAAGCTGCGGCAACAATAGCGCTCATTCCGCCTGTTTTCAGCAACATTTACACTTATGCGTTATTGTTGATGAATTATTGTTGTTGTTGCTACTTCTTGTTGTTATTGCAATACGTTTGTTGGTATTGTCTTTTCAAAGGCTGCCACCATTGTGTTGCTGCCGAATCGTTTTTGTCTGCTCAATAACCGCTTCCAACAAAAAACTCCACACTACGGCCGCTTGTTTGTCGGAAAGTGTGTCGGCCGGCGCGCCAGCAATACCACCACGTCCATTGCTACTGTTAGAGTGGCCAACATCAGCGGCCTTCATCAATAACCACCCAACCAACCGCGCGCCAGCTGTGCTGCCTCACCAACTACGCAGCTCACACCAGGCAACAACCCTAAGCCAGCAACATCATCATCAGCTGCGCCTAGCTGCGGCAGCAACGGCGACGCTAACTGCGCCTCGCTCTGCCTAACTATGTTTTTTGCATTTCTTTCTTTCCGTTTGTGTTTTTATTTCGTCCTTTTTGAATTTTTATATTTGTTGGTTTTTTTTTCGCCTGTTATGTCGCCTGTGTGCGTGCACAGCGCTGCCGCCGCTACGGCCGTTGCCGTTGCTGTTGCTGTTGCCGCTGCTCTTTGGCATTTTTTCGTATTTTGCGGCACTCTTAGCTTTGGCGCTGCATCAATGGCAGTTTGTGCGCGCGCGGGTGTTATTATCTGTTAGGGTGTGTGTGTGTATGTATGTATGTCGGCCCGTGTTAGTGTGCGCTGCTCTTCCTGTCTGCCCACCATGCACGTGTTTGTGTGTCTGTCGGGCCCCCCAAAAAATATATTGTTTCAGATTTTTTCATCATCGCTTTAGTTGGGTTTTTACATTGGTGACGGATCGTGCTCTCGTATGCTGTGTGACGCTTCGAAACGCGACGCACTTTCGCATTTCTACAACGACTCGTATACGCGACGCGCGCTAAATTGACGATGACAACAACAACAATTGCAATAATAACAAATAAATTATTGTAAAAAATTATCACTAAGCGCCACTAAAAAAAGTAAGGCGAATAAAAACTTACGCGCCGCCTATTGCCGCTCGAGTGTTCACACAGCTGGGCGCGTAATAAAATCGCCCGTGCGTCACCGCTTCGTGGCTGTGCGGACGTAGTGGTCGCAACTATTTGCAAGTTGCGTGCAGCAAATCATACGCAGCGCACGTCAAGCACGCACCTACGAGACTTTAGAGCGCGCGTGTCTAGCAACAACAGGCCACTGCCAGCAGCTGGCGCCTGGCAAAGTCACAACATAACTGTTCGCGACACTCGCAGGAGCGCGTCGTTGTTGTCGGTTGCGCGCGCGTTTCGCTGCAGCAGCAATTGCCGCTCTTACACTGCGTGTCTCCTAAGACAGCAAACGCGACAAAAACAAACAAAAAAAAAATAAAATAAAATAAACAGAAAATTAAATAAGCATAAATTGCGTACTAAAGTAAATTGGTAACAAAGTTCTTTCTAAACGCCGGTGTTGTTGTTATCTTCTTCCGCGGTTTGCGTTTGTGCTGAGTGTTGAACCGCGCTGTGCCGCACCGGAAGTGCTCCGAAAACGCTTCTTCGCTTCAGTTGTAGAAGAAATCATTCAGTGTTATTGTTGTTGTGGCAGTTGTTTGCTCTTTCATTGTGTTGCTTCCTTGCAGTGAAAAGAAAGCGGAAAAACGTGAGAGCGCCGCCAAACAGCGACCTTCAACCTGCGTCGCGCCTCTTGCGCCAAACACACACAGTTCTCACACAAACGAATGCTCACAAATTTTAATATTTGCTTCCGCATATCTGCGCATATTTGTTATTGTTGTAAGAAAGTTGAAGAAAAATTTGATATCAATGTGTGTGTATATATCTATTATATCGTATATATATATGCATATGTAAGTATGTGCAACTTGTCTACCTAACTTGCAACAAGATTGCGGCGCGGCAAGTGAATTTTCTTTGCTTAAACATTGTACCATATGGGTGTGTGTGTGTGCATTTCTTTGCAGCCATTTCTCGCAAGTGTCCTACAAGTGTTTCTTTGCGATTTGCTTGATAATCTGCGACGAGGTGGTTTTCTTTGTTTGAGTGTGTGTGTGTCCGCAATCGTCTGGTTTGATTTCACTCAAGTCGTAAGTTTTTTTGTGTTTGTTGGTGTTTGTGTGTTACTAAAATCAACAGTTGCCATACTGACGAAATATTTGAATATTTTTTGGGTGAGACAAAAAGGCTAAGTTTTATAATGAATTTGTATTTATCTGAAAATTCGAATTCTGAAACATTTCCCTTAGAACGTTGTTATATACTTTTTTTAAATTTTCTGTACCAAAGGCTGGTATCAAAGTTCTGCAAAACTAGCTTATAGATGATTCATGAAACTGAAAATCTTTCAAAAAATTAATTTTTTGAAATATTTTAAAAAGTGTTACTCAGATATTGGACATTTTTTTTACAAACAGATAATAATTATAGTTGTTTGTTGTTTTCGAAATTTTCATAAACAAAAATAAGGTTTTCTAAAAATTAAGTATAACCAAATCGCTTCAAAAAGTTATGCCAAGACAAGATCCGGCAAGAAAGCGGAATGCCTTCTTATGTTTATCGAAGGAAATTTATCGGTTTTGGATTATTTTGATAAAGAAACTTATGCTAGACGCTAGAAAATAATTTTTATTCAAGTAATAAGTTTCCTTAAGGCAGTTACCTTCAGAACGTTGCTGTTGGAATTTGAAAAAATTTTATATATACGATATGAACTTATCTCAAAGGTGGCCATATTTAACTTAGTGACAGCTTCCCTTATTCTAAAAACTTCATATTTATACTGAAGACACAAAAAATCTTTGTATAAATTATTGCTTCGGGATATCACCTCACAATGACATTACAAAATTACCAAACTGGTTTTTCTTATCTAGATTAGGCTTCTACTATCCCTAATGATATCTCCTACACGTAGACATTGAGATTTGTCACGTCTCCCAATTTTGGAAAACTTAAAAGATATTTTATAAAAAGTGTCTATGGATACCATTTCACGCTAACTCGAATTCGATAAAAATTTGTGACCTGAAAGTTTAAAAAAGGTGCGTGACACCCGTCGTGTTGGCATCAGAGAAATAACAGAGGCTATTAACTTTTCCCATAGATCGACTCAACACAATTTCGCTTTTATTTTCTGTCCCATGTTTTCAACGGAATTGAGTTATTCTTAAAAACTAACGTTTGTACCGAAGCCTTAATATAATATCCTTCACAAGTACAAAAGATCGCTTACTTGAACCTGACAAATAAACAACTGCATCCTTCCAATAGATCAATATGTTCCACAAATTTTTTGGCTATTTACTAGACTTTGTGATGATTTCTATAACAAGTTTTTTCGGTGTAAAAGCGGCGGTAGAATGCCTCTTACTGATGATTCAAATTGGAAAGTCGTAAATGTAGGGTTTATACCTTTACCCGTAGGGTTGCATTTTAGAATGAGATTCCTATTATTTATTTGTAAAGTATATTTATCAAAAAAGTGCTTATTTCTCGGTATAATTCAAAAGATATTTATAAATTTTTAAAGAAAAATAAATATAATTGACGATTGGTACGAACGGATTATAAAGAGTGATCCATTTCGAGGTTCCCTACTTTTTTAAAGAAATAACACAGAAATTTCAAATTTAATGGGAAAAAATGTATTTTTATCATTCGAAAGAAATCCTTTTGCATTTATTTTTTTAAGATAATCTCTTTCAAATGTTGGCCGCGGCTACGTATCAGATGGTCCATCCGTTGAGTCCAATTTTGTATGACTTGTTCGAGCATTTCGACTGGTAACTGGCGAATGACACGGGTGATGTTTTGCTCCAAGGCCTGAATAGGCGAAATTGTTCGCATAGGCTTCAGACTTTACACATCCCCTCAGGAAAAAGTGTAACGGTATGCTATCACACGATTTTGGTGGCCAAACGACCGACCCAAAACGTGAAATTATCTTCTCACCGTAGTGTTCCCTCAATAAATCCATTAATTGATGCTATGTGTGGGAAGTGACGCCGTCTTGTTAAAACCAAATGTCGCCGAGATCACGAGCTTCAATTTCAGGCATCAAATAGTCGGTTATCACGGTTGCATTCTCATCGGCATCATTTTTCAAGTAAAATGGACCGATTATTCCAACTTTTTGAACACTTAAAACAATGTTAACTTCTTCTACACCGAAGTGCATTTTTTATCATCTTGGCAAACTTAATACACCCTGTTCAGGGTATGCAAAAAGATACTGACAATTCCACAAGTCTTAGTCTTGAAATGAATAAAAAAAGATGTTTCCGACCATTTTGCTATTTTGTTTGTTTTCACATTTTTGATAATTAGCAAAAGATTGCTCGATGAATTGTCATAGAGCTTTAATAAAGATCTTCTACTATATTTGTCTAATATTTTGTACTTTTCTTGGTTTTATTCTTTGAAAGAAAGAATTTCAGAATTCCTTCAATTTGATAGCGATATTGTATATTTATACTATTGTAACATGTTGCTACAGAGTATAATAGTGTTGTTCACCTAACGGTTGTACGTATCACGTATATGTTATGTCCATCCTACCGTGCAAGCTGTATCTTGAGTAAAAATTAAGTTAAGTTGCTATAAGCAAAATTACTAGTTCGTAGATAGGCGTAATCGGATTGCCCACACCCAAAAAAAAACATTAACCGAAAACCTATAAAGTGCCATAACTAAGCACTAAAGATAAGATATAAGACTCTAATTTGATACAGGGAATCCCAGTAGCCCAGCCCTCCAATAAGTTAAAGCCCATATCTCCTAAACTAGTGAAGCTACACCAACCAAAATTGCTGGACACAAATATTATAAGAAATTCTACTGACAGTGTGCAAATAAATGAAATCGGATGATAACCCCGCTGACTCCTTATATAACGGCACTATTGAAAACTACATGAAGCACTATAAATCAATAACTGAATACGACAGAAATATTATAGTTTACTCGAGTGATGTTATGATAGAAAATTAATGGACCTGGGATAAAAGTTGGACGAGACAAATTTCTTCATCCTCTTTTGACCGATTTGAATTAAATTTGGTGCGTGACATTCTTATGATACGGTGTGAAAATGGGCGAAATCGGACGACAGGCATGCCTACTCTCATATAGTACCACTTTAAATTCCATCTGATTCTTTTCTTTCTAATGTACAAATCAAGGAGCAGTTAATATTAGAAAGTCTTGCGGTATTTGCGATAGCTGCCGCTGAAAGCGCGTAGTTCTAGTTTTATTTGTCGTTTCAACGTTTTCGTTCTGGTGTAGAGGTGGTCGAAGATGCGCCACGTTCCGAAGGCCTGTCGTCGAAAATTGCGATAAAATCGCGGAATTGGTCAAAAGAGACCGGCATAGTAGTCATCAAACCGTTATAAACCATTTGAAGAAGCTTGGAGTCACTAAGGAGCTCGATGTATAGGTGCCACACGAATTGATTCAATAAAAATACCGCAAGACTTTTTTGACAATCTAATATAACTGGATAAAACTTTGCACAAATAAAGCCTTTAGGATGTACCGAATATTTCGACCACAGTACCTACAATTGACTATTTACCGAAAATATTGAGCGATTTGTCAGATTTAAATTTGTTTGTCTTATAACAGTATATAATTGTGCTTAGATTTAATAAAATCGGGTGAAAACTTTCCCTGGACCCCGTTTAAATAACATGCCTTATGTACCTGAAACTATTTCCGTGGCTTTAATCCTTTTAAGTTACAAGAGCATGAAATGTTCGGTTATATCCGAACATAGGTCTTCCTTTCTTGTTTTCTCTTCGATTTTATACGAAAACTGAAGATTTTGGATAAATAATGGCTTAATCACTTTTCTTCTTAAAATGTGTTAATTTGAGGAAAAGCCATGGACGTGAATCTCTGTTAAAGCGATGTTTCCAGAAAAACCCTCAAAGTTATTCAAAACATTTCGTTGCGAAGAACTGATGAGTTAAAAATTTTTTTTTTGTGTTGCATTTCATGTGAATCCTGTTATTCCCAAGCATTATTCACACCATTTCCAAATGTTTTAGCCTGCTCAATGAGCAGTATTTACCGACGAACACAGATCAATTCCTTCATGGTTGGGAGAAGCGGCATGGCGCCACCAATGATCACATGGATATTGTGTCAGTTTCAGCGTCTGTCGTATGACAAATCTGTTAACAAGCTGGAACACCCAAAGAGTATCCCAGAGCTTTTGTAGACAAAAACAACAACTGGCAGCAGTCGAGGCAAATCTGTTAGCGTTGGTAATTTGATAGGCTGTGAAGAATGCCGAAGTACCGTTTTCTACTACAGTTAACCAATTCTTCTTTATGCTTCTTTCGTGCTTGTTTTCGGTAAAATAGCAACAGCTGTTGTGCAAAAATATTATAACGAGTATCGAGTGAAAGTGTGAGTATACACAGGAATGAATCAGAACTAGCGTAAAATTATGACAGCCAACGTCTGCAACAGGTGGAGTGTGTGTGAAGCAAAGCTAAGAGTAAGAGTGCAGGTGTGATCATGAGTAAGTTGGAAGGATAAGCGACAGCTATGCGCACGTCGCTGGCTTGGCCAAGTGGCAAGGATCACTGCGTTCGGCAGATCAGTAATTCAAAGGCGCGCGTAAAGCAAACAACGTTTTTGCTCAAGTGTCGGATGATCCAGCCAAAAATAAAAAAGACTTTGTGCTAGTGATTTGCCCAAAACGAACTATTTTACTAGTGAATTGTAATCAAAATAAAGCAAGAACGTGAATCGTTATAATAAACTAAAATTTTAGTGTAGCTGGACTGCGATTTAGTTTTGAGTTAAATTAAAAAAATGGTTTAAATAAAAAATATTTTTTTATGAGGTGCAAGACCTACATATATTATACATACTTTTGTTTTCTAATTTAATTATAATATTTAATATATAAAATTGTTTGTGATTTTAAAGTGAGTACGAGAAATAACGTTTATTTAACAAAGCTGAAAGGTTTTCCAGAGAAGGGCACAGCGAAAAAGTGGACGGCTCAAAAACTATAACAGAGCCACAAATTTGGCTTGAAAACTGAATTTTGGTATTGAGGCCGAGAGCAGTTGTAGATTTGCCGCCTGCAGGCTAACGACAGTCTTTAATATTTATGCGCAATGTTTCAAAGTTTGAACTAATAGCGGAAAAAATTTATTGAGCTTTGTTCCATTGACGGCAAAAAGTTGAGAAGTCAATCGCATGGTTCGCCTGACTCTAATAACAAGCAAAAGTAGGTCTACATATTCTGCATCTTGGTTGAGTCGATGTTAAGGGAAAAATTGTTTGCTATTTTCATCTCGTCTCAAGTTTGTTTTAGGACTTCGTCGCACTCAACGCACTCTGATAAGTAACAGGTTCTTCCAGAGCCTTGTTTCCCGAATCGTTCAATATGACGAGCTAGATAAGGACCGTATGCTACTAATTATTTCAAAATCATAAAAACCTTTCCAATATGTGGATCTCCAAGATTAACATTTTTTTTTCTCAAAATGCAAGCCCCTTGAACACTGTAGTTTTGCTATGACTAGAACTCTCATCAGAACATTCAGAGGGTGTATTTCAGTAAAAAATTATTGTAATTTACGGATTATAAAAACTGAGCGTATTTGTTGAAATATAAGACACAAACCGGAGCCAAATAAACATAAATGTTTTGTAATTTAAATGAAGAAATGAAAAAAATATATTTTCAGAAAAAAAATGTTCAAAGCAATTACGAGAACGTCCAAACTATATTTGGAGCAATATTCTTTACTTCCCGAAATATTTCCGTGAGCTTTTATTTTTAGAGTGCATAAATAAACAAGAAAGGTTGGGCAATGTTCAGGTATAACATTTTATACTTTTCCGACTTGCAAGGATTAAGGCCAGGGAAATAACTTTAGGTACATAAGGGTTGTTAGTTTTACGGGGTCTAGGGCAAATTTTTAACCGATTTTATTCATTCTAAGCACAAAGATGCACCATTATTAGAAAATCACGATCGTTTAATGTTATTAATTTTAATATCTTATTAAGCTAACTTATATATTAGACGATATTTGCTCTATAAAGTCACCCGGAAATTCGAAAAACTTTATACAAGTATTAGGTGTATGAAGAAATTTTGATAAGATTCAACCCATTTTTTAAATAGAGTCATACTACTATTAAGAAAGATACTCTTCGAATTTCTATAATATATCTCACACATTGATCGATATTGTCGGTATTTGTGAACTTATCTATATACCAGGTTCTAAGTGCTTAAATAGTTTAGTTCGATTTGGGCAATTTTGTGTCATAATTTTGCATACCTCAAAGGCACTATTCGTGAAAAGTTTTCTCCCGTTATATTAATAGCTGCCGGAGTTGTGTTCTGGAAACTGAACGAACCAAGTGGAATTTATCCCTCAATCTTCAATATAGTAATATTATGAGAATGTTATGTTTCGAATATCGTTGAAAGCGATCGAGCAGATCTCGAGATATGTGATTTTACGTAAAAGTGAGCCACGCCCATATTCCAGCTTTTCCCCTTTGTGGTAAATTAAATGTCTCTGGCTTTTTTTGATTTTTGTTATTGCGCTTTTAGTAGTTTTTCACATTACGGTTATACGGGGAGTAGGTGGGATTATGATCGGAATTTGCGAATTTTTTTTTTTCTTTATACGTTTTCGGTTAATGGCGTTTTGTGTGTGTGTCTTTTTGCCAAAAAAACACTTATAGCAAGTTTCGTCAATATATTTTAATTTTTATTCAAGTTACAGATAACACGGAAGGGCGGTCACTCGCAGTCAACCAGATTTCAACTTGTCTTGACCACCTAACTCGATTCGTTTTAGGGAATACATACAACCGTTAGGTGACTATTTTACTCTGTAGCAATATGTTGCAGGAATATAAAAATAATTTTAACATATGAATATGTGATTTCCTTGAACATATCCGTCTCTTCATTGTTTTGGATTGGTTATAGATTTTATTATCGCTTTCATTGTGGGTTAGGTTTCACTACTAAAAATATAAAAAGCATACAAACTTTCGCGACTGTGACAAGAATACGTTTTCTAGTTTTCATAATACCCTAACGGGGTTTATTCAGTACGATAAGAAGTTTGTACCACCTTAAAGAAAACGTTAAAGACCCAATATACATGGGGTTTTCCAAACCAAATCGACCACTTTTGAACCCGACCCCTTTAGATTTCGCTGAAACTTATACATCCTTTTCTACCCCTTGAAAAACATTTTTGAGATTTTTTGCAAAATTTTTTGTCCAACTTCAAAAAAGTTATGAATTTTTCAAAAAAATGGCTTTTTTATTTTCAAATAGCCATAACTTTTGTAGAAATTGACTTTTGGGGACCATTTTTTTTTTATTTTTGTTTTTGAATGAACTTTTCGAAAAAATACACGAAAAAAATTTAACACGATCAATTATATAAAATAATCGGTTTTTTCGTCATTTTTTGGAAGTTCGCCATTTTTTTTTGTTTTTTTTTCCTCAAAGAAAACTTCAATTAATTTGACAACTATCCCTGCTAAAATTTGACAATTTTTTTTAAATAAATTACAAAAATATTAAAAAAAAAATCGGCCCACTCCGGGATTAGTGACAACTATCCCTGCTAATACCGGAGTGGGCCGATTTTTTTTTAATATTTTTGTAATTTATTTAAAAAAATTGTCAAATTTTCAAAAATGAAAAAACTTTTTTTCCGTAAAAAAGTGGTCGATTTGGTATGGAATACCCTATATATATAATGTATAAATCATCAGCCCGACGAGCTTAGTCGATTTACGCGATCCAGTCACACAGTTTTTGAGATATCGATCTGAAATTTTGTTGTTCTCCTTTTCTTCTCAAAAAGCTATTCTTTTTTCGGAACCGACCACTAGTATATATAGGTGCCATACAAACTGAACGAGCAAAATCAAATACATAAATGAAAATCTCTATAGTCGTGAAGCTTCCATGCAACCGAAGTTCTTACAGTTCATACAGCTCACATACATAATGGCACTTGTGTAGGTATCTAATAAAGTGTGTACATATGTATATGTGTGCGTAAGTTAATAAAATTAATTAATTAATACGGCACACCCAATTAACTAAAGCAAAATAATAATCATAACTAAATAAAAAAGAAATCAAATGCGGGTTTATGCAAGGATACAACATTGAAATAACATATTTGCTATGCAGAAGATAATTATGAAAAAATTAAAAAACAATGCTTTTAATTAACAATAACCTGAAACATACATTAATTTTGTTCATACATATGGATTAAAATTAATCTATACATAATTACTATGCATACATACGTACATTTCAATGTACATACACAGGTGCTGTCAAACTCTAACACGTGACGGATGATAGACGTACAGTCTACATACGAGATGTGTTCAAAAAGTATCGCGAATCGTAACTTACAGTTTTCTTCGATTGCAGGGGCGTGGTGCATCATGAGTTCTTGCCACAGGGAAGAACGGTCAATAAGGAATATTACCTGCAAGTTATGCGCAATTTGCGCGAAGCTATCCGCCAGAAACGCCCGGATTTGTGGAAGAACAAAAATTGGCTTTTGCACCACGATAACGCCCCTGCTCACACACATCGTTGCTTGTGCGCGACTTTTTGGCCAAAAACAACACACTAATGATGCCGCATCCACCGTATTCCCCAGATCTGGCCCCCTGTGACTTTTCCTTGTTCCCTAAACTGAAGAGGCCCATGAAAGGACGACGTTACGCTTCTCTTTACGAGATAAAGATGGCATCGAAGGAGGAGCTGAGGAAGATAAAAAAAAAATGATTTTTGGAAGTGCTTCGAAGATTGGAAAAACCGTTGGCAAAAATGTATAATATCTCATGGGGATTACTTTGAAAATAGATATTCATGAATTCGCGATACTTTTTGAACACACCTCATACATACTATTCAAAAATGTCAACATCAAAAAAAAAAACGATTGATAAATGAATTGTGACTAAATAAGTATTGACGTTCCATCTTACAATCTAAAAACAGGGATCGTTAACGTACAATTTCGAGAGTAGATGATCTCTAGCCTTCATAAAGGGTGATCCACTTCGAGATTCCCTATTTTTTTTTTTAAATCGCAGCAAATTTCAAATGTAATGGAGAATATTTGTTATAAATCGAAAAAACATTTTTTGATATTTAGTTTTTGAAGATTATCTATTTTAAATATTGACCACGAGCAGGTCTCAGATGCTCCATCCGTTGAGTCCAACTTTCGATGACTCGTTCGATCATTCTAATTGATAATTGGCGAATGACATGCGTGATATTTTGCTTCAACGTCAGAATTGAAGCGGGGTTGTCCGCATAAACTTTACATTTTACATATCTCCACAGGAACGGTGTGACATCACACGATCTTGATGGCCAATCGCCCAATGGTCCAAAACATGAAGTTATCTGCTCACCGAAATATATTCTCAATAAATCCATTGAACGATGTGATGCGTTTGAAGTGGCGCCGCCGTGTTGAAACCATATGTCGCCGCGATCACGTGCTTCAATTTCAGGCATCAAATAGTTAGGTTATTCTAGCGCGATAACGGTCGCCATTGGTGGTTACGTTCTCATCGGCATCATTTTTGAAGAAATATGGACCGACGATTCTACCGGTCCACAAACCATACCAAACCGTTCTTTTTTCTGCTTGAAATGATAGATTTTGAATCTGTTCAGGTCAGTATTCGTCCCAATGTGACAATTTGGCTTGTTTACGTATTAATTGAGCCAGAAATGGACCTCATCGCTGAGCGATATTTGGCTCGAAGACGTCAGATCTCCTTGGAACTTTCAAAAGCAAATAGAGCGAGGCGATGTCGCTTGGAAATGCCGAGCGGTTTCAGTTCTTGTACGCGCTGTATTTTCTATGCTTTAAATTTAAGATATGGACGTACACCACCATACACCAGTCCCGAGTCGGAGTTGAAGTAAACGACGACGAATCGACTCTCTACGATCTTCGTGTAAACTCTCTACGGCTGATATATATTAATTTCTTCATTGCGTGCTGGATGTGGTCTATTCAGTTGATAATGGATAATGGTGCTGCGAATATGACTGTCAGTAGACCGATTATGTTGACCATAAGTTGAGTACAGCGCGCGAAACACATTCTTTACAGAACGTAAATTTTCGTAATAAAGTTGAATGATTTGTGAACGTTGTTCAAGCGTTAGTCTTTCCATGATGAAATGGTAAAAATGCTACTGAAAAAAGCACCTCTACTTGAATCACCCGTTATTTAAGATGAACCATACACCGAGAATTGTTCACCAATTTTCTTCCAATAATAGAACTTCCACTTTTTTTCCTTTGCGCAATACCTTTTTTCAGAGGGACTGCCAGAAATGACGTCTTAATGGCCGAGTTTTGAAATTTAACAAAAACTTTGTAAAGCATGTATCAATAAAATAATGACAAGTTTGAAAAATATATTTCACTTATACTATTATTTGGACCGCGACTGTTGTGGTTTGAGATTTGAATTTCTTTATATGTATGTATGTAAATATATGCGTCAATGTATAAAGTTATACTATTGAAAAAAATATGATACTCCAAATCGGCTAACTTGAACGATAAAAAATTATAAGAAAAACTTTCAGAAACGACAATGTGTGATATTTGCAACTGAACATTTTATTTAGACCGTTGAGCCGTTTCTGAAGTGCACATTAGGTTTGTCTCTATTTAATAACACGTTTTATAAATCAGAAACTTTACCTACTCTATGTATATAAGTGTGACATATTTGGGATCGGTTCCTTGTAGGATTGTATAACAGTCCGTTCGTGGTTTCGTGGAATTTAAAATCATGACGCAAGTTTTGTCGTTAATGCAGAGCCGGCTTTTCACTCTGTACATACATATAGTATATGGTACTACGTGAATGCATAGCAGCTTTATTAAAAATATAATCATCTAAAGTTTTGCATTCTCGGAATCTCAACTCTCTTAGAATTTAGATTAGCCTTCCGGCATACTTTGCCGTCGGAAATGGTGAAATTCCAATATAATCATGTTTCTGATAGGAAGTAAAGCTGTGCTAATGATTTTAAAGCAGCAGGAAAACGATTTCTGAAGAAAGGTCAGTTATAAACCGACTAGCTAGAGCAAATACTGCTAAATAAGTAGCAGTACGAAGTATTCATGGTGATAATTAAAATGCTCTAATCAAGTAAGGCGGTAGAGAAGAGAAGTGAAGAGAATAGCAGAGAGGTGCTGTTTAATAGTAAGGGAGATGAGAGAACAGAGTGAGATAGAAGCGAAGAAAGTGAGCGCTAAAGAATATAATGTAATTGGTGAGGATGATACAACCGATTTAAATTCATGTTACATTATCTGAATGCTATGAGTAATATTTTTAATCAATGTATTTAATTGAAAGTTGCCAGAATTTTACCGACATCATTGCTTTTATCTTGGTTTCTTAATCAGTTTTGGAGATATGTACGTGCATTCTGTTTTGGAAGTATCAATTTTCTAAGAAAGTTAGAGGGAAAATTACACTAATTGGGGTTTCTCATTACATTTAAGAAAGAGCGGACAACAATAGTGACTTACAATATGTCAAAAAAGTGAATCTAGGCCAACTTACTTGAGTTCGATAGTATGTTATAAAATCCTTGACCCTTTCACCATAAATCAGTGTTTAGAAAATATATCCATATGAAAATTAACGTAAGTATATATCCAAAAAAGAAAAACTCCATTAGGGGATAGGTGTATTGAGAAAGAAAAAAAATTACAATTTGAAATATTTTTTTTTTTTTTTTGTGTTAAATTTTTTTATTTTATAAAAGTAAAATCCTGCCCATTGAATAATTTTCCACCTTGAATATAAAGAAATTTTTAACAAAATAAATTATTATTTGTAAAGTAATGGTTATTTGTTTTGAACCAGATCCAACCGAAAAACAATTTTTAATTGCTTATAAAAACGATATTGGTTGAAAATTTGGCGAAAACTCACGTGGAATCATTGCATTATATGGCGGTACATTTTCGTGGTGCAAAAACCACGTGCTCATAATTTCGGCCTCCTTTTACGAATAGCTTCGACGCATAACATTCAAATAGTATTCTTTGTTGTCAGTTTGGCCGGTCAAAAAAAAAAGACAAGCTCCAGCTAAACTTGATCTGGGTTCCCGGCCACAGGAACATTTTCGGTAACGAAAAAGCAGATGAGTTGGCAAAGGCAGGAGCTTTCCTCAATGAATCCGAGGCGGAGCTCATACCGAGCCCGCTAGGATCGATCAAAAGAGAGATCAATAAACAATTTCAACAAATTGCAAACAACAGGTGGAAAAACAGTACAAAATGCGTCATAACTAAACAATTATGGCTAACATACGACAGGAAAAGAACCAACGACCTATTAAATAGGTCAAGAAAAAGTATTTACAGAATAACAGCTACTACAACAGGGCACTGGCCATTTGGGGTACATGCGTCCAAAATGGGTATGCCCTACAACGACATCTGCCGAAGCTGCGGAGTAGCAGGGAACAAGGAAACAATCCTCCACTTTCTCTGCGAATGCCCGGCTCTGGCACAGATACGACACAAAACACTCGGAATCCACCAAGCATCAAACCTTGAATGGATTTCCACCAAAAGCATATCGGACATAAGTAGTTTCATCGAAACCTCAAAATGGTTTGAGAGAGAGGGTGGAACGTAACAGCAGATACAGGAGGTTCTACGAATAGTGTATCAAAATGGCACATCAGTGCTAATTGAGCCCGATAGGGCTGCACTCCTACCTACCTACCTACCTTGGCCGGTCGGAGCCGATTCGAAATGATCACATCTCGATAATCGTACAAAATTGTCAATATTTTGACTTGCTTTGATGTGCTTTTTCGGTTTTGGGCTCAGCTTTGCCATGTAATTCAGCCAATTGATCGTCTGTTTTCGGGTCGTAATCATAGATCCAAGACTCAGTCAGTAATAATACATTTTATGGGATCCTGGTAGTCGGAAAGCATTGTTTCACAGAGCTTGACGTGACGCTATTATTCGAAAAAATTGACTGGTTTTGGAACTAATCGTGTTTTTAAGTTTCTTAGGCTTAAGTTTCTTGCAAAATGGTTTTCACTGTTTCTTTCAATATTGACAGTAAGATCTCCGACTGTTATTCATCGATGCTCAAAAACCAATACTTTTATATTATTAACGTGTTGATCATCAGTTGATGTTGATGTCCGTTCTGCACGTGGTTCGTGATGAACGCGTACTCGAATCTCTCAAATAAATTGTACCAATCGAAAACCAAAGCTCGCGACAAAAAACTATCGTCGAAGTCCTTTTCCAATATTCTGTACGTATCGACACCAGAAATATGATTCCGCGCACAAACTTTAATGGAACTTCTTTGTTGAATCATTTTATTCGTCGTAAAAATCGCCGAATACACTTTCTGTACTTCAGAAAGACAAGCGTATACTAAAGATTAATGACTATTTTGATGTGACATTAGGCACAGATGTCACTGACAGTCATACCAACATACGAGTAGATAAGAAATATTTCGACGAAAGGGGTTTCGCGCGAAATTTAAATAAAAGTATTACTATTTTTTGCCCACAGCAGTATATCAGCTGAAACTTGCGTGCTGAAGATAGAGTGTGAAGAGTATGACTTTTAGGTTCTGTAGCGGCAGTAGCGAATAATTTTGAAAACCGCTTAGGTTGACGTCTAAATTTAAGAACGCCTGTGAGGCTCCTTATTAGCATCTACTAAGCTGAAGAAAGCTTTAAATTAATTAATTTTTCGTTGAGTCTTGTTGTGTTCCTTGTCTTCAAAAATATGTATCTCCGCTGTCAATCCAGTCCACCAAAAAGTTATGCATATTTTCTTTACACTTCCGTTTTGATTACGAAGGAAAGCAAATACAAAGAAAACATAAAGACAAATTAATCAGTACTGAACTTTTTGTCAACCGCGATTTGTCGCGCCGCAAGTATTTTTTGTCTTGCTTAGAATATGGTTTTGGGAGTGACGTGGCGACAGCGACCTCAGCAGCTGAGTTTATTGGCACGGCACGTGTGTTTTGACGGTGCTTTCATACATTTAAATATATATACATATATATGTATAGATACTATTTGCTCAGATATTTTTATACATATATATATACATATGTATATGCTCACTGTGGGTTCACTATGTTCCATATACACAAATGATGTGTGTGAGTATGTGCTTTTGTTTAGAATTGATTTTATACTCGATTATTTACAAACTCACCACGTGCGTCAAATTCAATAAATTGTGTTACACATAAGCGCTCGCTGCACCAGCAAACGACTGTACATACATATGTATGTACATACACACATGTACAGGAATGCGGCAGTGACTAGGTTGTGTGTTCGATTAGAAATTTGAGGCGCGAAAAAGCTTTGCTCGCTGGAGGGGGAATTGACGGCAAATAAAATGTGTAAATTTTGTAGAGTTTAGTATATATATATATGTATATGCGTTGATACATATGTGTTTTCGCGTAAAAACCCATATATGCATGTGGTGTGTGTGTTCATCATAAATACATTTTTTCTAATCGCAATCTCTACTCAAAAAGCGGTTGGCCCCAACGCAAAAACAAAACAGCGCCGGTAAGCCAACATAATCAAATACTCACACACATACACTGACATTTGCGCGTGTGTGTGTATGTTTGTGTGTTGTTGCACTTCTGTTCATTCATTCATTCTAAATTCATAGCGTCGGAATTTGAATATTTCTAAACCTATTTTTTCGTATCAACAATTTCGCTGTCGGCTTTTTGTATTACCTTAGCACTTTTTGCGAATCTGCGCAAATATTCGCGACAGTTTGTGTTTGCATTTATTTGTTGATTCTCTTTGCTGTGTGTTTTTATGGCAGGTTTAGCTTTTTGATCTTCTTTTGACTTAGTTTTGTTTAGAAATATGACAGCTGGTAATAGTTCATGTACTTTTTTTGCGTTTGATTCTCGGAGTTTCATGCATGTTTGTGTGTATTTTAACGCTTAGCGTAACACTGACCTTGACCAATGTATTTAGAAATGGTAAAAGGAAGAACAATTTAGTCATGGACTGGTTTACATATACATACATACATACATATATATATTTTGTATATTTTGATTTTTTATGAAGCTGCAAACTTTATATGCCCTAAAAGAATACAGTTATGGAAGTAATCCGGTAAAATGACTTACCAAATTATTTGAGTACGACACATGAACACTTCTGCTTTGGAAAACAAGAAAAAATTAACTGAATTGGCCGGTCAGTTTGTATGCAATAGTGACCCGATTTGAACAGTTTTTCGAGATTATACCGTAGCCTTGAAAAATATTCCTTCACATAACATTTCGTGTAGATATCTCGTCAAATAACTGGCTTTTTAATAAGCGCGCTAAAAAAATCAATAAAATTCTTTACTTCTATGAAAGTACATTCGATGTCAATCGATATTCGTACGAAATTCATCAATTGTCGCCAGCTTGTTGGCAAAGATCACAGATTTGACATAGCCCCACAAGAAATAGACTAATGGCGTTAATCGCGCGACCGAGCCGGCCAATTGACTGGACCATTTCGTGAGATAACACGTTGACCAAACTTGGTTTTCATTAATTTCGATTGTGACATTCGCTGTGTGGGTTGTCCTGTTGGAAATATATTGTCCAAATCAATATCATCAAATTTGGGCCGAAAATATTTGGTTCTCATTGAACGGTGGCGATCCCATTCACAGTAATGTGCCGGTCTTGATCATCACGGAAAGTACGGCACAATGACGCCGCCGGCCCATAAACAGCAAAAAACCGTAATATTTTCGGGTTGCAATGGTGGCCCATGGAGTTCGTGTGGATTGCTGTTTGACCAATAACGCATATTTTGCTTATTGACGAAACCATTCAGCCGGAAAAGAGTCTCATCTCTGAAGGGGATTTTTCGATGAAAATCCGGATCATTTTCAAGTCGTTGCTCAGTCCAATTTACGAATATACGACGATTCTGGTTGTCAAGCGGCTTCAGTTCTTTAGTCAATTTGAACTGGTAAGAATGTAGGCCAAGATATTTTCGCTAAATTCATCACAACGACGTCACAGAGATTCCCAACGCTTGAGAACGACGTGTGAGGGACTGATTTGGGTCTTCCTCGATTGATGCGCTAGCGGCAGCAATATTCCCTTTCGAGAGACGTCCTGTCTTTTTCTCACTGGCACGGGAATATTTTGTACTGTGCCTGTGGATTTTAAAATATTCCACTATACGCTCAATTGCTTATCTGACAGGACGATTATGACGACCATGAATTGGACATTGCGCTTTTAAAGTTAAGGCCCCTGACTTCAAATTACGGTAGTAGTTTTAATAATTTCGACTCCTTGTAGGTTCGTATAAATGATGAAATGGCAAACCTTACTGAAGACAAATGTCGAAAGAACGTGAAAAATATGGCGTCATTTGTGTCTCTATCGATCTACTTTTGTAGCGTTCCTATTGAAAACCCCGTTACAAAAGTTTTCCATAGACGCACTTGATTCCGATCGTTCAGTTTATAAGGCAGCTGTATGTTAGAGTAGTCCGATGGTTGAGCTTCAGTCAAATGAGCAGCTTTTCTGGAAGAAAAGCACTTGTACAAAATTTCGGATCGTTATCTCAAAAACTGAGAGACTAACAGATACATATATGTAAAATCGACTCAATTCGTCATGCTGATATTATAGGGTCTCCGACGTTTATTTATGGTTGTTGCAAACTTCGTGGACTCTCGGGCTCAGTTGACGAAGTGAAAATACTATTTCCACCATATTTTGTATGAAATTTTTGAACTGCGGATGCCAAGTTTTCTTATGGAAGATTGCTTCAATATCGCTAAGTAACTCTTGAAGATGACAAAGTCGCTAGAGCGCAATCCTTGGGTATACGGTTAATGTGGAAGCAAATTTGCTCTATCTTTTATTGATTGCAGACACAATGCATTGTCTTAATTGAGAGCTCACTCTCAACTAGTTTGTACAGAAAATTTTTTTAGGTCATCCAAATGGTTTTGAGATTTCCTTGAAGTTTTCAATATATTTTGAAAATGGAGGTAATCTGTTAATTTGGATTTCTCAAAGCGGTCTAAAACGATGGTATGATTGTTTGCTTCTGCAAGATATTCAGGCAAAGGAATTGTATGGAGTTGACCTGGAATGAATGTTTATTATTTTGATCATCATCTTGAAGTTAGATTTTGGATGTTACTAATAAGTTTCTGTCAGAACGATAGGAACAACTACTCTGGTTAGGAAATAAAATAATTCCGTAATTACAGTTTCTGCAAAACTGAATTCTTAATTCAAACTAGTGAATTAAAGTCGCGGGATCTAAATGAACTGTAGATTAATAAAGCCCGAATCGTTAAATTAACAAAAAAAAAAAAAATAACAGTGTAAAATCTAATAAAAAAAAAAGACCGTAATGGAAGGCCGTCTTATCGAGTACCGCCCAATCGGTGGTGGGCTTGACTACCATCACAACTCGCCGCTGATTGGCGAAATACCACCAGCTGGTGGGGACTACACACATGCCGTCCATCGCTCCATCGATCAATTACGCAACAGTTTGAACGAGCGCGTCGCGCTCGGACCATTAAGCGTATTTTCGAACTCTTCCGCCGATTTGCGCTCTTCAGTATTGTCTTACAGCCAGCAGCAGCAGCAACAACAACAACAGCAGCAGCATCATCAACAAGCCTCGCAGCCACAACATGGACAGCCGCACACCACGCAGCAGCAGCAACAGCAACTACCGAGCCAATATGCACAGCTGACGGCCGCTAATGCCAGCAACGCCAGCGGTAGCGATTTGCTTGCGCAACAGCAGCAGAAAGTTAGTACCACTACGGGCGTTGCCCCATCAGCCGGTGTGGCAGTCGCTAGCGGCAACAACAACACCAATAATGCCGTTGGTAGCGGCGGTTCGCACGCTGTTAAGCTCACGGTCGACACGAATGCGATCGTCAGCTCGACCGTACCGAATGGAGCAACAGCAGGCAATAACGTTGGCAGTGGTGGAGGCGGCACCGTTTCTGCAGGCTCCGGAAATGGCAGCAATGTCAGCAGCGGGGGTGGTGGTGGCGGTCGTGGTCGCAAGGCGCGTATTTATCCGAATCCTAATCAACACATTATTGTGACCAGCAACAGCGTGGACCATCACCACGCTGCAGCTGGTCGCCATCATCACATTGCCAGCGATGGTGTTGGGGGTGGCAGTGTTGGGTCGACAACCAGCTCACCACGACATATGGATGTCAAAGATGCGAAGGTACTTAAGATTGCGATAATCGCTGTTCTTCTTAATCTTAACATATTTCAGATGAATAGTTGAATTTTATAAAACTATTATGTCCATTTTCAGTACAGCCTAGAGCTGCCAAATATGTATAATGAATGAAAATATAATTACAGAATTGAAATTTCAAAAAAATATTCATATTCTTCGTTCAATCAAACTTCGACAAATTATGAAATATTAAAAAATATAAATATACCATATTTTTATCCAGATATGCCTATATAGACTAATGCATAGTCCTTTGGAAATTATAAAAAAAACTCTTAATACAAGGACCTACTCACCTCAGTCCATGTCCCGTCAATAATATTTCTTGGACAGCGGTAATGTCAGCTTTTACTCCAACGAGGACATCAACCAGCTGGGCAGCGGTACCTTCCCAATTGCAGGTGCCGTCATCAAAAGGGTGGATACTTATCCAAGGAAATTGTTTCCATTTAATTGATGGTGTTTTTTACGTGGCGGGTCCCAAACCAAGCGCATAACCCTTAGAAGAGATGTTTTGCTTTCTCACTTTAGCTCGCTTTCAGACGGATGTTCTTTGGCTATCCAGAGAATACTTGGTCTAAGACCGGAAGTCGTGAGCTGCTTGAGCCACATTTAAAAGAATGGTTTCTGACAACTCCCAAGTCAATGGCAATCAGAGAACTTTCCTCACTTGCATGAACTTCTACACATGACTCCATCATCCATTCAAAATTAGCTGATAAAAAATCAATTAACTTTAAATTTTGAGAAATTTAGTAAACATATCGAATGTATACTATATAAAGATATATATTTAATTTTCTTTCACAATTGGTAACTAATTTGTTAACTTTCAATATTCTGTTCTTAGATTTTCAGCTCTAAAGCGGACTTGCAGCTGCACACACAAATTCACATGCGCGAGGCCAAACCGTACAAGTGTACGCAGTGTTCTAAGGCGTTCGCAAACTCTTCCTACCTGTCGCAACACACACGCATCCACCTGGGTATAAAGCCGTACCGCTGCGAGATTTGTCAGCGCAAATTCACCCAACTGTCCCATCTGCAGCAACACATCCGCACCCACACCGGCGACAAGCCATACAAGTGCCGACATCCCGGCTGCCAGAAAGCTTTCTCACAACTTTCCAATCTGCAGTCGCACTCGCGTTGCCACCAAACGGACAAACCCTTCAAATGTAATTCCTGCTACAAGTGTTTCTCGGATGAGCCCTCACTGCTGGATCATATACCTAAGCACAAGGAGTCTAAGCACCTGAAGACACACATTTGCCAGTATTGCGGCAAATCGTACACACAAGAGACATATCTAACCAAGCATATGCAGAAGCACGCCGAGCGCACGGACAAACGACCACCGATTGCCGCTTTGACCGCGAGTGGTAATGTCACCGGCGCTGGTGCATCCTTAGGCGGCAGTGGCAACAGCGCGAATGGTAGCAATGTGAATGGGGGCAATATGGCTGGCGGTGCTGCGGGCGGCACTAGTGGTGGTGGTATTGGTGGTGCGGGTGTGAGTAGTTTGCCAAATTCGAATACACACAATCGCCAGACGCTTGGCTTGCCGCCGGTGTCGATAGCACCCACCGAGCATTCATATTGGCCTAAGGTCAGTCCAGACTCCGCCGCTAATATGACAGATGTCATGCATCAACAGCAACAACACCAACAGCAGCAGCAGCATCACCATCATCAACAACAGCACCAACTCGGCGGCCAGCAACACCATCATCAGCAGCAACAACAGCAGACGCAACAACAGCCGCCGCAACAGCAACAGCACATGGACTTTTCGAATGTAAATTCAGGTGGCGGAAGTAGCGCTGGTGGTGGAGGCGGAGCCAGTGGCTCTGGTGGGCCGCCAAACGGACATGGCGAGCTGCAAACGCATCATCGAATGAGCGACAACGGTCGGGACGAAATCGGTGAGTCAATTGTTATCGAACTGAAATTCATTATGTCTTTATGGTAACGTAGATACTACCCAGAAAACGTCTTTTACGATACTCATACATGAAGAAATCAGTATTTTGTGAATTGTCAATAGTCTGAGCGTTCCAACAGCACATTTTGTATTTCAAATGGGTGAGATCTAGAGGTCTTGCAACCAGTTATATGCAAACCTTCTCACTCATCGAATGACTTTTCGGTCGTATTCCAGGAGCATATTGTATCCATTGAAACTAATGAGGAAATGTTCATAATTCTTACTTATGTGGCTGCAAAGTATTTCATTGACGTCACTACTGAAAACATTTGTAGGTTTGTAGCAATCCTATGTACGTTCTTCATATTGTCAAGATATTTATTGTAACGATTTTGACGTTATCGAATGAACGGAAGCTTCCAAATCTCTCTTCCATACGCATGCCGGTCGTAGGAATATGCTCAGTTTCAAAATCCAATCTTCTTTCTCAAAGGAAGTTTGACTATAGAGCATCAAAATCTTAGCATCTTATATAAGAACTTCAACTGTCAGCCCAGCTAATTTGATGTATGTATCACCCCCGCATTGTCTCATTAAGAGAACGGCAAAATGGACTTCTTTTGAGGGCATTTATTCTTACATTTGTGACCCAAGGCATCAGGTTTATTTTGCTCAAATTCAGGTAGATACAACCTAGTATATTGTACTAAAAGCCACACCCTGTATTAGCATATATGGCAAATTCCCATTAATAAAACTAAAGTATTAGAGGTGACGGGTACAATCTCGTTATTCAAAAGCAAAAATCGCTACAGCCGTCTAAATACGGTCACACCAATATTTAATTTTACTAAATTATATAATTATAATAAATATGTTATTATATTATGAAATGTTTACCCAATTTCTTTTCAGTATCTACACCATCCACTGTTGGGCCATACGATGCGGCGAGTATCACGAAGACCACCAGTAATTCAGCGTTCACCCCGATCAATTCAATGCCGCCACACTTGAATACACTTAGCCACCATCCCATGGCGCAGCGTCCGTACCTCTACGATGCTATCAGCTTCCAGAATAAAAATGTCAATCAAAATAATTCCAATTCATTTCCAAACCAACTGATTTCGCTTCATCAAATCAGAAACTATGCGCACCAACCGGCCGGTCTGATGGCGGGCGAACATTTACTCGGCGTTAGTGTGGGGCCGGGTAAAGATAAAGGATAGCTATATTTTTAAGTGCGAAAGCACGAACGATTTGGGGTCGATTACTTAGATGTACTAGATGAATATGTGAACTAAGGGCTGCTTTATTTGGTGCGAGCATTTTTGTGATGAATTGAATAATGATTACTTTTAGACTAAAATTCAAATCCTGTAATTAAGAAAACCGTAATGCAAAAGTGAAAAGCGTTAGAAAAGGTCATGGAAGAAAAAAGAACATATACATATGGATCAGAAGAGTTATGCGGTTAAACGGACTTACAAAAACTGACCAGAGACAGAAAAAATTTATTTTTATATGTAATTCTTGGAAAAATTAATTTAGTTTCTTTGTTTAACATTATTATTTACATTAAAATAAGTATTTGCATATTTAATATATTCCCACGATAAAGTAGGTTTTTAAACTTCAATTTCCGTCCATGATATTTTTTGAAAGAACATAATCGGGTATAGCGCGCCAGAACTATCTTGGCGATACTAAGAAAAATGTACATATTTGAATCTGTCACTTATCAATATTTACGATTTGACTATATATTTTTATAACACTAAAGATCTATCGTGGAATAGTTACCTGGAGACTCTTCTGAGAATCGATAAATTAACTATAAGTCTGGAGCAGCTTAATAAGGTTTGGAAAACACAAAACTTTCTCTCTCTCTCTCTCTCTCTATTAGATAAGAGCATTTTATTTGAGATAAACAAAACGAAGATAAATGAAGAGAGATTTTTGGGATTTTTAAACTTCTCTTTTGAAAAGCTTGATTATTTCTTTCACGAAAAGAGACGAACTTATGGTTTGGGTTCACTTAAAGATTCTTCACTCAAAAATAACCTTAACTTCCCCTGATATAATCTTACTGTAGTTGTTCTTTCCAAAACCATTACTTGTTAAAAGATGTTTTACCATTGAATATTGAAGATTCAAACAACAGCTGTAGTTTTGAAACCAAAATGTTTCTTATTTAAACGTTGGTAACAATTTGAAATACATCCAGCGATTTATAAACCGGAACAGTTTTTTGGCAACTTACATAGTTCATCATTTTCAGTTGTTTTAGACACGAAATACGAAGAAGAATATGAAAATTTTCTGCAATACTGCCTTAAAACTGTACCAGGATTTTTTCTCCTCATTGCTAAGTAACTTGGGGAAAATATCACAATCCAAAATCATTTTCTGAAAACTTTGCAACAAAATTCTTCAAATAGCTGAATGCTTCGGACTTATGATTAAAAGGATTTAAAAATTTTTTAATAAGAGAAATTTATTACGCAATGATGACATTAGTACAGTTTTAGGATCGACAATCGACCTCTTTCATAATGTACCTTCCCACTTCGTAATATGTGAGCCGGAACATTCCTGCTATCCCATTTCGAAAGGCAACAGGAGTAACCTACCATCTTGAAGTCTTCAATAACCAAATATATAACTCCCGCTAATAGCATTTTAACTCACGTAATTGTAATTTTCTTTGAAATATACGGAATGTGCCAATGGGATAGATAACCGGTGGTAAACAAATTTTTTTGTTGACCTGTGTAATAAGTAATTGAGTACCGAAAATCGTCATAACCTAAAATTAAAACTACATTTAATACAGTAGAACAAAATACTTATTTCGCTAGACCCAGTCGTACTGTATAATACATTCTACTTACTAGGATTTGAATTGATTCAACATTTTTCCATATTTGATAAACGAATTCCTCAACCAATCATCAGCCATACATATTGAGCTTCAAATTGAATTTAAGTTTATCGTTAAAAACTTATATTTCCTTATCCTCCTTCTCGATTAGTTTTCACATTCACAAAACATAAAGTACTCGATTGAAATGAGCTGTCATAAAATAAGCGCATTAGGGTGGACTGGAGGGCGATTCCAACCAGCTGGTAGGGTTGGAGGTATAGAGATAACATTTAAAAAAAATTTACTCACAAATTTGTGGTTCTGATTTCCTACATGCCATTTTCTGTTTTGAGTCATCTTAAACTATTGCTCAGCAAAATAGTCTAATGGTTTTAAAGTTATGTTCCAATTTACTCATTTTAAGTCTAATAAATCAACTATAGAAGTAAATACTATGATACCAGCAACCAATTAATGAATATTATAGTTCAAAAAATATTTTTGGCGCCCTGTCACCTGTTTTAGTTTAATACCACTGCTACAGTTTTCGGGAAAGGCTGCTACGCATTTAAAGTTTTTAATCAGTTAAAATAATAATTGCAATGTTTGCATTAAACAAAAGACAATCTGACGCTCAGTGATTTCCACCCACCTAGTACCACAATTATTTAGTGCAGAAAGTAGTTATTTAAAGCATAGAAGTGAAGTCGGTACTGTCAGCTTCGGCATTGTCGACGTGCTTCGCCAACCTTTTTCACTGCGCTGACGTTCAGTGCAACTATGAGACACGCGATCTATACTTCTTCTTCATCTTTCGGTTCAGTTATAGTCGAGTACGCGATCTATACAGTTTCACTTATTCTTATCAATGTCATTGTTAATAATAATGTTAGTTAAAAGCCGTCTTCGATTCATCATTTCTGTGCTCGCTTCTGCTCGCTTGTCAATAAAATTGCACATATGTAAAAGCAACAACATGGTTATCGAGTTGAATTCCTGCAAGAGCGTACATACATATGTGGATATCTCTCTTTCTTTCTTCAATGCTATCAAAATTATGTTTTGCATATTTTAGATCAGTTTCACTATTTTGATTAGTTTAAATGGCAAACGAATGTAGAATTTTTTTCTTGTGTTTTTAAAACTGAAGACATAAAACCAATTATAGTAATTTATAGCAAGCAAAAATAAAAGGTTAAGCAACCTTTTTTAAGCGAAAAAAACATTTCTCCACTTAAAAGGAATTATTACACCATTGCGCATGCGTCAGAAAGCATGTTAGCGGATTGCCGCAGCAAATGTGCTCTCCATTTGTTTGTTCGCTTCGCTGGTGCGGAGCACCTGGAATCGAAGACAGCTAAAGTTAATCTGTAAATTGCAGATTTTAAGCATCATGGGGGTTTTTACTCGTTTACAGAATTTCACAACTGGATTCAAGATGTGCAAAATTAATAAACAGCGAAACAAAGTTCCATACTAAATGCCGTTTATATGAACTTACAAACTTTCCTCAACTCGATAGTTTGGCTTCTACATAATAAAGAATTATTGCAGCATAATTTCTGTGGATTTTTATTTAATTTCCTTTACTAAAAATTTAGCATGAAAAGACTGAACCAATGAAATTTAATACAAGATTGAACAATATCAAGAAATGATTAACTTAAGTAGGCCTAAATGCGTTGGCTTTTGCGGCATTCAAACCACTCAAACTTACAAGCACCTTCACCTTTCTGCTAAGGAGTAATACCGAAAAGAGATTGAACACCAGTAGATCAGCGCGCATAAGCGACGCACTGGTGTTAAACAGTTCCACTGGCGCTCAAACAAAGCGCAGCAACTAACTAACTAATCCGATTGATTAATTAACTAATCAATCAACTAAACTGCTAAGATTGATTGAGAAATACACAGAGAACAGAGAGCATAAAATCAACACATTTAAAATAGTAAATTTGAATTTAATTTATCTAGAGTAGTGAAAGATAGCAGCAGGTGAGCAGTGAAACCGTTACATGTAATTTTATTGATTTTTATATGTGTGTAAATTGATTTAAGCGCATTTATGTAAAAATGTTAAGTAAACAACAGGACTAAAATGCATACAAATGTTTAACTGTAATTTATAGTTAAGTGTAACTGTAAACTAAATATTGGTAAACTGCTAAACTAACAGGAAACGAAAAAGCCGTCACAGTGAGAGGAGAGTGTGCAGTAAATATGGAATGGCGTTGCCAGCTGAACATGTGTGCATACGAGAATCACTTCAACTAAATTTTAGAAATAAAAGCGTAAAACAAAACATTTGCACGAAAATATGTGAAAATATGTGTAAAAATGAAAGAAGAAAGGCCTGCTGACATACATATATGTATGTATAAATTGACAGTTGATGAAAAGAGTTAAAGTTAATTAAAATAAAGAATTACAGCAACCCTAAATACAACTAAGCAACTATGATTGTAAATCAGCATATTTAATATGTATTTATATGAGGAGACCGGGGTTGCATAACTGCGCCTCTAACTGTATTATAAGCATTTTAAGCAAATAACGCTCATGAGATGTATGTATGTATGCATGTTTATATTTCGAAAATGTACATTACTAAAAATTACGAGATAAAATATTCTTAATTAAATGCAAGCAAGCGCTTGCGTGCACTTAACGCAACAGCAAAGTAGACACTGAGTAAGAATTATTATTATTTTTGTTTCTGTTAATTCTAAGCACTGCAGATTCACAAATACATACATGTGTATGCGTGTATTTACTTGCATATTTTCGAGCAAGCGCAAACTATGTTAAACGTTAGTAGTTAAAATGTATTGAATTAAACTAAAGTAATCGATTTGATGCAGAACGTGCGATTGGAAAGAATATTTTGAAAAAATATTCAAAATAATAATAGTGCTTATTAATAAAAAAAAAATAAATAAATTGCTTCTTAAAGCTGAAAAGTATTGCAAGAAATCTAATTGGCAATAAGTGTTTGTAAGTTATTATATGTAAATGTAATTTTAACTATAATTGTACGTGTAATTATCGAAATAAAGTTAATTAAATTAATGTCCTAAATCTAAAACAAAAAATAAAGAAAATCATAACAAAGTAAACGTCTTTTTTATCTAATCTGTGACCTAAGCGCCGTTGTATGTTACCTACTGCGCTCAGATTTCAAGTTGCTGGTTATAGTAAAAGTTTCGTTTAGAATTCTCCGTTAATATACGTACATATATAGGCCACAATAATTAATTTGAAGTTATAATGGTTTTTAAAAAGGTGAAAAAATGGGGGCGCTAAAATTATTCTCAAAGTGGCGGAAAACAAAATAAGTTTGGGAACCACTGCTTTAGAAGTTTCAAAAAATCGACTCTTTTATTTTTGTTCAAATATCTTTAAAAATTATCTGAGAATATGTCTCCAAAGTAGATGAGAATTCGAAATATTTTTGAAGCTACAAGGGAAATAGTGACCGAGCATCTAAGGGATATGTATATTAGCGCTTGGGCAGAAAGCGAAAACTTTGACACGCAATTTCTAGGTTTTTCATTTTTACGATTTTTCTTAATTGGCGGGCAGGAAAGGAAACTAAACGTCTTATAGAATTGGGGCTTTTACATATAATTAAAATAAAAAAATATAAGAAAAGTCAAGTTTGCACATATTTATAAACAACATGATGTGAATTTTTTTTTTTTTTCAAAAATCACTTTTTTCAATTTTACATTTTTTTTTAGATTTTACACTTGTTTTTTTTTTTTTTTTTTAACTTTCTTAGTTTAACTAGAAGATAAGTTATTGGCAAATATGAATCTCTTTGAATTTCTTATTTCCGTTTGAAATTACGACCTGCCTGCCCACCGTCCGACAGATTCACATGAGTTCTGTTTTTATAGCAGCCTTATATTACGGTATCCCCTACATTTCCTTCTTTTTCTTCTTCATTATTGGTATAGACACCGCTTACACGGTTATAGCCGAGTTTACAACAGCGCACCAGTCGTTCTACTTTTTCACTGTTTGGCGCCAATTTGAAATTCCCAGTTTAGCCAGGTTCTACTCCACCTGGTCTTTCCAGCGGAGTGGAGGTCTTTCTCCTCTTCTACTTCCCCGGCGAGTACTGTGTCGAATACTTTTAGAACTGGAGCCTTTTAGTTAATTCGGACGACATGACCTAGCCAGCGACAGTTTCTCGCCGCCGTATTTGAATAGCTCGGCTGGCAATCGGCTCCCGTTGCTTTGTTGTTCTTCAGACAAGTAATTGCTATTCGAACTTCTTCATGGTTGCACATTGGGACGTTTGCTCCATCATCGTCGTTGCCTTCTGCGTGTTACATACTTCGGTGTTCACCTTTTGATCCTGTGCTCCTGTTTCTCACCAAGAAACGGCTGATTTGTCAGACTGCCGATATCGGACGATTATAGCATCTAGGATTATAAACTGAACGGTCAAAACTAAGATGTTGTATGAACTATTTTTGCTCAAAACAATACAGCACACAATACTAGTTGAAAAATCTAGTAGATCGGAGAATATAGCTGGCATACTAAATGAATTATCGAAATCAAGTGCTTATATGGAAAGCTTTTTCATTTGGAAAGCAATAAGAAATCTTTTGCAGTTGTGAAGAGAAGCAATAAGAAATCTATTATTGCTCCCATGCAACCGAAGTTTATTTGTTTTGTTTTTGTTATTTTATAAAAATTACTCTATCTATAAAAAAAAATATCTTAATCAGTGCTATTTCCTGGCTACTTTTGCCTTTATCACCGCCCTAACTCTTGCTGGAATTAACGATATGAACTTTGGCAGTAATCCGCCATTCCTATTATCAAAACTACGCCTTCGAAAGGAAGTTCAGCTACCAGTTATTTTTAAATAGCCTACAGGTTTTCAATGGGGCTTAAAGCGAGGCCAAAAACTTTATTCTGTTTTGAGTAATAAAATTGCATTGTTGGCATTGTCACGTCCTCTAATAAGTTTAATGTATAGTATATATCTCCTAAACTACTGAAGCCACAACAACCAAATTCGCTCAGCGCTAATATTACAGGGTCCAGCACTCGAAGTGTAACCAAATAAAAAACCTTAAATTCGATTTGGAAAATTATTTTTATTTATTGTAAAGTAAATCTGTGAAAATAATCATAAATTCAGGATCAATTCACTTTTGCTCGATATGACCACCTTTTGGCTTAACTATGGCCTTGAGACGGTCAAAAAACAAATCGCAAGCTGCCCGAATGTGACTTGCCGGTATTTTGGCCCACTCACGGACAATGCCTTTCTTCAGCATCTCGAGACTGGTGTATTTTTTACTTCGGACCTTGCTCTCCGAAATGGCTCAGAGAGAATAATCCATTGGTTTCGCATCTGGGGAATTCGAGAGCCATTGTATGGTCGTAATGAAGTTCGGAACGTTGTTTTTTAGCCATTCTTGGTTCACTCGCGCTTTGTGAGACGGTGCTGAGTCTTGCTGAAACGTCCATGGTTTGCGACCGAAATTTTTGTTTACCCACGGTTTCAAAGCAGCCTCTAGAACACTTTTCCGATTATATGAGGTATTTACTATGACGCCAGGCTCGATGAAAATAATTGGAGAACGCCCTTCTGTGGTGACAACGGCCCAAACCAATATTTGTGGCGGGTGCTGCCTCCTGGTGGCCAACCGATGACATCGATTCTCGTATGAACGGTCGGTTAAGTAAACCCTATCGGTTTGAAAGTTAAAGAATTGCTAAATTAGAAAAATTGTTTCGTCAAAAAAACTCTCTCAAATCTTACTTGTTGCTGCTTCGGTGTGAGATCATGGGCCTTTTGGAGCTTGTAAGGCTTGACCTTGAGCTCATTTTTCAATATGCGTTGGATGCTGCGGTCGGATATTTCAGTTTTTTAGCCATTTGATTGGCACTTCGTCGTGGATTTCGCTCACGTCGCTTCTTCACTTTCCGAACCATCTCACGTAACGATGCAGTCTTTTGATGACCACCTCCATTGGGTTTCGCGATGCTACCAGTATCATTGTAACGAGTGATGGTGCGATAAACAAAATCTTTATTCACATTACGTTGTGTGAGCAATTGCTGACTTTAATTTTCCAACCAAATATAAAACAATCACTCTATTACGTTCGAATTCCATCGCTGATCACTTTTTTTGCGTTCTCTTTTGGCAAAACGCGTTTGTGCCCTTATGAACAATACTTCGACCTGTCACTCAGCAAATTTATAAACAGCTGATTTCAGTGCGGCAGCTGCGCGAACTAATTGAAGTTGGTTACACTTCGATTGGCCTGCATAAGAACTCCTACCAACAGTGTGAGTAGATGAAATCGAAAGATAACCCCGCTCACTGCCCAAAACTACTAAAAGCGATATAAATCAGTATTAATTACACCAGAGAGGAGTCGGTGTGAAAATTTGACGACGGTCGTGGCACCGCTCATTTTTTGGTGAAATCCCATATCTCAGTACCCGACCGCCCGATTTCGACAAATCTTAGTACATGTGTTTCTTTCTTAAAAGAGTGCCACCTTTTGACCAAAAATTGTCCAAATTCAACCAAAACTGTTCAAGACCCTAGGTACCAAATATGTGGACACCAGCATCTATAGTTAACTTTTAACCAAAAATATTGGTCAATGTGTGAAATAAACATCGGAAGTTCAGAGAGAAACCTTTACCAATAATAATTCTATGTATGAAAAATGGGCTGAATCGGGTCAATACTTCCCTGAGGTCTCATATACATATTAAAAGGATTTTCGAACTTCCAGGTGTCTTTATGCTGGATATATTGGTTAATATATGAGTTACATCAATGAAAATAACGGATAATGAATTATAATTATAATATTTTACTCATAACAGTATTTCTTTATGCATAAATTACGAGAGTATCAAAAGTTCGGCTGCGCGTGAGCATAACAAATTCTTTCATTTTGCCATTTAAATTACCATAGTGTGGAGAAAAGCACATCGCTTTAAAGCTTTGGTGTTTATCTGTGTTTACAAAGAACTAGCACTCTTAGCGGATAGTACAGGTGAGAACCAGTGAAGTTTTTTACACGAAAGTATTTCCTCTGTTACTGCTTAAAAGTGCTTTCAAAATATTACGAGAACTTTGCAACACAAACGGAATCCTTCTTGGTAAAAATAGTGGTGAAGCAGGTAAAGAAAGTTATACCATTTAATATACGCTGCCACCATTCGGTTTCGATTATTCGATATCAAGAGGTTATTTAACATTTACGGTAGCAAAGTACCTTACCCTAACAATGTCGCACTCACCTTGTTCCAATTCTAAGTTCAATGTCTGGTATAGCAGATTTGGGCTATGGAAGCTTTTAAGAACTTAAGAAAAATCTCATACATTTGAGACCAAAGCAAAATTAGCTCTGTTTGCTCTGTTTGTCATTACTTTCTCGGAAACGTCACCACTCTTTGGCAGCAGGCGTTCGGTTTTGTTCCTTTAATTGTTTGCTGCAAAAGCTGAATAGTTTAAGCATTTGTGAACAGCAATCTGAGTCAGCATCCATCGTCATCGACTTCAATTGAAAGCTTTATATTGGTTAACAATAATGATTAGGGCTCGGCCAAATCAGTTAATATTCACACGTTTCAAAGATCTCCAACGGATTTTTTTCTCTTCGAATACGGTGAGCTGTAACACTTCCCGAAACAAACAAATAAATTTACACGCTTAAAGCAATATACATTGTGTCAAAAAGCACCCGGAAAGTAATTTGGTAAGCTGGTAGAACTATCCTTAATTTTGTTGGATGATTTGGGTATGTAACGCCTTATTGATAATCTGATTTTTTTTTTTTTCAAAAAGATCATGCGAAATCCCATCTCACATTCTTGAAGAGCATTGTAGCTGCCGGTAAGACATGGAGTTATGAGTTTGACATGCAAATAAGTCAACAATCATCGGAATCGAGGGAAAAAAAACGGGCCGAAGCAAAAAAAAAAAAGACACACACACAAAAATCGCTCAAAAATCAAGGTTCTCATTGGTTTTTTCGATATTCATAGTTTGGTACATCATGAATTTGGTTCGAAGGGACAAAGGGCCAGTCAGGAGTTATATTTGGCCGTACTGAGGCGTTTGCGGTAGAACATTCGTCAAAGCAGCCTTAATTGTGGAAGAACAATTCATGGATTTTACACGATGATAATGCCAAAAATTAAATTAAAAAAAATTAAAGCCAAAAACGCAATGAATACAATCGATCAGCCACCGTATTCACCAGATCCGTGTGATTTTTTCTTGTTCCCCAATATGAAATTGTCGCTTCGCTTAATTCATTTTCAGTGAAGCGAACATATAAAACAAAATTCGGTAGCTGAAGGCTGTTGCAAAATGTTCATCCGGAGGGGTTTACTTTGAAGGCGACAAAATAAATTTTGATGATATATTAAATATTTTACGTTTTATTTACAATTTCTGTTCCGTTTACTTGTTTGTCACAATGTAACTCTTGATGGTTCTGATTAAATAGAAAAAGATGCTCGCTCTGGTCACCTTAACACAAAATCGTTGACACACTCACATAAACAGAGTAAACAATCTTTATTCAATAGGTGATTGGCTTCCCAATAAAAGTGAGAAGATAACAACAATTCATACCTACAATCGTACATACATACATATGTATATTATCATCATAATCTGTGCTTGCGGTGCAAACGTTCAAGTCTGTCGGTATTTTTTGAGTCAGTGTAGTTAAATGCAGCATCGTAGATCATCGCATTTTCGGACTTAAGTGATGTGGCTGAAAAATATTGCAAATAAAGCTTGTCTTCGATTGTGAATGTTCTTAAACTTCAAGTGCTGCGCGAAATTAAAATTTAACAAAAATGTTTCATTACTTTAAATATTTATTAAGCGCGCAAATTGTTCTCTGTCTAATAAATACAGGTAAGCTATACGAAATTTTGAAGATACACAACTAAATATATTTGTATAATATTTACAAAGAACTGCATGTAAAATATAAATATACTGTACACGTATATATATGTAAATGTATGCACTTTATTGCTTTATAATATGTACACACCACATTGTGACAAAAGAGTACCCGTAAATTGTAGTATGAATTCTCTGGGTAAAAGATATGAGCGTGATCTATCAACTAGTTTTCTTATAACAGCTGCTAATGTCGGGCTAATGTCGGTAACCTCAGTAGTGTGTTGCAATTTTTACAATGTGAAAAAATACAGAACAAAGAATTTGTCTCAAATTTTGTATTTCTAACCAAATTTCGTGTGCGAAGTCGTTCCGAATGTTGGAAAAGGCTTAAGGTGATTCACTTTTATCAAAAAATCACAAATCTACGGGTGGTACAAAACCTTCAAAAATGGTCGAGAGATCGTTGAAAACATGCCTCGTTCTAGACCACCTTCGACCTCTTGAACTGATGATGGCAAGATAGCACAACCTCTCTCGTGAGTCTATTTGAATGATTTTGGTAGATATTCTGAGTATGAAAAGCCTTCTTGCTCAACTTGTCTCGCTATAGCTGAATTTTTGTCAAAAAGAGTACCGTCTCGTTGGACATGCTTGATCGTGCCAGTTCCGATCCCACATTCATGGTGAGCATTATAACTGCCGATGAAACACGGTTTTATGAGTTTGGCATGCAAATAAGTCGATAATAATCGGAATGGAATCCGTTTTCATTCATTCGAAGATATAAAACAAAAGCTGAAGGAGCTGAAGACCATGCCAAAAAGTGCTTATGAAAAGTGTTTCAAGGAGTAAAAAAAACCGTTGGGATAAATGTATTACTTTTGGTGGGAACTACTTTAAAGACGACCAATAAATGTTTTGTGTTTCATGTACAACCTCCGTGTACGTTTTTGTCACAATGTTTACAAACTACTTATCGACTTACCGAAGCATCAAACCAGTAGAGAATTTTGTCCGAAATACCCATCTGTAACCCAAGACTTTTCTCTCGCGTCTGCAAAGCGCAAAGGTGGGGAAATGCTTTCAGGCATTACGAAACTTTGTATTCAAAAATATTGTGTAAGGATTCATTATTCTTTATCCGAAGAAACCTAATGGTTCTTTAAATCATACGTTATAAAGTCAGATATTGACGGATTTCATTTTTCATTATAAGTGCCTGGTTTGGAGATAGGGGAGGATTTGGACTAGGTGAATGAACTTCTGACATAATTCAAGTTTTTTTCGGAACATAATTCCATTTTAGGAAGTTAACTCGAACATTTACCGATACATTCGGCATCGGATTTCAGATATTAAGATTGGTTAGAAATCCCAATATTTGTTATAGGAGGACTGAGAGTGTATTCACACGATTTGATCCATTTTAGACATAAGGCTACACTGTTATCAGATAAAGATTGTCTCTGAATTTCATTGTGATAACTTACATATTTATGAAAATTAGCGGTATAAAACCAACGGATCGAAAATATTTATATTAAGTATATTGTTTCTAGGGGATGTATTGCCCAAATTTACTCATTTTTGGTATGGTTACCAATAAAGATAATTTACTTCAATAAATTCAACCCGAACTTTGTAGATCTTTGTTTTAAGTATATAGAGCCAAAGATCCGACTTTGTTTTAATTTTTGGCACTGAGGCATTAATTAAATTAAAAAATTTATAAACAATAGGTTTCAATATATGTATGAATGTATTTAAATATTTAATCTACGTGCATCATCTGTGTGATTCAGATGCTGTCATGTCTTTTTAACTGATTTTTTGTTCTGGCTTCAGCACAACTTAAGTTGCTAATTCTTTATATTTCAACAAGACTTACACAATAAACTTAATGTATGTTTTATGAAGAAAGCGGATAATTTTTTCTTAAAATTTTTTACACTTCTGAGAAGTTAGGTTTAACTCGACTCTTTATTTCCCCCTCTCTCTTTGTGATCATCAATTTAACTACGTATATGTATTATATCTTGGAACAAGATACTATGTATCTTATTCTCAATTTGCACTAGCTGCGAGAGATTTGAGTGATGTCTTAGTCTTACAAAGCCAATTGATCAAAAATGATTATAATGTGGTGTGAACATTAGGAGAAACACTGCTCATGTCAAAATTTGCCACAAAAGCAGCAGCAGAATATTTTAATTTTTTGTTTATTTTAATATATTAAATTCAACAGCGTTTTCATCAAATACTGAGTGGCCCTGTAAGGATAAAGCCAATACGAGAATACCAGAGTCCAATGTGTGTGACGGTTTCGTTCATTGTAGTAATGGACGAGATGAGACTTCATGGACATGTCGTGCAAAGCTTTGTAATGCGCAGCAATATCGCTGTGCTTACGGAGCGTGTATAAGTGCCGAACTCAAGTGCAACAAGCAAATTGATTGTTTCGATCGATCTGATGAGACAGATTTTCTCTGTGATCCAACTGAAAAGGTCTTGGAAAAGATTCAAGGAACGTGGTGAGTTTTTAATTAGTTGACTTAAATTCTTAATTGTTTTTGTATTAATATTGTATGCATACTTTTATAAATGTGAATACCTAGTTTGACAATTGATTAAGACAATTGTACCACATTTACAGTTCTGAGGAAGAGTTCCAGTGCAATACGGGCGAATGTATTGATGAAATGGACATGTGTAACGGTTTCGCAGATTGCAAGGACGCATCAGATGAGACTGTCGATGCATGCGCTCATTTAGAATGTTGTGATGGCTCATTTCGTTGTGCTTATGGCGCATGCATTAGTATACAACAGGTCGGTAATCAAGTTTGGGACTGCCTCGATGGATCCGATGAAGCAGTCGTGATTATGGACATCACTGATAGCTTAAAAGAGACGGAGCAAGAGAAAGATGACGCAAAGCCTGTTAGTATATACTGCAATATACCGTATGACAAGCCTAATTTGTTGATTTTAAATAAAACCGATGAAGTGGTTACGATTTTGAGCTCCTCCAGTAAGGTATTACAAAATGAAACAGTGCATTTCGATTGTTTGCCTAACTTTGTATTGATTGGAAACGATCATTTGAAATGTGTGAATAATGATTGGTATCGACAGTGGCCGCATTGCGAAAGTAAGTTCTCGAACTTGAAGTTTCATTCACTCAACGCTGCCACGTTTCTCTTTTTTAATAGGGAAGTTGCAATTTCCGTGTAAGGACAGTGAAATCACTTGCGACAACGGTGATTGCATAGACCCTGCAGTGGTTTGCAACGGTGTTAAAGATTGTGCTGATGGCTCAGATGAGATACTGCCGAAATGTGCGAATCGCACATGTACGGAAAATGAGTATAAATGCAAATATGGTGCCTGTATTCCGAAAAACAAACAATGTGATAAAAATAAGGACTGCGCGGACGGTTCGGACGAAACAATTTTGTTATGCACCGCGGATTATGAGGAATGCTCGAAAATTCTTCAAGGCAGCTGTGAGTAAGTACTAAAACTGCTTTATATATGTATCAATTAATAATATATACTTTACACAACTACCAAGCCGCTCAGTTTGCATGTAGGCGTAACGTAAATTTTCTGAAATTTTTAAAAAACTAAAGATTGCGAAATATTTCGAGATTCATACTCAAAATTATAACAAAACAAGAAAGAAACGTTAACTTCGTTTGCACCGAAGCTAAATACCCTTCACAGGTGCATTTCTGTTAGTAACTAAGTGTCCAGTTTGTATGGAAGCTATATGATTACATTGTTGCCTTAAAAAATAATCTGTACCAAATTTCGTGAATATATCTTGTCAAATGTGAAAGTTTTCCACACAACCCCTTGACTCCGATCGCTCAGTTTGTATGGTAGCTATATGCTATAGTTAACCGATCTGAACAATTTCTTTGGAGATTACATTGTTGCCCTAGAAAATATTCTATACCAAATTTGGTGAAGATGCATTGTCAAATGTGAAAGTTTTCCATATAAGAACTTGATATCGATCTTTCAGTTTATATGGCAGCTATATGTTATAGTGGTCCGATATCGGCCATTCCGACAAATGAGCAGCTTCTTGAAGAGAAAATGACGTTGCAAAATTTCAAAAGGATATCTAACAAACTGAGGGACTAGTTCGTATATATACAGACAGACGGACGGACCGACAGACGGACATGGCTAAATCGACTCAGCTCAACATACTGATCATTTATATATATACTTAATAGGGTCTCCGACGCTTCCTTCTGGGTGTTACAAACATCGTGACAAACTTATATACCCTGTTCAGGGTATAAAAAAGAAGAATTTTTATATGGGGTGTATCTTTTGTCCGATAAATATAATGTTGTTTATGTGAAAAGTACTAGAAGATCGTGAACAGTTTCGTCATATTTTTGGCAACTTGTTCTTTATTCAATTATTTATGTTCTACACTCATTAATCAATTGTTTGAGAAATAAGTTGCATGTAATAATGACTACATATCTTCCGAACTAATGATGTTTCATACCCTGAACTGGCTATTTTATTTTACAATAATTTCTTCAACGCCCAAAAGGAAACGTGGAAGATCATATGCCATAAAGTATCTAAATAAATGAGCAGCGCGATGAAGGAATGAGATTCGACTAATTTACCTATATGCTTTCGAATAACGGCAACTTATTATATAAGAATTACGCAAGTTTTAATTATTTAAAAGCTTCGAAGCTTTCTCGCACCGTGTTACCGATATCGTTCATGAATTTTTATTTGTAATTTTCACAGTTCGGATGAATTGGTGCAATGCCGTTCGCAGGATTGCATTTTCAACGACGATCTATGTAATGGCATAATAGACTGCAGTGATGGCTCCGACGAGTCTATTGAAATGTGTGCCCATATAGTTTGTTCCGATGGATCTTTTACCTGTGCTTATGGTGCCTGTGTGCCCTACACAGCGCTTTGCAATGGCGAAGTAGACTGCGCCGACGGTTCGGATGAATACGCTGAGCTATGTGCTCCCATAATGGAGGAGAAAGAGAAATATGAAGCGTTGCATTTCGATGATAGTTATGCAGCCAATTTAGAAAAATTCGATGTGATTAAAGAGAAGGAAATTTTAGTGCAAGAAATACTTTCGGGGCAAATTTCCAGTACAATAATAACTGAGAAGAATATAGCTGGCACGTCCAATATTACGCCTGAAGGCATCGGTATAAAGCCAATTACGAGTACACCAATAATATCTATAGATGCGGAAATTCGAATACCAAATCGACGCTGCGCCATACCGGCTAATCGAGTAGCTTTACGTGCAGCTGATGAAGATAAGAACGTAACACTGAAAGTAGGCAGCCAAGTTGACGTTAACACCATTGTCACATTCAGCTGTGACGAAGGCTGGTACTTGATCGATGGAGACTCTATGGCGCTATGCATGACTACAGGCCAATGGTCCTCGGCTGTTCCAAAATGCGAAAGTGAGTTGTTGTTGCAAAATTATAATGAAACTAAAATTTCTATGTTATTATTTCATGCATAGTATGTATGTATACATATATTTACTCTCTTCGTAGAACGTTGCCCACCGCACTGGAATGATATATCGACCGATACTATATGTACGTACGAAAATAAAACAACCGATTGTCAGGCATACAGTAAGCCTGATACAATTGCCGTTGTAACATGTGCTGAGGGTTATAAATCGCACTCTCCAAGTCAAAAATTGCGATGCGGTATTGATGGAGAATGGGATAAGACGAAACTAAAATGTGAGCCGCAGTGTGTGAAACAATCCAAGGATAAACCGATGATTGAGGAGGCGAATGTAAGCATCTATAGAATCAGTAAAGATAACTTAAACAAGCAACAGCTCCAATATCAGATGGCTTGCAGAGGCACTATAATATCACCGAAACTTGTGCTGACTTGTAAGTAAAAGGATTTTAGTTTCAATGAAATACTCCTAAATTTTTAGCCTAGCGATAATTATCAGATTAAGAAAGTAAATCGATTAGGAGGGCGGTCTTGCTGATCTTGCTTAAATCATTCCGAAACTCAGTAGGCTTCGATTAGGGTTGTTTAGTGAAGATTTTGTTCCATTGTTGAACAATGGAGGAACAAGTGTCTGGGTGTTTCCACCTCCCCCTGCTCCGTACAACTGTGACAACAAGGGTCCGACATTATTTTTAGCCTTACTGCATGAATGCCTATGGAAAATGTCCAGTAAGAGCCCTATAATTGCGGGAAGATGTTCAGTAGAACTCCTGCGTTCAAGCCTAATCCAAAAGGATCCTACAAGAGATTGTCGTCGAGATTCCGCGGTCCCATTCCAATTTGTACGTGGCAGGGGCTCCATTTTGACTTGTTCATCAACTTTGCATTGGCCAGTGATTCTGCTACTTCGCCACAATGCGCCAGTCCTTTTTCCAATTGCAGATTCCAAGCGAAGCCAGGTCCTTCTTCACTTGGTCTTTCCTACGGAGTGGAGGTCTTTCCTAAGAAGTGGACATCTTTCTCTTTACTTTCAGAGCTGGGGTGTCTATACGGATTATGTTAATTTACTGAACTTTGTCAATGTTTCAATGTTGTCGCGTACCTTATGCAGCTCATCCTGCGGTATTCGCCGTAGCCAATGCGCTAAGGTTCATAAATCTTCAGCAGAACCTTTCTCTCGAAAACTCGTAACGTCGGGTCATCGGATGTCGTCATCGTCCATGCCACTCTAACGAGTGACTTATAGAGTTTGGTTTTGGACATGAGAGCACTTTACACATCTGCCTGAAAAAAAAAAAACAGTGATCCGGTAGCCTGGAGCTAAGATTGACCGTACATGAAACTTCCCCACCAACATTCCCTCCTTCCCTCCTAGCTTCGACCGGTACGTGAAAAGCTGACTGCGCCTCTTCTTCAGCGCCCTTCTCCCCATACACTTATATCTCGTCTGTGAGAAGGGTAAAAGACGCCAAAAGTGGGCTCTGCGAATCAGTGATGCTAGTTTTCAGGAATGAAGTTGAAGTAGGCTAACGACAATTATTCATAAAGCATTAGAGAGTAGCGAACCGAACAAGCAAGTGTTCGGATGTTATAAGCAATGGCTTAATCAAATAGAGAGAAGAATAAATCTCAACAATTTAACGCATTTATTTGGGAAAGTACGTATTGATACTGGTTCGCAGTACAAAACAATACCATCGGCATTTCAAAGTTTATGAAACTTAGAAAAAGTAAAAACAAAAAAACAAGTATGTACTTATTATAAAAAAGAAATTTAAATTTATAAAACTAGTTTCATCTTTACCCCTGCTATTATCGTGTATTCCGTTATGACTGAGTTGTCCAATAATATTTAGTTGAATTGTATGAGTACACATGCATAGATTTTAATTCTTTCAGCCGCTTTCTGCTTCAACACGAATGACCTGGACAATTCGATTGCAGCTAACGACCCGATTTTATACACTATTCTGCCGTCGAGTATGTCTATTGGGATCTTCGGTCAATATGAGCAACTTAATGGCCGTCACAATATATCTCAAATTATTATGTAAGTGATCTGTTACATATCCACTCAATGATAGATGATTAGTTTCAGTAAGCATTAATTTTACTATTTATCTTAACGCAGAGCTGATGCTTCCAATATTGAAGTCCAAACAGACACCCCAGCGATTGTTGTGCTCGTCGATTACTTTACTATAATTCCAAAACAAGTTATGCCAATTTGTTTAGAGTTCCCACTTTCATGTAGAAGCCAGAAAAATAATAAGGATAACACAGACGGACTTCTTGAGGGCACAGCCATATTAAACAGCGAGGATTGCTTTGTCGTCGTCGGTTCAATGGAGCTTATATACATGGATAAGTACCAGCAGTGGCTCGAAATGAAAATGATGCTTCATAACTATCTATTTAATCATAAACCACAAACTGTGCTATATAACCAAAACTAAGTTGGACTTATAGATGAAGAAATATAACCGATTAATATATATATAAATTTTAAATGGTAACAAATTACTTTCTTCTTCTTCTTTAATGGCGTAGACACCGCTTACGCGATTATAGCCGAGTCAACAACAGCGCGAAGTCGTCGAATACTTTCAGAGCTGGAGTGTTTTCATCCATCCGGACAACATGACCTAGCCAGCGTAGCCGCTGTCTTTTAAAAATTATCTACAACTTCAAAGTTATGACTGTCAACAGTGACGTGAGAGCCAAGTCGCGAGTGCGACGACTGTTTGTTTGATGACAGGAGATATTTCATCTTGCCCACGTTCACTGCCAGACCCATTTGTTTCCTTGTCCAGCCTGGAGAAAGCAGAACTAACGGCGCGGGTTTTGAGGCCGATGATATCAATATCATCCTCCACATTAAATAAGATTACAGATTACTTTACATTAAATAAATTCAATATTTATAAGTGTATTGGATTATCATATAAAGTGCGACTAATGTGTGAGAACTTTATCCAAAAATGGAAATCAATCTATACGGGTTATTACTGAAAGTAACTCCATGCTTCTACCTAAGTTTATTGCTAGTTAAGCGAACTAGATATAGGATTACATATATATATATATATAGTATAAATGATCATTACGACAAGACAAGTTAAATTCTGAGTGGCCGTCCGCCCGTCCGTCCGTCTCAGTAAAAATATAGATATCTTACTTGACAGCGAAGGAAATTTGGTATGGTATATGGGCGAAGTCAGCCCATTACCATGCCCACAAAGCGCCATTAATCGGAAATAACTATTCAAGCCTCCCGATACCGAATATATGTACCCCAGTAAATTCATGCGTCTTTCTGCCTAAAATGTCAGTATTTTGAAATATCAAGTTACCTTTACTTCTTATATGTTGGTGATGGTATGTGAAGTATGTACCTTCATGAAACCAAGAGACCATCTACTTCTGTTAATAATGCAGTATTGCTAAACATAATAAATAAAATCGTGTCAATACTTCCCCTGTCTCCATTGACTTACGTTATTCTAAAAAACTTTATGCACCTTAAAGTATTTCGCTTTGACCCTGACAAATTGTAAGAATATGAAATGTTCGCTTAGACTCGAACTTAGCTCTTTCTTGCTTGATTAATTTATTTGTTTTCGAATAAATTCTTCATTTTTGAATCAACAAATGGCAACTTTATTAATAGATTTACTTGAGAGAGAAAGAGAGAGAGAGAGAGAGGCAGCAAAATACAAACATCAACCATCAAAATTATTCATCTCATCAATTTGCACCAAATCGAAAGCGCTCTCGATACAACTACATAGTTTTCAATTAGAGAACGCCTTGCACAACAATAAAAACTTTTCACCACGAGATCACACAAATTATCACCACAATACAAGCAATCATATCATCACTTGACCGACGAAAACCGAGATCTCTAAATTTCATAGAATCAGAACAGACCATGATGAACAACTTTGACGAACAACTTTGACAATTTAATCACCAATAACAAGTAAGTAATAATAAAGAAATAACTCGAGGATAGATATCAAGCTTACTAAAATATCCAACGATTTACGGAACTCTCTTCGAAAATGTAACTATCTTCGTAATGAAATAGCCTTTAGTTTCCAAAATCAAGTGACGCTTATCAAAACATACTTAAATATGCAATTCAATGGGTAAGGTCAAAAGTAGGTAATTTTTTACTCTTGAATGAAGTTGAGTTAAATGAAGTAAAGAAACTATTTGAATCAATCAAAATGCCACCATTGTCAATTATGGAAATGTTAGAATTTTTAAAAAATATCCATTTTTGATATTTCCATTTTACACCACACAACAAAACTTCTTTACTTTATTTAATTGATTCAAATTCAAAAGTTCAAATTGCCTATCGAAAATAGTTAGGAGAGAACGATCACTTTTTACTTATAGCAACGCTGATCAAATCCCACAGATTGAAGATAATGGTAACAGCTTTGTCAGTCAAATGGAACAACTTCAGCAGTCACGAAAAGGGAAGCCACTCGGTTCATTTTGGAAACGACACCGTTTTTATCGAAAGCAAAAAATTTAGCAATTTCGAACCAATAATTATAAAGTCCGAAACGTCTAGTATTCAATTAAGGGGTTACGTGGGTTTCCTCGGGTAAAACACAGCCTGTTTTGAAAAAAATTTTTCTCATATTAAAAATGAAATATTTAATTAGAATTTTTTATTCATACAAAAAACACTGAAAACGAAGAAATTCTGAATTTTTTGTAAAAATATGTTTCAAACTTGGCCACGTTGGGAAATAACATTTTTACAAAAAACTTAAAATTTCGCTACATGTTTTTCCCGAATAGATGTAATCTAAAATAAAATCCTTCGTCCAAGTCTTTAAGAATTGTGCCTCAAGGGCCTGTGTAAAATTTCATGAAGATCAGGTGAGTAGTTCTTGATAAATCTTGCCAATCGACTTCAAAAACACAGCTTCGAAAAAAAAAACGAGTTTAAAGACGGCGCACTTAGCCTAGATTGCCACGAGCGCACAAGTTCTCAAGACTGTATCTCCGGAACTATTACTCAGATGAAAACTTGAGACAATATTCTAGAGGTTTTGTAGAATAAAATTTGACAATAAAAAAGTCGATTTTTTGAAACACGTAAACCCATGTACATAACTCCTTAACTAGAATACAAGCGAACAAATGTGTTGTCAGTAGAAGCGTTGGGAGCTCTCGATACAATCAACACCCAACAGCTTAAACGTCTAAAGATAAAATCTGAGATAAATGGATCACACTGGTTTTCTTAATCTTAGGTCCTATTAATTTGCATAGAGCTACTTGAATGGCAATGGGCAGAAGATTGTGAAATAAACGTCATCACTACTAACACCGGCTAACTTCAACGCCCATACACTGGACATCAAGTCCACATCAGTTCAACAACGGCCCATACTTTTAACAGATATTTGAAGACACAAGTACACTAAAGTAGGAGGAATCAGCTACGCTTTTATCAGCTTGCAGCAATATTTCCGTCGCTAAACGGAAAATTCTAGGCAAGTAGCGCTCAGGACAGCGCGTTTGCCATTCCGCTGACGAATACAAATCTTAGCATTCGTTAAGGTTAAGATTTGTTTTAGGAAATTGAAGGCGCTGCAGAAGAAGTTCTCGAAAGTTTCTTAAAACTTGGCTCACATCGTTTTATTTTGTGAAATTCTTCCATATTATATATTACAAAAAAGAAAGTCTCCAACACGATTTACAATATGTGTTTTCTATTTAGTGTTATTTGATATTAGAAGATCGATTTGAATTTTTTCCACCATGGGAAGAGGGTAATTTTCGTGTAAACGTTTCTGCATTAAAAGAACTAATTTTTTCATAACATCTGTACTAATTTTCATCCATGCTTCAAGCAGTTTTTGCTTTAGCCCATTTTTTGATGAAACGCGGTGTTCTCGAACGTGCCTATCCTAGTGGTCCCATAAATATTCGATCGGGGGACTGAGATGGGGTTTTCAATCTCCCGTTTGTCCTGTTCTGATAGCGCGGCGGTCTTGATGAATGAAGTGACAAGCAACCGATAGGTGCACAAAACTATTATACTCTGCAGCAACATGTCACGAGAGTATAAATATAAAGACGTTTGAACGACTAGCACTGCCGCTCCCACTCAACTGATAAACGGTTCCGTATCACAGAACTTGAAATTCACTTTAAAACCCGTTTGCTTAAGGGCTCGAGATAACGCAATAATTCTAAGAAATTTAATAACTACATACATATTATATAACACTTTCGTGTATAAATATTTGCATTTATATAGCGTATAATATGAAATTGAATAATATGTAAATTGCTCTTTTGATCAAAAATATTATACTCGAACTCATACTTTCAACATAGATTATACTTATACCTACAAAACATTATAAATAGCAAATCGAAAACAGTGGCGCTAATTTTAATAGAGTTGTTTTATTTCAGTTATTGCTATTTTTGTGTTAAAAAATAATTTTCACCTACAACTATACATTTATGTACATACATAATATTTTCTGATTTTTTTTTATTAACTCAACGATTTCAGCTTCATGAAAGCTTTGTTTCTGTAATGTTTAAGGTCGTTTGTTATCGCCAAGGTCGGACGCATTTCCCTTCAAATTGGATATGCTAGTGTATTAAGAGTTGTTATAATTATATTTTGTCAAACACGATGACTTTAGAATTGAACTAGTACTAGATGATAGTACTCGTGGACTGATAGATCTTAGGAGAATGAAGTCATGTGTGTAAGTTCACGAAAGTGAGGAAAATTTTCTGTCTGGAAACGATTCTTTTACATATGGTTCACGCAGCTCACGGCTTCCGGTCTTTTACCAAGTATCCTCTGAGTAGCCAGAAAACATCCGTGTGAAGACGAGCTAAAGTGAGAAGGCGACACATCCCCTCCACATGGTTGTGCCAATGAAAAAAAGTAAACAGCCATGAAAGAGAGACTCCCCCTTTTGATGACGACCATGGCAAACGCACTAAGGATAACGATTTAAGGGCACGCACCTGGAATGTCCGGTCCTTTAATTGGGAAGGTGGCGCTACCCAGCTGGTTGATGTGCTCGTTAGAGTGAAGGCTGTAAACCCCCCCGTCCAAAAAATGCGAAGGCGAGTAGATCCTTGTGGCCTACAGTGGCCATATAAAGGAGCGTAAGTTCGGTGTGGGATTCGTGGTGGGAGAAGGACACTATCGCAGAGGACTGCCATTCACTCCGGTGGATGAACGTCTAGCCACAATCTGCAACTAAGCGAAGTTCTTCAACAAATCACTAATTTGCGTCCAAGCCCCGACGGAAGAACAGGACAATGTGACCAAAGATGATTTCTATGAGCGCTTGAAGTGCAGCTATCAGAGCTGCGCCCACCACGATGTCAAAGGCGTCCTTGGCTACTTTAACGTCAGGGTGGGCAAGGAAGGTATCTTTAGCACAACAGTCGGTAAATTCAGCCGGTTTGCTTAAGTGAAACATCCCCAAAAGGGTTGGGGCTGATCAACTTCTCCGTGCCTGAAATATGGTTATCTCTGCTACCAGATTCTAGCATGGAAAAATTCATGAAGCTACCTGGCTGTCTGCGGATCGAAAAACCACCAATCAGATCGATCATGCTGTGATAGATGGAAGACACCTCCCCAGTGTTTTAGACTTGCGTACCCGTCGAGGTTCTAAACCGACTAGGACTTTTGTTGCATGTTTATGGAAATAACATTATAAAACTTCTACGGAGTTAACATAAATCGTTATTGGAAATATTAACAGGCCCGAAAGCCGAACAAAGCTCTGCAACAGAAGAACATCATACTAACAGTAAAGTTTGGCAAGTTCACCCTAATGGTGTAGGGTTGTTTTTCATCAAAATGAGTTGACGAACAAAGACCAACTCTATAAGTCATTAATTTTTCCAGTCCTGATATATGAAGTGGTGACGTGGACAATGACATCATCTGATCAGTCGGTCTTACGAGTATTCTAGAAAAAAGTTTTGCGGAACATTTATGGTTCTTCCGTTTTGACAAAGGCAAATACCGCAGTACATGGAACGATGATCTGTACGAGATATACGGCAACATTGACACACAAGGGAAAGCGGCTGCGCTGGCGAGGTTCTCATTATTCGTATGTAAGAGAACACTCCAACAACCGCTAGACGGTTTTTGATTTAGTACTCGGTGGTGGAAGTGGAAGCCCTCCACTCCGTTGGAGGGATCAGGCATATCCACATGGCGCCAAATAGCGAAGAAAAGAAACGGTCCTTGTCCGCTAGCTACACGATTTATTATTAAATAAAAAATTTGCCTTTACTGCGGTAATAACAGGGGCTCTGTTTGGGTGATTGGAAGCCCCAAATAGCAGTATTGTAATCAAATCAGTGGACGATTTCTCTCAATATGTTTCAACGCTCCTTTAAAAATTGTAGTTATTGATTTACCTACCTGAATTTTAGTAGTTTTTAACAGTATACGATTTCATTCATTTTCACACTGTTGGTAGGGGGGGATTTATCTTGAGCGAATATGGTTATTTTACCTTGAACGGTTGAAGGAACACACATGTATGCTAAACCTGTTAGGGGCAGAGCCACGCCCAGTTCTCCAAAAAGAAAACATCCACAACTATCAAAAGTGTCAGTTCTATATCTTCATTTAGTGCTTAATTGCGGTACTTTATACGTTTTCGGATAAAGGCGTTTTGTGGTCATGACAGTGGTCCGATTCCGCTCATCTACGAGTTACTTTTTCTTCAAAGAACGTGTATACCAAGTTTAATTAAGCTACATATCTCAATTTTTACTCAATATACAGATTGCACGGTTGGACGGACAGACAGGCAGACAATCACGCGGATTTTAACTCCGCTTGTCGTCCTCATCGTTTAATAACTCTACCACTGTGGGCAAAAAATATTAAGACTTCTAAATTAAAATTTTACGTGAAAACTCATTCGTCAAAATTTTTCTACGTTGGTATGATTATCAATCAAGAGATTTCAGTAAAGCACGATTGGTTCTAAAACCACTCAATTTTTTCGAAAAACAGCGTCGCGTTAACCTCTGCTTTCCGACCACCAGGATGTCATGAAACGTGCCGATGAGTCTTGAATCTATGCTTACGACAAGGAAACAGACGATCGGCCGAATATTGTGGTAAAAGTGAGCCGTAGCCGAAAAACCCATGTCAAGGATAGAAAAAATCAAGGTTATGTCCACAATTTTCTGCGATTGTCGATTGCCTTCCGACCGGCCAAACTGTCAACGAGGAACATTATTTGAGTATTATGCGTAATATGCGCGAAGCAACCCGTAAAAGGAGACGACAACTTTTGGTTTTTGCACCGTCGCATACTGCACTGATATTTCGTGAGTATTTCTCCAATTTTCAACCGCCCGTTTTAGCTTCGTGTGACTTCTAGCTATTCAGCAAACTCAAACTACCGCTCCGAAGAAATCGTTTTGAGTCAATTGAAGACATTAATCGTGAATCTCTACGCTCATTGAAGGCTATTCCGGAAATTGACTTGAACAACAGTTTCGATGATTGGAAAAAACTTTGGCACATGTTAGGAAATATTTTTGACTAATATCTGAAGAAAAGTAATTTTGTAATATCAGTATCTGTTTCGTAGTTTCCGGGCCAGTACAAAAGTAACATATGTAAAAAAAAGTGGGTTATTTATTAATACAAGATAAGTTTGCTATTCATTACACTCCGTTTACTACTGCTTATTGCGGAATATCAACACTTTCTATTTAGTAAAATTCGTATATTTGCCGACGCTTACAAATTATTATTTATTATTAAATTTTATTCTCAAAATAATCGTTATTAGTCGTTTTTCAAATGCAACTTTTCGCTTTGATCTTGACAATATCTGGTTCAAACACAACCGAAATATTGTGAGAAGAGATCCGATTATTTCAAGAATTTGTGCAATTGAACGACCTCTAAGAAGTTATGAGTTAACGCCATCGCTTATTTGAAGCATTGGTCTTTAGCAATAAATCAGACTCTCTTCAATCATATCACTCTTGTCGGAAACCCCTGTATATATAGCTAAAAAAATAAGAATTAACTAAGGAATAGTATTTGTGCATTGTTTTTTAAAAATATCAGTTTAATATAATATATAATTTTAATACGGATATCCTACCAATTTCTACACAGCGAATGTTGCCAAACTGAACTGTCGCTATCATTTGTCTGCAAGCGATTCCAAAGGAAGGCAATGTTGTGCTAAGCACTTTCAATACCAGACTGAAATTGAATCGCTGTTCGGTTTCAGAGTCTTCATCAGATCGAGTGTAAATATTATGCTTCTACGATTCTATATCATATATGTTAGCACCCCACACATTTAAAAAGTATCATATAATGCATTAACACTAACTAAATTGCTGCGAGTGCGATACGAGTAGTGGCAACCTGTGGGAAGCGCAGCGTCAGCAAACTGCATACCCGTTGCAGCGGCAAACGTAGGTTTAGAGTTAAGTGTAATTAATTGTAAAATTTAGTTCTTAAGCAGGATTCAATAAAGGAGCATAGCTCCCGAAAAATATTTTCTTTATAAAAAACTAAATAAAAGTTTTTAACTTATACCCATATGGATGCAGCTTGTATGATCATCAATTTGCTGGGAAACGTTTTGTATATACTAATACTCACATGCGATACCCAAAAATATTTTACATACATTTTACATTCTTAATATTAGGTTGACCGAAAAGAAACCGGTGATTTTTTCAAAATTTTTTTGAGTTTTAGTTTTTTTACCATCCCAAGACGTCGTATATGATCATGTATGGTTGATTGTGATATATTTAACTTCTCTCCAATCTCACGCTCAGTTACATGACGATCCGATTCGATTAAACCCTTGATGACGTCATCATCAACTGCACTTGGCCGACCTGAACGGAATTTGACAAACCAACTTTGACACTGTGTTTCCTTTAAGGCTTTGTCACCATACACATCACGTAACTTTTTAGCAGCCTGAGTTGCATTTTTTCCTTTACGGAAATAATAAAGTAAAATATGACGAAAATGCTTCTTTGTGGGCTCCATATTAAAATTGCCACCAAAAAAACAAATATAAATAAAATTACGCGCGCTTTTTTTCTAAGGCAAGGTAAAAGTGCCAGCTGATATTTGACAAAAGCTAAAATGCAATAACAGAGTTATAAGCCGTTCAAAAAATTGTCAACGCTGTTTGTATGCAAAATCACCGGTTTCTTTTCGGTCAACCCAATACTTTAATAACTTAGGAGAAGATGCTAAGAGCAAAACGGGACTTATGTCTTCTTCTTCTTCGTCTTCTTTATTGGCGTATGCACTGCTTTCGCTATTTAGTGCCAATTCGATATACCAGGTGCAGCCAGGTCTTAACCCACCTGATCTCTCCAACGGAGAGGATGTCTTCCTTTTTCTTTGCTTCCCCCGGCGAGTGCTGCTTCGAATACTTTCAGAGCTGGAGTGTTTTCGTCCATCCGCGCAAAATAAACTTGCCAGCGCAGTCTCTCTTGATTCGCTGAACTATGTCAATGTCGTCATAGATCTCATACAGCTCATCGTTCCATCGAATGCGATATTCTCCGTGGCCAACGCGCAAATGAACATAAATCTTTCGCAGAACTTTTCTCTCGAAAATTCGCACCGTCGACTCATCAGTTGTTGTCATCGTCCAGGCCTCTGCACCACATAGCAGAACGGGAATTATGAATGACTTAAAGAGTTCGGTTTTTTTTCGTCGAGAGAGGACTTTGCTTCTCAATTGCCTACTCAGTCCGAAGTTTCACCTGTTGGCAAGAGTTATCTTGCGTTGGATTTCCAGGCTGACATTGTTGGTGGTGTTTACGCTGGTTCCAAGATAGATGAAATTATCTACGACTTCAAAGTTATGACGACGACTGTTTGGTTGATGACAGGAGATATTTCGTCTTATCCTCTGCGATGATATCAATATCATCGGCATACGCCAGCAGCTGTACACTCTTATAAAAGATTGTACCTGCTCGATTTGGTTCTGCAGTTCGAACTATTTTCTCCAGCAGCAGATTGAAAAAGTCGCGTGACAGGGAGTCGCTTTGTCTGAAACCTCGTTTGGTATCGAACGGCTCCAAGAGGTCCTTCCCGATCCTGACGAAGCTTTGGGTCATGCTCAACGTCAGTTGAGTTTAGTTTTTCGGGGATACCAAATCCAGACATCGCGACATAAAGGCAGCTCCTTTTCGTGCTGTCGAAAGCAGCTATGAAATCAACGAAGAGGTGGTGTGTGTCATTCTCCTTTCACGAGTCTTTTCCTAGATTTGGCGGATGGTGAATATTTGGTTGGTTGATGATTTGTCAGATCTAAAACCACACTGATAAACTCCAATCAGTTTGTTGACGGTGTGCTTTAACCTTTCACACAATACGCTCGATAGAACCTTATACGCGATGTTGAGGGACTTATCCAGATTGTGGAGTCTCCCTTCTTGTGGATTGGGCAGAGCACACTTTGTTCCGACCATAATATACAAATAAGCTGACGCATGCTTCTTATCAGTTCTTCCCTCGTGTTCGAAAAGGTCGGCTGGCAATCCTTCGGACCCGCAGCTTTGTTGTTCTTCAGGCGGGTAATTGCTATTCGAACTTCTTCATGGTTGGGCAATGGAACGTCTGCTCCATGGTCATCGATAGGGGCGGTTAGCCTTCACCTGGCGTTGTACGTTCCCTCCATAATTTAAGTATGCTCTGGGCATCGGTGACTAAATCACCTTTGGGGTTCTGTAAGAGTATACTCCGGTCTTGAAACCTTCTGTAAACTAGCACATGTTTTGGTAGAATTTTCGCTGCAGCACGGCCCTCCTCGTCGTACCAGCTATTCTTTTGCTTTTTCCGAAAACCAATGGTTTCGATTGCAGCTGTACGTAAGGAAAATGAAATGCCGTCCCACAGTTCCCTTATACCGAGTTGTTGACGAGTGCTCTCAGAGAGCAGGAGTGCAAGCCGAGTAGAAAATCGTTCGGCTGTCTGTTGTGATTGCAGCTTCTCGACGTCGAACCTTCCTTATGTTTGTTGGCGTGCGCTTTTTGCAGCATAGAAGTGGGTGCGAATCTTGGCTGCAACAAGATAGGGGCCCGAGTCGATGTTAGGACCTCGGAGCACACGCACATCTAACACACTGGAAACGTGTCTTCCGTCTATCACAACATGATCGATCTGGTTGGTAGTTTTTCGATCCAGAGACGGTCAGGTAGCTTGATGAATCTTTTTATGCTGGAATCTAGTACTACAGATAACCATATCTCGGGCCCCGGCGAAGTCGATCAGCCTCAACCCATTTGGGGATGTTTCCTCGTGGAGGCTGAATTTACCGACCGTAGTGCCAAAGATACCCACCCTAGCGTTGAAGAGTCGCCAACACGATTTTGACATCGTGGCGGGGCAGCTCTCATAGGTGCGCTCCGAGCACTCATAAAAGGCATCTTTGGTAACATCGTCCTTCTCTTCCGTCGGGGCGTGGGCGCAAATCAGCGATATGTTGAAGAACCTCGCGTTGATGCGGATTGCGGCTAGACGTTCATTCACCGCAGTGAATGATAGTACTCGGCGACGGAGTCTCTCTCCCACCACGAATCCCACACCAAATTCGCGCTCCTTTATATGGCCACTGTAGTAAATGCCACAAGGACCTATTTGTTTCTGTCCTTGCCCCGTCCATCGCATTTCTTGGACGATGGTGAAGTCGGTCTTTATTTTCACGAGGACTTTAACCAGTGGCACCTTCGCAATTAAGGGACCGGATATTCATGCCCTCAATATGTAGTCCTTATTTCGTTTGCCATGGTCGTCATCAAACGGGGGGTTTCTCTTCCGAGGCTGTTGGTAATTTTTCATTAGTAGTGTTTTTTACGTGGCGGGTCTCAAACCCAGCGCACAACCATATGTAGGGGATGTTTCACCTTCTCACTTTAGCTCGCCTTTAAATGGATGTTCTTAGGCTACCCAGAGGGTACTTGGTCAAAGACCGAAAGTCGTGATCTGCTTGGGCCATGTGTAAAAGAAACATTTCTGACCACTTCCAAGTGAATGGCGATCGGATAACTTTCCTAACTTGCGTGAACTTCTACTCATGACTCCATCCCCATCCCCATGTGAGTGTTCAAGCGCTCAAAATCGTCGATAGTCGGGAAAATGTCACTTTCCGAGAACACCTGTGGTGATGGGGGTACGAAAGACGACGGTTACTGAAACGCAATGATAGAAGAACGCTATATTATGCCAGTCAGCGACTACGTGGAGAGAGGGATATGCGTTTATGATAAGCACTTGCGAACTCTCCCTCCCCGGCAATTTTGGGACGAGCATAAAAATGGTTTCATACAAAGCATTTCAGCCGATACCAAGGGATAACACCACCCACCGAAGACAAAATTTTTAATGAAGCGCTGAAAATTATTAAGGTTAAAAAAATTTGCGATTCGATAGTTACCGCCCGATTTCAGGATGCCTGCCCCACAAAGGACAGAAGCTGTCCACTGATTCGGTTAGAAACCTTGATTATGATACCGGGTGTTGGTTGTTGGTTGTTGCATCCTCCTAAATAGCTGCAATCTTGCTAAGTGTTGGCAAAACCATACACTCAGTATTCAGGCTCTCATTAAACGTTCATTTGCAACTTAAGCAAAAATAGTAGGCGCGGTGTTCTATTGCAATGGATCGCAGCTTGCAAGACAATCGAATTTTGATGGGTAAAGTGGTCGTCTGGCCTCTACAATTTCTTTTAAAAGTGGCTTTCTCTATCACAATAAATAAAAGTTAAAGACAAGCTCAAAAAGTACTCGTATCCGACATTCAATTCAATAATTCTTTTTTTAAGCAGAAAAGTATAAACGTCTCTACGACCCGAGACAAAAAACAATACATAAGCTGAATCAACTCTCCCGTTCTGTCAGTCATCAAATTTGAAATGAATCTTTCCGAAACTCAAATTTAAATTATTTTGCTCCTCAAGATGAGAATATTTATTATTTTTACTTTTAATACTCAATTTGTTTTCCTAATAAACCGCGGGTCACACCGGGGTACAGCTACTACATATTTCTTCAATGTCGAAATTTTGAAATATTTACTTTTCCATTACATAGATTTCTACATATAGTACATGTCATATATATGCTCTTTGTCTGAGTTAATCGTAGTCTTCAGTGATTTTGGTATTTGGTTAAACATGACGGCAACAATAGGCTCGTTTGTGCATTTTACATTGAGGCCGGGCTTAAAACTGAGTATGCCAATTATGTAGTTCACGCCGTCGCTTTCGGCAATGATCCCGCTTCCACTATCTCCTTCGCACAGGGTTTCATTTCTGTCAAGTTTATATGTAGGGCGCACACAAATATACGTTTCATTCAAATTGGCGCCGCAGTTACGAGGAGGCAATACATCCAGTTCGGTTTTATGAAATACATCTGTGACTTTGTTTGTATCTTTCGGCCAACCATAAAGAAATGCTTTTGTGGAGTTTGTAATGTATGCGCTTTCAGTTCTACATATCGGTCTTATGCTCTTACTCAAAGTGAGTATTTCGCTTAGTTTTAGTAGGGCAACATCGATTTGTCTGAAGTGAGAAACATTTTTGAGAAACATTAACCAGAAGTACCAGATAGAAATGTAGAAGTACAAAAGTAAGAGATAGAAATTGCTTAATACTAAAATGATGTGCTTTCGAAATGTCTCCAAAAAATTGTTTTAAATACATGGCGAAGACTATACAAAAGTACACCGAAAGGGACATGAAACGACGCCAATTTTTTTCTAGTTATTTGCCATTTCTCTTCAGTAAAGTTTGCCATTTTATCATGGAAAGATACATGATCCAAAAACGAATCGAAATTTTTAAAAATGCCTACCAAAGTTCGGAGTGGCCTCAACTTTACAGGTAAGAGCGGGTTTTTCAATAAGAGCGCAACAAATGTTTTTTAATAAAAAAAAACCGTTTGGGATAACAATGAATTTTATTTATTCATGTAACAGTACATTCGTACCTCCTCCAAGAGTAACCATTGCATTTTAGAGACCCAAAAAAATTATGGTTTGGTGCGGTTTATGGACCGGTGAAGTCATTGGGCCGTACTTCTTCTGTGATGATCGAGGCCGGCGCGTTACTGTGATTGGGACCCACTACCGCTCAATGATAACCGAATATTTTTGAGCCGAATTGGATGATATGGACTTAAACAATATGTGGATCCAACAGGACGGCGCCACAAGTCATACAGCGAATGTTACAATTGATTTCTCGGTAGTGCGATTTAACGGCTTTAGACTATTTTCCGTAAGCCTACGTCAAGTCTATGGTCTGTGCCAACAAGCCAGTGACGATTGATGAACTTCGTACCAATATCGAACTTGAAATTGTAACAGGAACCGCCGATTTATGCTTGAAAACCGTCGAAAAATTTGGTTCACCGTCTGGACTTCCGCAAGCGTGCCCTTGGTAGCCATGCAAAAGAAGTCGAGTTCCATACATAATGCCATCAAATGTACTTTCACAGGAATACATAGTTTCATTGATATCCCAAACCGTTTATGTTTTACTATATAAAAACAAAAAAAAAACTTTTGTTGCGCTCTTATTGGAAAACAATAAATTTATATAAAGGCCTTAAAAAGGCCTCGGTTTGGCTTAAATACTGAAGTAAGCTCTCGAAGCAATGGCGACCACGCCAGAAGCCCGATAAGGGTAATAAAAATGCCTGCTTAATATTCTGGTACAAAAGTCATTGTTTGTTTTACAACGTGCTTCGATGCTCGATGCTTACAAAATGGCATGAAAATTGACATAACTATAAGCTGCTAAAGCTAAAATTTTTTTGTTTCGCTGAGTAATTGATTTATATAATGGGTGTACTCGGGAACTAAGGGAGTGAATGACTTGTTCACAATATGGTGTATATTAAAACTATCGTCGATATTTTTTAGGGTTGTTGGGCCAGAAACGCTTGGTCAATTATGCATTATAAGGGCAAGTTATATACGGTGACATATACATACCCTCCTACGATGATCTCCGACACATTGACTGAATTCCCCGCGATTATCACGACAACTTTGTCAACACTAAGAGCTGGATCATCTTCAAATTGGACGCAATGTAGAGCTGCAATAAAAATGCATATATAATCAACATGCAAAGAAGGGCTATTTTACTGAAACTCAACCCAATCAGGGTCAATTTAATAGCGTCGGTTATCTATTTTTGGTAAAAAGTTCACAATAGGTACTCAGGTACACATAATCGGTATCTTGGCATTTACATACAGTAACTCACACGTCTAACCGGATGCGTGCATTGCCAATGATGACACCCTCCAATCA
>CM050327.1:23712081-23760983 GCA_027475135.1 Bactrocera correcta
AAACCAGAATAGGATAGGGTCGTAGCAGAATAACTCCATTTAGACCATATGAAGGAAGTCAGCTCCGGCAAAAAAATCATACAAAGTAAATACTACTTATTTTACTTGCCACATCATGCAGTAGACCAAAGAAATCACAAAGGTTAGAGTTGTCTTTAATGCGTCAAAATCCACAATCTTATTTTTATTTATGGGACTCATTCAAATCCGAAAAGTTTCCCCTGTAAAAAATTACCGCAAATCATCTAAATATAACAAAACATATATCGAACGAAAACTTTTTGGGAATTAATTTCCCTAAATTCGAAAATTTCCTTAAATTCGAAAATTTCCTAAAATTCGAAAATTTCCTTAAATTCAAAAACTCTGCGGATTCAATGGAATGCAAAGCGATACCGCGACCACAAGCCACTTATTAGTAGCAAAGGCTAAGGTGGCTCCTTTAAAAGCGCCTTACCTCAACTTGAGCTTTGTGGCGTCCTACTACTCGAAAAATTAGTTTCACGCCCTCTTTGATATGAAGAAATACAGATTGTTTCCATAGTTCGATTCTGAAATTGTTCTTGGCTGGTTAGAAAAATCACTGCAGCTTCGGTTGCAATGAAAAGCCTTCCATAAATATCTCCGCGAAATCCCTTTTTACTACATTAATTTCACATTGCTCCATGAGCCAACTATGCGTGGTGAGCATCATATGATGCAACAGATGGTTCGATTAGAATTTTACATCCCGCGGCTAATGTCACTAATAAACCTTGAACTTTGTATAAACAGAAAATGCGCAGGCAAATCCTGGAAGCTCTTCATCTGAACTTTACAATTGCGCTCCATCCTTAATACAAGTAGTACTGGGATTGATTTTGCTGGACCCTTTCAGGTAAAGACCTTTATGTTGGGGTCTTCCTCATTTAGAAAGAGTTATGTTTCTGTGTTTGTAAGCCTTATTACATCGGCAGTTGATACCTCCAAGCACCCCAGCATGGGCGGACTCTGGGAATCAGCAAGCAATTAAATTATAAAGAGTTTACCACATTACTCGCTCGTATCGAAGCCGTTAAGAACAAATTAACGGTCAATCTGATTCCTCTCGCAATATTTCTTTGACTTTACAGCTCTAGCACTTGGGCATTTTCTCAAAAGAGCTTCTATTCTAGCCATTCCTGAAGCTAAGGGAAACTCACTCATATTAATAAACCCTTGACAATAATCAAGATTCTACATCATGAATTCAGCCAAAACAAACCGAGTGTAGCAGACTGTGTCAGCATTAAAGACGATTGTCTTTCTCATTCCTAATGGTGACCCGGTCGCATAGAAAAGGTGCGTCCGACTTCTGATGGTCGCAAAAGAGCCTAAGATGTTCTAACAGAAACCGGCATACTAATGCGACCAATTGTTAAACTGTGTGCACAGCAAACTAAAATGCATAAATACAAACATGTTTAAATAAATCATACGCAAATACCAACAAGGACTTTATCAAAATTAAGAACAAAACCATATTACATGTAACATGTATCATTATTTACATAGAAATGGACGATATTCGATATTATCGCCAATTCACAAAAGACGATAAAGGCCGCTGTGAAGCCGTGCGCTGCCAGCAAGAGCAAGCAAGAGTATAGCCCAGGAGAGAAGGATTCCAGTATCTACAACACATCATCGAACCCACCATACAACCACAGCACATTCACCACCCAGCACACCTTAAAAAGATAATGCCGGAGGAAAACGGACCTTTTCGGCTTACGCGCAGTCAAAAGTTGGTTGGGAAGCCATTCGTGAGAGTTTCGTTTGGCGTCGGAAGTCATATAGCGAACAAATAATTAAACCTAGAATTATTTGAAGAAAAGTTGTGAAATAAATATCGCAGCTCTACGAAAGCAAACCTTTGATTCTTTCAGGTGTCCCTTCTTCATAAAAATATTGTTTTGTTTTTAAAATAATTGGATATCTGATATTTTAATAAATATCGGTTCGTTAGTAAAAAAATTTTCCACTTAGAATTCTGCGCATCTTTTTCGTCACCGAAAATATGCAATAAATTATGCGGCAAGTTTTCAGATTGTACCAAATATATAATGTGGATACATACTTACGCGGTTATAGCCGAGTTTACAACAGCGCGCCAGTCGTTCTTCCTTTTCGCCACCTCTGCTTTCCCGGCTGGTACTACGTCGAATACTTATAGTTCCTTTGAATGCGATATTCGCCGCAGCCAATGCACAAAGAGCCATAACTATTCCGCAGAACCTTTCCCTCGAAAACTCGTTACGTCTACTCATCAGATCCTCATATAATAATGAGTGACTTGCAGAGTTTGGTTTTTGTTCGTCGAGAGAGGTCTTTTCAATTGTTGTTGGTTAATATTAATTAGTTATGACTATTTGTTTGATGTCCAGAGATTTTTCGTCTTGCCCTCGTTCACTACCAGACTCATCTACTTCGTTAACGGTGCGGGTGTTGAGGCCGATGATATCATTATCATATACTCGTATTACCGGGTTCACAATCTCTTGGTGTTATGTTCTCACTGCCATTAAGCAGACTGGAGAAATGTTCTTTTCATAATTTTATTATGCTCTGGGCATCAATCACTAGATAACCTCTGGTTCCTGTTTTACTCAGTAGAAATTTCGTTTCAAAATTAATTCGCATTGAATCGGTACAATCTAACAATGGCTGTGAATAAGCGGGTAAAACATCTACAACAAAGTTATTTTCTCAATGTCAAAACATTTTGTTAAAGAAAGGATGAGATTTGTAGAACATTTCCGAAGCTTAATTTGGAAGATTTTGAAGGAAAAGTGTAAAGAGGGAATAAATGATGGTCCTTATATACAGCAATTTTTGATACATAGAGATTTTGTCAAAGTTATGACTATTCTAGAAAGTGAATTGTGAAAAAGTTTTATTTTTATAGTCCAAAATTCCCACGGTAAACATTAAATACCAAATTATGAAGAAATTGTCCAAAATAAGCTGCGAAACTGTCAAACCCTAGAAACAAGCTTGAGTGCCACGTGAGACTATCGCCGCAATAAACTGAATAAATTTTGGCAAAATTTTGAAAATTATAGTAAGGGACAAAGAGACTGGTTTAGGCAGGATATCAATGTGATGGAAGAATGGTATCAAGGTTGTTGAGATCGTCCATGATGGCAGATTACTGCTGCTCCTTAAAAAGATATTGCCACCTGGAAAATTATAAAACAGAAGCCCGTAAAAGGCGTTTTATTCAAGTATATTCCATTTTTTTTTAAATTTTTCTCTCTGTTCTCAATTTATTCTTATTTTTTGAAGACAAAAGGGGCATAATAAACAAATATGTCATTTGGTTTCAAGTTGTCTGATTTTTGTAGTGAAAAATAGAAACCAAGTTTACAAATAAACGAGAGCAGATCTTAACAGTCCATAGACAGTTTCATGAACTTTGGGCTGAAATACATACATATGTACAGTATGTAAAATTTTATATGGCATCTAGGGCAACAACAGCACTTTAGAGCAGTGTAAAATAATCCCCAGCAACCAGCACCAATCACCATTTAAAACTCGATTCTACAAAATTTTGTTTTTGTTAAGTTTATTATATTATTTACTCATTTATATAATATGTTTATGTATGTGTGTTTTGTTTCCTTTTTTTGCAGCTACTCGCTTTTAGTTAATGCATAAATCTTTTTACTTTAAATTCACTTTTTTGTAATGTTCATGCATTGCATCTGAGTATGGGTGTGTGTGTGTGTGTATGTGTACATAGATTTTCATGCATTTATGCAGTGTCAAGCATGTAAACACAAGTAAATATTCTTAAATTAAGACACATACAGGGTGTTCACTTTTCAATTAACTCATTAATGCGTCTGTTTGATTTACATATTTCTTACATTATTTCTGTATGTAGCTCCGGGTTGCTTAAATATATGTATTTAGTATATATAAGTGTGTATATATAATAATAATTTACTATCCTTATTAAATACATCCGTTTATATGTAGTCTGCGGCTGTACGCAAAGATTTTACTGTATTATTATTTCTTATGTATATATGTATGCGTACATATGAATGTATGTGTTTATGGTTTTTACATACATACTTAAACCATGTAAATATTTTACTATAATTTACATCTAACAGAGTATTTGAGAGAAAGACAACTATGAGTGCTCTATATATCATTATTTGTATTGTTTTTTTTCAGAATTTCAGTTTCTTTTACGAAATATTTATTTATTGAAGTTTTTCCTTTGTCAATTTTGTTTTTGCGGCTTTTAGCTTCGTATTGTTGGTTGCTTTCGGTTATTTAAAAAAAATTACAACTTCTAATGAATTTGTTCACCTTTTCTTAAGCATATTTCCAACAAGCGCATTTGAACTTTCTAAACTAGGCCTTAAATTGTAAAGAACCTTTAAGCCAGCGAAGCTTTAAATAGCAGTATTTGAAGAGCTAAGCTTTGAATCGGAAAGACTTGCGCTTTGAATCGTTAAGACTTTCTTATGCAAAACATTCATCATTGAAGTAGCAGTATTTTCAAAACTGAACTTGGAATTGTAAAGAACTTCTAGTCCAAAGCAGTCATCTCTGAAAACAGTATTTGCCGAATTAAGCTCTGAACCGTATTGAGCTTCTAACGTTTCGTCGAAATTTCAAATTATTTCAAGTCACAGATAGTATATAGAATTTGTTTAAACACTACATGATTTTCTGTATACGTACATACACATAAATACGTATCGTTACCTGAAATGCAAAACACGCCAAGATCATCAAAAAAATCGAAATTTGATTTTGTATTGCTTATGATTCACCAAATCATAATATACATATGAATATGTAATATCGTAAAATTTCAAGCTGAGATAACCGATGTATAGGTTATCTCTGAAAGCGGAAAACCAAAATAGTATAGTTTCAATATGAGTTTTTCTTTCGCCGGAAAACTTATGAAAAGTGAGTTTATTTTGCATTCTAAGTCGTTACCAGTCGTACAAATATCTAAGGGGAATGAAGCTTTTGGCATTAAGAATTTGCAAAATTACTTTCAACGTAGTACAAAATAAAAAGTGTGTAGAACAGTATACCGAAATTTTCCTAATCTATTCCTTTAAGTAACATATAATGGTTTCATATTTCAAAGCTTTTACTCCAACATCATGTATAATGGTTTACATTTTAGAATGTGCTCGTCCAGCAAATGATGTGACCCAATCAGACCAGCGTATCTAATGAGTGAGTAAAGCTTTCTTAAGGCTAGAGTGTATGTCATAAAACATGAAAGAAACAAGCTGGGAAGTTTTTTGATTTTGCTCATAAGTCAGTTCAGGCATCAAATTTAATATTAATGAACAATTAAAAAATTATCAAAAAAAGAAAAAACGTTAATTTCAGCATCACCGAAGCTATAATATCCTTCACGGCATAAATGAGTATAAAAATAACTTTATCTTGAGTTGGATCATTCAGTTTGCATGGTGAACCGATCTGAGCAATTCGTTGGCCGATTGTAGCGATATTTCGTGAAGATCCTATAACAAATACAAAGACTCAAGCCTTGATCGTTCAGTTTGTATAGCAGCTAGTATATGCTATGCCTAACATGCCTAACTCGACTTAGCTCGACACGCTGACAATTTATATGTATGTATATAGTAGTATATACTTTATAGCGTATCCCAAGTTCCCGTTTGGGTGATAGAAACCTCGCTGCAATCTTAATAAACGCCGCACCCACTTTGGTTATGTATTTATGGTTTAAACTAAAGCCTTAAGAAAGTTTGTTAGGGGGGGTTCAGAGGCTGCAATTCATATTCACAAGCATTCACGAAGTAGCATAAATATTATGAATGGAAGGAAAAATCCGCCCAGAAAAAAGTTCTGCTGCCGCTACTGATGGAGTCTTCGATCTAAATATGTATGTATTGTGTATCATCAGAAATTTGTTAAAGCAACTCAAGTTCACTTAAGCTAATGCTGTCATTCTAAGCGCAGATATTTGTTTGGTGCGTTTAGAGAAATTCTAATTTGCGTTAACCTACATATGTATATGCTTCTGATTGCACGTACATATGTTTGTTTGTATGTAATAGTTATGGACTTTAAACTTTTTTGAGCGGAATTTATTTACAAGTACATATACATATGCATACTCATGTGTTTTAGCATATGTGTGACTGCATGTGGTATATACGAGTATGTGTCTGTATGTATATATTTCTAGTTTTCTAATTTATGTTGACTTGTTCGCAAAATAATTACGCGTGTGGCTTCATATGAGTGTGTATGTATTTACAGGACATAAATATGTATATTATATGTATGAGCCAAAGCACAGTTATTACTAGCCGAGTTTATACATACATACTTACATATGTATGTGTGTTTATGTAATTCCTTCGACTTCCTTTGGCTTCACGTGCTTTACTTTATTTGCATTGTGTCGAATTATTTTTGATTTCTTTATTAATTTAACGAAATTGCCAATTTCATTTAACACAGTGTTATATTTCATCGCATTTCATTTTATAAATTCTTTATTATTTATATTTAAACTCGTCAACAATGCGTTGAGTATATTTTTTAAATGTTTTAAGACTATCAAACTAATGTACACACATATTCCAGCGTTTTAGAAACATACATATCTACCAAGTACACATGTGCATATGTTTGTATGTACATGCGTAATGTTGTTTTGAATTATTTCTCTTTTATTTAACATATATAGCATTTATTGTACTGCTGACGGTTCGGTATCTGTTACGGTTTTGCACACTCACAGCTATTAAAACTACACTTTAAGCTTCACTTTAAGCTTATTACTACACACACATGAGTGTGTGTATTTTTACTGTATCGGATTTGTGGTTTCACAGTTGAAGAATGTTGCATTTCCCACCTAAACTGCAACACATGTATTAAGTACTTATTTAGGCATGTGCTTAACTACTTTAAAAACGATTACGTATTAAATATGCTTGTATGTATGTGTGTTGGAAAAAATATTAAGTGGCGATGCATATTTATTTGACTGGGTTTTTCTGAAAGAATTCTGTATTTACGTTGGTTGGACATTGGCTTGCAGTAGTTTGTTGGTTGAGAAGACTGCAGATTTCATATTATGGAAAGTTATTGTGCAGGTTTTGAGCTTCCCAAATTTTGTTTTTGCTTTACAGTAGAACGTTTATTTTGTATGAGCAAGTATTTGTTGTAACTTGTTTTATCAAGACAGTCATAAAATTGTTTTCAATATGCTAAAATGCTAGTTGAGTATATTTTTGCTGTGTTAAGCAAACTCAAGTCTTTCAAAAATAAATGTACGTGTTGAAAAAGCACGAAAACTGTTTTGTAACCGAAACTGCGTAGCAATTTCGCGCCTCCGTTCTGCGTATTTATATAATTGAGTATTATATTTTACAAATAATTTCTTACAGTCTGCTAAATATTCATACAACTATTTTTTACACAAACATATTTTACATATTTCGAATATAATTTGGTGTTTTCTTTGCGAAACTCTTAAAATTCAAATAAAAAATTTTAATTTATATAAAGAAAAGCTTACTTGTTGAGCATTAAAAAGGCTTTAATTTAGGCTAAACAAATTTTTTCTTACAAAGCAAATTATTTTATGAAAATTAAACGCCTTTAAAGCGTTTGTGGTAATTTTTAGCTTAAATTAAGAATAAAGCGTGAAAAAAAAAGTTTTTTAAAAATAGAAAAAGCACGAAGTTATCTAAAAGAATGCCTTCCATCTATGTAAATATTACCGTAAAATTACATAAAATTTTTCTACTAATTGAAATCCTTTGCTAACAAAACCACACACTTCCACTTTAATTGCGTTTCACTTCATCAAAATCAAGTAAAAGTAAATATGTAAGTGTATGTAAGTTTTTTTTTTAATAAATTCAACATTTAATTGTGTGTGTGTGTTTTTGTGATCTCTCCATGTTTGTAACTGCGTTGCTAATACGTACAGGTTTTATGCTTATATTACAGTTAGAGGTGAGCATGCTATTGCACTTTTATAATCGAAAGCTGATTTATAAGTTTTGCAAACTTGCGCTTTCATTAGTAATTGGAATTATGAATTTCTTTTGGTTCAAACTCTTTTGTACGCGTTTAGCATATAAACATGCATATATTTGCTTACATCTGTATTGTGTGTGGTATGTTTACACATACATGTATGTATGTATACGTAAGTGGTTTTGCATTACTTTAACATAATTTAGCAGGTTTTATATTTTCAGTACAAAATCTGTGCCCACAGCAGAAATACATTTCTAGCCGAAAATAGTTTTCGTCTATTTTTCCTCCACTTTTCATTGTTTTACTGTAACTTGCTGTTGTTATCTTACTCGTTGAGCTTGTGCCATTCGGCAATTTGTCTTCGTGGTGAATTACACACTTCATTCCAGTGGTTCAGCGCTGTGCCACCAGAGTTGGGACCACCAAGTTCCAAACGACCAATTACCTAGCAAAGGTGAATGAAACGTTTGTTTTTCAGTTATTTGTTTTGATTTCGATTTTGGTCAGCAAGCTTACCTCATTCTTGGTAACCCGATCCCAGTCCAAAAGCATCAACTCCAGTGAAACGCCGTCGAGTGTGGCGCCGATACCCTGAAAATGGCAACATATTTGAAATAAAGATATGTATTTCATTCGATGGAATATCCAAAGTACCGTACTTATATTTATATATATAAATATATATATTAGTCTATGTTTTAGTAACTTAGCTTCCAAGGTATACTTCTTAATCGTAATGTCGAACAAGGAAACAAAGCACAGATTTAAACAAGAAAAATCGTTAACTTCGGTTATACCGAAGCAACAATACCCTCTACGTGTACAAAAGATTCTACTTAATAACGTGAATTTGATAATTGTGTAGCAGCTATGTAAGTACATATGTATGTATGTGCTATAGTCACCTGCTCTGAAAAATTTCTTCGGATGTTGCCTTAGGGTCTTAGGTAATAACACTAACAAACCACTCAACAAATCTGAACGAAAAATTTGCGACTAATTTGTTAAGTGCTCTGCGAGGTGTTTCGGTGTCCCGAGGTGCCTTGATTTGAGTTCTAAAATTTTTCATCTGGTACAGTTATTTTTGTAATTTTAGAAAATGGTAGTGGCTTGGAACCCTTCACCCCTAGACTACAAAACAAAAATTTCTGTGTTAGGAAATTTTTAGTATCATTTTCGATTTTAACGGCCCGAAATTAGAAGAAGCCCTTAACATCACAGTATATACAAGAATCGTTCCAAAGTAAACAGTGCGCCCCGTTGCCATCTATATGTCGACTGATGCGTTAGAATCTGCTATCTTTATCGATTGTTCAGTGAGAATTTCATGACATTTCATTGATTGGAAGTGAAGTTATTGCGTTTTGAGTGTCAGTATGTTTGTGTTATCCGTGCGAAAATAAGCTTCGAGCAAAGAGCCAACATTAAATGTTGTTTTAAAATTGGTACAACTTTAACCGAAACATTTCAATTGATGAAACAAGTTTATGGCGATGATTGCCTATCCCGTAGCAGAGTGCACGAGTGGTTTCAACGTTTTCAAAGTTGAAATGACGATCAACATGTGGGCCAATCAAAATGCGTGATCATCGGAAATTCCATCGAAACTGTGAGTGAATTCATCAAAAATCAGCCGAAATCATCATTGAAATTCATGGAAATGGAATTGAAAATCTCCAAATATCGATGTATTACATTTTGAACGAACATTTGGGCTAACGAGAGGTGTGTGCCCGGTTTTTTGCGCACAAATTGACTGGCGACCAAAAATTGTTCAGAATCCAATATTCGAAAGACATCATTAAAGAGGTTTATTTGACCAAAAATCACATTTTAAACATTAACCACTCCCCGTATTCACCTGATATGGTACCGAGCGACTTCTTCCTTTTCGGAAAAACGCATTTGCCCATGAAAGGAAAGCGTTATGCAGATTGCCATTTGTTCTGTTATTTTTTTTAAGTCCTGTTTACCTTGGAAAGCAACTTGTATAACGGGTGATCCAAGTAGAAACACTTTCTTTTAGCCTTTTCAAACAGATCACGGGTGAGTCGTGACAAGTTGTAATGTTAGTTTTAATCAGCATTGTTTGGCATCATGAATGACTTATGCTTGAACAACGTTCACAAAACGTTCAACTCTGTTACGACAACTCACGTTCTGTAAAGAATGTGTTACGCACGCATCGCTCAACTTATGGTCAACACAATGGGCCTACTGAGACTATTATTTGGAATCCATCTTAAGACCTAGCATTGATTATTCAGCATGCAGTGAAGAAAATATAGTAGCCAGAGCTGGAAGTGTATACTAAGACCATGGAGAGTCGACTTGGCGCCGTTCGCAGCAACTCGGACTGACGTATGGAACGATTTGGCACATTTTATGTCAAAATCTTAAATTGAAACCATAGAAAATATATCTTGTGCATGAGCTGAAGCCGCTCGAGTTTTCCAAGCCACATCGCTTCGCTCTATGAGCTCTTAAAAAGATCCAGGAATATCCGACGGTTTCGAAACAAATTTTTTTCATCGATGAGGCCCATTTCTAGCTCAATGGGTATGTAAACAAACAATAGTGTTGCTTTTGGACGAAAAGCAACCTGAAGGGGTTCGAGCGCTGCCATTTCATATAGAGCAACCAAAGGCTTGGAGTGGTTTGTGGGCCTCTGGAACCAATATTTCTTCAGAAATTTTTTGGTGAGCAGATAATTTAACGTTATCGGGCCGGTCGATTGGCCACCAAGATCGTGTGATGTGACGCCGTTAAACTTCTTCCTGTGGGGATATGTAAGGTCTAAAGTCGCTTTGATTCAGGCATTAGACCTGAAAAACAGTCGAAACCAGTCGAAAATACATGCCAAAGAATGTTCTTTCGAATGATAAAAAATATTCCCCATTAAAAGTGAATTTTCTGTGTTCTTTTTTAAAAAAGTAGGGAAACTCGAAATGGATCACCCTTTGCATATTGTCAAATAAAAAAGCTTTCCTTGGAAGGCCTCAATTTTGATTGTTCAGTTTGTATGGCAGCTAAATGCTATAGTGGCCCGATATAGGTAGTTCTGACAAATAAGCTACTTCTTGGGGAAAAATTTCAGATAAATATCTTGAATACTAAAGTACTAGTTCTCGTTTAAAATTAGTTCAGTATACAACCCGATACTATTTATTTAATTTGGTTCTTTACAATTTAGTTGACTGGTATATGCAGGATATACTTAGTTAAACGGACGACTATCAAAGAGTAAATGTTTTGTATGGATGTAGATTTTGAAGACTCTGATTTAATCTCGACATAACCTACTTGAAGTATTACTTAAAATAGTGAACTCAGCTGAAACAAATTTTGAATTTGGAAGGAATAACAAATTATTTAGTAGATTCATGGTAAATATCCAACTTAAAGTTAATGGCTGGAGTTAATTCCAGTTTCCATTATATGGAAAGTAGCTAAGGACACTTATCTGGAAATTATGCAGATTTGGCGAGTAGTTAAAAGACTGTTCGAAGAAAAGTGTACTAGGCCACTTATATTTTTCACAAAAAAACTTTCAAATTATTTTATCACTCAATACAAAAATAAAATAAAATACAGCCAAATCAAAGTACCAGTACAAAGTATATCTATAAACTTAACACACGTTGAAAATTTTCTGGATAATAATTTGAATTTGTCACTCACCTCTGCAGCAGGTATGTCGAACGCGAAACTTTCATTAAATACTGGACTCAGTGTGCGCTTCTTGACGTGAGTCTTCTTCTTCGCAATGCGTTGTCCATTATACAACAAATAGATCTTAACATATGGATCGGCTAAACCGGTCACGTCCATGCGGGGCAAATTGCGGGCCTTTAATAGGACAACGGTCAAACGACCGGCAGCTGGTTGCCAGCACAGTGAAATCAACAACTCGCCACGTCCTTGAGCACGAATCTTTAAACTGCGTGGCTGTATTTCCTTGCTAATGGAAAGTGCTTCCTTGGAGATGTCACCGATTTCAATGGATGATAATGGGCAGACTACCTCGCCAATGACATCATCACGCGAATAACGATCGAAGCTGAGTATAACGAAGTGTAGCGACATGTTTTGTAAATCGCTGATGTTCAAGCCATAAAATGTGAAATCCTCATCATATACTGGATTGCGTGTATTGCGTACAACGCGAGTCTTCACCTTATGTTGTTTGTCGGGCAATAGTTGAAGTTTTACATACGGATCGGTGGCAGTTTGAGTACGTCCATTCAAGCCCGTCGGTAAGTCATTAGAACCGTTAGAACCGTTTTTGTTGCCATTGCTGTTACTGCCACCATCACCACTAGCGCCATTGCCGGTACCGGAACCACCACCACCACTCTTACAGGGTAAGCCGCGGCAACGTATAATCGACACCATCAGGGCATTGCGTTCGGCCAAATAGCGTAGCTTAAAGTAAATCGTGCCCAATTTTCCATACTGATCGATAGTCAATTCCTTAGCTGTGTCTTCCATGGCACTCAAATGATGGTGATGATAGTGATTGTGGCCATTATTGTTGCCATTACCGCCCGTGGTCTGACCAACGACGGTGGCGTGTGTCTCAATGGTAGGGGAATGCTTCTGTTCGCCGTTCATTAGCTGGCGACTGTGTCGGGTTGGTTGTATCTCATCTTCCTCCACATATTTCATAGTCGGCGGTGCAATCGGGGAGGTGGTCTGATCTTGCATTGGTTGCAAAATGCCCAATTGTTTGGTGCCAGTCGGTGATGGAGACTTTTTCAGATAATGTGGTGGTTGGCCGCTTGGCGAGCGCACAGCAGTTGGGCGCCGTGTTGGCTGAAAGGGAAATGATGCGTCATGCTGATTCTGCTTACGGTTGCGTGCACGTATTCGCTTAGCACAAATGTATACCACAGCTGATAGTGCTGCGGCGGCAGCAAAACCCAAAATCGCTGGAATTACTGTGAAGAACCATTTATATAATTCGATTTTATTTGGGTTTTATTTATGACATACTAATGATTATCATTAAATATTTGTGGTAATCAGTATATAATTTAAAGAAATATGGTAATAAGCAGCAGCCTTTTCCTGCCAAATTATCTGTTTAATGCAACATTCTTTAGGTCTGGGTTCTTCATAAAACAATCAAAATCAAGTAGTGTGGATAATCATAATTGAAAAAATGACATTTATTCATTGTTTTATTCGATGATTATTTATAATAATAATGGCAAGGTTGATACGCTACTCCTTGCATCCTATTACATACCACACGATGGTGTATAGCCACCAATAGAACTCCGAAGGTTGGTGAATGTGGCGGAAAAAGCTAAAAGACCCATGGAACAGATTGTGCGGGAAGTCAGAAAAGAGAACCGAGGTAGCTAGGCTTAAGAAATTACTATGGTATTAGCAACTGACTACACCAAAGCAACTACGCAAAAAATTTGGCGAGTGGACTAAATACCAGTAAGAAATTACTGACAGAAATGGTCAAGTCTCAAGGTGGTGTACTGACGCTATAAATCTCCACCTTGATGGAGTTGCGTAGAGTGTGTCATCACCGATATCATAACGAAGGACTTTGGGCAATCAAAAGCTTCGAGTCATTTAAATTTCCTGGTATTGACTGCATTTTTCCAGACAGTGTTTATGAACAGCGCTGTTATTTTTTCTGATCCCAATATACGAACAACGTTTAAGAACCCATCCTATGGAAAGAGACGAGGCTCTTAAGTACTTAAACGTTGTTTGTATATTAGGATCAGGAAAAAAACCACCGCTGTTCATATTGTCATGGTATTCACACCGAAGTCGGTCAAAGAAGCCCCCATTTACTCGTAGAATATATATGTACCTAATAAGTCTAAACTCACTCTAAGCTAACTCTAAAAGTTCGCAAAAAACCTTGACGTCCTTTGTGACGAATGCTTTACATATTTTAGGTCTACATATGACGTGGCAGACGACCAGTATAATCTAACCTACCTATTTTTTGAAGTTGTCAAGAAATGGCATAACTGAATTATAATTCCATTATTCCAATATTTCGAACATGCGTTGGAAATTTACATTCAAAAGAAGGTGAAATTGAGTGTCGTATAATTGAAGTCAAGTCGTCTAAAGACGATTTTGCATGGTAGAAATGCTGCTTGGTCGCTATCAAAGGAAGTCGTTTTTGCATCGGATTGAGATTGGTGAAGAAAAATTAATCCATTACAATAAATCTAAAGTAAAGCCGAATATCTACAAACCATTAGATCAGAAGGGCGTGCTGTATTATGATCTTAACGAGTGGGCCATCCAACGTTTTAAATTTTAATCATATATACATATTTCGACATTGGAAACCTCAAATACCATTCGGAAAGTGACAGATATTCAGTAAAAAGTCTAATATTTACGAAATGGGTCGCTATTCACTAGAAGAAAACTGGGAAATATTGAAAAAAAAAAACCGAAAAATCATCTCTTCGGACGAGGCTCATTTCCACCTCGATGGTTACGTTAACAAGCAGAATTGTCACATTTGGGAAACAGAAAACCCCCTCGTAATCGTGGAGAATGCACCCAGCACGAATCACTGTAGGATGCGGGTTTTGGTCTGGTGGAATCATCGGCCCATTTCTTTTTTTTTCGAAAATAAAGAAGGAACCACCAATGCTGAGTGATATCGCGCAATGTTAACCGAATTTTTCTTCAAGCAAATTGAAGAGGAAAACTTGGACAACATTTGGTTCCAGCAGGACGGCGCTACGTGCGATACAGCAGACTCTATACTCAATCTTTTACGCCCTATTTTCGAAAATCGCATAATCAGCAAAGGAGGTGATGTGAATTGGCCTCCCAGAAGCTACGATTTAACTCCGTTGGACTATTTTCTGTGGGGAGCTGTTAACGATAAATGTTACGCCAACCATCCAGAAACAACTCAAGATCTAAAGTACGAGATTCAAGCTGCTGCCATAAGACCTGAAACCATCGAGAATGTACTCCAAAATTGGGTGGATCGGATAAGCTACTGTAAACTCAGCCGTGGTGGTCATTTGTCTAAAATTTTTTTCCACAAATAAATTTCACAAAACAACCTTTTAAATAAATGTAAGACCTCTGAAAAATATCAAGCCGTTTTTTTTTTTATTGACTTTTTAAATTTAAAATTTTATATGGCCCACCCTTTATATATCGCTACTGACAACAACTCTTTTAAAATGTAATCGCCGAAAAACTCCCAAAAATTGCGACGGGGCACGTGGCAATCATTTTCAAACACTCCGGCTTATGTTAGAAAACTGGTAAAAAAAACTATTTGAAAAAAAAGGCGTAGGGAAATTTTTACCCACCCGCCTTGTAACCTCGGCCGATATTTGTTTCAGTCGGATCACAACGTCCTCACTGGTATACGGTTCACTTTAGATCAGCATATCAAAAATTGGCTTGCTTAATTCTTGACCACCAAGCCGGCTTATTTGTTTTCGGATGAATAGTATAACTTGCATGAAAGACGAAGCGTGAGATTTTAACTAACGAAAATCGCCAAGCTCACATCTAACCTTAGCGCCTACTAATGCCAAAAATTTGACATGGGATTCTCCATAACCGCAATATTTCCTGTTATTTTCCGAACACACCTCGTAGATCCAAAAAATTCTGCTAATTTTTACCTCTAAAAGAAATGTCGGTGTGGTTGAGAGCGCTTAAACAGGTTAATTAGTCTTCATATTAGCGTTTTCCAGTTTCTAAAGAAAAATCCTGTTTATGAGGATCGTAAAATACTTGAATATTCCAGAAATATTTAATTTTTCCATTCAATATGAAAGAGTTCGACGAACGGTAGTTATTACTCCTTGCAGATAAAGGACCGCTTTTGGAGAATATTTAGTAAAAGAAATCTAAAAGCATAATTATTGTTGCAGTCAATTGCTGACTTTAATTTTGAAGAATGTTATCTTTCTTCTCTGATGCCAAATTTGGCAAGCCAATCGCGGTACTCTGTGGCTCAGTGGAGCTTCTAAAGTGGGTTTTATTGCATTTATATTTTTCAATTCCTGGAATTGATGTTTTTATTCACATGTTCATATATGTATGTAGAGTTTATCACCAGTTTACTTTATGTATTTCCGCCGTTTGATGTTATGAGCCTTTATTTTCTTTAAGGGGTTATATACCTTTTTTAATTTAAAAAAATCGAAATTTTTCATTGCTTTATCTTAAAGAACAACTCCTTGAGAACATTTTCTCAAATATTGATAGAGACTCGAGCAGTAGAAAAAAAGTTACAGCACTTCTAACCACGCACCTCGTCGCGGCCCCAAACCCGGCGGGTTCGCTTTAAACACGAATATCTCGAAATGGTGTTTTTTGAAAAATGACTTTGTGGTGACATGGATTGGCGGAAAACTACTGAACCGATTTTCTTCAAATTTTTTTTTTTTAAATGTTCGTAATGAAATTTTTCTGTGCTTGAACGATCGACTTTTTACGCACAAACTTTTTTTTCGCCGAAATGAATTTTTTAGTGAAATTTCTAGTGACCAAAAAGTTCATTTTTTGCATCAAACGTTCCCGTGTGCACAAAAAAAAAAAACGAAATAGGTTTATAACCCCTTAAATATTTCAACCCAAAGTGTTATTCGGTTATCGGGCAGTTACTAATTTCGGAAAAATGAGTGTATTTTAACTTAGATCAACCAACTACCAAAGCTTGAAACATATTTTTCATTTTATAAGACCTCCAATGTTTCCTTCTGCGGAGCATCAAATATTGTGGCATACTCGTATGCCCTGTTCAGGGGATCAAAAATAGGTTTTTTTCTGACTTGCCAGTGGATATAAACTCTCAGAGATACACTACGCGCTGACATTAAGTAATGCTGATACCGTTTAAGTTCCTTGGCCTAAAACAAGGTCCGTCATCTCCTTAACACTAACGAAGATTTTCAAGTTCCCTAAATATATCCTAGGAAGATATCAAATCAAACATTTGAAAAGGTATTCCAGGAAAATTTGTGTGATTTCTGGTATAAAGTGCGATCTAGCTCACAACCAAGCGATTTATTTCATCAGAAGTTAATGAAAATTGGAGAAAATTTCCAGATATCTTTCGTATTCTCATAATCTAAACTTTTAGGCTTTTACTGCAAAAGTGGTAAAGAAAAGTTTAGCCGAAAATTAGTTTTTCTTTAAACTGATTTGCACTTCACAACTTGTTCTGCGCACACATACTTATGCAAAAATTAGTGTATATATTAGGGTGGATCAAAAAACGAAAACTTTTTTCGCTTGGAACTCTGAAAAATAGTTTCTTAGACTCATCTAAGGTATGTCCTTCGACATCTCTAAAATAGTCTCTACAAATATGACCTCTTAATTGAAACGGGAAGGTCCTTCGCCTTACAGTTTTCTATTTTTTGTTATTATCAGATATGTAGATAAATTCAAATCTCACTTTGGAAAAGCTTTTGACCCAGCAGCAATATGCTATAGTATTTCGATCAGAACAGTTTCTCGAGGATTGTGCCGTTCTCTTGTACAATAATCCATGCCAACTTTCGTGAAAATATCTGGTCAAATAGAAAAGTTTTTTACAAGAACTAGATTCTGATCGTTCAGTTTTTATGTGAGCTTTATGCCTTGGACATATGCTGTGAAAAGGACATATGCAAATTTTAGAGCGACATCTCAAAAACTGAGAGATGGTCATGGCTAAATCGACTCAGCTTGTCTTGCTGATCATTTATAAATACATTTTATGGGGCGCCGACGATTACTTCTGGGTTACACAAACCAGGGATAATGGGATGCCCAACTTATTCCAGCGTGAGAGCGCCTCAAAATAAGCGTTTTTTATAACATTTTCCATTATGGCCAGATCGAACAAAATACCATTTTTTTGGGCATTTAAATTAAAACACCCAACATTTATTACGATTGCAAATTATTACATATTGGACTTTTAATAAATGGCGAAACTATTTAAATTATTTTTTATGATTTTATAGCATATTAAAACAACTGACTTTTAATGTTTCAATACTTAATAAGGTGAATTAAGCCTGTTAGTTCTCAATTATTAAATGTTTTTAATCATTGGCAACTGAAAATTAATACTAATATGCATGAAATTGACAAACGTTTAATGAAATATATTTAAGTTTCGCATTTTCTTTGATTTTCACTGTTTTACATTTTTATTAGTGATCTTCAACGGCGGCAACAAATTCCTCCGTTCACATATATTTTGGTATAATTTCAATCTGGCCGTTCCAGTCATTCCAGTTGCAAAACGTCAAGACCTACCCAATCCAGTCAACTGTCAAAGTTCGGTAGGTGAGCGGCTCTCACATTTCCAGTGACAGGAGAGTTGGGGATCTCTTTATCTCTGACACAAACTTTGTGACTAACTTAATATACACTGTTCAGGGTATGAATAGAGAATGCTACGCTAAATTTGCTCGACTGTTGCACATCTCAGGCTAAGTTCACGTAATGCCTAGAAATATGCAACTTTCTTTGCCTTTTAGCTGCACTACATTGCACTTACTTGTCTCCATGGAGCTGACATCTGGGCTGTACTCGTCGCCCATCTTGATTGCAACAAATCTGTTAATGCGTCGATTCTTAGTTGTATTTGTTGTTGTCGTGCTGAGTGTTCACCACGAGCTTGTTGACGTTGTTGAATAACGCGTATTGAATTTTTTTTTACCGAAATCTATGAAAACTCCGAAGCGCATCTACATCTACGCATCAAACGTTTAGGCAATTTCTTTTGCTAATTACCAATAACTGTTGTAATGTTTTATCTGAGCTTGATTGTGTTAATGCGCTTTGCGTTTGAAAACTTCAACAAACGTAATCGATTTTTCCAATATGGCTCACACGAATAAACAAGCAGCTGTAATTACTATTCGCTGAGTCGAAGAGAATTGTCTTCGCGATTCCCGAAGTCGTCGTCGTCGATGTCGTATTTATCTACGGTGTGTTGTTGAGCTGCTGTTCCCAGACGAGTTCCATACGCTCTAGCGTGTTCTTTCGAAATCTATGCTTTGTACTTGGTGGTGGTAAGGATGTTTGTTATTGGTTGTGTTGTTATTGGTGAGGGTGGGTTTTGCCGCGGACACTTGCGGTTACGCGATGCCTGCAGGTAGCAAGGATTGTATGAATCACACTTTTTACTATAGGCCGCTTTCGTCGCCTACTCCTCGCCAACTCTTTCAATGACTTTGTGAGTAAGCCAAGTTGCTGATTTCTTTTTTCTTTTCAAAAAAAGAATACTTAAAAATTTTACTCTAATACTCTCTTTTTACTTAAAATACTTTTAATTTTTGTTTTGAATTTTATAATATTATGTGTGCTGTACTCTCGAATTGTTTTGGTGTTTGGTATTTGGTATTTCACTGTCTAATTATTTTTGCGTATTACGCGTAGGTGTTCGGCTTGCGCAGGTAATACTTGTTAAAACTTTTAGTTTTGTGTATTTCCACACTGCCACAGTATATTTCGCACTTCATAAACTGCAGTTTACACTTTTCCTAAATTCCTAGTATACTTTTAGGCTTATCGAAAAAATGCGTATAGCAGAATTTTTAACACTTTGCAAATGTGTTGGCACAGCGCGCGTTAGCGTCGATATTCCGATTGTAGTCGTCTTCGTCTGCTGCGAGTTCACGAGTATTTACTGTTACAACTGGCCGTTGACTTCGTCTTGATGCGTAGCAATCAGCGAGTTTGAGTCCATAAAATCATTAAACTGGCACATGCGCGGAGCAGCGCTTATTAGTTGGCTGGTGAAGAAAGCTAAGTTCATACGCTTTTGGCAGTTTACAGCAACGAACAAAACAAATAGTAACGAGTTGTATATTTTGTTTACCAGACAATCGTTGGTTTACGTTTCGACAGCGAGTGTCGAATATTTTGTGTAGTGGAGACCATAAAGCTCTACACAAACAAATAAAGACCTAACGAATGTTCACATCACATCATAAAACACTTAGTTTAACAATAAATCAAGCTGAAGCGTTAATTTCTATTCTCCACACATTCAACAAAAGTTGAAATACCACTGGATATCTACATTAAAGGTGATTCAGAGAACGTATATTTAAATATAAATATTAATAATAAATATATATAAATATATATAAATATACGTTGTCTGGTTGATTTACCATTTCAAATACATAAAAGGCTACCAACAATTTTGAGGATTGGATTCTCAAATCCAAACAAATGAAGGGTTATAAGAAAACATTTTCTCGCCATTCTTGGCATAAAAGGCTTAGAGTAGACAAAAAATTGCTATTAGTTTAATTGTCGCTATGAAAATAGATTTATTTTCATTTTAATTCGGAAAAAATAAGTTAAAAAATACAAACGTAGAAATCATACAAATAGTTTTCCACGACTTTTAGCTATTTTCCGATACTTCGTGAATTGATGAATCGAATTTTGGTTGGTCTGGGTTGGGAGTCGATTTACAACGAAGTCATACTCTCACAATTTTAGTTATATCCTTTGAGATGCCAAATTATTTCAGATGAACTCATAACAATGAGGAGATGCAGGTTCGATATCTATGCAACTCATTATCTATCTCGCTTATGTAGTTGAAGGTGATACGTGCAACCGTTAGATGAACAAAACTGTTATACCCTGCTGCAGCATGTTGCCAGAGTATATGAGTTGCGGCAAAGTGTAATTATCTTAATCAGACGATTAAACATAGTGATTAGAAATCTGAAATTTTGTTTAATAAAATTAAAAAAAAAAAATAGAATAATTCTTATTAATAATCAAACTTTGTCGCGGGAATTTTTAAAGTTTGAAAAGCCAACTTTCTGAATATGTGGTGGTTATTTTTGAGAAACGAAAATTAATTGGGGAAATTTTAGTTTGAATAAAAAAACGAAAATTCCTATGTTAAATTAATAGGAAACTTAAAAAAAAGCGACCTCTTAGAGTTAAGTTGCAGCGCCGGGCTTTAGGGAGGATTTTTTGTGTCAATCACCAACATTTGAGGGGGTAAGAGTTGAAAAAAAAAATTGAAAATGTTTATTGAAGCACCATAATGTTAAGAAAATAAATTAAAAAAACCGATAATTTGAAAATTCTACTATATAAGCCCTTAATAAACATATGAGCATATTTTTCTGAAATATTTTAATTATCTCAGTAAATAAAATATGCTTTAAAGTAACTAAATTGCTAAGATTCCAGCAAAAATATAATAATAAATGAAATTACAAGAGTTTCAAGAGTAACTGCTCGCATTCCCGTTGAGCTTAACTCATTCACGCTTACGACCTAAGCCAGCTCAAAAATGGTAACGTGACCGCTTCAATCACTGCCTTTTTTATCCTTTGACCATTGAGTTATTGTTCGTTTAACACATAGTATTTAACACATATTATGTTGAAGAATTTAGCTATTAAGAGATCAGTAAGGTAATCTGGCCTATTTTTTTTTTTGCTTTTTTTCATATAAATTTTTATTCTACAATAGAACTGTTTTCATCATGAGGTATATCGCGGTATTATTATTTTTGGGCCTTTTTCGAAACCTTCTAATGGTAAAGTGGGTTTCTACATTCATTCTAAGGGTATAATGGAACAGAAAATGCAAAAATAAAAATAAAAATTCGTTATGAAAAAGATGACCCTCCTAGGCCCTTAAATGCTTGTTTAGTTCTGCGGCTTTTACCAATAATCATTCTTTTTAATTCAAGACATTGTTTGTAAATACAAATTATGAACTTTTTGTTAACCCTTTCCCCGTTTCACTCATTACATGGTGTATTTTTCTTTTCAGAGTTATGTTTTTCAATGTTCACTCATGGCAAAAGTATAAATTAGTACTCGAAAAAAGTTGATTTAACATTTGCGTCTCCTATATTCATTAACATTCTCTGATATCGTGTTGGTTGTGGTTTAAAAGCCGAATGCGGCAAGAGCTGACCTTGTGTCAGTTCAATTGCGGCTTTGCGTTGCAACTGAGTGCCAGACCCAAATTATGACAGACGTTTTAGATGGGTATACAACCCTATCAAGGTGATTAGTGCGTCCATCCCACACTGCCAGTTGGTACCGAAAAATTCTGGCATTCTCGGGGCGCTGATCAACGTGTTGATTTGATCCGTAGTGCTTTTAAGCGCAGTGGGGTAAGGATGCCGTTATCCCACTTTTAGAATCCCGGACGTTATCATTTAGTTTAAGAACCGGCGTACCAAGTATCCACAGAAAAGGTCTTTGCAGCGTAATCAGTAATAAGAACACAAATTCTCAACGCTCACGCCGACGTTTATAACGGATATTTATAGGTTTTAGCATTAATGTACAGAAATGATTTTATTCATTTGTATCATAAGGCGACATTGGCAACTTAATTTGATTAAAGTTGAGCGATATTTAAGGCGTAAAGTTAGACATATGCAATAATCTATACATATTCTTAATCTGTTGAGAGTTGGTTCATATTAGAAGCTCTATTTGTATTAAGTTTTATTCTTTTATCATTATTGATATTTACAATAAAGGGTGGTCGAATTTGAGGTCCACTACTTAAATCAAAAAAGAAAAAAACAGAAGCTTCAAATTTAATGGGGAATGTTTATGATCATTCGAAAGAACATTGTTTGGCATTTATTTTTTGAAGATTATCTCTTTCAAATGTTGACCGCGGCTATGTCTCAGGTGGTCCATCCATTGAGTCCAATTTTCGATGACTCGTTCGAGCTTTTGACTGGGACTGTAAACTGGACGGTTCGTCTCTATTTTTGAAAAAGTATGAACACACCATACCAAACCGTTGTTTTTTCTGGATGAAATGGCAGCTCTTGAATCCCTTCAGGTTGCTCTTCGCCCCAACCCCGGCAATTGCACTTGTGTACATACCCATTGAGGCAGAAATGAACCTCATCGCTGAACAAAATTTGGCTCGCAAATGGAGCGAAGCGATATTGCATTCTCAGCTTCGGCTGCTATATTTGCAGTAATCGTAAAAGTTCTAAGTAAAGCAGAGGATGTAGGATTCGAAAATCTATAGCGATTGCCGTGAGAGCTACGAAATGCAACATAAAAAACATAATTTTTCGTAATCGACCATTATATAGGATCGTTTTATCGTTTCTTCTAGTCATTATCCCTTTTAGAACCAGCATCAACAGAATATTAAGTATTCGTAACGATTAATCCGATGTATAAATCATGCAATGACAGTTAATTTGTTTAGGGACTAAAATTTCGTCAACAAAAATATTATTAGTCGCCTTTAAAATAGTTTTTCAATATCAGCACATCAATATTAGAGGAAAAAATGCTAGTTATTTGCTTTGGAGCTTTTTAGGTTTTTTCGATTAATTATTTTTATACACTGAACAGGTATATAACCTATATAAGTTTGTCACGAAGTTTCGGAGACACTATAAACTATATATGTGACCTGGTCTACAAAAAGGGGACTTAAATGTCAAAAAAAAAAAAAATGATTTTTTGACACCTAAGCCCCCTTTTCGTAGACCAGGTCACATATGTATATAAATGATCAGTATGACTCAGCTCAGTCGCATCTGTCCGTCCTTCTGTCTGTCCGTCCATCTGTCTGTCCGTCCATCTGTCTGTCTGTCCATCTGTCTGTCCGTCCATCTGTCCGTCTGTCTGTCCGTCCATCTGTCCGTCCGTCCGTCTGTCTGTATATATATGAACTAGTCCCTCAGTTTTTAAGATATCGTTTTGAAATTTCCCAAACGTCATTTTTTCTTCATCGGAAGAAATTGTTCAGATCGGCTCACTATAGCATATAGCTGCCATACAAACCAAACGATCGGAATCCAAGGGCTCATATGGAAAACTTTCGCATTTGACGTTGTATCTTCACTAAATTTGACATGGATTACTGTTTAAGGTAATAACATAATCTCCGCAAAAATTGTTCAGATCGGATTACTATAACATTTAGCTTCCATACAAACTGGACACATAGTTACTAAAAGAAATACACATGTGAAGAGTATATTAGCTACGGTTTGGGGTTTTTGGACTGTTCCCTTGTGCGGATATTTGAGTTTCGGGAATATCAAAAGTTTGTGCGGAAATTGCATACAGTGAATGAGGTCACTGCATTTTTATTAGTGTTTTGAAAAGGTCTATTTTCTTTGTTTAAGACTGGCGGTGAGGCGTCATCAAATTCAGCAGATATGTGGAAACATCGAACTTCACTCATTATTTTAGGTTACCTTATTATTTGCATATTTCATGCAGCAGTCTCCAGCAACATTTTCATTGACAGCATCAGCTATGCTAGGAACTGTGAGTAGTCAAAATTAACAGAGCACCTTTTTACCACCTAAACAATGAATAATAAATAAAATAGAGAGTTGGGTTATATAAGAATTTAATACCTAGGAATAGTTGCAACGAGGAAAGTTTGGTTAAGACAGAAGTATAGAGATTTTTTAACTTTGTTATACGAGGTGGAAATACAGAAGTAAGCGAAAATTTATGTTAAGCACAATATGGTCGGAAGATTTCCATTGTTCCTTTTGATAGCGAAAGCAAAAAAACTTGACGATGTTGGCACATCTCACATGGTACTTTGAAAAACTTGAGACAACTAGTAAGGTGTTTAAGAAGTTAAAAATAAAACCGCGAATATTAAAATCATAAAAGTATAAAAATTTGAAATTATTCGGTACACATTGTATGATTCGCGTCCAGTGTTGCAAGATGGCCACAGAAAAATAGTAGCAACAGCAATTAGTCGCTTGCTGAAAGACTGGCCACAGCTGAGCAAATCACAACACTAGCAACGCCAATTCCCGCTGCGTCGCCGCTCTCAGCGACTTCGGTAAATGCAAGCACGAGCGCATGTTTATAAAACAGCGAGGCAGACTGCAGAAACGGTTGTTTGATGCCGAACGCGAACGCGGAGGTTTGAACAGCTGACCACAGAGCAGCAGCGATCGAACGGTTTACGGTGCTTTATTGTGCGTTTCACAGTGCATTTCAGCAGAAAACATTTGAAAACTATTGAAACAAAGTTAAAGTGATTGTGTAAAGTGGAACTTATGCAAGCAACATAGTGCGAGAAGTTCTTAATTTAAACTGTCTCTTCGGGAATAAGAAAATAGCGTGGTGTTTACGTGTCAATAATTTGCGCGCTAAAGTATAAACTAAAACTAAAACGAAAAACAGTTGCAACTAACGATATTCGGTGACAAGCAAACTTCGCCAAGACATAAACATAATTTACCACAAACTGTCAATATTTGCAAGTTACTTGCAAGGGAGACCGTGAAACGGTAAATCGAAATTACAGTAAAACTAAGAAAGCATATAAAAGAACTGTGCACACATATACGCACACATACATACTTGTATTGTAAGCAGCGCTTTGCATAAGCTTAGCTTATGAGCACAAAAGACTAAAGCAACGAACTCGGTTGGCTGTGTGTGTGTGTGTTGCTTGTAGCAAACAAACTTACAAACTTAAACGCCAGTTTGTAATCTTTATCGACAGCTCAACGCACAAAAGCCAAAAAGTGGGTGATGCCTTGAAAGAAACGCTTTGGCCGAAAAAGACATACAAAAAACATAAGGAACCAAGAACAACATTGCGCAGCGATTTCCTTTTCCTTTGTAAGTAGAAAAAAACCAAAAAAAAAAATTAATTACCGTTACAAGGCGAAGAATCACTGCGTATATAAACACACATGACTAAGTGCTGACGTGAGGGCAAACGTTCGTATCGATTGAAGGTTAAGTCAAAGTAAAAATAATCAGTTTCCACAGCGTTAAGGAAAAGATGTGAAATACATATATGTATGTATGTATGATTCTGTTTACAGATTTCACCAAAAATTAATACAAAATTGACAAAATCAATAAGTCAAAGTTGAGCTTAAGATTGCACGTTGCAAACCAGCGAACTTTTTTTTTAAACTTACTTGCATTTTGCTCTTCCGCATTCACACTTCTTTGTCGATTTTGCAATAAAAATCTTGCGAAATTCGCTGCATCAAGCAACCAACTGCGCGTTCAATGAAGAAGCGCCTGAAAAATAATGTTTTTAGCACTCAGTCAAGAGCTTACTTTACTTAGGAAAATATTAATGGGTGATTTTTTAGATTTTTTTGAGTTTCAAAACTTACTTTAGACTTATCTGTGACGAGAATACTGTGGGTACTTTCTAGTCTTAGTTTTTTGTTTATTTTAGTAAAGCATGTAATATTCAGTTAATATATATTTCTTAATTTTATATTTAAGTTGGCATTGTTTTTCGGAAAATATTAACAAGATTTGCATCGATTACCGCTAAATCATATGTAATTTAATTATATAACATGTATTCATATATGTATGTAAGCAAGTTCATTTCATATTAGCAAAGCAAGTATAATTAGATAAACATAATTTATATAGATTAAAGAAATTTCTGATAATTTAATTTTATCAAATAGAATTAGCAATTACAAGGAATACAGAGGTCATAAAATTTTTTCTCAAACTGTTTCCTCCACCTCAAAAACTACGGCAATAAATATACAAAGCTATAGTCTAAACCTTTTGTGACATAACCATTTGCAAATGGATGAAATTCGAGAAATCCCGAACGAATTTTCATTTTACAGTAAATTGAAGACATCAATTTGTATTTGTCTTATAGCGTTGTTAACCGTCGTCTGTTTTTTCCACGCGTTAAATTGACATCCTTACCGTTTTGGTTTTGTACAAACTGTTTTAATGTTTTTGAAAATAAAAAATATAAAGCTATCACTCAATACTTTATCTTATGATTTACAATTTTTTGTTAAAAATCGAAATTTATTTAAAGCTCACAAGAACTGAAAATCTAATTCGAGGTTTCCTACTGTTTCAATGAAAAAAACACAGAAATTTCTAACTTGGATAATGTTTATTACCATTTGAAAAAAAAAAACATTTTTTGAAGATTATCTCTTTCAAATCTTGGCCGCTGCTAGCCCTCATATAGTCCATCCGTTGAGGCCTATTTTCGATGACTAATACCAGCGGTTCGACTGATAACTGGCGCGTGACACGCGTGAAGTTTTGCTCCAAGACCTAAATCGCAGCAGAATTATCCGCATAAACTTTAGACATATTCCCACAGGAAAAAGTCTAACTGTCTGATATCACTTGATCTTGGTGGCCAATCGACCGGCCCAAAAGTGAAATTATATGCTCATCTATATGTTTCATCCATTTAATATCAATGCAAGCACTAATTGATGTTACCAAAAAGAAAGCACATACGACTTATGACAATTAAGTAATGAGACTGATTCCATAAAAACCATATATTTGAAAATTAGTCTACAACTCTGCCATCCCTTTCAAAGTAGTCCCCTTGGGCAGCTATATAGCGATTTCAGCGCGTTTTCTATGCTTCGTAACATTTCTGGAACGCTTCGACTGGGATGTCCGCGAGAACCCCAGTCACGGCCGCTTGGATGTCCGTAATTGACTCAAAATGGGTTCCTTTGATCACCGATTTTGTTTTAGGAAACAAAACAAAGTCACAGGGTGACATGTCGTGCGAATAAGGTGCTGGCGATCCCTTTAGAGGCCAAATACTGGGACACGCTGAGGACGGTGTGGCACGGCGCGTTGTCGTGATGAAGGATCCAGTTACGAACATTGTCTGGGCGCAGCCTGTTGACTCGTTTTCGCAATCTTTGGCAATAGTAGAATTGATTCACAGCTTCCCCCGGTGGAACGAATTCTTTGTGGACGATTCCACGGCTATCAAAAAAGGCAATAATCATCGTTTCGTTTTCACCTTCGACTTGCTCATGTGAGCTTTTTTCGGGCGGGGGGCAGGCGGAGACAACCATTGTGAGCTTTGGCGTTTGGTTTCCGGGTCTAAGAGCACTATCACCATACGCTCTTACAATTTTACCGTAAGTTCAGAAGCTGTTTCGCCCAATCTGGCGCAAAATTTTATCGCGAGGCGTTGCTCTTGATTTCGTGACGAGCACTACAAGCACAGGTCTACTCAACTTGGCGAAGCAGGCGAACTAAACAAGCTAGAGCAATGGTACATATATCAATGGAGAGGGGAAGATTGCCGGAAAAAGAGAAAGGGAATTTCAAGGTTACAGGTTTACCACAATCGCGGCAAAAAAATCAGTCTCATTACTTAATTGTCAAACCGTCAAATCGTAAAATATGTACAAACCTCAAATTGAGAAGCCTGTTCTCTATACACAGTTCAGATATTTCAAAAAAACTTGATTTCAATAGTTATGCAGTAGACTTCCAACCAATAAAATAACCATTTACGACAGATCGTAGTTAGACTCACAGCTCCTACAACATTTCAAATCTATTTTTCTATTCTTCTACCAGCAATCATTTAAGAAAAAGGTGGTAAAAAAGCTTTCTTCACAATTCAATCAATACAGCATAAATATAATTAATAAGTGAAATAATATTTGATTCTGGCATATATAATTTATCTATTACACACTAAATATTTCTTGGGCTTGAGTACATGTTTTGAAAAAATGTCAGAATTTGAGCCACTCAGTGCGCTATCGAGGCATGGCTAAGCATACTTGCAGCAATTAGTTGCAAGTATGTGTTAATGTGTGCGCCTAAGTCGTGCATTCAATGAACTAGAGCTTAGGTAAGTCGAGGACTTAGACACTAAACTGAGACTAAAAGTTATGCAACTGGCAAAGCGCATGTATAGTATGTGCTGCCATATATATAGTATAAAAGTCTATATATAGTAAAGCATTTACATATGTACATTTCAAACTATGCATATACATAAGCTGGAGCTGCACACAATTAATGGCACAAAAGCACGCGTCTATCTCTTATAATGGGTGATCCAAGTAGAGGTACTTTTTTCAAAGCCTTTGGTTTTTGATAGATAACACGTGAGACGTGTTGACATGTTATTTTTGTTCAGTATTGTTTGGCATTTTTTTCGTAGAAAAACTTACGCCTGAACAACGTTTACAAATCGTTTATTACGAAAAGTCACGTTCTATAAAGAATCTGTTTTTCGCGCGCTTCGCTCCACTTATGGTCAAGACTCAGCATTCATTATTAGATAATATTCGACCGAATAGACCACGGTCAGCACGAAGTGAAAAAAATATAGCAGCCGTAGCTGACAGTTTAGACGAAGAACATGCAGAGTAGATTTAACGACGTTGAAAGACTCTTGGACTGACGTATGGAACGTCTTGGCGCATTTTATGTAGAGAACTTAAAGTGAAACTGTACAGAATACAGCTTGTGCAAGAATTGAAGCCGCTGGATCTTCCGAAGCGACATCGCTTCGTTCTATGGGCTTCTAAAAAGTTCCAAGAAGATCCCACGTTTTCGAGTCAAATTTTGTTCAGCAATGAGTCTCATTTCTGGTTCAAGGGATATGTAAGCATGCAAAATTGCCGCTTTAGGGACGAGGAGCAACCTGAAGAGATTTCACATATAATTTCTCATATTGGGTTGGTCGATTGGGCATCGAGATCGTGTGATATCAAACCGTTAGACATTTTATGTAAAGTCTAAAATCTATGTGGACAATGTCGCTTCGATTTATGTCTGGGAGCAAAACATCACAAGTATCATACACCATTTACCAGTCGAAATACTCGAACGAGGCATCGAAAATTGGGCTCAACGGATGAACCATCCGAGACACAACACTTGAAAGAGATAATCTTCAAAAAATAAATGCCAGAAAATGTTCTTTCGAATGATAGTAAACATTCCCCATTAAATTTAAAGTTTCTGTGTTTTTTTTTTTTTTTTTTGAAGTACAGAGCCTAAGAATGTATCACCCTATATAAGAGTCACTTATTTTGCACCAAATGTGGCACGATTGATCTTAGCGAACAATGAGATTGCACATTGAAGCGCTTAATAAAATCATTAAAAAGAAATCAAAACATTTTGGTATATTCAAAGTGAATATAAAACTAAACAATGATTTCAAATAAAAATTCAGGATTGAGTATTAGTGATGAGCTTGGGCACTCGTGGCGCAAGCGTGGAAAATCATGAATTATGCAATAAAGATAATAATGTGGAGCAGAGCGTGAAATGTAGCGATTGAGCAGCGGATCCGCTTTTAATTGTTCATTCAATCAAACGCTGCTTGAGCATGATATGTGTCAAATATATTACTAGGGTGAAGCTAGTTATTTATTGCATACAAATTTGAGAAAATTATGATGTCTGTATGAGCAAACAAAGTTATGTAAATATTACAAAAAACAGCTAACTTAGCTAGTTTTGAACTAATTAAGGGGGTATTCTAGTCTAGAAGCATGAATTTCAGGTAATTTTTAAAGTGTCGTAAAAACAGGCAATTAACATTTTTACTATCCATTCTTTTTACTAGTTATTTATTAATTTTTGAAGAGTACAGAAAAAGATTAAAAACTAAAAAAATAGCAAATTTCAAAAACTATGAGCTGACAAAGTGGAGGGTCTCTAAAAATTACCACGTGACCATGCCCATGATTTCAACCCTCCTAGTTATCTGAAACCAAAAAAAAAAGATTATTAATTTAGAATAATATCACAATGGTCGGAACTACGGAAAAGTGGGAAACATTTTCTTTCACAAAATGGTGACAGCCTAAAAAAAAAAACTTTGAAAATATAAAAAAAAAATCGATTTTTTTAAATTTCTAGACTAGAATACCGTCTCAATTTTTTTAAATGATGCTCTCTTATGGTCTAAACATAATTTTTGCATAAAATAAAAATTTCTGTAGTACCAAAGGGTTTTTATGTGTTAGAAAACAAGCAACATACAAATTGTGCCGCACTAATAATGAAAAATACTCCGCATGTATATTTGAAAGTCTATTGTATAGACAACTATTTACATTTCTATATTCGACAAATTCGAAATATGCGTTCAGGCAACACTCTGCAACTGCCGACCGTTTTATAATTCTGCGTTCAAACAATAGCTCAATAATAAAAGATCCATCAGGGCAACCTCAATTTCGCCAAATAAAAATCAATGGCTCCAACGTCAGCCAAAGATGATTTTGAACGGCGATCGCCCAAAGCATAATAAGCTTCACGCACAAAATAAAAGTCCCAGCTACAATGAGTCAAACAAAAAATAACAATAACAAAAGGCGAATTGCAAATGTAACGCTAAGCGCTTCAAACGCCACCAACTCATTGCAATGAGTTGACGAAATAATTACTGTTGAATGGATCGTTCCAAAAAAGCACGCCTTGCTGACACACCATTTCTTTAAATTTACCCAATTTTGCTTATGCACTTTTATTTGTGAATTTTTCTTGCAGATTTCGGTTTAGTAAAGTTTGGCATATAAGTTTTTTAACTGGCAATTTCTACGAACCAAAAATATTTTTATTGTTACGAGTATATGTATGCAGTTAAAAGAAGGACAAGCACGCAAATTTTCCAGAATTTTTTCAATGATAACTTTTAAGTTTATTAATAAAAAAATTTGTACAAATATGGCGGTACTTTTTTTTGGAAAGGAACTACAGCTGATCTTTGGGAGTTCCTCTCAAAAAAGACGTTTTACGGTAACCACCAAATTTCGTTATAGTAATGTTAAATCTAGTAAATAGTCGAAGGAATAAGCAAAATAATATTTTTTGACGAAATGGCGGTATCTAAAAAATCGATTTTTGACCCAAATATCGGCTTTAAATTGTTTAGAAAAAAATATTTATCGGTGAGAAAAAATCTGCGACTAATTACAAAAAAATATATTTAAGAAGCTCGTGTTAAAATTAAGCGGATTAGTCGTTTTTAAGTAATATAGGCCACCGACTTTGAAAACACCATTTTGAGAAAGACACGTTTAAAGTTCGGCCTTGCACTTCCAAGCACTTTAAAACGCCTTTTTAAATTTGCGTGTAACTTGGGAAATATTCACCGAAACGATATGAAATTTTCTGTGTATGTTTTTAAATATATGTATGTACATCAAGAAAATAAAATTAAAAATTATATTTTTTGAAAATTCTAACTGTATATAACCCCTAAAAACGCTTAAGCAGATTTTTGACGGGTTCAAAATACCGTTACGAGGCATGAGATCCAATATGGGCACTCTTTGTAATTTAAATGAATAATTTAATCAACGACTACAATAAACGCCAATATTTATATCAATTTGCATTTTAATTAACCAAAATATCGCCGAATCAGAAACGGTTTAAGTGAACCCACGCTTATGATTTCTCGATTTCTCTAGTGAATATAAATCTTAATACAATTTTATATGTATGTAGAACAGACAACAATTGTGTCACAAAAATATGTTTGTATGTATTCAAATTAACGTCAATAAATATGAGTAAGCGAAATTGCAAAAGAGTCAAATGAGTTCAAGTTTATACAATGGTTTGCTTTGATTTCAAAAAGAACGTATGTTTCTTTTGCCCCAAAGACATCATTAGCTTTGCTTCTTTTATTGCATTTCGTATTCTGCTTTGTGAGATTTTTTAATTAACGAAGCGACATTATTTATGCTTTTTCATCGCAATGCTTTCTTCTAACAAGTCTTTTTGATGTCAACTAAGCATGTTTGTTAATGAAATTAAACTGAAGAAAGTTTTTAAAGTTCTTCGAAACAGCTTTTTGTCTGTTAAGAGAGCGAAATTTCCCCAAAAGCGTGCTTTACCATAACATGTCACTGTATTAATACTAATTTGCTATTCATTTTTTATTGACTTTATTTAATTTTTTAAATAATAAATAAGTGAAATCATAAAACTCCGGAACTGGTTACTTGCTATGAAAACTTTTCTTAGCATAAAAGGCTTAAGCATGTTGTATACGTATTCCAACGTCAAAAGCAATTACATTCGGGCAAATAAAAACGATTAAACGAGGCTAAAACTTGGATAAAAATGTATTGAAATCGTACTTAATAATTATCTTCTATAGTGGAATTCATTAGGTGAGTTATGTAAAATGTGGTGTCAAAATGCCCCAGCATCAAACTTTTCAGTGCGATTTTTATTCTAATTGTAAAAATAAGCCTGGGTTTAATACTCGTAAGTCTGCGGTTTGAATATCCTGAATAGAGTATATTAAGTAAGCCACGAAGTTTTTAGCACTAAGAAGGAAACGGAGACCTTATAAAATATTGATCGGAATGACAAGCTGAGTCGAACATCTGAATGATCAGAGTTAAATGCTTGTAAAGGGTGATCTATTTCGATTTTCCCTACTTTTTAAGAAAAAATGTAGAAACTTCCAACTTAATGAAGAATGTTTATTGTCATTCGAGAGTACGTTCTTTGGTATTTATTTTTTTGAAGATTATCTTTTTCAAATGTTGGCCGCGGATACGTCTCAGATGGTCCCGTTGTTTCTTGTTTTTTTTTGTTTTTCAAACTTATTTTATTTATTGGATCTGCTTTTTCTTAAAGCCTAACAATAAGTTATAAAATCTTAAATCTATTCAAAAACTAAACAGCCTCAAGCAAGTGATTGAGCTGTTTTGGTGATACGTCGCTCTTTAATGCGCAGGCATATCTCTTCTTTTCAGTCGTGTTTGATCGCAGGAATATACCAAAGCGTTAGCCAAAGGGTTTGGGTGATTTCGGGGTTTAGTTATATATTTGATTCTGTTATCTTCTACTTCTTTTTTTACCAAAGGAATATCAAGGTCTTTATGGATAATTTCGTTTCGCACGTAGCATGGCGAACACGTGATTATTCTAAGCATTTTTGATTGGAACCTTTGTAATATATCAATATTAGTTGCACAGGTCGTACCCGATTCGAACATTTCGATGACTCATTCGAACATTTCGACCAATAACTGGCGAGAGGTACGCGTGAAGTTTTGCTTCAAGACCTTAATCGAAGCGCTATTGTCCGCATAGAGTTTAGATTCTGAATATCCTCACAGGAATAAGTCTCACGGTGTGATATCACACGATCTTGGTGGCCAACCGACCGGCTCAAAACATGAAGTTATCTGCTCACTGAAGTGTATTCTGAATAAATACATTGATCGATGTGATGTGTTGGAAGTGACGCCGCCTTTTTGAAACCAAATGTAACGAGCTTTAATTTCAGCCATCAAATTGTCTATTATGGTATAATGGCGCGATAACGTTCGCCATTGACAGTTACGTTCTCACCGGCAAAATTTTTAAAACAATATGGGCCGATGATTCCACCGGCTCACAAACCACACCAAACTGTTTTTTGTTTTTATTTTTTTTTGGAAAAAATGGCAATTTTACTTGTTACATACCAATTGAGCCAGAAATGGGACTCATCGCTGGAAAAAGACCATAGACCGAAGGGATGTCGCTTAGTTCTAACGATCGGCTTCAGTTCTAGCAAAAGCTGTATTCGTGTACACTTTCCTATTTTGTCTTCACAGCGTGCTAAACATGGTCTAACGTGTCGAATCTTATCCAATTCTCTTTTTGTGTCTAAAGATGAATGAGGGTGTTGCGAATAGTACACATAGTAGCCGATAATGTTGGCCATAAGTTGAGCGAAGCATTCTTTACAGAACGAGACTTTTCGTAATAAAGTTGAACGATTTGTAAACGTTGTTCATTCATAATTATTTCCATGATGAAATGCAAAACAATACTGAACAAAAATAGCGTGATAGCTTGGCACGACTCATGCGTCATCTATCAAAAAATTATTATTGAAAAAGGTACTTATACTTGGATAAGGTTTGGAAAGCGTTTCCTTTTGACGAGATATTGTTGGGGTAAGAAAGAAGAAATTTGTCATGGGTTATAGCCGAAAGCATATAGCCGCCTTACAAACTGAAATGACGGAGTGAAGTGCTTGTACGGGAAACTGTTTCATTGGAATAGATATCTTCATAAAATTTCGCAAATGGCGCAATCTCCGAAGAAATGGTACAAATCGCTCAAAATCATGTTTCTGTAAGAAAGAGGTGCCATTACAGGCGGGGGCGTCTGTTATTATAAAAAAAAGTTTACTAAAGTTATTTGAAAATCTTTATTTGCATTTTCCAAAACTTGAACTTATCTCAACTGTTCATATTAAAAGCCTTGAAGGCTTAAACTAAAACAGTCTTAAAACTAAATAAAAATTTGTATTGTGTGCCTTTGATAGACGTTTCATTGGGAAGACCACCTCAGCTTGAAAAGAGAGTAAGAGTCTTTACCATCTAATTACATTTTCTTTAATTTGTTAACAATGAATCAAATTTGCTTTTGAACCAATTATACTCTTTATGGGGATAGAAGCTTCCTCATGCTTTGTCTGGGCCCAGTCAATTACTAAAATCTTTCACTTGTCTTTATAGTAAATTAAGTAAACAACCTTTTCGAACATCGTTTTAGTTTATTTATGTAAATTAGCTCGTATAATCACCAAGTTCATTAGCAATTTGTTAAAATGTGACAAAAGAGCTTTTTATTATTTGAAATAAAAACTTTAACGAATTTGTTGATAACAACTTTAACGCAAATTGTCGGCAGAATTCATTCTATTATCACTATAGCCTTTAATACTTTTGTTTCGCTAATATCTGGCAGCATTTTAGTAGCCAATTGTTACATTACGAAACATAAAGTTAAAAATGGCTAAGTTGATAACACAGCTCAATTTGCTTTTTAAATCAAGTACCTTTTACTAAGCTACCTTTTCACATTATTTACTGCAGTAAAAATAATTTATAGTTGTATGAGCACTTAGGTTATTACGAATGTAAGCTTTGTTTATAACACGCCCCTAATAAAGTTTAACGAAGTAGTTAAAAATCGTGCGATGAAATTCATTTTTACTAATGTTCTTCCAGATCTGGGTATTTACGTTTTATGTGCTGTCACGTTTCTTTTACTTTTAACTACTTCCGTAACTTCAAATACACGGTTAAAAAATCCACAAAAACGCCAAATCATTAACGATAGTTGCTCGAAATTCCCGTGACTCAGTAAAGAGCAGAATGTCAATTGCATCTAAAGGCAATTAAAAAAAAATATGTTGATGACACTGGTATTTTATCTATTTATATACTAAATTGCATTTGACATTATTCATAATTGCATTATATCTTATTAATAAACATTACGGTCCATTTTATTAGTTGCATGTGCTATACTATATTGGAATGCTGCATTTTACTATGTTAAGGGAAAATACTTTTCCTTAGTAAAATAATCGATCTATAATAATATAGAAATATAGATCCGAAATATAGCGGTTATAGCTTTTCCAACTTTTCAATATCGTTTTTTTTTGCTTCAAAACATGTCTTATCTGCACAATGTTCTTTCCATCAAGCGCACTCTTAACGTTTGATAGCAGGAAAAATCGCTGTCGTTCAGATCCGGTGCAGACGATGAATGCGAAATCAATTTCAAGACCGATTCATACAATAATATGATTAATATGACTGTCAGTTACATCTGTGTAAAATTTCAAATCAAAATAATCCTTGTTACTTAGTGTAGGCTTGTCTTTCTCAAGTACATATAGTGCATTCGGCGATTTTTACGATGAGTGAAATGTTGGAAAAGGCCTTCGGTGATAATTGCTTGTCACGAGCAAGTGTTTTTGATTGGCCCTAACTATTCAAAGAGAGTCGAGAACGATGATCAACAAGTCAATAAAATAATGGAATTGGTGCTTGAGAATCGACGATTAACTGTTACTAACATCGTTGCAATATCGTAAGGACCACTGAAAAGCATTTTGAAAGATAATTTGGGCTTAAGAAAAGTGAAAGCTCAATTGGTTCCAAAATCATTCATTCTTTCGAAAAACAGCGTTGCTTTAGCGTCTGTGTAACAATACTTTCCGAATACCAGGATAACATGAAACACATTATTATTGGCGATGAGTATTGGATCTATAAGATTTTAAGACTCGGAAACTTACCATCAATCAAATGTTCATTGTAATGTTGAGCTGGTAGCCGAAAAAACACGTCAAATCAGGTCAAAAATCAAGGTTATCTTGATAGTTTTCTGCGATTATTAATGTGTTGTGCACTCCGTATTCCTTCCGATCGGTCAAACTGTCAACAATTAATACTATTTGAATACTATGCGTCTTTTGCGCAAAGCTATTCGTGAAAGGAGGGCATCAAGTCTTGGTTTTTGCACTACGATAATGCACTGTCGCATACTGCTTTGATTCTTCGTGAGTTTTTTCACCAAGAATTCAACCAATATCATGTTGCAACGACCGTATTCGCTTGATTTAGCTCCGTGTTATGTACTTCTGGCTATTTAATAAGCTCAAATGACTGCCGATTACTCCGGGGTAACCGTTTTGAGTCAAATGAAGACATTAAACGTGAATTGCTCTCACATTGAGACTTTTCCTGAAATTGACTTTAACAACTGTATCGAAGATTGGAAAAAACGTTGGCACAAGTGTATTGGGGGCAACGGGGATTACTTTGAGGGGACAACATAAATTTTTAAGAATAAATTAAGATTTTAAAATTATGAACAAACTATTTTTTGCTCATAGTAGTATATGTATTATCTAACGAATTGTCCAAAAGAAAGCAAAACAACAAGAAATATACCACTTAGGAAATTAATTCCAATGGTTTTCCTCAACAAATTGATATGAACGGATACACTATAAGCTTTGTTGATGAAAATATATTTATTGATAGTATTTCTAGTCATAAAAGTTGGAAAATCTTTGAGAGAAGAATATATTTCAATACCTTCTAATGATAGATGGTGTTGTTATTTTTGTAGCGGTAGAATGCTACCGAGCTGACAGTTCTTGGCCAGATAAAAGTCCGGGTCCGTTCCGATTACGTAGACCCGACTGTCATGGGAACGGAGTAGAAGATGGTTTTGTGGAGCAATGACTATGAAGTCAATTCCAAAATCTATATCAGATACCTTTACACGTAAGTAATTATTGTGGGGATACGCTACAATCATTAATTTTAATTTTGTAAAAAATGTATAAAATATTTGCTTAAGAACTTTTAATAATGCATATATAGTTATACAAGGTAGGTTCCAAAGTAAACAGGACTTTATGAATCTAGCGCCCCTGGTAGCACCATTTATATGTCGACCGGTGCGTTAGAATCTGCTAACGGGTGATTTTTTTGAGGTTAGGATTTTCATGCAGTAGTATTTGACAGATCACGTGGGATGTCAGACATGGTGTCAAAGAGAAAGATGCTCAGTATGCTTTGACATTTCATCATGAATAGACTTACTAACGAGCAACGCTTGCAAATCATTGAATTTTATTACCAAAATCAGTGTTCGGTTCGAAATGTGTTTCGCGTCCGTGTCCGATGAGCGATGAGGCTCATTTCTGGTTGAATGGCTACGTAAATAAGCAAAATTGCCGCATTTGGGGTGAAGAGCAACCAGAAGCCGTTCAAGAACTGCCCATGCATCCCGAAAAATGCACTGTTTGGTGTGGTTTGTACGCTGGTGGAATCATTGGACCGTATTTTTTCAAAGATGCTGTTGGACGCAACGTTACGGTGAATGGCGATCGCTATCGTTCGATGCTAACAAACTTTTTGTTGCCAAAAATGGAAGAACTGAACTTGGTTGACATGTGGTTTCAACAAGATGGCGCTACATGCCACACAGCTCGCGATTCTATGGCCATTTTGAGGGAAAACTTCGGACAACAATTCATCTCAAGAAATGGACCCGTAAGTTGGCCACCAAGATCATGCGATTTAACGCCTTTAGACTATTTTTTGTGGGGCTACGTCAAGTCTAAAGTCTACAGAAATAAGCCAGCAACTATTCCAGCTTTGGAAGACAACATTTCCGAAGAAATTCGGGCTATTCCGGCCGAAATGCTCGAAAAAGTTGCCCAAAATTGGACTTTCCGAATGGACCACCTAAGACGCAGCCGCGGTCAACATTTAAATGAAATTATCTTCAAAAAGTAAATGTCATGAACCAATCTAACGTTTCAAATAAAGAACCGATGAGATTTTGCAAATTTTATGCGTTTTTTTTTTTAAAAAAGTTATCAAGCTCTTAAAAAATCACCCGTTATATTTATCGATTATCCAGTGAGAACATGGAATCATTACATTTCATAGATTGGGAGTGTAGTTATTGCCTTTTAAGTGTCAGTAAGTTTGTGTTATCGGTGCGAAAGTGAGCTTCGAATAAAGAGCCAACATTAAATTTTGTTTTAAAATTGCTAAAACTTTTACCGAAACATTTCAATTAATGAAACAAGTTTATAGCGATGATTTCCTATCCCGTAGCAGAGTGCACGAGTGGTTTCAACGTTTTCAAAGTGGTCGTAAGGGCATAAATGACGATCAGCATGTGGGTCAATCAAAAACCGTGATCACCGGAAATTCCATCGAAACTTTGCTTGAATTCATCAAAAAATCAGCCGAAATCATCATTGAAATTCATGGAAATGGAATTAAGCATCTCCAAAACATCAATTTATCGCATTTTGAACGAACATTTGGGCTTACGAGAGGTGTGTGCACGGTTTGTTCCGCACAAATTGACTGACGACCAAAAATTGTTCAGAATCCAACATTCGAAGGACAATTATTTGACTAAAAATCACATTTTAACCATTAACCACTCCCCGTGTTCAGCTGATATGGTACTGTGCAACTTCTTCCTTTTCGGAGAAATGCATTTGCCCATGAAAGGAAAGCATTATGTAGACGTAGAGGCCATTCAAAAAGCTTGCACCGCCATACTGGCGGCCATACCCGCAAACGAGCTAAAACACTCGTTCGACATACTTTTGGACCTCTTGCACGATCTGTATTGAAGCAGAAAGAGACTATTTTGAATAAAAATAAATTTATTTTGCCGAAAAAACCATTTGTTCTGTCTTTTTAAGTCCTTTTGACTTTTAAGACGAGTCTGTTCGGTCGTTTGAAAATGCTTCATAGGAATTGGTATAAGAGTTGAACACGCACTTTTCGTTTAGGGGTCAGTAGGGTAATCTGGCCTGTTTTTTGACATTTTTTTATAGAAATTTTTATTCTACAATAGAACTTTTTTCACATATCAAGACTTATATCATGAAGTGTATAAACAAATGTTTTCGGAATTTTTTGTTGACATCTGTCTCAGAAATGGCTGGGTGAATGAGAAACGTATTTTCAATGACGGACACGATTTATCATATTTGGATCATCTCAAACGCAAAAACCCAATTTATTCTTAAAAAGTAAGTAAATGGTCATCGTCCGTACTAGAATCATGAAAAAATGTTGATAAATAAAAAAAATAATAAAATTTTTGTTTTTTTAATTTTTCCCCATGTTTTTTTACATAAATTTTGTCATAACATTGTCAATAAATTATAAAAAAATTATTTGCTTCGGTTGAATAGTTCGACCTGAATCGTGCCCGCCAGTTTAAAAAAGTGTGTGTTTGAGAAAACCGCGTTTAAAGTTTGGAGTGTGCACTTCGAGCGCTCCTCCGTCGAGTTATTATTATTTTTGGGCCTTTTTCGCAATCTTCCAATGGTAAAGTGGGTTTCTACATTAATTCCAAAGGTATAAGGGAACAGAAGAAGCAAAAAAAAATTTTGAAAAAAGATTTCTCTACTGACTCCTTAAAATTTTTGACGTCAGGAATCACTCGATCGTTTTCAGCCAAAGTTAGTGCACAAGATTATGCTGGCATGCTTGTCGTATAGTGTGAAAATGGGCGGAATCGTATTTCGGATATATCACTGAAGATATCGCTATAAAACTTCATGGATTTTGTTAAAAACGAAACACAACTTTCTTTCAAGATTATAATTAGGTAATATGTAGCTCTCAGTGACTTTAAGGCAAATACATATTATATAACGTTTTTATACCATGAACAGGGTATAATAGTATTAAGTTTGCCAGGAAGTTCGAAGTACTCAGAAAGAAACGTCGGAAATTCTAAAAAATGTATTTATTAATGATCAGCATGACAAACTGAGTCTTTCTTTAGAAAGTCTCTAGTTATAGAGATATTGAACTGAAATTGTACACACGTCCTTTTCTCTCTTAGGAGCTGCTCATTTTTCGAAACCACCGACATCGGACAAACAGAACGGTCCGAATCAGATCCTTGCATGGAGAACTTGTTTATTTGTCAAGACACAACATTTTATTTAGACAAGATGTTGTCTACAATTAAGATCAACCAAATAAATGTTATTGTAAAAATTAGCTAATTGTATTTGAATTTATAAAATTTAACGCGGCTAATAAGTTGATATTAGCAACAGATGTCAATCTTGGTCTTAAGCAATAATAGTGAGAGAAGTCAACAATGCAATCGGCCTTACAATGGTATGCCGCATGAACACAGCTTAACTCCATTTCATTTGAAAGGCTTAAATGAACAACTTGTCTTCCAAACGCCTTCATTTGCTCTCAAAAATATATATATAGTCAGATTCAACGTACTTCACATAATTCCAAATGTAGATATTAATATACATACATAACTAAAATCATCCCATATTTCAAATGTAGCATCTGCAGCAAACAGCTTACGCTTTGAATGGCTGGGAAACTGAAAGACAGCCGCCAACTACTTCTGCCGATTTCATACTATTATTTCTCAATATAAATTTTCTATAATTTGCATAGAAATTGCCGATTGGAAGGTCTAATCTCAGTTATGTATGCAGTTAAAGGTCAAGAAGGGCAAACTGAAATGCAAATTAGGTTTACTCATCGCAACGATTCATTATGTGGGAACACGATTTCTTCAAAACACCTACAAAAACTGCCGAGTCGTGCTCTGGCAGGTTGCAGAAATGGTGAGAGGCATTAAATTGACGGAAGTGTAACTGTAAGCAAGCGCAACTGTTGCCTTGGTTTTTGATGGAGGCGACAATTTGATAATTGCAATAATTTTCGCGTAATTTTCACTTCAAGTTGGCGGCAAAGAAATTTTGCACAATTTCTTGCCAATATAATGCCAACTTATGGCAGTCATGCAAATATCTGATAATATATTAAAGTGGTCACGATATATTAAATTGAAGCGAGCTATAGAAATGTGAGGATAGCGGAAGGAGACAAATAAAGAAAATTTGTATCTTCTACGTTGGAAACTATTGTCTAACAGTTGAAGCGGAAATATACATATTTTCAAGATTCTCCAAACAGAAGAGGTAACGTCTGCTAAATTTCTCCCATTGAAGGGAGCCCCCACTATGAACTTAGTTTGAAAAGCTTGAATTACTTTTAAATTTGAGTTCGCTGAATTACCCTAGATTTGAGTGCCATACTTTTTATTTGCCAATGCGTTGATCTCCTCCTGCACTTCTACAGCATATATTTAAGAAATCGGAAATTTGAGAAGCAACATCCAAACAATTGCTGACTGTCGCATTGCTAGATCCATCACTAAACTCGTTAGGAATAAACGTGTTTTAGAAGTGTGTGGCAAACACTTCAGCTTTCTCTGCATTAGTCCGGCATCAATGGTCTCTGCTGTTTAAAATTGGTGGGCATCTAGAAATCGGCTTATCGTTTTGTCCAGTCGTATAATAAAGATTGTTTTCTGGATCTCCTGGATGGGCCGCAGCTGGAAACGCCTCTAAGGACTTGTAGCGCAATTTCCAGAAAGCATGCTTCAGCTCCTTTATGACGCGATTGAGAAGTGTTTTGTCACTAGGACTTGTCATACATGCCGAAGGCGTCTTTTCTCTCTGAGCTTCGTCATTACCTCATTCGATCAGAGATGTCTGTTTCGCTTTCTATGTACATAAATAAATTGTATAATTTCGCTCATACATCATTCAAAACTTATCACAATTTCGAAAAGTTAATGTGATTTCTGTTTGTTATCAACTGTGTTGAATACAAAGTAATCGGTTTCGCTCAAATCTAATTATGAAGGCTTCGCTTGCGTTTTCATCGAAGCTCAAAAGGATACAAGTTTCAGGTTTCCATTTGCGGTATTGAGAGAATACGTGAAAAAATGTTACGTAACAACAACAACAACTAAATAAGAACCAGATAATTTTAGTCCGATAATTTGATTTCACCTTCTTTGAACGATCTTGCAACGACATGATAGTGATGCACTATACTATATGTACATAGCAGAAGCAAGAGTGTTTAAAATTCGGCTTATAAGGACAATATATTTGCTGCTTTGTTCACCATAATAGTTCACTAAAAATGTGACTATCCAAAGTGGGCAAGAGACGTGAAACAATACTTTGTTGTACATCTATTTGATACACGTGCTGCATTTACTGTTGAGTTTGTGCGCGGTTGCCTTGTAGCAAGTTGTGTGTTCAATACCAATATAAAAAGTATTGAATTTATTTGTTAATTTTGCTTTTGAGGATTATCTTGTTTGTATACATGTTGTCATGGGTAGAAGTATACCCGCTTTTATATTTTTTAAAACTTAGCAAAATCTATATCCTATATATTTTTTACTGCCACAAGCATACATTTATTTATATTTGCATCGCCAATGATGCAAATTGAGCGATTTTTTAAGTCTTCCTGTGCTAATACTGACATTATCATTTTTTTTTTTAATTTTAACTGAATGTTCCTCTTACTCTGTTGCAAGCCACTTGTATGTCTATATGCTTATCTAACTACATATTGTATTTCGTGGTTGCATGTTGTATATCTCTTGCACATGGTCTTCTGCCGTTCACTTGACATTTGCAAAACTCAAAAGTGTTGTAAAAAAAACTAAAATTATAACGTTCAGTTCAAAAATAAACTAAGTTCTCTTCCAACACTTACGGATACATACAAGCGCACACAATAAATGCCCAAAACAAAAAATCATAGGCATCAAAATTGGCATTAAGAAAATATTTTTGAAACCGAAAACCTCAGAGTTGTTTGCCTCGTCGCTTAGTCTAACCGCACAGTTTTTAGTTGCTGCAGCAAGTGGCAACTCGCTCGCTAGCTAACGACTTCTTCAGTCTATTTCATTTTGCTTCGTTTTGCTCATTTGCGGCTTGTGGTACATTTCATCGTGGAATGAAGTCGCTCACATTGCTTCTTCTGAGAAAAAAGCTGCAATGAAAAATAATTTGGCAATTTCGATTGTTGAACAATCAGAAGATTCGCCAAGTCGATCAATGTGGTGGATTGTTGCATAGCTTACGAAATGTTGTGGTAAAAATGCACAGAAATTCAGATTGGTTAGAAGTGCCTATGTTTGTGCTACATTAATACAATATATATGTAAGTATACTTTTGAGGTTTTAGCTAAATATTTCCAAATTACAGTACTTAAGGAGTTATATACAGTTATAAGGCCGAAAAAACGTATTTCCAGATTTTTTCTGATAAAATTTGCATATTTATTGATTAAAAAATTTGTACAAAAAATTAACTTTCAGAAGTTAATATTTTTAGTAGATGTCCACCAAAACTGTTACGACCGAAAAAAGAAAAAAAAATATTTTGGGTGACCTTTTCCCGATAGTTGACACGATTCACCCTGCCACAAATCAGTGAAAATTATCAAAAAATTACAACCTAATGAGTAGAAAATCGACTTTTGTTAAAAAAAATAAGTTTTTTATATAAACTAAATGATACATATATAGTATATTTTTCAGAAGAAATAAAATGTCTATAACTTATACGACATAAAAACATTAACATATATAAAAAAAAGTACCAAAAATTGTAAATAAAACGCAAAATATTTAATTATTTATCAATATTTATTTTGCCACCTTCCAGGTAATCACCACCATAAAATATTATGCCAACGATTTTTCCAGTCCTCGAAACACTTTTCATAAGCACTTTTTGTTTTATCTCTTCGATCAGCTGTAAATGGGTTCCACAGAGCGGCAATTTCCGTTTAGGGAACAAGAAAAAATCACATTGAGACAAATCTACCTTTTTGGCTTTAAATTCGGCCACAATCGTGGCGCGATGCGATGGTGCATCAATATCATGAAAAATCCATCAATTGTTCTTCTACAATTCTGAACGTTTTTGACGAATTTTCTCCCGCAAACGCCTTTGGCCAAACATAAATCTTTATTGACCGCCTGTCCTTTCGAAACAAATTTTTGATGCACCCAAACATGAGCATCACCTTGATTTTTGAGCGGCTTTGGTGTGGTTTTTGTGGTTTCAGCTCGTTCTTTTCCCGCCATTCCCATGATTGTTGACTAGTTTGTATGTCTAACTCATAAACCCATGTCTCATCGACAGTTATAATCATCTCCATGAATTTGGGATCGGAACTCGCACGATCATGCAAGTCTAAAGAGGCCTAATTACAGTACACTTTTTGAAAAAAATTTACTTTTATCGGAATGAGTCGAACAAGAACGCGTTTCATCCTTAAAATATTCACCATAATCATTCGAACGGACTAACGAGAGATATCGAGCTCTCTTGTCAAATCTCTAACACTTGCCTGGCGATTTTCATTAATCTAATCGTGCCAATAAATATTCGTTAAATTTAGAAAATTTAATCAACCCGCAAAAAAAATGTCAGTAAGCTAATCGGCCTGTCGCTTTGTCACTCAGTCATTAACTAATTTAATATGGACAATTTAGCATTTTATTGGCAATAATTGAAGCGCTGAATGCATGAATGAAATTTGACTTCTGGCGGCCACTTAGCGACTGACTGTCTAATCGACTGGCTGCCTGGTCGTCTGACTGGGTATTATATGCAAGCGAGGTGTAAAACAAGAGCCGAAAGTGACAGACCGAAATCAAAACAATCCGCAGAATTGCAACATCAACTGATGCTGCAGCAGCAAAAGCAAATGCAAGAAAAACAACAGCAGCATTGGCCAGAAGCTTGTTACGAATGATTTTTTGTTCAGCATTACGCTTTGCCGGCGAGAGAGTAGCTGTCTATGCGCCCAACACTTAATCTTAGATATGACTACACACTCATATGTATACATACGTGTGTGCATGTATGTTTGCTTGTTCGTATATAATTTGCTTATTATGCCGCTGCCAACAATATGTCTGCGCTGCTGTGCAGCTTTGCGGCGAAATTAGCAATGTTTGTTGCGCCTTTTGGCCATCTTGCGTTTCCTATGTCTACATGTGTGTATGTCCGAACGCAAACCTCGATGTAATGTACTTAACATGTGGTTTCGGTTAGTGCTACCTTTTGGCATTGCGCTGCATTGCCAACTTGTCACACGTATTTGCACACAAATACGACGCATTGTGCCAGCTGTTTTGGCAAAGCGAAAATTTACCGCGCGTGAAAAAGCGGAAAGTGCGGTAATTAAGTGCGTAGCCGTTACTTTTGCGCAATTATCTCGAAAACAACAAAAAAAATACAAACACAAAGTGCATGAGAAGTCAAACTCACCGAGAAGCCTGAAAAAATGTAACCACTTTTTCTAATTTCGTTCGGCTGAGTTTTCATTTTTCCACTTTAAATGTTTTCACTTTCAATTAAAGATCGAGTTGGCCGCTTGGTCTATGGCGTTTGCTCGCCGCGCAAATTGAATTTTTGTGTAATCGTTGTAAGCACCGCACACGCATAATTTCTGTTTTACATATCTGCCATATAAGCCAGCATTTGGGGCATGTTTTGTATGTTTTATGCCGTGTTTTCTAGATGTTGTAAAATTAAGCTTGTGCTCGGCAGTTTTTACCATTTTCATATTTACGCAACAGTCATTGCGTGTGCGATGTATAACAATAATGAACACTTAAATATACAACAAGGCAATTATGCGCAGATTTTTTATAAGAAAATCACAGCAAATTGACATTGGTTTGAAATATAACCGCTGCAATTTTTGCACACAAAAAATAGAAAAAATATTTGAGTAAATGTCTAAGGGGAGCACAACTCGACATTGGTATTCATCGAAGCGGAAATTGATGCGAAAAATGCAAAAATACAATAGCAATAAAAACAAAATATTTAATGAATAAAAGAAAAAGACTTGACTAACGAACTTCAATTCCCACAAAGCTTACCAAAACGAAATACTATTGTATTGATATAAAGAATATCAAAAATATACATATGTATGTGCTCGCACATTTCTTACATTCCTGCTGGAAATATGTCTGAAAATCGAAAAAGTGTACACATAATTAAAATCACTTACTTTTAATGGCAAAAGGCCAGCCAAAAAGTCAATAAAACAATTTGCCCAAACAGTTGGCTTTCAAAGCACACAAAAATAAATAGAAAAGCCACGAAGGCCTTAACAAGCAATGCAGCGCCAATAAATAGAAAACAATAAAATCAGCGATTGCAACAACAATACCTCGGCAATAACTCGCATTGTCGAAGAAGTATTTACGGCTGTTTAAAGCAACAAAGACCAACGCGGCATCCGCTGTGCCAGTAATAGCAAGCAGCAAGTAGCAACCGATGAAAGTGAAAATAGGAAGTAGGTGCCACATACGAGCCACCATGGTGGCAAGCAACAGCCGCCGCTATTTAGAAAATAGCCAAAGTACTGTAATATTTACAGCGACAGCTGTTCGTGTTTAAAAAAACGCAGAGTACCTTTGTTAGCAGCTGCTGTTGCCATGGCTTCAACGTCAACAAGTCGCCTCAGTTACACAGCTTCTCGAGCTACTTGGCAATTTGTACGAGCAAATGCAGCACATGGAAAAGCATTTCTTTCGCAATCGTTATTTGTTGTCTTGCTGCAAGAAATGGCATTTCACTGCATGTGCTTATGTGCGTCTGTTTGCATGTCTATTTATGCATTTGTGAGCCTATGGCCGACCATTATGGCCAGTTGTTACGGTTGAAGTTGCAATGGAGTTGGCACTCGTCGCACATGTGTTGTACATGCGAATATCTCCGACGATTAGCATTTAAAGTTGGTGATTAGATGCATTTTTGTACACCTGTTACTGTTGTTGTGGTGGTGGGTATTGTTGCAAATATTTTACTCCAGATATTTGTGTTGTGCCGTAACAAACACACTAATTAATCAAATCTCGAAGCTTTGTGTCTGAACATTTGCCATTATATGGTACTATGTATATTAGGGTGATTAAAAAAAAAAAAAAATTTTTCGATTGGTACTCGGAAAAATAGGTTCCTAGACACCTCTAAGAAAGCCTCTCCAAGAACCTATGAGTTTTATCATTCATAATAATTTTTTTCATTGAGCAATAAAATCCATAAGAAATAAAAAAATTTCCCAAAAATAATCAAACTTGAACTATTTATATATCTTTTAAACGATTGGGTTTACGAAAAAATCATAAAAGACTTTTTTTTAGGACATTCAATTTCCTACAAAATCTAAGGAACAAGATATTTTTTCAAGTAGTTGGAAGCGAGATATAAATTTTTCTATCTGATAATAAGAAAAAATAGAAAACTGTATGTAGGAAGACCTTCCCATTACAATAAAAACACATATTCGGAGAGGCTTCCCTAGAGGTGTCTATGAACCTATTTTTCCGAGTACCAATCGAAAAAAAAATTTTTTTTGAATCACCCTAATGTATATACCTAGCTCTGACTTTAATGCTGTGACATCACGGCAATATCTTGCCAGCAAACCCATTTATTAAGAATTTGGAATTGATTATTTATTGATGTGCTGCGTCTTGCAAGGAATTTATAAAACTATTATTTTACATTTGACGGTTTCACACCCTGAACTTCTTGTTATCATAGCCTAGTTTACAACAGCGCGTCAGTCGTTCCTCATTTTCGCTGTTTCGCGATAATTGGAATTTCCAAGTGTAGCCAGATCCTTCTACCTTCCCCTTCCCCTGCTTCCCCTGACGCGTACTGCGTCAAATACTCTCAGAGCTGGACTAGTTTCAACCATTCGGAAGACATGACGTACTCGCAGTCTCTTAATTCGCTGAACTATGTCGCTGTCTTCGTATGTCTCGTACAGCTCATCGTTCCATCGACGGTATTCGCCGTAGCCAATGCGCAAACGACTATAAATCTTCCGCAGAGGCTTTCTCTCGAAAACTCGCAA
>CM050327.1:23761483-24154206 GCA_027475135.1 Bactrocera correcta
TCCACTCTAACTACCTAAATATTGTATTAATATATTCATACATATAGTATGTAATTATATTTATAAGTAAATTGTTAATTTACCAACCACAAATCGCCCCGCCAACGCTCAATTGCTGGACGCACAGCTGAAAGTAGCAAGTGTTGTGGGAAGAATCGTAATTTCCTTAAACATATTGACATGTAATTGGTTTAAAAAGTCGCTTATCACTAGTGTAATCAATTACAAATTAAAATAACTGTTTAATTTTTAAACTATTTCGCAATACAAAAGCAACAAAAAAAAAACAAGAAATAACGTTAACTTCGATTGCACTAATCAAATAATACCCTAAAAAATATTCCTTACAAGAACTTTGATCGGTCGGTTAGAATGACATTTAAAACATTGAAAAGTCCCCGGCCTACCATGGTAAAATCGTTTTTTGATTATAGCGGCCCTCCAAGCTTCCGATACCATTTTTGTAGTATGATTTGTCCTTTGCTTCAAAATGGCCTCAGTTGCGGCGATCACATCTTCATTGGGCACACATTTTTTTTCCAGCGAACACTATTTTGAGATTTGAGATTAAGTAATAGTTGATGGGGACCAGAATTGGTGAATAGGGTGGATGCGGAAGCAACTCGAAGCTCAACTCATTGATTTTTCTCCCCATAGATCGCTCTTTTGAGATCTGAGAATAGGAATTAGTCGCTGGGGGCCAGATCTTGAGAATAGCGTGGAATCGAAAGCAATTCGAAGTCCAATTCATCGATTTTTACCATCATTTAGACTGACTTTTTATACGGTGCATTGTCTTGGCGAGGCAGCACTCTCTTTCTTTCAAATGCGGCCGTTCTTCGGCAATTTCGTCTTTCAAACAGTCCAATAATGCTATGTAATAGTCGCTGTTGAAGGTTCTTCCTCTTTCAAGGTAATAAATAAATGTTATTCTATGCGTATCCCAAAATACAGATGCTGTAATCTTCTCAATTGGCCGTTGTGTTTTTCCACGCTGTGTAGCGGGTTCATCGTGTGCAGTCCACTTGGATGACTGCGGATTGGACTTCGGTGTGAAATGATGGAGACATGTTTCATTCATTGTCACATATCGACGCAAAAACTATTTCGTATCACGCTTGAACATCTCCAAACACTACTCCAAAGCATCAACATGTTCTTGTTTTTGGTCAAAACTGAGCTCGCGTTTCACCCACTTTGCACAGAGCTTTCTCACGCCTAAATATTTTGTAAATGATGAAAAGCAAACGTTCAGTTGATATCTTTCGAGCACCTCATAACTCGAGCAACTTCACTGTACGGTCTTCCAAAATTATTTTGTGGACTTTTTTGATGTTTTCGTCCGTAACAACCTCTTTTGGGCATCCACAGTGTTCACCGTGTTCGTGTTTATTTCAACACGTCCAAAGTTAGCACAGAAATATTTGATGGTTGATTTTCTTGAAACAGTGTCCGGAAACAAGTCTTAAAGCCAAACTGTTGCTTAAACTGCATTTCCCTTTAGCAATATTTTTCATAAAAGTTGCTTCATTCAAAATGATATAATTCACAAACACATGATCCGACAGCTGTCAACAGTGTCATCTATGTACATATGTGCCAGATCTGTCATGTTATAGTGATTTGATCGGCACAAAAATAACTCCTCAAACAATAAGTTTTACGTACAAAAATTCCATTTTGATCGATCAGGTTGTTATAGTGTTCCGATATCGGTGATTCCTGAAAATGATCAGGGTTTTGAGGTCAAAAAATGTGTGCGAAATTTCAGATCTGTTTCTCAAAAACTGAGAGATTAGTTCGCGTGTACACTGACAGACTTTACTTTATAGGCTCTCCGTTGTTACCTTTTGGATGTTACAAACATCGTGCCAAACTTAATATTCCCAGTTCGGGGTATAAAAAACAAAAAGAACTAAAAAAAGAGTGAGATATAAATACATACATACATGTACATTCTTTCATATATGATTACATACTTATAAAAACATGTATAGGTACATTTGTATAGCCATATGTGTATGTATGTATGTTGGCTTATCAAGAATCGCAGCCAGCTAATCGAAATAGAAATGCTCGGCTAGTAATCTTGCTAGAGTTCATTGATAAGTTTATATGTACTCGTGTATGTATGTATAGATAGGTGTATATATGTGTGCGTAATATTATATATGGACAGAATCTTTGCTTTTTAATAAAGATTTGCTTAAATCGATTTGAGCCACCTGTGTACCTGTGAGTATGTGAGTGCGGCCTCGCATATATTTTATATGTACAATGCGTACCGTCATACTTCTATTTTGTGAATTAACAATAATGCGTAGTATACCTTTTATATTAAAAGAAATTATCAGCGAGGAACAGTCACTGAAGCAAATTAGAATACTATGGCTGGAAGCATTTGTTCTAAAAAAATCAACTGGGTATAAAAATTTGTAATTCAATGATAAAAAAAATAGTATCCGATGCAACTTATTTAAAGGATAGACAAGTCTAAGTTTTTCAAAACCTCGATTTATTTTGCATAAAGTACACCTCAGATTCCCTATTTTTACGTACATTATGATTACTTTGTTATTTTTTGATAAAAATAATTTATAAAATTGATCCAGGATCGAAATTTTGACCAACCTTGTATTCACTAAATTAAAACAATATATTCAAAACGATTTTCCTTACTCTAACAACTACTTGCCAAATTTAGGCCGTTTATGAGCGATAGAGATATCGAAGTGACGTATTCGAAAAGGAGGTATTTCCATAAGCACAGGCGCTTAGTTGGATTTCCTTATTTGTCTTATCGTTGGATGAGGGAACACTAGACCAAATTGTGATATTTTAACAACCAATCGAATTTTTTGTCACTTGACTTCTATTCGTTGATAGTAAAACTCACAATCACTGTCGAAAATGTACAATTGCGCTCACATCGCAGTCTGTGATAATCCTGCTTCCACTTATAATTTTAATTTGATTATTCATATCTTTCAAAAACCGTGGTGTCCTATTAAGAAAGGATACTCATGACTTTCGTACAGCGATTTCAGATGACATATGCTTATAGATTAATGCTGAATTTAATACTAGTAAAGTTCGTAAGGAAGAGTTTGGAAATGCAACCAAGATTTATATTCAAATTTATTATTTTTTTGTTCTACAAACAAAAGCTGCCTTCGATTCACGTCACGATTAGAGAGTAGCGAATCGAATAAACCATATCATGCAAAGATAAGCAGTTCTCAAAGATAGCGCGTAGATAAATTGTGCATCAATGACAACCAATATCACTTATTCTATCTATATGAAGTGAGTTTGAATAAGGAATTTGGCTTGCGAGTCAATTAATGGTTTAATTACTAACACATTTCATCGGATACTACGAAAGATTAGCTTATAAGGATCTCCTAGGTGTCTCTCCGGCATTGGAGACATGTATCGTGTCACAAATATATTGAATCCATTTATAATAAAGAGTTTTTATCATTAGTCCAAATAACGGGGTTTTCAATAGACGCTAGAGAAGTAGACCAATAGGGACAGGAAATGATGCCATATTTTATCCCACTCTTTTGACATTTCTCTTCAGTAAGGTTTACTATTTCATCATAGAAAGATTTACGATCCAACAACGAGTCGAAATTACTAAAATTTACTACCGAAATTCGGAGTCAGTTCGTCAACCTTAAGAGCGCTACGTCCAATTTATGATCGTCATAATTGTCCTGTCAGATCAACAATAGAGCGTCTAGTGGAAAATATTTTAATCCACGGGCACAGTACAAAATGTTCACTTGCCAGGGAGACAGAGAAGTGCGCGTAGTGTCGAGTATATTGCAGCCGTTAGCGCATCAATTGAGGAAGACCCAAATCAGTACAACACACGTAGCTCTCAAGCGATGGGTTTTTCTGTGACGTCGTGGTGTCGATTTTTGCAAAAAGATCTTGGCCTACATCGTTACAAGATAAAATTGACGTAAAAACTGAAGTCGCTTGACCACCACAATCGTCGTACGTTCGTGCATTGGGCTGAGCAACAACTTGGAAATGAAAATGAAAATTTTTTTCGAAAAATCATCTTCAGCGATGAGGCTCATTTCTGTCAATAATAAAAATATGCGTTATTGGTGAGGCAGCAATCCACACGTACTCTATGAGTCACCATTGCATTCCGAAAAAAATACGGTTTGTTGCGGTTAATGAGCCAGCGGCGTCAATGAGCCATACTTTTTCCGTGGTGATCAAGACCAGCACGTTCCTGTGGATGGGAATCGCCATTGCTCAAAGATAACCGAATATTTTGGGCTCGAAGAAGATGATATGGACTGGAACAATATGTGATTCCAATAGGACGGCGTCACAAGCCACCCAGCGAATGTCACAATCGATTTATTGAAAACCAAATTTAGCAAACATGTTATTTCACGAAATGGCCCAGTCAATTGGCCGCCTCGGTCGTGCGATTTCATGTCGTTAAACTATTGTATTTCCTGTAGCACTACGTCAAGTCTATGATCTATGCCAACAAGCTAACAACGACTGATGAACTTCGTACGAATATCGAAAGTGAAACTGGAGCAGTATCGGCCGATTTGTGCTTGAAAACCGTACAAAATTGGATTCAGCGTCTGGACTTCTGCAAGCGTGCCCGTGGTGGCCATGCAAAAGAAATCGAGTTCCAAACATAAATGGCGTCGAATGTACTTTCACAGAATTAAAGAATTTCATTGATGCCCCAAACTGTTTTTGTTTTATGTATTTAAAAACCTTTTGCAGCGCTTTTATTGAAAACTCGTTACTTACTTTTAATATCCTTCTGTCCTGATTATTGGTTGTACTACGAAACTGATATGATTACTCTAACTGATGAACCAAAGTACTGTAGTTAGATTTTTTTGTTGGTGTTTATAGTGTGATGAAGTTTCTCTCTCCTTTAATCTCTTCTAATACCACATAAATCTTCGAACATTAATTGTGATTATAAATCATTTTAGTATTTTTTCCTTCATTTCTAAACTCTCAATATTCTTCTAGCAATATAAACAATGTCTGCGACGCTTTGTCATTAGAAACCACTGGGTCCTCAATAAAAGCAAAAACAACCAGCCATAAAATGTCTCCATTAAGATTAGTCTACTGTTTGGTGCTTTTCGCCGGTGTTCGAGCGAGTACGCGTAAGCTTAAATATATATTAGCCCAAACAGCAGAACCCAATAATATGCTTCTTTATTTCCAGCTGAGCGTCCTTTCGCCTGCATGAGTTATATGGAGGACGAGAAGTTCATAAATGATGATGATGACTTTGACGAATATTCAGCAAATGGCGCGCAGGCGCAATATAGTGCAGAGAATTTAAATTCACTGGACGTAGAGGACACACCAATTGAACCGGCAGCGCCGCATAGACGCGTCTGCCAGCCTGACTATACTTTTTGCTTCGCGCTGTGGCGGCAATATCCAAATGGCACACGTATCGAGAAACAAGGTGAGCGAGAAAATTTAAAAATTTCTGCATTTTTTTCTAATCTTACATTTTTCCCCTCTTAAGGTTGTTGGAAGGAGAGCACCGAACGCAATGCCACTTGCAGTCAGTCGGAGTGCACGAGCTCAGCGCCCACATCACGCAACAATTCGCTCTACTACTGCTGCTGCTCGGGTGATTCTTGTAATAAGAATGTGGCCGTGGTGGAACCAGCGCCGCTGCAGGTATTTGGATTGAAATGTTAGAACCACCGACTCATTAATAATCCACCAACTTTACAGCTCTCCAAACCCATTTATGGCGCTGACAAAAATGTTTCCATGCACTTCAGCGATGCTGGCATAGGCGTCATTCTGACGGTGTTTGTTGTACTGATTCTTTGCTTGTCGGTTAGCGGTTTTGCGGCTTACTGTTATGTGCACAAAATAAAAGACAAAACCATGCCCGAGGAAGCACCGCTGGCACCTTCCGGTCCTGGTTATAGTTCGAACCTGCGTAATGTGGATAATATTAACTTGATATGCATGCTCGGTAACGGTAAATATGGTACCGTTATGAAGGGCTTACTCCATGATCAAGAGGTGGCTGTGAAGATATTCCCTGAAAGTCATTATCCATATTATATTAATGAACGGAACATTTACTCGCTGCCTATGATGGATAGTCCCTCGTTGCTAACTTATTTTGGTGAGTATAAAAACTAAAGTGTCTGGGGTTCTAGCAAGCAAACGGTTTAAAACGTCAAGCGGTATTAGCAAAACATAAAATAAATTATTTGATAGGCTCATGTTTCCAAGATATTTGGACCAGTTACACGATCTCGCAGGCACTGTACCTCAAGAGCAACCTCAAAAAAAAAAAATTGGTTAACTAAATATAAACAATGAAAGAAGCATTTTTTTTTTAATTAAACAGTTAATTTATATCACTGACAAATCTATAAACCAAATATTATGACATAGTCCTTCCGATAACATATTCCATTCCATGGATGGCCGAAGAAATGAGGACCGAGGCGCTCAAACTTTGTTTTCCCAAGATTATTTTTAACCTCTCCTTAATTGACACATTTTGGCCTTTAAGGGTATCAAGGAAATAGTAGTCTTCAAAAAATTCATCCGTATTAGTAGTAGATATTTCATAACATATTCCAGAAGGTTAGGTTAATCTGGTAGGCCAATAAGCCATACATAGCCCAGTTTGGTGCTTTGCGATACCAGATGGAGTTCATTTGCTAAGTCTAAGAGGAGTCATCGTTTAGGATGCCTGCGCTTGACGCGAATTTTAACAGACTCTGCGGCCTCACTGTCGATACCTCCTTCAGCGTATCATACGGTGGGGTCCTCATATGTTTACAGCCTTGCCAATGCGGGACAAGTGCGCAGAAGGAAATGCGAAGATTATTTTTCAACCTCATCTTTGACATAGCTTGTTCTTAGGTGGTGGGTAACAAGGGAACAGGAAATCATAAATACGATGCAGATATTTCATATGCGTGACCGCTTTATAACGGAGCTTACTTCATAGCTCTTACGTTGTTTTGTTGACCCTGGTCCACACAACAGTGTTTTTCTTGATTTTAGATTGATTTTCCAGTCCAAAACCAGGCACTGTGCTACTAGGAAACTATTTCTTTGTTCTTTCCATAAACATATTTCTAAAATTTACTTTTTCTGTAGGTTACGACGAACGTCATACAATGGACGGTAAAATCGAATATCAGTTGGTGCTGTCACTAGCACCACTCGGCTGTTTGCAGGATTGGCTAATAGCCAACACCATGAATTTCGAGTCCTTCTGTGGCATGGCGAAGTCCATCACACGCGGTCTCTCACATCTACATACGGAGATAAGTCGCGGTGACGAGTATAAGCCATGCGTCGCACATCGGGACTTCAACTCGCGTAATGTGCTCGTCAAAGCCGATCGTACATGCTGCATAGCCGATTTTGGTTTCGCGCTTAAAGTGTTCGGCTCCAAGTATGAGTATCGCGGTGAAGTTGCTGTCGCCGAAACGAAAAGCATCAATGAAGTCGGCACCTTGCGCTACATGGCACCCGAACTTTTAGAGGGCGCTGTCAATTTACGTGACTGTGAGACATCGCTCAAGCAGATGGACGTGTATGCGTTGGGGCTGGTGCTCTGGGAAGTTGCGACACGTTGTACGGACTTTTATGCGCCGGCACAAATGACGCCAGCTTATAAGGCGCCCTACGAACAAGAGGTCGGCACACATCCCACCTTCGATCAGATGCAGGCATTAGTGGTGCGACATAAGGCCAGACCACTCTTTCCACCCGGTTGGGGTGGTGGTGCAGCGGCTAAGCTCATTAAAGACACATGTGAGGATTGTTGGGATCATGACGCCGAGGCACGTTTAACTTCGCTATGCGCTGAGGAGCGTATGCAAGAAGCAGCTGGTTTGCGGCCACGCTACTCACACGCACAATCGCCTAGTCCATTGTTGAGCGCCAACAATTTACTCGCCTGCGATCATGTGGACTCCTCAGCGGTACGTATATCGATGGAGACGTGCCATTCGGAGACGGCGACAATGTTGCAGCCGCCACCAAATCAAAAGTTATTGCCGCGTGCGCACAGTATGGGCAGCGAGTTGGGTGGCTTGCCACCGCAGACAGAGAAAAATCATCTCATACACACGCAACAACAACTGCAACCATATCAGGGGCGTAATCCATGTCAGGAGCGTAACTTGGCGCCGGTCGCAACGCGTCCACCACAAATACTGGTTGAGAAGAGTAAGAAGCACAGCTTTCAGACGGGTCAAGAGAACAGTTTCTCATGCCTCGAAGACGATGTTTCGGTGGAGGATTTGATCTCTGGCGGTAGTACGAAGAAGATAAGCAATTTTATGACTGACAATACTTCCAGCATGGGTGAAGGCTTCCCCAAACAGCACAACACTGATCGCAAGCTGCGCGGCTGGCATGGCGTGCGTGCGCTAATACAAAAGAAACTCTTTCGTAAGAGTGATGGCGGCGCCGACGTATATCAGCACCAATTCGGTTATGGCGATGAAAAGTCCAACTTGGTGGACAACCGTTATGCGGCGGTAATCAAGGGGCTCGACAACACCGGCACCGAGAGGCTGGCCAAAGCAGCCACCGTTAGTTACATTGATGATCGACAGCGCTGCAACAATGGCGTCGCTACAACAAAAACCACAATGCTCAGCGATATTTATCCGCATACAAGACGACCCAACAACCTCGACTTGAGCCCGCTCAACGGCGCTGCAGTTCCGGTAGCAGAATGCAGCACGCCGCTCAACAGCGCCAACTACAACAAATCCAACTTAATACAGAGCATAGCGGAGGAGTGTCACGATAGCGTGCCCAAAGTGCGCCTACAGCAATTGGACACACGCACAAGTACGCCCTGTCACGTGGTGCCGCGTTCCCTCTCAACGAGTCTGATAAAAAATATGAATCGTAATAATAATAATCTCACTAAAAGTGAACTAAACTCAGTGAATGTGGCAAAGTGTCCGAAGGAGCCGACACCGCCAACGGCTGCCAGCTCGGCTGGTCATCTCAGCGCGCCCAATCACGCTGACATACTGTTTCGGCGACAGCGCAGCCTTGAGATGTTCCGCGAAGTGTTCAGTGGGCGTGGCAGCACAGAGCGACTGCGCGATCCTAGTCAACGCGTGAAAACACCGGGCGATGTACCGCCTTCAGTGCGTAAAGTGCGCGCCTCTAAGACGCTCAGTCTCTACGACGATCGCATGATGGACTCATCCACGCTGAATATACTCTAGCATGAGGAAGTTCTGCTGTTGGAATTGTAAGCTGCGCGTAATTCTGTGTTGAGCTTACAATGGCGGCAGACAGAACAGTAGTGTTATAAATGAAAGTAAACGAGGTGCTTCGTTGAAAATACTCGCTTGTTTAGTGGGGCTTAGAGCGGAGAGCGACAGCGCACGCGCTGAGATTGCAATACAAGATTTCAACTCTATTTTACATAAATGTTTATGTAACTATATGACCCAGCTGTATTGTATGTATTTACAAGAAAAACTCTACAGATATACATATGTAGATTTGTATGTGTTTGTAAGTGTAAGTGAAATAACCAAAGTCCTTATAGTGTAATTTTTGAATGTGTTTTTGTACGAGATTTACATAACGCATTTGCGCGTTGTGTCTGTAAGCTAGTCTTAAGCGTGTATACTATAGTTAACTTACATATATATATGTATATGTGCTAAGTAAGTATAAGTTGTGTGGGCATTATAAAGAAAAAAATCGTGGAAAGGATCGCAGATCAACATTGTCAGCCATTGTTTGTTGTTGCAGACAAAAAGTAGTAAGGAAAAAACTGTATTTTGTAAAACACTTATTGGTAGTATCGTAAGTCAACCATTGTACATCTCTAGGGAATTTTCATAGCTCTTATGGCAGACACCTACTACATTAGGGTGGTTCTTAAAGGCAGGAAGATACAATTTATTTCAAATAAACTTCGAAACATAACCACTTATACAATATTACTATGAACGAAGCGGAGAAAAAAATTTTTGGTGCCCTGATGGAAGCTGTTAGGGTGTGTATCTGGTGAAAAATCTTTTTTTTTTACTTTGTAGACGCCTAAGTCGGCGCTAAAGTATTTACTAATTTTATAAAAGACATTTTGGTTGCATTTATGACGGTTTTTAGTTTACCTTTTTTTTAAGATCCACCCTAATTACACATAAACACAGGCATTAATAAGCAAATTACACAGAAAGCACATAATGACATTTTTTATATTTATTTTAATAAAAAAATGAGTTTTCAACCATGTAGTAACAGCGACGTTTGATTGTTAAGGTGGTTCTTAATTTTAAGCAGTTAAAATTTTCCATATTATATAATATTATAGACAAAAATATTATGAAAACAAAAACAGTAGAAGATATTTTTTTTAATATTTTCAGTCGTTTCGAATTTCAAAATATTTTAATTAATATATTTTACTCTGAAATCATCGAATTTTGTTAGGATACTGAAAAGTAGGTATATTTCCACTATTATTTAGAACCACCCTAATATGTATATACATATTCCAATTTCAAAATGTATGTATCTTAAGATGGTTCTTAAAGTTAAGAAACTAAAATTTTCCACAAAGTTTATAGACAAAAATATTATAAAAACAGAAACAGCATAGGAGATATTTTTTTTAAATATTTTCGGTCGTTTTGAATTTCAAAATATTTCAATTATATATTTTACTTTAAAATTATCGAATTTTTTGTTTCGGGTACTGAAAAATGCATGTCCATTATTTTTTTGGAACTACCCTAATATACATACATATATTCGAATTTCAAAATAATTTATCTAATCTAGTTTGTTGTGAAATTAACGAATTTTTGTTTTGGGTGATGAAAAATATATTTCTATTATTTTTAGAACCACCCTAATATGTATATACTTTTGTATTAATAAGCTAGTTAAAGAGAAATACATTTTACATACTACTTTCACTTATTCTTAATTAAAAACTTTATTTTCACTTTTATGTTGGCAACTAAATATACGCATATTTATGTATGTACATATGTATATTAGGTTGGTTCTCAAAGCTAAGAATATAAAATTTCAAATAGAATTTCGGCAGATCTGCTGTAATTGTAAGTTTTTTAGAGAAAGTTGTTGTAAAAAAATATTAAAATAAAAAAAATTGGCATCGGTTGGTAACGTTTAGGGCGTGTTTAAGATACAAAAAAGCATACTTAATTTGATTTTTGTACCACTTAGCAGTTTTTTATCAGTTTTGTAAATTTTTATACAATATTTTTTCTAAATTATTATCAATTTTAAAAAATCATACTAAAAAAAAAATATATAAAAAATTTTAAGAACCATCCTAATGTATGTAGCATACTTACATAGCTATTCACATACATAAAGTTAAATCTCTACATTATTACAAGTTTTTGAAAGTTAAACTGAAAAAAATATGTTTTTAAGAACCACCCTAATGCAGCAGACATACATAGCTATTCACATAAAAGTCAAATTTCTACATTATTACTATTTTTTGAAAATTCCGCAGTAAAATTTTTTTTATTGTTTTTTTTTAAACACCCTAATGTACATACATAAGTACCATTTATACAAAACTATTCATACGAAAGTCAACAGAAAGTAAATATTCCATATATAGTACATCATTATCGTTTACTTTTCATCAAAAAACAATACTTTCTTATAAATATACTTTTTGATTTGTCAATTAACAGCATTTATAGCTATTAAATATATATTTAAAAAAAAAAAAAACACACATACATATATACAAAAACATTCACGCAATATTATATATTTATACTTACATATGTGCTATACATTTCTTTCTAATTAAAAATAATAATAATTTACTACACACCCTAATACTTGAACTGTTGAAGCGTTCATGAAGTCGAAAGAATTTTCCAAATGCCTTGTATTTAATTAGAAAAGAAAATAGAATTAGTGATTTACGATTTAGAATAGAAAACATGATAAGTTTATTCTTTACAATAATGGGAGCTATAAATATTATAGCCATATAAAGATTATAGCAATGATACTCTAACAAAAAACAATGATCTTAGTGTATTCCAAATTATATATGTAACGTATATATGTAGGCATATATAGTAAGTATGTAAATGAATTTGATTTAGAAAACGTGAAATGTAGTGTGAGAAAGCAACAAAAACAAAAATATTATTTGTATTATCAGGCTCAGCTAACATCACATATACATACATACATACCATTAGCAGAGTTGCATACACACACAAACATAGATACACACATATATACGAGTCTAAGTTGTGCAAATAAGTAAATACAAATGTATGTATTTAAATCAATAAATTCCATATATTAAAGAAAAATATATATAAAATAATAATAATCGGATTTTTAATTGATATTTAAAGTAGATTTGTGTGGTTTTCCGAGTTCATACATAGTTACACAAACATGGTCTCTTTTCCACCGATTTCAATCATAATACTTCGGTTAAGCATTCACATTGATGTAGCGATCCAATAAGGGACTCTATGCCCCATCTATGTAGGCACTGTAGGAAAATATAAGCTTTTATCTGATGTCTGTCAAATCTTGGATAGTGGCGTATCGAACAAACAATAGCTAGGCTAAGTGCGTCGTCTTTAAACGCGTTTTTCTCGAAATTGTCTTTTTGAAGTCGGTTGGCAAGATTTCTCGAGAACTTCATATTCAACTGATCTTTATGAATGTTTGCACAGGTCTTTGAGTTACAGTTCTAAAAGGCTTGGACGAAGGATTTTTTTCGATTACAACTATTTGAAAAAAATTTTACTGAAATTTTAATTTTTTTTTGTAAAAATGTGTGCCAAAAATTCAGTTTTCAGTTTTTTTCTTCGTCTAAGTTCTGTGAGGAGTTATTTTTTATATGAGAAAAAAATTTTGAAAAATGCTAAACCTTTAAAACTTCCGTTATAGTATATATAGCAGGAAAGCGTTATAGCTAAAAATTTTGTACGACAAAAATAGTCACAAACTGATCCTAAGAGACAGTTTATCATCCTCATTAATTCCTCCAAAATTCCTTGAATCACCTGAGAATTTGAGATTATAAGCTTTCATGAACGAATCATTGACAACATATCTAATTCGGAACTAGAAAGTCCTCTAAACTGTTAGTTGTTCCTTTCGGATTAATATCAACAATGTTCATATACTATATATGTATGTAAAGAGGTTTCCAACCAGTGATATAATTTCTTTCAAAAAAAACAAAAAAAACAAAAAAAAAAAAAATGCTAACAAAATTCTAAGGTTTTTTTTATTTAATGTGAAGTACAATCAATACAATTAAGTTCTGAATGTAACATCATTCAAGTGGCCTTCACTACTACTATTGCAGAAACGAATTCGATCAACCCAATTTTCGAGTACTTTTTCTAAGTTTTTCTCAAGTCGTATGTCGTAAAAAATATGTTGAATATTGACTTCTAGAGCTTCAGAAGAGACTCTGGTTTAAGTTTCAAGATCAATGACTTCAAATAACCCCACAAGAAGTAGTCTAATGTAAGTCTAAAGTTAAAACACACCTTCATGGAGGCCACTCAATGTCATGTCATTTATTAATTAATCGAACAAACTTTTCTCGCAATACAAGTAATTCGGTTGTTGCGTGTGCTGTACCCTAGGGGGTCAGTGTGACACTTAAGGGGGTATTCTACTCGAGAATTTTGAAAAATTCGATTTTTTTTCATATATTTAATGTTTAGACTTTCAAAAATATGACCTTGTAAGGATTTTTCAAAATTCGACATATTTTCGGAGATACAGCCGATTTTGTGAGGTGGCATCCGTGTTCACTAGAATTGTCTTCTAAACTTTAAACGCGTTTTTCTCGAAACTACTTTCTTCCATACGGTACCGGCATTATCTCAAGTTCTATACAACCGATATAATCCTTTATCGTTCCTACCAGCATCGTGTCAAAATTTTTGTTTTTAATATTTAAAAAAAAAATCAGGAATTTCAAAAAAATGAAAAAATGCTTAAAAAATGATTTGTATTTTCAGGCAGTCGCCATTTTTCAAAAAAAAAAAAAAAAAATTTCCGTGTTCCCTGAGGTAATAATAATAGCATCTTTACTGATTAAGAATTTTTTTGATTTTTTTTCAGACCACCAGGATCAGGATCAATGTAACCAGGATGCGCCTTTTTTTTACACTTATCTCTCCCCCCTCTAATTATTTTAATTTGTAATATTTTTTTGTAAAATTTTTTTCTGTATTCTTAAGATATCAATAAAAACACTATAAAAAATGTATAGTAAAAATATTTTTGTTTTTTTTTTTTGTTTAATAAAATTCAAAAAAATTGCCCAAAATTTGATTTCTAGAGTAGAATACCCCCTTAAAAGCGCAGAAAACACTTTTTTTTGAACACCAGTCATTATCCGATGCATAATTTGAAATCTTTTTCGAGTGATCTGTCTTGAAGTATATTCCCTCAAAAGCCATTCGACATTTAGAGGTATTTGAAACCTGTAAGGTCTCCGTTAGTCGGTATTCATATCATAGAGTTCTGAAACCGGACCGTCATGTCGAAGCAAATCTGTATGTCTATCCTATATAGTATGTGTTGTTAAAGGACCGGTATGATCGCGTGTCCTCAGGGGAAGCGTAGGAAACTGTTAATTCCATAAATTTGTAAGGAAAATTACGCTTATCTCGATATTAGCGGTTTAGGAAAAAGTTGGACTTCAACTGTATTCTTGCGTTTGACTACCATATATTTTGGTTCCACGTGAATTTGACGAGCGCTAGTCAACTGCTGCACAACCGCAAGATCCTTCTGATTCAAAGAAATTTATAAGATGTCCAGTGAGCTCTTGGTTCTTATTAAGTTCGCATATTCCTAAATGTAGAAGTTTTTACTGGTCATTGTTCGAACCGAAGTGCACCATTTTGAGTATGCCGCCAAACCTCAAAATATAGCACATATGAAATATAGCTTCGCAAAGTATTAACCTATTTGAATCTTAAAAAGTTACGGAATCATAGGTCTCAAACTTAGATCTAAGAACTAAGTTGGGTCTAAAATCTGCAATACACTAATGTTCTTTATTATTTAAAATCATTTATCACTTTCCATACAAAAAACAATAACTACAAGTACAACCTTCACAAAAATTACAATAAGAATAGTTACATAAATTTACAATATTGAGAGGTATGTAGTTCAACCGAGATACACAAACACAAGTGCAGTAGTTGGTGACAATCAGTAAATCACTTTACTGAATCCGTAATCAATTTCCGTGGCTTGACTCATCGCGTCGCTTTAGCTGTATGCTCACCGGCCGACTGGGCTTGTTGATTAGTAGCGTCCGTACACCCATCTTCTCTTCACCCCCCATCCAAGTTACTTCAAAGTTTCGCAACAGCTAGCGAATGAGATGAAAATTTCATGCAAATCAAATACGGATTCAATTTTAAAAATAGCTTTCCGGCTCAATGCTCATTGGGTACTTACGCGCAACATGAAAACGAGTATTATTTGCTCAGCCATGCGACGGGCTATGCAAGCGCGCATGCCATGACCAAAGGGCAGCACTAGGTAGGGATGAACGGCTTGATTGCGATGTAGCCAACGCTCGGGCTTGAATTCCTGCGCATCCGGGAAGTATTTCTCCAAACGGCAGGAGATCATATTTTGTGTTACCACCACGGTCTGTAAAGAAATTTCATTAAGAAGATGTGTCGCTTTGCTGGCTTTAACCGGCACCCACCCCTTTCGGCACATGATAACCGCTTAGCACCAAATCTCTATTGAGTATGCGTCCGACGCCGACTGAAATCGGATTCAAGCGCAAGACCTCCTTTAGCACGGCGCGTGTATATGGCACCTCGGCGCGCAAAGCATCGGCTGACAGTGGTGTTTTCGCTGTGGTCAACACCCGACAGGCCTCCTCCTTCAACTTCGCTTGTACTTCTGCATTCCTAGCAATGTGATATACCGCAAATGCTGTCGTATACGAAGTGGTATCGATGCCTGCTAGCAGTAAATCCGCCGCCATGCCGACTACATCGCAAAGATCGAGGTTAGGATTTTTGAGGTACTCTTCAATCAATGAGCTGCGCGACATAGTGCCATCATGATTGTCGCCGTTGCCGTCCGGTTTACTCTCCTTGAAGTACGCCAACTTTTGAGACACTAAATCGATAGCGACACTCTCCATATATTCTTGCGCCTTACGTAGCCTACGATATTTGGGTGTCTCGAAGTGGCGCCATAACTGCAAACCTTGATCGGTGGGCAATATGATGCTGTTTGTTGTTTCCGCAGCACGCATGAGTTTGGTGGAGCGTGAGTTCGGTAGCTGCTCGTCGGGTGAGAAGCCATTTAGACGCTCATCGAAAGTCATTAGGCAGGTAACTAAGTTGGAAAGTGGAAATAAATGTAATAATGTTGTGTGCACTATAAGTTTAGCCACTTAAGCTAAGTAGACTTACGTTCCAAATTCAAGCGCGCCAACTTCGGTAATATGTCGAAGCTGCAATCCAGTGGCAGATATTCGAGGAACTCTTGCGTGACCAAATCCAAGTCGGCAAGAAAGCTGCGTACACTCTTCGGTGCGCTGATCTCTTTTTGCAACTCAGAGCGTAGGTGCCACCATTCCACGCCATTGCTATAAATAGAAGAAAATTTAGAAGCGATTAAAGTCTCGCTTCACATATACTAACGTCGGCAGCAAGCCGGCTGAGCGATAGATGTGCGGCCGATCTTTGCGATACTTCTCCAGCGCCAAATGACTGCGTCTCTGTGGATAATCCCGCTCATTTAGCAGCGTCGCAATATCGTTCGGATCATATAACCACACTATGTCCTCGCCCGGTATCATGGTCTCACGCACGATCGGTCCATATTGCTCGTACTTATCGCGTCCCGCCTTATGCAGCTCCAGCCATGAGTAACGTCCAACCAGCGGCAAGTACTGATACAATATACCAAGTCCGAAGGGTCCACGCGGTCCCGGTATATCCTTGTAGGGTTTAGCAAATGCTTTCGACGTTGAACGCGCTGCCGTAGACGAGAGATATCTCTTTGTAAGTGCGCTGCTGATTATTCTAGCCATGCTGCTTCTATCAAGCACAGCAAGCACATCCGAAATCACTGCTTTTTACGTTGCCGATCAAGATCAAGACCGCTTAACACTAGAGTGTCACAGTATAAATGAATTTCGGTTAACGAAAACATTGCGGAATAGCTTGAAAATACCATTGTTTCTATATATTGCTTCACTTATAGAATGATTGATCCACATATAATTGACTGTGTGTATCCAAGTTCGAGCTCATAAATAAATGCAAACCGTAGCGAAGTAAAGGAGTTAAGAATCGACGTAAATATATAAATGTATTTACATATATTTCATTGAGTTAGATAAACATGAGAGCTGGAATCGGTTTCCACAGTCGTTCTCACTTTGTTTATTTGTGGAACTTAGCATTGATTTAAGCTCAGCTTAGCACCCACTAAAGCGAGCAACAGCACATATCAGCTGTTGACATTATTCAAAGCTTACGGTATGTATGTGTTGAGTTCCATTTAGAACATGTTTAAAGATTTAGAATTTCATCGGCAGTTACGAAGTTTTAATACCCTACATTTAAAGGTAAACTCTGGATAATACTATGTGGATAATCGGTTCAAATACGCAATAAACTGTCTTAAACAAAGGTGTTTAATGTTAAAAAACCAGATATTTTAGTATCAAGGCAGCAAGTAATCACCCATGAATAGTTCAGTATACGATTACAAAAGAATTTCCTTTAAAATTCTAAAACAACTAAGTTCTGCGTCGCCATTCCAATGCTATTCCAAAACGGTTCGCATTTAGTATCTTTGAGTAAGGACCATCAACTCGGCAACACTCTACAAATACAAATACCGAAACAACATCCCTCATCACTTGTATGCGAATATGGACGAGAAGTCTAGAGGCTCAGAAGCCTAGCGAAGATGGGATCACATTCGATGAGCCTAGTGACAATATACTAAGAATTTGTAATATTTATTGAGGTTTTTTATCCCCGAAACTTTATACACTAGAAAATCCTTAGCGTAGATAAAAGCTACACGAAACTATTTCGTATTCCTATTCATTATGAGATACCTAAAAATATTTCATAATTTTCTATATAGTAATGGTTGATCCAATTCGATGTTCACTACTTTTATAAAGAAAAAACGCACAACTTCAAATTGAATATGGGAATATATTGGGAATGTTTATTATCTTTCGAAAGAACATTTCTTAGCATTTATTTTTTGAAGATTATTTCTTTCATGTTAGCCGCGGCTACGGCTCAGACGGTTCATTCGTGGAGTATAATTTTTTTGACTCATTCGAGCATTTCGACTGGTAACTGGCGACTCATACGTATGATGTTTTGTTCTAAGGCCTGAATCGGAACGGGATTGTCCGCATAGACTTTAGACTTTATATATAAAAAGTCTAATGGGGTGATGTCTCACGATCTTGGTGGTTAATCGACCGTGAAACGTGAAATTATCTGCTCACTGAAGTGTTCTCGCAGTACATCCATTGATTGGTACGATGTATGGGAAGTGGCGGTGTCTTGTTGAAACCAAAAATCCCCGAATGAAATGGAAGCTCTTGAATCTTTTCAGATTACTCTTCGTCCCAAATGCGGAAATATTGGTGGTTTACATACCCATTGAGCCAGAAATGGGCCTCTTCGCTGAATAAAACTTGACCAGAGAACGTTAGATCTTTTTAGAATCTTTCAAGAGCCCATAGAACGAAGCGATGTAGTAGAGAAGGTCGAGCGGCTTCAGTTCTTGCACAAGTTATATTTTGTACGCTTTCAATTTAAGATATCGAAGTAAAATGGCCAAGTCTTTCCATACGTCGGCCCGAGTTACTGCGAACGGCGCCAAATCGACTTTCCATGGTTTTCGTGTGCACTCTCAGTTATGACTGCTATAATTTCTTCACTGAAAATGAAGTAAATGTTGGGTCCCAAGATGGGTGATGGTGTTGTGAATATTACGCTTACAAGATATCTTCGACTATTAATACCTAGAGTATCATTATCACTTGCGTTTTACTATTCTTCAGATAACGAAATCTATTGACGAATCTGTACTTATTCCGTTTATGGGACAATGCTGGACAAGTAGTGTATAAGGTTCAGAAAATTGTCAAATATTAGGTGTTTTCGTTAAAATACCTTTCAAAAACTGTTATAAGTGTTTTGTGGTACATCAGTCGAAGGAACTTTCCGGTAACTTCTTAGTAGAAAAAATATTTCCAAGAGTCCATTTACTATTCCAGAGTTCGCCATGAAGGATTAATCATGAACAATGAGAAAACTGTGATCATAAAAGTGAATCCACTTATATACCAGGAGGTGATGTAATGAGTATGATTATTTACAGTCGTTGATGACTATGCATAGTAGTTCAAGTATTAAGTAAGTATATTGAGGAAAGGAATTTAAGAATAATGAAATCTTGGCTTGCAAAAGTGTTGGTTGGAATCAGGACCCAAGCCGACACGCTGGGTTAGTCGTTAAAGTCTATAATTCACTCGAAGTCACACGACTCCACTCAGTTAAATAAATTATATTATAGGTGAATATTTACAGCACCAGAACAACGGATTTAGTGTTCATATTGGAATTTCCCTTTCTTTGGGCAAACATTTTTGAATAACACACATTTCCTTTATAGTGAGGTTATTTTATTATTTCATTAATTTATTAAAGTAATTAAATATTTATTTCTAAATTTTTTTTTTGGTTTTAGTTTACCTCACTGCACCTTTTTCTTACTGTCATTTGCTTTCTTCGTTTTACGTTTCAGACTTTTTTCCTTGTCTACGCCGTTCATCGCCGTCTTCTTGCTCTTGCTCTGACATTGCTCTCTCAGCTGTTTCAGCACAATAAACGTATTCACCAAGAACATTACCAACATGAAGAGCAGCACAGACATGGCGTCCAAAGAATGCAAAGCAAAGAAGCCCGTGTCGGCAACTGCCTGCGAGTGAAGATAGTCAATTTCTTTGGGATGCGCCATGACGTGCTCAATCCACCAGAGTGCCTCTTCGAGCGGATTTTGTGGCCGATTACGAAAAGCCACCTGGCGTGACTTTACGTTCTCTGTGAATTGCGGTTTCGTAGCCAATGCTGAGATGGCGCTCTGTAGTTTTTCAGCGCCGGACTTTAAGTCGACGCTTAGGCCGATGCCCAATGACTGCACACGTGTCGCGATCTGTATTGTACGTAAAGAAGATGAGAATTATGTTTACTGAAGCTGGTGTTATTTGTAATGCAAACTCACACTTGGTGGCTGTAAGGTATTAGTAACTGCAATAATAGGTACACCGTGGTAGATAGCTTCCTGCACTTCCATATGGCTGCCGCTCGTAATAACGCCTATCACCTTGTTTTGTGCTGTAAGAGATGGATGTAAGTTAAAGATTTTGGAAATGAAAATTTAAGATCTTTGAAACTCTAGTACTAAATTAATAACTTTAAAGAGCTGCCAAACTGACTGAAATTAAGTTTGGAGATACCAAACTAAATATTCCGTAAAACTTTTAAACTTTTCTTGTAAAAAAAAATAATCTGTAAGAGATTTATGGGTTTTAACTCCTCATGATCATCAGCCATTCATTAGAACTATGAAGCTTTTAAAAAATAGGTTAGAAAAAGTAGAAAATTGTTTCCATTGCAGATATCTCCAAAGAAAGAATTGCACGTTCTTAGAGTATAGCCGCGGAAGCTGGTAAACTAGTATGCCTCCTTGATTGGTAAGATTTCATTTTATCTTGATACAGCCCTAATCAAACCAAAGTTATAGGTCCGAAATAATGACACTGACTTGAAGCCACACCGAAGTCTTAGATGCATGAGCTTAAGAAGACATGGTAAAAAGCTTGATAAAATGCTTTAAAGAGCTCTGGAGATGTTCTCAAGATCTGGTATTGACAGTCCAAGAGAACAAATATATATAATATTTATTTATAGTTCATCGATTGTACGAAACCAATGAAGTAAGGCTAAGGCGGTTTTTTAGTGATCGCCGTAACAAATAGACGTTTCTACACGAAGCAAAATTTAGTCCAAAAACGGTCGAGTTTATGAAACCGATACGAACCCCAATTTATATCACACCAAAAACATGGTCTTAAGTGATCGAATTGATGAAAATTTGTTATTTGGTAGAAATCACAAGTAAAGAACCCCCAATCTCGAAGTTTCATACTCACCCAAAATATTGCTCTTCTTCAACCATTTTCCCACATACAGATTTTTTCTGCCTGTCGTCGGTATCATAATCTTCTTTACACCCCACACGAAACCAAATTCCGGGAATTTATCTACCACACTCAGCACCTGTTCGATGAGCACTGGAGTCAAGAGCTCAGGGCCAATGGTGATAACGAAGACACCCTCAATGGAGTCATCAATGAACGTTTGCATCTCCACCAACAGCGGCCGATTGATATTATCGAATTGCAAGCCGGCGACTTGAATTACATTCGGCGGCAACGAGTGCACATAGTCAAACGCCGGATGACTGTTAACCAACACGACTTTAACACGATCGCGTACGCTCTCAAAAGTGGGTTCTACGTGAGCTGCTTGCAATGCCTCGTGCCTAGCCAAGAGAGCCTCTTGTACGCGCAACACCGTGAACTGACGAAAGCTGCAAGCAAAAGAGAATGTGAAAACAAGATATTTGTGTACTGAATTTGTATGTATGTATGTATGTATAGAGTACACTGGCACTCAACGCGGTGACTCACAATTGGGCTGCGGCGTATATCAGAGTGTTGTGTAGACGAGCGAAAAAATTCATGTGCTCGTCGTGTGTGCTAGTGAAATGCGGCACAGTGGCAGGTTGCAGCTGCGTGCCAGGCACAATTTGCAACAAGTCCGGTGTAATGTGCGATGCACTGACTGCCACAATGGACACATTTTCGAAGAGCTGCGTCAGCGCCAGCAAACAGGAGTGGCCATAGGTGGCGTCGTAGATGATCACGTCGAATGGCGCCTCCATGCCAGAGCCTCTAGAGAGCGCAATAAGCTCATGCAGGCCACTGGACGAGAGCACAGCCTGGCAGACTTTCAGCTGTTTGTTGTACCAATGATAGATGCGCTCGAAGGGATTCAACCAGGCATTGACCAAGCGGCTGTGTAGATTATTGCTGACGTCCAATGCTTCCTTTACCTGCTCCAAATGAATTTGTGTGAGGTGTGGCGACTTCGAGTGCATTTTACTGCCGCTGACTAGTGTAACTTTATGACCGCTTTCAATTAGACCCTTGATAACGGCATCGTGCCTACGAGTGTGCGCCGAAGTGAAAAAATGCAGAAATTAGAAATACACACGAACACATATAAAAACAAGATATAATTAATGTAAGCTTGTTTTGCTTTAAAATGTACCAAATTTGTTGATCCGGCGCTAATACCTCGACTAAACTGAGTATATTTGCGCTTTCTGCGCCGTTAAGCGCATGGCAGAGCGTCACGAGCAATCCGATTGCAAAGTTTGTGAATTTCATTGCGTTTGCGTTGCGCACGAACCGCTGCCAAATATGCACTTTCTGTGGGACCCGTTTAACTACTGAATTGTTTATCACGCAGTGCCGGCACTTGGAGCACCGGTGTGGAATTGCACAAACACCGGAGTGCCAGAGTCGCTGTGTTAGATAAGGAGAGCCTATCTTATCGGTTTTTATGTGGATTTATGGGTTTTGTTGTTGTGATAAGAATTGGACTTGTGGAACGTGTGTGTAAAATTAAGGGAAATTGCAGTTTTATAAGTAACAAAGAGCGTTGAAAAGAGCGGGACTAAAATATTGAGCGTAAAATATGACACGCGAACTGAAATGGAGAAGAGTGGGATTTACACGCTGCATTATATATAGTACTATGTAAAAATGTAGATCAATATTCTTAGTGTAGGTGATTTATTATTAAGCAAGAAACGTGAACTAGTTTTTTCTACCATTCGTGACAACAACATTCAGGGTTATTTTTCTGGCGAAAATGTTTAGTAACAAGAAGATAATATTATCAATAATTTGACCGTTAATTGATGTAGTTTGAGCTTATCTCGTATTTTAACGTCATTCGCCATATGGGAATTCCCAGAAGTTGTAAGCTGACTGTAGATGACGGTGATTTTATGAGAAACACTTTATGACAGAAAAACTGAAAGAAGAGCGTTTCAAGTATTTCGTATATACCTTAAACATAGTATACCATATTAAGTTTGCCAGAAAGTTTGTAACAGCCAGAATTAAGTCGCGTAGACCCTTTAAATTTATAACTATGTACATACATACATACATAAATGATCAGCATGACAAGCTGAGCCGAATGTCTGTTTTTGAGTTTTTGAGATATCGATATGAAATTTTGCATACGTCCTTTTTGTCTACAGAATCAATTCTGATCAAAATTGACACGGATTTATAAAAAATACATTTTCATGTTTATACATATATATTTTATTACATTTTTTTTATTATTGTCTTCAAACACCACTCCTAAGGCAATACAAGTATGCCTATGCTTAATTTAATTTGTCACACACTTGGTATGCTTAAGGGGGTATTCTAGTCTAGAAGCATGAATTTCAGGTAATTTTTAAAGTGTCGTAAAAAAAGGCAATTAATATTTTTGCTATCCATTTTTTTATTAGTTATTTATTAATTTTTGCAGAATACAGAAATAAATTAAAAACTAGAAAAATAGAAAATTCAAAAATTATGAGCTAACGAATTGGGGGGTCTCTAAAAATTTCCACGTGACCATGCCCATGATTTAAACCCTCCTAGTTATCTGAAACAAAAAACAAAAAACAAAAATATTAATCTAGAATAATGTCGCAATGGTCGGAACTAGGGAAACATTTTTTTTCACAAAATGGCGACGGCCTGAAAAAAAAATTTTTTTGATCACTCTTTCTGGCAATTTCGAATTTTTTTAAAAATAATAAAAATTAACATTTTGGGATGGGGAGCCTATAAAGAAGACTCTATAAAAATTTCAAATATGTAAATGTGGTCCAGTAGAACCTGAGAAATCGTGAGCATCGGTTCCGAAAAAGTCAGTTTTGAGAAAAAAGCGTTTAAAGTTTCGTGTTACGGCCGAACCAGTTTGGATGCCGGGTCAGAAAAATGCCTATATCGCCGAAAATAATTTTAATTTTGAAAAATCCTCTTGTACACATATTCTTGAATAGTTGAACTTTGAAAATAAAAAAAATTTCGATTTTTTTAAATTTCTAGAATAGAATACCCCCGTAATTTAATTTGTCACACACTTGGTATAAGCTTTGACTTTTTTCTGTTTCAGGTAATTTTTGGAGCGTCATTTAATGAATTGTTGAACAATTTCTTCTTATTCTTATTCTTAAAATCTGGTCTTATTCCAATTAATAATGCGTTTGATGAATGTAGAATCTTTAGCTACGTTGGCAAGAATCTATTTTGCGACCACGGCTCAGCGCCGTTTTTGCAAAAGATTCAAATATTTTATGACGAGTCTAGTATTGACACGCTTCATATCTAAAACAGAAACCATCGATCCACAAGGGACAGTTGAAGTGCTTTGCCAACGCGCATGAACCAAGTTTTCTATGAATTTACTGAGTTTGTGTATTTACTACTTTGGGCAAAAAATGGTATGACTTTTAATTTAAATTTCGCATGGAAACCCCCATTGTCTTTCTGAAGTGCATAAAGTGTATTCGGCGATTTTTAAGATGAACTTATTCAAATCAATTTTCTGGTACATTCAGAATGTTGAAAAGGGCCTTCAGTGTATGTTGTTTGACGCGAGCAAGTGTTTTTGATTGATACAAATTATTCAAAAGGTCGAGAACGCGTTGACAACGAACCAGGATCAGTAAAAACCATTTTGAAAGCTCATTTGGGTTTAATAAAAGTGAAAGCACGATTGGTTCCAAACTCACTTCTTTTTTTTTTGGAGTGCAGCGCAGCGTTAACGTCTGTGAAACAAAGCTTTCCGACTACCAAGATGTCATGAAATTTATTATTACTGGCGATGAGTCCGAATTCTACGCTTACGATTTGATCAATCGGCCGAATATCGTGGTAAGTTGAGCCGAAGCCGTAAAACCACTTCAAAGCAGGGCAAAAATCAAGGTTATGTTGACAGTTTTCTTCGATTATCGAGGTGTGGTGCACCTGTCTTTCCGACTGGCCAAACTGTCAAGAGAAATACTATTTGAGTGTTATGTGTCGTTTATGTGTAGCTATTCGTAAAAAGAAGCCAGAATTATGGGTCGACAACTCTTGGTTTTTGCACTACCAGAATGAACCGACGCATACTCATTGATTTCTTGTGAGTTTTTCGACAAATTTTTAATTCTTTCCTTTGTCCTTCCAGATAACTCTTTATATGATTGGATAATCTATAGTTTTAGACAGTGGTGTAATTATTATTAATTTTTCACGACTTTCCAAAAATGTTATAAGGTGGTGGATCCAAAACCACAAGGAGAAATATATAAAAGACATTACTAGCCGACATATCTGGACTAAAATCAGAATCGGATTGGTAGGTTAAACAGCTGACTGAAAAATGAGGCGGATCAACCCATTTTCCAAAATTTAAAAACCATAGCGCCTTTTTGAAGGATGTCACAGTGGTTAAACATTACCAAAAATAGGCTTACCGTTAACCATATTCAGGTGTGTCAGTATCTCAAAAAGCCATGTAAATTTCGTGAAACTGGTTGTTCTCGCATTTGGTCTCGTTTTCATGCTACTGGAGTGAGTGAGTAAAGAGCGACGATTCTTTAAACTTGAGGTGTATATGCAAATGTCTTTTCATCTAGTAAAATTAGAGTAAAATATGTGTCAAAAAATTTATTGATTTTACTCTAAGTAGAGGAAAGCATTGACAAAACACAATATATGCAGTTTGTTTTTCTTTACGGATGGTAGAATGGCCCTAGTAATACCTGTTTTAGTTGTTGATTTGGCGAAAAACAATGTCCTCTTAATATTTTCAAGATATTGCTGAGTTCTGAGATAAGTGTACCGATTCGTATAAAAATTCAGTTTTTTTGTTTCGTCATCTTAGGCGAGAAAATTGATGAAACAATTCGCGGCGTCGACGGGGGGACTGTTTTTTGGAAAATGTATTACGAATTCATGTAGTCATGTATAGAAGTTCACGCAAGTGAGGAAAGTTCTCTGATCGCCATTCACTTGGGAGTGGCCAGAAGCGATTCTTTTACATATGGCTCAAGCAGCTCACGACTTCCGGTCTTTGGCCAAGTATGCTCTGGGTAGCCTAAGAACATCCTTTTGAAGGCAAGCTAAAATGAGAAGGCGAGCTAAATTGAGAAGGCGAAACATTCCTTGCATAGGGTTGTGTGCTGGGTTTGGGACCCGCGACGTAAAAAACACCGCCAATGAAAAATGCATACAGCCTCGGTTGAGAGACCCCCCTTTTGATGAAGAAGAAGAAGATTACGAATGATAAAATTTAGGCCCAAATGACGTATGGCTACACGGAAAAGCCACAATCAGGCTGAGTCTACTATGTGACAGGCAGCTTCAATGATTTGTGGGTGCACTAACATACGAACCACTAAGCATAAGTAATATAGTAATCTTAGGTATTGTATATACATACTACTAATGTTTCGTAATTTAACAATTATATATTTATTAATATTATAAGCATGATTTTCCTCCATCCATAAACAATTTTTCTCTTACCTCACTATCATTTCCTTCCAAAGTACTTACCTCTATTACATTAAAAATAATAAGGAAATACACAGAGTTTATTGATTTTTCATTACACAATGTTTATTATAAGTAGCTTTTACATACATATATATTTCGCTTGCTGGATTTGCTCATAACAAATACAGTTTCCCGGCAACGGATGTTCATTAAACATTTACATAAAACTACATTCATACAGATATATGACATAATAAGTTATTTGATTAAATGATTTAATTTAATTTGTGAGTTAATCGGCTGTTAAAGAGCGGCGCTTAATAAAAATCTAAGACAAGGAAATTATAATAAACAACTATTGACCAGGAATTGCGGTGAGAAAATGTCTACATATACATATGCATATATATATTTTTTTAGTATGTACATATTTAGGGAAATTATGTGTATAATTTCAAAACGCAATCGTCACACAGTTTTCAATCGTCGTTGTTTCATAGCATCCACAGGTTAATACGCACAAAGATTGCAACACATACAAATACGCACAGTTGTGTCAATTAAATAAATTAAAAATTGGTAAAAATATAAAAAAAGAAAAAATTAAAAAGAAATTACAATTCAAAAAAATAAAAATAAATTAGATGAAATTATTAATTAATTGAAAAAAAAATGATCGAAAAATTAAACCCTTTTATAATTTTATTTCAAATATTAAAAAAAAAAATAATAATTTAAAAATAAAAGATAACTGTAAAATCATATATTTTTATTTAAAATTCATTTTTTTACCGAAAAATTTATTTTTTTTTTTTAATTTTAAACTTGATTTTTTTTGTAAATATAAATATAATATGTAAAAGAATTAAGATTTTTCAATTATTATTTTGTTTTATTTATAATTTCATTATTTTTTTTTTTAATATTTGATATAAAATTAAAAACAAAAATTTGAATAAACAATAAATAAATTAAATAAAAAGTAGAAGAAAAATAAAGTAAAAAATACCATCGAAAAAATACAAATTTAAAATTAAAAAAGAATGTAATCGAAAAACTATATTTATTTTTATTTTTAATTTGAATTAAATATCTAAATAAAAACGTAATTTAACAATAAAAAAATAACAATCGAAAAATTGTATTTATTTTTATTTTAAATTGGTTTTTTAATCAAACAATTTTATTTATTTTTTAATTTTAAATTTGAGTTTTTGTAAACAAATAAAAATAAATATATAGAAATTAAAAAAATTAAGATTTTTCAATTATTTTTGTCTTTTTTATTTAAAATTTTCATTTTATTTATTTTTTTTTTTTGAAAAATTTGAATAATATTGAAATATTAAAACAAAAATTTAAATAAAAGTTACAGAAAAAAAATTACAGAAAAAATTAAGTAAAATATAGGAAATAAAAATTAAACAAAAAATAATAATAATCGAAAAAATTCAAATTTAAAATTAAAACAAAATGTAATCAATAAACTTTAGTTTTCTGTTTTAATTGCAATTAAAATAATATAAAAAAATAATTAAAAACAAAACAATAGAAAAATTTTATGTATTTATGTTTTAAATTGGTTTTTTTTACCGAAAAATTTTATTTTGAATTTAATTTTGTTTTGCAATTATTTGAAATACAATTAAAAAAAGAAGAAATAAAAATTAAAGGAAATTAAAATTTTTCGATTATATTAATTTTTATTTAATTTTTTTTTTTAATATTTGAAATAAAATAAAAAAATTAAACACAAATTTATAAAACTTAAAAATAATAAAAAATATTATTAATTATGTGAAAACTACAGCTACGAAAAGAAAGCTAATATAAATTACTTTAACTACGTTTTTGCAGTTTTATTGCACTTATTGCTAAAAGCTATTATTAATTACATTTTTTAATTTTTTTTATTTTAATGTGATTTTTTAATTATCATAATTTATTATTATTTTTTAAATAATATTAAATATGTTAGTCGCTTGTTGTTTATATATTTAATTTTTTTTGTTAATATGGCAAGATTAATACATGAATGTGATTTCGTTAAACTAACTGTAGCTCGTTCGTTCGACATCATTTTACGCAGCAACGAGTACTCAGCTCAGAGCCGTTACGATTCGTTACATTTAAATTATATAAATTAATTAATTTATAATTTTCATTAAATTATATAAGTATGTATAATATATCAAACTAACACAGACACATACGCATAATTTCACACATACACACACACGAGGTATATATATGCGTGAACTCGCTGAAAATACAAACAATGCCAGGCAGCGTATAGCGAACAGCAAGCAAAAACACGAACGAGTATGCAACGCTGACTTGTGTTCGGCAGTTTTGATTTCAAATACTTGTAATTCTATTTTATATTTATGAGTTTGCTACAACATTACACCATTATCCACTCTTTGGCTAGTTACTCGCTGCTTTGGATCGGTTCGTTCTTGAGTTATTTGGTGAGACAGTTATCAGCCGCACGTAAAAATGTTGGATTTGCGAGCTTCGCTTATATTTGACATTGTTTATATTTCGTTTACACCTACTTCTCCCGCCCATCCGCGCATCAGACAACGGCATCGTAAGGTGCCGCACCCAGACCCACATAACGATTGTTGTTTCTATGCACGAAACCGCTTCCCGGCGAGGCATTATAGTAGACCACACGGCGTATACCGAATGGATCCACATAGCCGTAGCTGCCGGCACGCTTCTCATTCGCAAATTGCTCTTCTTCGTGGTATTGGTGTGGCAGGAAATAACGGAAACCGTTAGCTGTCACACCGACACCGTCATACGGCACGGCGGGTCCACTTAAACTATTCGCAGCTGGTGGCCGCTGTCGCCGATGTGTTGTCGGCGGCAATGGTGGCAGTAAACCGTCTTCAAGCTGATTGATCTCCAAGGCATTTGTTGTGGCAGCATTTGTGGCTGGTGTGGACGAACGCTGGTAGTAGTAACCATTGGTGTTAGGCGCGCTTTCACCCGCTGTGGCAAACGGTGTAGGCGTGGAGTAACCCGCAGCTTCGGCAGCCGCGATCGGCGCTGGCGTTGTGTCGTAGACAGCAATAGGACGCAGACGCTGGCGTGTGGCGCCTCTGCCGAGCAACGGTGGTTGCATATCGAGTGCGGGCAATGGCAGCGCCCCACTTATGCTGCCCTCACGTAGACCTTGCGCTACTTCTTGTTGAAGATCTGTCAGCGAATTGCTGGCGGGTGTGTCATACGGCGCGGCTATCGGTTTCTGTATGCGTTCGCGTTGACGCTGCAGTAGGCGTGGCACCTCGTCGGGGTAGTGATCGAAACCCAGCTTGCCTTGTGGTTGTATATTCGCCGCTTCAGCTGGTGAAAGATAGTTTAATTTGCCATCGTAAGCTTCTGAAGCTGGATCGTGCGGCACGATGGGTTCGCTAATGATGGGCGGCAACGGTGTTGTGGTTGTTGTGTACGCAACAGCTACTTGTTTTGCTGTGTCCGCAATATTAACACTACTCGTTTGTCCACGCAGTCCATTGCGGCCATTAACCAGCACGCCATTCTGCGCTGGCACCGACTTCGTCGATTTGATAGCATCCTGCGGGAGAAAGTAATATTTGTTTATAAAGTTCTATTTAAGTATGGTTTCTCTAAATATTACGTCAATAGCTCTGTTATAGCCCACAAATACGGTCTTTGACTTCAGTATGCGATAACCATCTTTATCGGCAATATAGTCCTTTTGGCGTAGAAATCCAGCTGCGTCTATCCAAGCTTCAGTGCCTGAAAACGTAAACGGGTCTTAAAATTGCAAATACATGGAAAATAATTTAAAAGAAGCAAACACTTACCCACAACGGTACCGTCTTGTAGACGCCTTTCCTTACGAAACTGCCCATTATCCGTTTGAAAGCGGAAATAACGCTCCGGTCCTTCATCTGTCTGTATGTGATATTGTCCATCACCTGGTGAACCCCACGAGCCCTCTACCACCGCTAGCAGTGAAACCTGCAAGTCAAAATTAAAATATTTTATTGTCATGTAAAAGTAATTATAGAACTGGAAAATAGTTAGTTCCAACAGTATTACAAATACAAAGCAATGATTCAAATTTCAGAAATAGTATGAGATACAAAGTTTCCGAAAAAGCGCAAGAAAAGTATTACATTCGAGCTTTTTATTTTCCGAAATTATACTTAAAATATTCAGAGCTATCCTAAAACTCTGGCGTACTTCTGAAAACTATGAAATAGCACTTCTTCTTCTTCTTTACTGGCGTAGACACCGCTTACGCGATTATAGCCGAGTCGACAACAGCGCGCCAGTCGTTTCTTCTCTTCGCTACGTGGCGCCAATTGGATATTCCAAGCGAGGCCAGGTCCTTCTCCACTTGGTCCTTCCAACGGAGTGGAGGTCTTCCTCTTCCTCTGCTTCCCGCGGCGGGTACGGCGTCGAATACTTTCAGAGCTGGAGCGTTTTCATCCATCCGGACAACATGACCTAGCCAGCGTAGCCGCTGTCTTTTAATTCGCTGAACTATGTCAATGTCGTCGTATATCTCGTACAGCTCATTGTTCCATCGAATGCGATATTCGCCGTGGCCAACGCGCAAAGGACCATAAATCTTTCGCAGAACCTTTCTCTCGAAAACTCGCAACGTCGACTCATCCGTTGTTGACATCGTCCAAGCCTCTGCACCATATAGCAGGACGGGAATTATGAGTGACTTATAGAGTTTGGTTTTTGTTTGTCGAGAGAGGACTTTGCTTCTCAATTGCCTACTCAGTCCGAAGTAGCACCTGTTGGCAAGAGTTATCCTGCGTTGGATTTCTAGGCTGACATTGTTGGTGGTGTTTACGCTGGTATGAAATAGCACTAGATATTAGAAATAAACTGCACTTACTTTCGTATAAGTACCACGTTCTTGGAAACTGTTGCTGTCGGCGGACCAGTTATCGGATTAGTTATACTATGCCAGCTTATCCGGTTTAAAAACACGACTTCGTATTTGTAACTCACGAAGACCGTGGAGAGGCGATTCAGCGCCGTTCGCAGCAACTCGAACTGACGTATGGAACGATCTTAAATTGAAAGCGTACAAAATACAGCTTCCCAAGTGTCTCTTAAATAGTTCCAAGAAGGTCCCACGTTTTCGAGCAAAATTTTGTTTGGCAATGAGGCCAATTTCTGGCTCAATGAGTATGTATCAAAATTGTTGCATTTGGTACGAAAAGCAACCTGAAGTGAACTTCAAGAGCTGTCATTTCATCCAGAAAAACACATCGGCCTGGTGTGGTTTGAGAGCGAGTGGAATCATCGGTCCATACTTCTTCAAAAATAATGCCGGTTAGACCGTAATCGTCAGCGACCGTTATCGTGCCATAATAACCGACTATTTGATGCCTAAAATTGAAGGCACGGACGGGTATCACTTCCCAGAACACTTCGGTGAGCAGTTATTTCCCGTTTTGAACCAGCCGATTGGCCACCAAGATCGTATGATAATACACTGTTAGACTTTCCTGTGGGGATATGTAAGGTCTGAAGTCTATGCGGATAATACCGCTTCGATTCAGGCTTTGGAGCAAGGTATCCAAATGTCATCCGCCAGTTACCAGTTGAAATGTTCGCAAGGGTCATCCAAAAATTGGACTCAACGGATGGACCATCTGAGACATAGCCGCGGACAACATTTGAAAAAGATTATCTCCAAAAATTAAGGGGGTATTCAAGTCTAGAAGTATGAATTTCAGGTAATTTTTAAAGTGTCGTAAAAAAGGCAATTAATATTTTTACTATCCATTTTTTTATTTGTTACTTATTCATTTTTGAAGAGTACAGAAAAAAATTAAAAACTAAAAAAATTAAAAAATTTCAAAAAATATGAGCTGAAAAAAATTTCCACGTGACCATGCCCATGATTTCAACCCTCTTAGTTATACGAAATCACAAAAAAAAAAAGATTATTAATCTAGAATAATGTCGCAATGGTCGGAACAACGGAAAAGTGGGAAACATTTTTTTTTTCACAAAATGGCGACTGCCTGAAAAAAAAAAATTTTTTTTGGATCACTTTTTCTGAATATTTCCAATTTTTTTAAAATAATAAAAATAAAAATTTGAGAATGGGGCTAGTTCCTACCAAAGACAAGCCTATAAAGAAGACTCTGTAAAAATTTCAAGTAAATCGGTCTAGTAGAACGTGAGAAATCGTGGGTATCGTTCCGAAAATGTCAGTTTTGAGAAAAACGCGTTTAAAGTTTCGCGTTCCTGCCGAACCAGTTTGGATGCGGGGTCAGAAAAATGCCTATACATATCTCCGAAAATAATTTGAATTTTGAAAAATCTTCTGGTACACATATTTCTGATTAGTTAAACTTTGAAAATATAAAACAAAAATTGATTTTTTTTAATTTCTAGACTGGAATACCCCCTTAAATGCCAAATAATGTTCTTTCGAATTATAATAAACATTCCCCATTAAATTTGAAATTTCTGTGTGTTTTTTGTAAAAAAAGTATGGATCACCCTTTATGTATAATTGTGTATTTCTGTCAGAATTCATAACACCCAGTCGAACTTATATGGTTAAATAATTCCATGAATGTCTTCTCTTTTCATTCTTCTAATATTAATGGTTTTTAAATAAAGCACACATTTTGAAATATGAAATCCATAGAGAGATTCCAACGGGACTCTTCTCTGAATGCGAGAAGTACTTGGTGTAAGTTTACTACTATTATCATCAGTCCAATTCCAGCAAGAATATAAAGTTCATCGCTAAATGGCATTGTAAAAAATCTGTTTAACTCGAAAAGGGATCTCTGTAGGTTTAAACACCTTATAACTATAGGTAAAAATATGTAATCCAAATATTATGGAATTAATTTATAAACTAGTAGGAGATCAGGTGCTTTCACTTTCGAAGCTTTTTGCGAATCCAAATTAGTATCCCCACAAAAGTTCAAGAAAGCTTTCAAGTCAAATATATAGCATATGATACAGATGGATGGTTTGAGGGTCTGAAAAAGAACTCTCTCTTATAGTCAAATCAGCAATATTATTTGTTGTCAAGCGACAAAGATTATTTTTTTGGTCTTGAAAAAAGATTTTCAAAGCTTTCTTACAGAGCTTTCGTCATTTATATTCCTTATAATTTGCAACACACTGTCTCACAAATACGCCACCAAGGCCTATCATGCCGAACGACAGTAAACAAACCCACATTCGATTACTCAAACATTGCTAAGTAACGAATGTTTATTACATTTAAGCAAACCTAAACAAACTTCGAGAATCAGCAAAACGAAAACGACAGCAATTTCATTTTTGGAAATATTAACAAAAAAACAAACACATTTATATTTTGAAAACTTCTCAAAAAACGCAAATAAAAAGCCAAAATGCCCTCTTTGGCAACGGCATCCATCAGTTCATTTAAGTTAGCACGTTTTAGTCGCCCGCTGCGCTTCAACGATCCCATTGTACGGGAACAACCCGAATGCTATTCCATACGGCCATCACTCATCGACTATATACGCGAAGACCTACAGGAGTTATCGCGACGTCTCTTCTATCAACGCATCTACATATTGGCGAAGAACAAATTGGATGCGCAGCCACCACAGCTACAAAGTCGGCCGACGCCACCAACACTACCGCATGGCGGTTCGTACCGAGGCGGTAGGCGCTCACTGACCTCGGTGACATCGGCACGACGAGAAACACTCGATTTTAAGATAATCCTACAAATGGAATTGCAACACATATTAGCGCGCGATGCTGAAAATAGTATTTCGGGTGATAGACCCACGGGCATATTTCTGTACATGGGCGATTATACGTTGTTGATGTTCGAGTGCGTTGAAGATATTGTCGGCTCCTTTTGTACGCAATTGAGCGCGATCGCCGATAAATACTTTTTGGCAAATAAAGTCTTTCTCACCGAAGATCGCACCGGGGAGGTAAGTGAAACGCTAATAAAGCAGTTAATTGCACTTATTATAGTCGCGTTCTCTTTTTTCAGACTTATTTTCAAAATTTCCATTATCGTCGTGCCGTACCGATTAACATCAATGAGAAGTTTCCACCGAATACCGTCACCGACATTGAGCTAATGGCTCAACAACACTTGACAATTAAGGATAAATTGTTTGAGCTGTGTGCGACACTGTCGAAAGAGATACAGCGGGGCCAAGATAATACGGTACACAGTACAATAAGCTCTGGTAAGGGCACGTTCAGCTTGTGGCGACCGAGTTTTGATTTCGGTGAAGATCTAGCGCCTGCAATATATAATAGACTATTACCCGAAGTGCAGCGTATCGAACTGGTGCTGAATTGTAATCGTTTCTACTGCAACGTGCAGCGACGCGCTTTAATGTACAACCGTATACCAAACGAGTTGGACGACAAGCTCCATTCTTGGCCCATACCATACAATTACACTCCGATCGGCGTTTTCTGGCACTCGCCGTACGATGTTAATTTGACATTCTCCGATTATGGCAAGAAGGAAGAGCAGGTCGAAGAAAAGGGCTCTGGTTCGGATGAGGAGGGTGAAAAGATCGCTTAGCGTAGTTGATGTGTTCAGTTTTGGGCGAGAATATATAGAGAAATAATTCCATAATATGCTAAAATATGCTAAAAAAATACGATTGATTTTTTTTTATGAATTATTACTTTTATTTAGGAATTAATACTGAATAAGTTTAAAAATGTAAAATTTGTAAGAAGAAAAGTTTTTCTCGGCATCAGTCTCGACCCTAACTTTTGACAGACATCAACAAATATGTCTTTTAATAAAGACCCTTCCATAATGTTTGGACATTGTTAAATCTCGGGTCATAATAATATTTATTTCTAATAAAAAAATGTCTCATAAAATCCATAAACTGTTTGGAGTCGCTCAAAATTTGTAGCAGGTTTTTTGAATAACATCGAGGCACTTCAAGTGGGAAGAAAACATGTGGATATCTCTCCAATGCAGTATATAGTTTTTAATCAGAAACTTGGTGAAAGACTGCATGAATAGCCAACACATATAGATAATATTAAAAATGTAAATGGGTGGTTTTCCCATATAGTTCATAGGCTATTCAACTAACTATCTAGCGCAGGTTGCGACAAGAAAGGCCGCTCAATTCAAATAGAAACTCATTTACTCAACCCAACGAAATTAATCTCACACTAGACCTAGGCTGGACCGGACATCTGGGCGAAGCAAACATCATAATCCCTAACATAACAAAGTAGTAATCAAATTATCAGCCATAGAAGGTCTAGAGGACCAGTCAGTTAAGAATATACATAAATATGCTGAACCGGAGATGGGCTTACTATATACGCTAAAAGTCTTTTTTTGAAATTTCTATAACGGTTATACCACTTAAGGGGTTACGTGGGTTTACGGGATTCAGAAAATCGATTTCTCGAGAACTACTAAACCGGTCTTCATGAAATTTTACACAGGTCTTTGAGATACAATTCTTAAAGACTTGGATGAAGGATTTTTTTCGATTGCAAATACTTATTTGAAAAAAATGTCGCGAAATTTTAATTTTTTTGTAAAAATGTCTGCAAAAAATCCAATTTTCAGTTTTTGCTTTCTTCGTCGAAATACTAGGTTAAGGTTTTAACTAAAACATGTATTTTTTTGGAAGATTATTTAAGGAGTTATCCTGCCAACGCGGGCGTATCTTTTTCCGAGTGGTCACCGGAAATGGCGTCGAAGTGGCCGAGCTTAAAATATTTTTTTCCAAAAATGTTAGGATTTCTTTGCAAATAGTGTACAATACATTTGTAACAATAAAAAATTTTAATAATATATTTCAATTTTTAAATGGGAAAAATTGCTGAAAAAGCTGTTTTTTACCCGAGGAAACCCATTAAGCCCCTTAATGATTTTACCAGATTCGCAAATCTTTTCTTACCACTTTATTGTCAATGTTGGTTCGAAACTTTGCTAAGCAAATCTGTCGAAAATAACCAGATGAGTCGCTTTCGCGACATAAATGTAAAACTTATCAAATTTAACTCTGTCTGATTCAATTAAACTGAGAACTTAAATCGAATTTATTTCCACGGGCTTATGCATTTTTTTTTGTAGTCACAAATAAGTATATTTTCATTTTGCAGTAGTCTAATCTGAAAAAATTGTAGCCTTGCCTTGTAAAACTTTTTTTATTCAAACGCTTGATTCCGATTGATTGAAAGTCACAAGATATAGTGGTCCGATATCGGCGGTTCCAACAAATGTGCGGTCTCTTGGGGAGAAAAGGCGAAATTTCGCAATAGTTCGCTCATATATAGACAAACAGAAGGACAGAGAGACGAACATGACTAAATTGATTCAGCACGTCACGCTAATCCCTTATACACATATATACCATATATACTTAATATGATCATTGACGTTTCCTTCTATTTTTTTCTAGTATTAAAACTCCGTGGCAAATCCAACATATTCTGTTCAGGCTATACAAAATAAATTAAGGGCAGATTGAAAAGGCACCCCACCTATTAGGAAAACGTTTGTTTACAACGTGTAATTTCATAACATTACCTAAAACACTGTCCATTATCATAAATATAGTTGCATAACACCTCTTGGTTAGGAAAATTTATTATACAACTCTTACCTAAGCAGTTTCTTAACCTCCTACCTCCTATTTGCTATTATTATTTATTGAGCACATGCGGCTAGTTATCAGCCACAATATTTATTTTATTACTTATTTTATATATCACAAGCTGATAAATTTGTTATTCTCAATCGTTTGCTTAACTATCGCCATATAAAGTGCGACATTCGATTCTGGTTCGCCTACTGTGAGTGAAAAATTTATTGCTGACTATCTACCCACAGCTGGTCGGCATGTAAGCCATTAAGATACTTTTAATCAACAACAAACATGACAACCAAGTGCCTACTTATTTAATGCTTGGATTTTTTAAGTCAATTATTTTTATTATTTATTTAATTTTTGTTTTAGATTTTTGGTTTTAATTAATTTTTTGAATATAGTAAATATATCAAAAAAATATGTAATATAGTACATATTTTTAAGTAATTACTTTATTTATTTTTTTTTTAACTAAAAAATTTTTTTTATTTTAAAATCTGTATCAAATTAATGTTGAATTTAAAAAAGGAAATATTTTTTTTATTTTATATGTTTTTTATTTAACTAATGTTTTTCAAATTTAAAAAATGTATGGTTTTTATTTATACCCATACCTAAAAGACAAATATTTTATTTTTTTGCCGTTTTTTTATAATTTTTCATATATTTGAAATTTCTTTTAATACTATTAAAAAACATTTATATTATATTTTGTTTTGATTTATTTTTAAAATATTTTTTAGTTTGCAATTTTTGATTTCATTTTTATTTTTCTTTAATTAACTAATGTTTTTAGTATTAAAAAAATATATTGTTTTTATTTAGTTTTTGAACAGATATACATATTTATGTACACATATACTTAAAAAAATTCTTTTTTGCATTTTTCTTATTTTTCTCCTTTCTCATATATTTTAAATTATTTGTTTTTTAAGATTAATAAAAAATGAAAATTTTGTTTTTATTAAATAATTAATTTTTTTTTTTCGTAATTTTCGTTTTTTTATTAACTAATGTTTTTAATATTGAAAATCATATTTTATTTTTTGGATGTCACATATTTAAAAATTATTATTTTCTTGTAATAATATGTTTGTATATATATGTACATTTTTTATTTTTTTAAGTTTTTGATTTTATTTGTTATAACAATAAAAATATTTTATTGTCGATTAAATTGAGAAAAAATAAATCGGTAAAAAAATATTTTTATTAGTAGCAATTTTTTATTTTATAGTTTAAATGTAATTTTTTAATGCAATAATTTTTTTCATTTTAAAAGGCATATCGTTCAAAATATTACCGTTTTTCGCAAAAGAAACATATTTCGCGAGTCACATGCATTGTGCTTTTGGTTGACCATGGCTGTACATACATATGTATGTACATATAATTAATTAATTGTTTTTTGTTTTTTATTTCTTAAAATTTTTAATTAATTAATGTGTTTTCTTATTTTTTAAAAATTAAAATTTTTTCTTGGTATAAAAAAAATATACAGCATACATATATTTGATATATTTTTCAATTGTATATAATTAAATTTCAAATATTTCAATTATAGCAATTTTTTGATTTTATGTTTTATTTAATTTCTTTTTGTAATAAATTTTTTTTCGATTAAAGCGCAACATTTTTATATTATTTTTTTATAAATTCATTTTTTTTTGCAATTTTTAATTTTTTTTTTTTAATTTTAACACTAGAAATAATAAATCTTAATTGTCTCTAAAATAATATCAATACTTAAGGGTACGATTTCCTATCACTTCACATCTGAAGATACGTTACGCTCACACAAAACCAACTCCAAGTGTCAGTTCAATGCCAAATCGCTTATACGCCGTGTGTAACACGATAATTCAAGATGAGCAGATCGAATTTCAAACAAAAAAAAATTTATTTACTAATGTGCTCATTCAGCCATTCGCCATTCACTCCGCGGGCAAGCGGCACTCAAGCACTCATTCACTCAACCACTTAACGGTATAATTTAGCGTTCAAATGCCCATTCATTCACAAAGAAGTAACAATTTCGTTGCTGCTGCTGTTGTTGTTGTATATATTTCTTTTATTTTCAATATTTAATTGCCATAAAAGTAAGTAATTGCTTTTTGAACGCTCGATGGCTGTTGTGACGTCACCAAGTGGACAGACAGCTATGGAAGATGCGACCAGCAGACCAACACACACACACAAACACTGACAGGGTCGAGATCAACGATTTTGTTACGGCCAACAGCCAAAAATGTAAACAAATAAAAACCGGCGGACGAAAAGCCGAAATCAAAACCAAAAAAGGTGACAACAACAAACAAACAAGAAGATGAGCGTGAAGAAGTGCCGCCAAAATGCGCGATGAGCAACACAACGGAAGAGTCAGCGTTGCGTTGAAATGAAGTGCGGTGAGCGAGGCAGAGGCAGAGGCGTCGGTAGCCGTTTGCGAATGTAAACAAACAACTTTGCAGACTTTATGACTTTGCACAGCGAGTTGTGGTTTTTATGTGTTTGTTGTTGTTTTCTATTGTATTTTTTGTTGCTTTTGATACTTGTTTGTTGTTGTTTTTTGGTCAACAATTGTGGTTCGGGTATGGCGCCAACGGCAGCAGGAAAAAAGCAACAATGCGCACGAGTCCAACCAGTTGTTGCGCTTCTGCGGTTGCCGATTGTTGTTTTTGTTTGTCTAATTTTAGTTTATATTTTCTCTATTTTTCCCACTTCCAATTGTAATCATTTCCGTTTGTTATGAAGATCAGCGCCAGCGATTGCGATTCCGATTGCATGTTGCAGTCGTGTAACAATAACAACAACACACTGTGATAATAAACGAGTTGAGCACAGCGAGGAGTTACGCAAGAGCTGGATTGTGGAATATTGATATGTTGGAAACACTGTGAAAAATGGAAAAAATGAAGAGAAAAATGACAGCAGCAGCATTGAAAGTGACAGTGACAGTGACAGTGGATTTTGGCGAGTCCGCGATTAGCAGTGCTCATAATATTATGAAGCAAGTTTACAGTTTTTGATTTTCTGGCTGTCGTTGATTATCAACTTTGGGATTTTTAGTTATTACTAGAAATTTCTGAATATGAAACCAAATCAAAACAAGAAAAAACGTTAACTTCGGTTGCACCGAAGCTAAATACCCTTCACAGGTGCATTTCTGTTAGTAACTATGTGTCCAGTTTGTATGGCAGCTATATGCTATAGTTAACCGATCTGAACAATTTCTTCGGAGATTACATTGTTGTCTTAGAAAATAATCTATACCAAATTTGGTGAAGATACATTGTCAAATGCGAAAGTTTTCCATATGAGAACTTGATTCCGATCGTTCAGTTTATATGGCAGCTATATGTTATAGTGGTCCGATATCGGCTGTTCCGACAAATGAGCAGCTTCTTGAAGAGAAAATGACGTTTGCAAAATTTCAAAAGGATATCATAAAAACTGAGGGACTAGTTCGTATATATACAGACAGACGGACAGACAGACGGACATGGCTAAATCGACTCAGCTCAACCTACCGATCATTTATATATATACTTTATAGGGTCTCCGACGCTTCCTTCTGGGTGTTACAAACATCATGACAAACTTAATAGAGCCTGTTCAGGGTATAATGATATGAGCTACGTAAACCGGGAACGACTGTCTTCGATTTTTATCATTCGTCTTAAACGCTTCATTAGTAGCGGGGAGATGTGGGTTTATGAATTTGAGCCAAAAGCGAAGTAACCGAAAAATCGATGAAGCCTCTGTGTCCCAAGCGAGACTTACCGAGGCCTAGATTTTACATTTCACATATCCCCACAGGAAAAAGTCTAACGGTGTGATAGCAAACGATCTTGGTGGCCAATTGAAATGTTATCTAAATAAATAAACTGATTGCTGCGATGTGTGGAAAATGATTGGTTTCTTAGGTCGAATATTATACAATAATGAATGTTGGATCTCAAGGTGTGTGAACCTGAATTTTCGTAATAAAGTTGAATGATTTGTAATCGTTGTTCAGGCATAAGGCTTACAATGATAAAATGATAAACAGTACTGAACAAAAATAACATGAAAGTTTGACACGACTCACTCATGATCTGAAAATAGTACTATAAAAAAAATAACTTCTACTTGGATCCCACGTTATAATAGCTGGAAACTTTTAATTACTACTTAAGTGAAATTCGAAGTGCCATTTGTAATTCACATCCAATATCTCAGCTCCTAAGGCAATGACCTTTAGATATGCATTAAAGCAGTTTAAAACCCCAATAAATTGTATCATTTCAACTGATTTTATTTGATTTCACTTCTCCACTTGTAATGACAAGTTTTCTTGCATAAACAGATGCAACATTATAATCACGAGACTTACAAGTTGAGTTCGTTGCATGCCACGCCAAGTGAAAATGTTGTGCATATTTATATGTCTCATTTATCATGCTACCTGACATCGACCGCTAAAAGTAATGGAAACTTGAAAAAAATTACCAATTAACAGTTAAATTATTACGAATGTGGCATATAGAGTGCAATTACCGTTAATCACAAAACAAATAAATATTATTAACGGATGTGGAAATTGTATTTTTATATATGTACATTTACTGGTTTGGGTTTATTAACTAGTGCTACATATTTATATATATCATATGTTATTTGCAAATATATAAATCTATGGACGAATATTCAAATATAACATAGCTGGTCGTACTTCCTGTTATGGAAAGTAATCCGACGAAAGTTTAGTATAAAATAGAGAATATAAAACTAGGTGAATGCTTATTTTTTCCAATTATAGTTGTGTCTGTGGTTCATGGTCTTCAAATTGGTTTCACTTCGAAATCGAAAGTGATAATAAGTCTTTCAAATTAATCTGTCCAACAAAGTCAGCTCCGAATCTGATGGGGCTAGTCAATAAAACTAAAATTTTATACTGTTATTATACTAGTATTATCTTTCTGAGTAAATAATAATGCTCCGAATTTCAGGACTACTTTTCGGAGTTCATGCTCCCCCATCGATAATCATTTTTGACTACAACTGATATATAATGACTGTCAAAAGTGATATGCAAGAAACCTTGGAAAGGCAGTTTCCTAGTTCCATACTTTAAAATACAAGAAAATAAACATTTTCACGTATATGTTATATGGATGCGGGATGGAGCCTTGTGTGGAAGTTTACGCAAGTGAGGAAAATTCTCTCAGCGCCATTCACTTGAAAGTGGCCAGAAACGATTCTTTTACTGATGGCTCAAGCAGCTCATCACTTCCGGTCTTCGACCATGTATCCTCTGGGTAGGCGAGCTAAAGTGAGTAGGCGAACCATCCCTTCCAAGGGTTGTGTGCTGGGTTTGGGACCCACTACGTAAAAAACACCGCCAATAAGTAGGAGAAAATAGCCTCGAATGAGAGATCTCCTTTTGATGACAAACCTTGCAAACTTATTAAGAATTAGGATTGAAGGGCATGCATCTAGAATGTCCGGACCTTCAATTGGAGGGTGTCGCTGCCAAGCTGGTTGATGTCCTCATAAAAATAAAGGTTGAAATCACTGCCGTCCATGAAGTACTATGTACTTGACAAGGACTGAGACGAGTAGGTTATTGTGGCATTTACTACAGTGTCCATAAAGTGAATGCAAATTCGGTGTGAGATTATGGTAGGAGAGACTTTGTAGCCGAGTCCACATTCACTCAGGTGGATGAACGTCTAGCCACAATTCGCATTAAAGCGAGGTTCTTCAACATATCGCTGATTTGCGCCCACGCCCCGACGGAAGAGAAGGACCAAAAGATCCTTTTATGAGTGCTTGGAGCGCAGTATGAGAGCTGCCCCGCCACGATGTCAAAATCGTGCTTGGCGACTTTAACACCAGCGGGGGCAAAGAAGGTATCTTTGGTACAACGGTCGGTAAATTCAGCCCCCACGATGAAACATACGCAAATGGGTTGAAGCTGATCAACTTTGCTGGGATCCGGAATATGGTTATCTTCGTACTAGATTCCAGCATACGAAAATTTATCAAGCTACCTGGCTGTCTCCGGATCGAAAAGTCACCAACCAAAAATAATTTAAGGTTATTAATAAATAATTCAATAAACTCAAACTTAAGTTGATTGAAAATGTAATTTTGTGCATAAAATGCTGTTCAGCAGAAAAAACGTCCATGAACTCTAATCAAACGTATTTTAAGCAAGACTTAAAAATAAGAGCAGATTAAGGTAATTTGGTATTGCATCTAATATCGCTTACTCTATTTACTCGAATTTGCAGAATAAATTTTTTTATTTTACTTTTTTTTTTTTTTTTAGAACGAGAACATTTTTTAATTGCATTAATCACCGCAATCCATAGTGTAATCCTCAATTTTTCGTTTTTTTGGCAACTTATTACGAATTCTGTCATTAAACGTCAAAAGCAACCAATATTTAGGGAAACGAATTTAATTTGTGTTGGCAATTTGTGTCATTGCCTTTTTTTGCGCTTTGCCCGCCAGCACAAAGGCCGATTAGATTTATGAGGTCATCAGCATAACTCACTATTTGGACAGTCTAATTAGACTTTTACGAACCGAACGAATTTATTTTTCATATTTCAACATTATTAACAATGTATTGTTCTATTATTGTGCTGTTGACAACATTGTTGAGGGCAACAATGGCCAGCCAGCTGATATACAACAGTAAAGTCGACATACAACAATAAAGCTGCCTTAGTAAAGCTGACATACAACGATCGAACGAGGCGATCGAGCGCAGCGATCGAACGAAATTGTGCGAAATCACGAACGTATCGAACGAAGGCGCCGGAGGGACTTTTATGGCATATGTGTCTTGTATGTAAGCACTTATGCGCCGCGTTGCGGTGTAGCACGGCTTACGTAATCGCAAGTCACGCAATAATAAAATCGAAAAGTTTTGACTTTGCAAAAATTATAGCAAAAAACTAGTAAGTGAGCTCAGCACAGATCCGATAATCTGTATCGCATATTTTTACAGTTCAGGATGTATGTTGGCAAATTATATACTGACATGTTGTTGTAAAGCGCAACAACAAGGCGCACGCGAAGTTGAATTGCACCGGACAAACGGGCTTTTCCACTCTGCGCACGCTAAGTGGGCAACGGTCAGCGATCGTCGGAAGCGGTTGGCAGCTATCGGCCGTGTGGGCATCTGGAAATGCTTGTCTATGTGTATTTGTGTGTGTGTGTGTTTTTGCTCCAAAAACCTTTGCAACACAAGTTGCTTGTAAATAAATGCAGGTGTGTTTGCAAGTAAGGCCCACACTGCCACCAGCCGAACATAAAAAAATTGTTTTTATTGTTTTCACATGTGTGTTTGTATGTAAAAGTACACCCATGGACCCGCTTGGCTGCCGCAAATAACGCAATTGGTGCAAAAACCAAATTGCAGTGCAACAAAATTTGCTGCAACAAGCTGTAAAATTAATGCAGAGTGCAGTTATAAACAATTTGGGGTTTATTACACCAATTTTTTCCAATTTGTTTTTTTTTTTTTGTTTTCAAAAAAACTTCACATGTGATGTTGCAAGCTCTCATCTAGGTGTTGAAGATTTGCTGCAACAGATTTAAGGGGTTATATTCATTTCCAAGTCAGAAAAACTGTTTTTTTTTTATTTATTTGTGCAGAGACATATTATTTACAATAAAAAATCGATTTTTTGAAATTCGCAAATCGCTATAACCACTAAATTATTCTACTGAAAACAAATTAGAATAAAAAAATTTGTAGTGATGAGTTCACATATCATTAGTGACACATCTGCAAATATGTGCTTGTGTATTGAAATTACTCATACGCCAACGTGTCTTCCCACATTGTAAGCAATTCTACTTGTAGCATCAAACACTTATTGATATTCTGCCTGCATGGAGGTAGAGCAAACAACTTGAGTTAATTAAATAAAGAATCTCAACTGCGCATAAAGTTCTTCGTAAATATTACAGGCGTTGTGTATTGAACATTTGTAGCAAATTTTAGTTTAAGCTAATTTCAATAATAATTATATATATCTTTTTCGTTTTCCGACTCTCTCAACCCTTTCGGTGATTAGATAATATTGTCTAAGAATTCAAATATTTATTTCAATTTTTCGAGGAATCCAAGTATTTACACTTGTATAGACTTTCTAAACCCAGTTGACAGTTGTTCTAATGTTTAAGGGGGTATTCTAGTCTAGAAATTAAAAAAAATCGGTTTTTTTAATATTTTCAAAGTTTAACTATTCAAGAATTTCAAAATTCAAATTATTTTCGGAGATATAGGCATTTTTCTGACCCGGCATCCAAACTGGTTCGCCTGGAACGCGAAACTTTAAACGAGTTTTTCTCAAAACTGACTTTTTCGGAACGATGCCCATTATTTCTCAGGTTCTACTGAACCGATTTACTTGAAATTTTTATAGAGTCTTCTTTATAGGCTTGTCTATGGTTGGAACTAGCCCCATCCCAAAATTTCTATTTTTATTATTTTAAAAAAATTCGAAATAGTCAGAAAAAGTGATCCAAAAAAACTTTTTTCTTAGGCAGTCGCCATTTTGTGAAAAAATTTGTTTCCCACTTTTCCGTAGTTCCGGCCATTGCGACATTATTCTAGATTAATAATCTTTTTTTTTGTGATTTCAGATAACTAGGAGGGTTGAAATCAGCTCATAATTTTTGAAATTTTTTACTTTTTTTAGTTTTTAATTTTTTTCCGTACTCTTCAAAAATTAATAAACAACTAATAAAAAAATAGAAGGTAAAAATATTAATTTTTTTTTACACTTTAAAACTTACCTGAAATTCATGCTTCTAGACTATAATACCTCCTTAATTTAAATATTATAATTGAGAGCTTCTAATTTCTAAGAAATATATTTAAATGCACGATTGAATATTATTTATTAAATTTAAAGTAGTATATAATACACTTGCACATATTTTAAAGAATATGCCCTAGAAATATTCAAGTAATTTGGAGATATAAATAAATTCTAGTTTTAACGAAAGCACAAACACTTAAACAATATAAAGTGCTTTATGAAAATAGTGAATTCGTTGATAATTTGGCTTTTGTCAGTCATCCATTGAGTGTCGTTTCTGTTAACGACCAATCTCGTTGATAAAGCGACAGTCATTCTTTTCGAACATTTATTTAGATTGCTGAAAATATATATGTATATGTCTTTAATAGAGAACGCGAATATATGCTTCTAACCGAAAGCCAAATTAAGGTGACCGACAAGCAAACTCAATATAAAAAATTAACGTTATGTTACTTTTTTCGTTCCATGAAATACCAAAATATGGTCCGAGAATGGAGCATCGGTCAAGAAAAGAGTTTAATAAGGTAAAAAGGTTTTACGATTCAAAATGGTGATGTTTCTTGACAATTTTGGTTACATTTTAAGAACTAATAGAGGATATGTTAAATACTTCAAACAAAAATTTTTAATTAACAAAAGTGTGGTGTAAGTAACTGTAAGTCCACTATAGTATTCATATTATATATACAAAAAAGTACCACGAAATTGTAAGTAAAACAAAAAATATTTATTTATTTATCTCTATTTATTTTGTCGCTTTCAAAAAGAAATCCACTCCAGATGTAATACAATTATGCCTACGATTTTTCCAGTCCTCGAAGTACCTTTCATAAGCATTTTTTGGGATAAGCCTCAACTCTTTCAGAGAATTTTGTTATATCTCTTCGATCGACAAAATACGAGTTTCACAGAGACGAAATTTCAGTTTGGTGAACAAGAAAAAATCAAACTAAACCAAATCTGGTGGTTAATAGCTGGTACTCATTGCGTTTTTGGCTTTAAATTCGGTCACAATCGTGGCTCGCTGCGATGGATAATAAGAAAATTTTATCTTCGAGTAAAATCTATGAATTGTTCTTCTACATACCGGACGTTTTCGATGGATGTTGTCGCGCAAACGTGTCATTTCGTCCAAATGAAACTTTTTATTGACCGTATGTCTCTCTCTCAATTTGTAATGCACCAAACTACGAATATCGAAAAAAACAATCAGCATCACCTTTATTTTTTAACCGGCTTCGGCATGACTTATTTGGTTTCGGCTCGTTTTTTCCATTCATTCCGATGATTGTTGACTTATTTGCATGTCCAACATATAAACCCAATTTCATCGGCAGTTATAATGCTCTCCTTTAATGTGGGATCGGAATTCGTGCGAATAAGCATGTCCAAAGAGACTTGTTTACGGTGTTATTTAAAAAAAATTGTAACGAGTCGGGCAAGAACGCGTTTCATACCCAAAATATCCACCAAAATCATACGAACGGGTTCGCAAGAGATGTCGAGCTGTCTGTCTGACGATTTTCCTTTACTGTTTTCATGAATTGAAGAGGTCGTAGGTAGGTCGTCCAGAAAGAGACACATCTTCAACGATCTCTCGACCGTCTTTGAAGGCTCAATACCACTGGCAGGCTACTTTTGTTTTTGATAAAAGTTAATTATTGTAAGCTTTATCCAATATTCGCAACGGTCTCTATAGCATATAGCTGCCATATAAACTGACCGATAAAAGTCAAGCTCTTTAAGAACTTTTAATTTTGGTGGAAAGGCCGGAATTGCGGCAGCAGTGGAGGACCGTTTGTTTTATTGTCGTTGGAGATAGATAAATAAATGAGGACTTCACCGCAACCTTAGGTCTATTGTGCCATCGGAGATCACGTTTGAGTCGATAATATTTTGATAAATATCTTCATTCCTCAAATTGCATTTCAAAAATATCTGAAGCCTTTCTCACAGATCTATGCATGTTCATGAATAAATTATACGCATTTTCTGTTGCAAGCAAAATGTGTCAAATGAAGTTTAAAACACAACCGCAAATATATATATGCATATGACTAACCATTTAATACGAAATTACATGAATTTTTGTGCAATTAAGGCACGCATAAAAAAGACGGATTAGAAATCCGGGTTACTGCTAACTACACAACGACTAGATTTGCATGCATCTGCTTTGTCAAATGTTTGACACTAAAAACCGCTAATTGAGTTTGACAATTGTCGTTGCATTGCGCCATTAACACACCTACACGCGCACTTTTATGTTACACATTACATAATTGCCAATTTACCCGCACAAATTTTTAGAAATATTAGAAGGGGAGCAAACATACATGTGTATATGCTCATATGGATATATATGCTTGTATATATATAGAGATATAAACATACGATTGAAGGTACTTCAAGTCCGGCTGACCGAGATGTGCTGATATAAGTGTAAGTACTTTGTATATAAATATATTTATTATATATATATGTGTATATATGTATATGCACGCAACACATTAACCCGATTAGCTTGCACATTTATTTAGTTGAGTGTAATAAAATATAAATACAACAGCAATAAAAATAAAAGCATGTAAGTAAGTCATTTGAAATTTAAAATGGACTAAAACGCTTAAGCGTAGAGCGTCGCAGGCATTTGAAAGCAAAAGAAAGCGATATAAGCAATGCTAACAACACGCAGCAACAGCAACAACCACAAGCGACAACAATGCAACGCGCCCACGTTCGCTCAGCGACGCTTCAACGGTGTGTTGTACGCTGTCAAAACGAAAGACTTAAGCGACGAACGTGCTGAGAGTGTGAGACACATTACAATGCCCCCACAATGCGCACTGCCAGCAGCAACAACAACTGCAACACTCAAATAGGCGACGGTGTGCGAATGCAAAATGTTTGAAGCCGCATTTTGAACGAACGAACTTTGGAGTCGATTGTCGGTAGTGGCGTCATTAGCATTTAACGCCCGCTGCGCTGAAAATATAAAACAATAAGCAGCAACACTAGCAATGCAAGTAGATGTCAAATACAACAACAAAAAACTGTTGGCGAATGTCAGCAAAGAGGAGGGGGCTTGATGGCAGTTAGGTGGCTGGCAAAGTGTTGATAGAATTAAGTGTTTTTGGCACCGCACAGCAAGCTTCTATGTAGTTACAAATATATACATACATATATATGTGCACACAAACTGATATATAAGCAATTTTGATGCAACGCAGCGCTTAGGCGTACAGGTTCATTTACTTGGCGCTCACGCACAAGGCGTCCACTGCCGCTACCAACACTGCAACCGCTTCCAGCACAACGAGCAACACTGCCAGCGCTTCCACCGCCACCAATATCGCCACTACCGCTGTCAGTCCCAACACCTTCACCCCAGCAGCGTTAGTCATTTATTATGCCTGCATTTTTCTACTCTTCTTCTTCTTGCTGTTGCTATTGTTTTTTTCTTTTCGGCCACTGCATTCGCCAAACGGCGCGCGGCTAGCCACAATAGCGATGATTAATTTCGTATTAGCGGCACTGCCGAGGCCTAAACGGCCGCAATTATGAAACGATCTGTTGCATTTTAATCGCGCTCCAATCACGCGAATTCCACAAAACAAATGTTTGATTGCAATAAAAGGCGCCCGAGTATGGCAAACGTACAAGTGCAAGCACGCATGTAATTAATCGCTACCCAGCGCAGGTATAACATATGAAATAATGAACTAGGCGAGCTTAATGCGAATTTTTTGAGTTAATTTATTTTAAATTTTTTATTTTTGTTTTAATAGCTGAAGTGCAATGTTAAGTTAAGGCAATGAGCGCATTTTATTGAAAATTGTTTGAGTGAAGTTTGATTATTTTGAACAGAGTTGCCATATGTAAACAATTTGTACAGCATCAAATAAATTATAAATAGAAGAAATTTTAAGAGTAATAGATCAAAGAATAAGAGGGCATATTGTATTATAAGGTTCGAAAATTGAACGATACCAGAAGTTAACACAAGTGAGGAAAGTATTTTAATATCCATTCTCTTGGGAGTGGCTAGAAACGATTATTTTATATATGGCTCAAGCAGCTTACGACTTCCGGTCTTAGACCAAATATCCTCAGGGTAGCCAAAAAACATCCATTTGAAAGAAGCTAAAATGAGAAAATGAACCATTCTCCCCCAGAGTTGTGCGCTGGGCTTAGGTCCAGTTACGTAAAAAACGCCACCAATAAAAAGGAATCCCCGCAAAACTAATTTGGTTATGGAAACTGACGTTGAGCAAACCAAAAGCTCGAAGGACCTCTCCTAGCCGTTTGATACAAACGAGGTTTCAGACAAGGCGACTGCCTATCATGCGACTTCTTCAATCTACTTTTGGAGAAAAGAAATAGAGCTGCAGAGCTGAACAGAGACGGTTCCATCTTCTATGAGAGTGTACAGCTACTGGCGTACGCCGGTGATATTGATTACATTGGCCTCAACACCCACGCCGTTAGTTCTGCTTTCTCAAGACTTGAGAAATGAGTCCGCTAATGAAAGAGAGCAAAACGAAATATCTCCTGTCATCAAATAAACAGTCATCGCGCTCGCCAGTTGGGTCTCACGTCACTATTGACAGTCATAACTTCGAAGTCGTAGATAATATCGTCTATCTTGCAACCAGAATTAAAAACAACAACAACGTCAGACTCGAAATTGAACGCAGAATAACTATTATCAACACCTGTTTCTTCGGGCTGTGTAGACAACTGAGAAATAAAGTCCTCTATCGGCGAACAAAGTCCAACCTCAACAATGAACCCATTATCCATGTCCAGCTATTTGGTGAAGAGGCATGAACGATGACAACATCCGATGAGTCAGCATTACAAGTTTTCGAGAGAAAGGTTTTGCAGAAAATTAATGGTTTTTGCGCATTGGCAATGGAGAATACCCCATTCAATAGAACAGTCAGCTGTACGAGATATACGACGCCATACACATAGTTCTGCAAATTAAGATACATCGGCTACTCTGACTCGGTTATATCGTCCGAATGGATGAAAACACTCGCCTCTGTGAGTATACGAAGCAGTATCCGCCGTGAGAAGCAGTGAAAGAGGAAGACCTCCACTCCCTTGCAAACAGAAGGCCGAAAACGACCTTTCTACACTTGGAGTCTCCAATTGGCAGTAAAAAACGAAAAAGAAAAGCGACTGGCGCGCTGTTGTAAACTCAGATATAACCGCATGATGGGTGTCTACGCCAATAAAGAAGAAAAAAAAAACGTTAACTTCGGCTGCACCGAAGCTAATATACCCTTCACAGGTGCATATCTTTTAGTAACTATGTGTTTAGTTTATACGGAAGCTATATGCTATATTAATCCGATCTGAACAATTTTTTCTGAGATTACATTTTTGTTATACAAAATAATCTATACCAAATTTCGTGAACATATCTTCTCAAATGCAAAAGCTTTCCGTACAAGAACTGTTTTCCGATCGTTCAGTTTGTATGGCAGCTATATGTTATAGTGTTCCGATATCGGCAGTTCCGACAAATGAGAAGCTTCTTGAAGAGAAAATGACGTTTACAAAATTTCAAAACGATATCTTAAAAACTGAGGAACTAATTCTTATATATACAGACAGACGAACAGACACACGGACATGGCTAAATCGACTAAGCTCAACATCCTGATCATTTATATATATACTTTATAGGGTCTCTGACGCTTCCTTCTGGGTGTTACAAACATCGTGACAAAATTAATATACCCTGTTCAGGGTATAATACAAAAGAAAGAAACTTCACTTTTCAAAAAAATTCATTAGCCGTCCGAATGAGCCTAAGAATTTAGACATCTTTTATATATTACAAAACGATCAAATAATCTGTCTTCGACTTACAACTGCATATATTAGACTTGTCTACATGCCTGGTCACAGCAGAATCACTGGGAATTATAAAGGCGATGAGCTTGCAAGAAAGTGTACCCTTACCCAAATCCCATCAAAATGAGAGCGTAGGGCAGCAGCCAGTATATATTTTACGGTAAAAAAAAATCTTTCTGACACAGAGTTATAGGTCTATTGAATTATTGAATTATTTGCTCCTAGCTAGGTTCATCTCGCCAAAATTAAAGAAATTCTAAATATACTCTGTCCAACTGATACGCACGCTGTTAGGGTAAAGATTTTAGAGGCTGTAAATTGTCAAAGTTGCATGGAGGAAGCTGGACTGGATACATCTAAACACACTTGCAGGATATCTAGCATTTACCAGATTAAGGTTGAAGTATTTCGATTATCATGATTTCCACGAACCAAGCTCATTGGCTGGATTTGTTAAAAGCTGCCTCAATACATTTGCAATACAATATTTACATACATATTTGTGGAAGACTTTTTAATCCATTCTGGCACCTTTATCTTTTCAAATAGATTAATAGTGGCTTCATGAAAATCAGCCTGTCTACCTAAGTCATCCTAACCTACAACTGGAGCCAATTTGTTAAATTTAGCTTTAAGTAAAATGCGTTTAATTGAAAACTGTTTGAGATGATTGTACTGAGTGGCTACACTAAAGGCTCTAACTCCAAAAATTCAAGTATTAATTTAATTAAAAAATATAATTTATTTGAAGTGCTAGACTGGGTGTGCCCCTTAAGACCTGAACTTGATGACCTAATCAAAATCTGATTTATCGACTATTTATCAACACATTTTTAGCTTAATTGTTAATTAATATTTCATGCGCCTATAAGCGGCTAGTTAGAACAAGGTAGAGCCTATGAATACAACGAAAAAATATTTATGTGTGCATGCCTAGATATACATATGTATTTGTCATATGCGCTCTTATGTATTTCATAACTATTATTTTTTATTTATATTTTTTAATATTTTTTAGCTTTTTCAGCAAACCACAACACAGCAAAAATCTCAAAAGCCACCCGTTCATTTGCGAGTAATTTGTTGTTATGCAAGTTGTTGTTGTAGTAGCAAAATTGTGCTTGTTGTGGTTTTGCAAGTTGCAACATATCGCATGCGTACGAGCAATTTGGTTAATAAAAACCGCACCACAAAGCACCGTTAATGTAAGCCAAATAGAAGCGAATATGAAAGTAAAGCGAATTGCAAAATATAAAATAAATTGTTAAAAAATAGTAGAAAACTTAAAAAAAAATTCAAAATCAATGCAAAGGAAGCAAGGGCAACAACAAAATTATTGCATTACATTGCATTGTTGTTGTATTCGCTGGCTACTGGTCGCGAGGCACTTTCACTCTTTTCAATGTCTGCTGCAGCGCCGGCGAATTGGCAACTTCGCCTTCGCATGCCGGCCCAGCACCGGCATTTTTCGACGTTCACGAAACACTTTTTTGACTTAGCTGTTGTTGTTGCTTGTACTATTGTTCTTTATTTATTTGTTGAGGCACCAACATTCCAGCAAGCCATTTGAAATGCGTGTGAAGCTCGAAGACAATGGAAAATTGCCGGCGCTGCAATTAAGTAGCTCATTGCAACGTCAGGCCGCCAATGCAAAGTGGCAACAAGCGACAGTGAGTTGGGTGCCGCTGCAGGTGTGTGAGTGTGAATGTGTGCTATGTGTGTTGCTTATGCATGTGACTGGCAGGGGCTTGGGGTGTGCCGAAATGTGTCAATCTTCGTTGATATTATACACTTCTTTGTTTGTTTGTGTGCGTGTGTTTGTTGTCATTGCCACAATTCACGTTTTGTTCGCATTGTGAAATGCCGATAACCCACTGAAATGCAAACAATAGCAACAACAATGGCAACGCAATGAAAAAATGCCGTGGCAACAAATTCGAAATGACAAATAGAAATTGTTGGCAATGAGTTATTGCTGGCGAGTTGCACGTTTATCGCTCAGCTGCCACTGATTGTTTGTTATTTTTGTTGTGTCTACTTTGTTTTACTGCTCAAAGACGCAAGCAGTTTCTTTGTTGCCTCTATCCACCTTTTTTGGCATGCACTCTATCAATCTCCCTCAGAAATATGAAAAATATTTCTGATTACTCGCTCAATTTTGGTGAAACTATCAATTTGTTTTTGCGCTTGAGCTGAATTTTAATGCCAAAATATTTTGCGTATTTTTCGGCGGAATTGTCGTTCATTAATTTTTATCCTTTCCATATTTCATTGTTAACCCACAGCTGTCTGTCTGCGCTGCTTTTTTGGTAAGCGATTTGAATTAGGACGCAAATCGCCGGCTTTGATTATTTTTGACAGCTGAAAAACAGTTTTTGTTAAGGTGATAATCGTTTATTCATTTTATGACAGTCAAACAGATTTGTTAAGCGTTTTTATGATTTTGCTTGTTGTTGTTGAAAACGAATGAATACGTTTTTTGTTTCGAGCTTAGAAAAAGTTTCGTTTAATTACCGATTACATTTTTCATTGTTTTGCGTTATTCTCACAAATATTTTTGGTTCATTAGCGGTTGCATAAAACAAAAAAATATATTCAGTTCATTATTTCCCCATAACCTTAAAAATTGTTTTATTGTAGTGCAGCATTTCAACAAATACATATCCAATTTTGCTATACAAAAGGAACGCAATGTATGCCCAACAAAAAGGTATCCATATAATATAATGGATTTTTTTTAAAGATTTTTGAATTTTATGTGATCTTCTTTGGTTGTCAAAAAATTTCTCTTAGCTGTATCCTTCCCGCGGGTGTCGACTTGGCAATGGGTGTCGTTGCTTACAATGTCATCATCTCAAGCTGGCTCCTGCCAGAGTCATTACATTGCAGGCAGGCGACTCCTAGCGAAGGCTGACGTATTTTCCCAATCATTCCCTTATGTTGGACTGATTTATATGCATCCTCACTGCAAGGCAGTAACCTCGTATCGCATACCGGCCAGAAGTGTCTTGCAAAGCAGGGTGGCAATGGAAAGTGTTGCCAGATGCAAGCAACTTCACTTTTACTGGTTGCCAGGCCACAAAGGCATCGAGAGAGTGTACGATTACCACCCGAAAACGTGATCAACTTTGGAAACCATTGTCTATACGACGATCTGGAGAAAAGCATGGTAAAGAAAATCAAAATCCGATGAGACGAACTGGTTGGGCGCAAAACTGCAAAAGTCATGTGCAAAACGTTTGATCGGAAGTACAGGAAATTCCTAATGGCACTCGACAGAAGAAAGGAAATGTCTAGAGCAGGACACCAGGGAAACAATGGAGCATTTCTTGTGCACTTGTCCCCCATTGACAATACTGTAAACATCTGGGGTCCCCATGGTATGATTAATTGGAGAAGGTATAGATAGTGAGGCCAAAGAGTCTGTTAAAATTCCCATCCAGATCAAGCATCCTAAAGGTTGACTACTCCTCTGGACTTAGCAACTGAACTTCATCTGGTATCGCAAAGGACCAAACTGGTCTATGCGTGGCTTATTGGCCTACCAGATTAACCTAACTACAGGCATGACGCCAAAAAAACTAAAAACAGGGTTCTATATGTATAACAATGTAATTGATAGTTTATTATATTTTTCATGGAAAAATTTTTCGAAGTACCCAGCGCAGCCAGGTCCTTCTCCACCTGAACTCTTCAATGGAGTGCAGATACTGAACCGAAAGCCTATAAAGTTGGAGTTTTCTCTTCCATCTAAACAACATGGCCTAGCCAGCGCAACAGCTTTCTATATTATAAAACTAATTATAAAATTGGACTTGGACAAAACTAAGATATTATTTCTTGGAAAAAGTAGTTTAATTCTGAAGACTTTTCCAAAAATATCATCAGTAATAAATCCAGAAGCACACGTAAGTAATATAACGATTTAACTAAAGTTTAATGATTTTGATATTTATCTGGAAATATGTGTAAACGAATGATAAAGGTGATTGTAAAAATATCAACTGTGGTCTTGATCAACACTCAAAATTCGTACACTTAGCCTAGAATACTACCTTAAGTAGCTATCATAATTAAGAAGAGTGTAAAATGAGAAGGGGAAAGACAGCGTGTTCATATTATTCTCTTTAAATTTTTAGTCAATTTTGCATCTTTGAATAAGGCAATGTTTTCACTTATTCTAAGAATTAACTGAGAAAAATGAGTATCAAGTTCGCGGCGCCAAGGAATTTTCTTCTTATTAGTTATTTATCGCAGTTCTAAGAAAAACTGGAAGATTGGAGTCCGAGTCTTGGCTGAAAAGGAAGTAGCTTATACTACATGATTTACTGTCAATCCCTTCAAACTCATATCAAAACCTTCCTGACCACAACCGCTTTCCCTCAACGTTGCCTTCAGTGACTCACATTTACTCACTAGTAACCATCCACTGTAGGCATGAATCGTTTTGGCAGCGATTCGCAGATGGTAGCTAGACACATAAGGTACTTTTATCATAACTCCTGTGGCACCCAAACTTCGAGCTTCTCTTTGTATCCAGTTTCATTTAAATAGCTCTATTTAATGGTTCCAAATTGTGTATATAAGGTTATTCACCTTTAAACGAACATATTTTTGACCATTTTGGTGTGCAAACTTAACAATAATAAATATCGAATATATTTGTAATAAATTTATCGATATTTCATGGCCGATAAATGTTAAAAATTTAGAAAAATTCGATAAATAGAGTTCGGTGTTTTTATCTAGCCAGTTAAATCTATTTTATTCTATATAAAAAATTAAACTCCATTAATAACACAGTGGCTTGGTTGAAAATTACTGACTAGAGCTCTAATCGAATCTTAAATACCTTAAAAATTTATCAAAAATGTGTTAACTGAAATTTTCTACTATTTATTTTTAAAAATAATGTAAGAATCCGACATAACACGTTAACACATTTGAAGCTCTTCATGACAATTTTGCTGACTGAAACCAGCAAACACGGTTGCCAGAGAAGCTCATATTGTTGAAAAAAATTAGTTAAGTATTCTAGTTAATAAATCCTGCAGCTTTAACAGCATGCTTGAAATTTCATATCCATTCTAAGACCAAAAAAAAAACCCTTAAGGAGAAAATTATACAAAATTAATGCAGGAAGAATAAATTGTGAGCTTATTTCCTGGAAAAAGACGAAAAAAATATCTATTTTGTTCAAAGACGGTAAATGAATTTTTTCAAAAAATGAGAAAAACTTCGATACTTATAAAAAACGTTTCAAATATTTTGCCAGTAGTTTTCAAAAAAAAATCAAAAGTGGAAGACCCCGTAAAGTATTCCAAGCGAAAACCGGCCTAATAACATTTAATCGGATTACATTCAACTCGCACCTAATAATTCATGCTAACTGCTTATGCAATCAACCAAAACACCTTGCATTCCAGCAAATACTCGCCAATATTTTCGCATTTCAGTGCAATGCACGTGATGTAGGCGCTTTCCATTAGCTAACGAACGCCTAGAATATCCCGCAGAATGCGATACTCACACAAGTTCATATGTGTATGTTTGTATGCATGTGAACACACTAAATAAATAATTATTTGCACTATTTATGGAATGACGCAATTTGTTATTGCTTTGCCGCCCATCACTTGCCGCCGCCGCTGAATCAGCTAATTTGTATTTGTAACACAATCACGTACATACATGTATACAAACACTTATATATAATATATATGCACATTTACTAAACATGCGGTGATCTTACGTTATTTTGTAATTGATATGTGCTGGTGAATTTGCATCTGAGGTGAGGTTTATAGGTGAGCGCTCGCTTCAAATTATTTTTAGAAATTACAAAGTGGGTTGCCAAGGCGTATGAGCAATTGCAAGTAGTACCCGCCCGCTGCCAAGCTACAAACGCCAGCAGCAGTTTTCATTTCTATATATGTATCTGTGTACACACATATATATATACTTACATCTGTATATATAGCATATCTATCGACTTATAGCTGTAGCGAAGCGATAAGCTCACTTTACACCTGCTTCTCGGCTTCTGGTTGAGCGGCTTCTCAAGCGCGATTGCAAGCGCAAGCATTTTCAAAACTGTGAGTGCAACGACAGTGACGGCTCTTTGTCACTTCGGTGCTAATTAAGTTTCGCCAATTTTTCGCATTGAAATGTACAATTTCGCTCAACGGAGGCGTCGAATGTGGCAACACGCGCTGCACATTTAAGGAGAGTGGGCGATTTGGGAATTTTTTGATTTTGCGAAAAACAGACAAAATTGTTCATAAGAATTTTTCAATGAAAAAAGAACAGCAGGTAATACATACTCACATATAAATTAGTGTAGGCAGTTCGCTTGTAGCTTGAAACGCTTAAGCTTCAGTATTGGTTAGCTAGAAGCTAAAAATCAATCAATTTGAAGTTCATAAAAGACATTACTGAAGTTTTTAGAACAACAAATCCGGAAGAATTTGCTGAAATTGTCAAAATATAGGCAGTTCAGATCTTTCATGAAGAAACAATGAGAACCTGGAATTTTTGCACTCTAAAGAGATTATTAAAGTTGTCTAAATACGACTGGATCTATAAGGTAAGAATAAATTTAAGTAAAAATTTTTTCAAGAAAAGGACACTATAACTAAAACCCACTATTTTCTAGTTTTTTTAGAGAAATTCAAATCATCATTATTGAGGATTTAAAATTTAGGATTTTTCTTTTGTCTGAAAACAACACATTTCGTACCAAAGTTGGTAGAAGAAACTCATTTAAGTAATGTATAATATTGCTAGACCCATTCTCTTATAAACGAGTGACAAAAGAACACACTTTATGAAAATTCAATAATATCAACTGGAAGAAAAGGAACTATACTTTTGGGGACATTTTATAAAACCCAACAAACCGTTCGAACTTTTTTCTTCTAAGGCAGTAGTCAAAAATTTATTACAGAAGTCAGTAACGAGTCTAAAGGTATAGTAATCCATTAATAAGTAGCTGGCAATCCCATCATCAGTAATCATTGTGAGTATTATCCATTAATCAATAGTTGATAATCAAATAATCTGTAATTATTGTGAACATTTGGTAAGCCAGTAACCTGTAATTAAGTAATCAGTAATCACTGTAATCACTGTATTTAGTAATCGAGCAACCAGTTGTAGATAGTCAAGTAATCTGTAATAAAGTAATCAGTAATCATTGTGAATAATCAGTAATCTAGTAATCAGTAATCAATATTCGGTAATCACGTAATCATTAATCATTATGAATACTAAGTAATCCTGTAATCATTATTCGGTAATTAAGTAATCAGTAATAATTGTGAATAATCAGTAATCCAGTAATCACGTAACCATTAATCATTTTGAATACTTAGTAATCCTGTAATCATTAGTCGGTAATTATGTAATCGGTAATCACTGTAAATATTTAGTAATCGAGCAACCAGTATTAGGTAGCCAAGTAATCTGTAATAAAGTAATCAGTAATTATTGTGAATAATCAGTAATCCATTATTCAGTAGTTGGTAATCACATAATCAGTAATAATTGTGAATAATAAGTAATCCAGTAATCAGTGGTAATCACATAATCAGTAATAATTGTGAATAATCAGTAATCCAGTAATCAAAAATCAATATTCGGTAATCACGTAATCGTTAGTCATTATGAATACTTAGTAATCCTGTAACAATTAATCGGTAATTAATCACTGGAAATATTCAGTAATCGAACAACCAGTAATAGGTAGTCATGTAGTCAGTAATAATTGTGAATATTTAGTCATGCAGTAATTGTTAATCAAGTAATCAAAACTCATTGGGAATGTTCAGTAATCAAGTAATCAGTAATCATTGTGAATATTTACAATAATCATGGAAAATATTCAGTAATTAATTAAAGTGTCGCCTGAGCAAATTCAATTAATATATAGTATGGACTTCTGCTGGACTTTCCAAATATGGTAACGAATCAATGATGGATTTATTCAATGTTATCGAATGCTCTTTGTTAATTTAAACCAAAAATAAAAACAGCTTTAAATTAATAGCTCTTAGACCACTTAAAACTAAAATCATTTGAAAACATTGAAAATTGGTATCATGAAAAAATTAATTCTCATGACTCATTTACCTATATTTATAGTAAAAAATTATAATTTTTCCAACAAGCAGTTTTATAGGTTCAGCGATTCAAAAGAACCATTAGATATCAAAAAGTCTAACAAACCCACCACACCTAGTGTTCTTGGGAATAATTCTGAGTACTGTGCTAACCTGACAAACATATCAAATTCCACTGACAGCTGCTGCCACATGTGTAACATTAGAAGCAATCAAACTGTAAATTCAAAAACGATTATGAAAACTATGAACATGCTCATGTCAGCCACATTTGCAACGCCGCGCATGCGCAATGATTCAAGCCAAACTTCAACGAGCACTGCCGGCTTGGGCATAGAAGAACTGAGCTCCGTTGTAGGCGGCAATTGAGCTGAAAATCCGCTTAGCACTTAACTTAAAGCCAAAACGCTGAAACCTAATATGTGTGGGTAGGCATAAACTAAAATCAAAAAAAGAATTCTTTGAAATAGGAACTATTTATGAAGCAGTTACTTACTTTGCTTTTCTCTTTGTTACCAAATCGCTTTAAGTACGCTTTAAGTCTGCATTATTTTTCGTTAAGTCAATCAAATAATTTTCTAAGCAAACACCGACACTTGGCATTCGCTCATGCGCACATTGATGACGTGCTGCATTGTTATTGTTATTGTTGAAGTGATTGTTTATTTTTCGGCTTATTATTCAATCAAAATTTTATTGCCTTATTGCCGCAATTCAATGGAATTCGCAATTTTAACACAAAGTTGGCTTTTGCTTTCAATTCTCATTCCATTTGGCAATTATAGCGGCGAGGAATTCCGACTTTATGATGCAGTGAATCATTGAAGCTCGCCTTAAAGGGTAACCAATCAGAAGGTATTTATATGGAAAATTCACATTATAATGACATTTCGTGGCAATGAAGCGCATGTGCGAGAAGAATGCAGCGGAAAGTTATTTGAAAAAAATTTAATTTAATTAAATAAATGCACTTTGTGATGATGGAGTGAGCAATCGCTTCGTTCATGATATGCGTTGCATTAAAATATTCAGAACATTAAGACTAAGCAGAAAAATATCTGATATATCAGCGACTTAAATTGAATTTAATGTTCATATTAATTGATGAACGATTTTTAATTTGCTTTTTTTATTACATTTTCAACGAGATTATTGGCATTTTTTTTAAGTGACTCTTGACTTTTAAACAAAATGTGTGCCTGAACAGATTGGATAGTGTCATAGTGTTCGTAGACTTTTTCGAAATACTCGATACCGGATTACTTGGATCGTGGAGTAGTACACCCATATACCGGCGAGAGTGTTGTGATTGGGAAGAAGCCGTTGGATGAGAGGGGCAGTGAGCTTCTTTATGGATGGGTCAAAGCTTGGAGGAAGGTTGGTGGAGAGGTTTACTGTTAGAAGCTCTCTGTTAACTCCAGCATTGTCATCTGCAGAAGCTGTTTGGAAGAAGGTGAAGTGGAAACACCTCAACACTTAAGGGGTTACAACGACACACTAAGCCTAGCTAGCCTCGAGCGCAAAAGTTTTCAAGGCTGTATCTCCAAAACTATTACTCGGATCAACTTTAAAACTTAAGACAATATTCTAGAGGTGTTGTAGAATTTAATAAGACAAAAACAATTTTTCGATTTTTCGAAACTGTGAAACCCATGTAACCCCTTAAGCACTTAGGAGAGCATACTTTCAGACATCCCACCGAACTGGCGGGTGTGGAAATCAAACGCTTGTGCAAATTTGTGTTGGATGCTAAGCGTTCTGCTAATTTATAAGTTCGAACATAGGAGTTCTTATTTTCTACGGCTGCACGAAGGACTATATATAGCAGTCCAAGTGCGTTCTTTTATCAGCCATCTAACCTAAACTACCATAAAAACGGCTACCTGAACCCACGTTTTCCTGATAATAGTGGGATTTTTAGTTGACTGATGGATTTTCAAAGGCATTATGAGCGAATAATTTATGGAAAGCGGTTGTCATTGCCAAGATTTTCAATTTTCTAATAGAGCATTCGCTGAATGCCAAAAAAAGGTCAGTTTTCCTTAATCACAACATAGTAAGCTTGGAAAGATATTCTCTCAAGAATATAAACTAAAAACAATCGTCCACTATGAGCCTTATCGAGGCCTTGGAGGTGAAAATTGATAACAGAACTTAGCTTCCTTACATATTCTCGCTGGTAAGTAACGACCGAGTTAACAGTAACATTGGATCAGATAAATTATGAAATTTTCAAATTTTCATAGGTAAAATCAAATTTTAATTTGTGCAACTATGCGCTTGCATAAAACTGAGTATCGAAATAACTGTTTTTATGATGTTTTTCCCACTGTATTACAACAGTAAAAAGCAACACAGTACCAAAACAATAATTAAACTTGCTGTGTTGCTCAAAATAAAAGCTTACAGCTGTGAAAACAAGTGCAGGCAACATATAATAACAGTTGTCTATGTCACCCAAATTAAAACATTTGTTAAAATATGGCACAAGCTAAACCACAAGTACAATTAAAGGCATTCGCAACCAAATCGCAGCAGAACACAATAACAATTGAATACATGTTTACGGTTGATATTTCTTTTGTTGATATTAAATTGCGTTAATCACGCATTATTGACAAAATTTTGAAATTTCGGGATTGATAAGTAATATTTTCGGGATCCCGAAATTTTGAGATTTGCCAGAATAAAAAATATCTGCATAAGTTCAATTTTATACCGCACTTTAAATAAAATAATTTAAAAAATTTGGTAATTTCAATTTTTTTCGGGATCCCGAAACTACAGCTCTGGTCCTGATTTACTAAAATAGTAAATTTCCGCATAAATTCAATTTTAAAGATTAAAATTGATTTGAAATATATATGGTAATTTTAAAATTCGGGATCTCGAAACCACAGCTCCGGTCCCGATTTATTAAAATAGTAAATTTCTGCATAAGTTCATTTTTAAACTGCACTTAAAATTAATTTGAAGTACGTATGGTAATTTTATTTTTTTTTTTTCGGGATCCCGAAACTACAACTCCGGTAATTCAACGTTACAAAAATAAAATGATTAAAGTGCATTAAAAAAATAGTTGAAAATGGAAAAAAGTTAACTTTGCCTCCCCAGAGCGAGCTTCTACGCAAACATTGACTTGGTAAGACTTCTCGAAAAACCAAAAAATCTATCAAAATTATTATTTTTTTAATAAATGCATTTATTGTTAACCACTTCCGCTATTATTACATAATTAGCTAATAAAATTATAAATTCAATAGTAAAACCCTTTATTAAAGACTAAATGCTTCGGTGTGTGTGTGCGACCCAGGGCCACCACTGGCACGTACCACAGAGCACACACGCCGCATGAGCACGTCGCTGCGTGGCGTGGTGAGACGTCAGCGCATACGAGTAAATGCGTAAAATTGTAAACAAAAATTTAAATTAACACTTTCGCTTTCAAATGTACGCATATGCAATCAATTATTTCATTTCCTCCACTTGCTATGCGTCTTCTTCTTCTGCGCATGTGCACAGCGTGACGACAGCAATCAAAAATATTTTATTAATTATGTAACTAGATCTAGCAATATACTCACTTAGAAGCAGAAGGTGCCTGTATTTGTATGTATACGTGTTACAGCAACACCGTGTTGCAATGACGCATGTGCCACAGGGCGTGACGTTTGCGATGGCGCAACCTTCTACTTCATCACCGTTGTGCAAAACAGTGTGAAAGAGTCGAAAGCTTGCTGAAGAGTGCTAACTCTTCGTGAACTTAGGGGGTCTCAGCGGTGCTATATTGCTTTCTGCTTGTATGTGAGTGTGTGTGAGCTTTGTTGTGTGCACTGCTATAATGCCGCAAATTAGCTTAATTTTAGTTGAAATATTAAAAAATTAAAAAGCGCAAATGCGTGAAGGGCATAACGGTCATAAGCGAAGCAGCGGTGTGAAAAATATCTGCATATACTCTATATGTATATTTATATCAAGTACAGAAATGTATATACGGTACTACTGAATGCTTTTTCGGTTATTTGCACTGAAAACAATTTCTGTTTTATAGTCTAATGCTTTGAGGAATATTATGCAATCTTAACGACTTTCTAGCTCAAAAAACTTTATTTCAACAAAAAATATTAAGAAGAAAACGCCGTTAAAGCGTAAGCTTTTCAGCGAGAAGTTATAATTTGATTAAGCAACTATGTTAAGTAATATTTCGGTTAAATTTTTAAATTTTTCAGGTGTTTTTAATTCTTAATACCATTTGCTGTGAAAAGAACTGGGCTCTTGTGGCAGTTAAATTGACCTAAAACCTCTAACAGCCATCATTGCTTGTGGAGTAATGTAAGTAAGGGCACAGAAGAGTTCATTGTGGTATTATATTCGACTTTTTGGTAAAATAATTGCTTCTGTGACTGTGACTCTCGATTTTTCACGACTGATATGTTTTAAATATGACTTAATATTTTATTGTACGATAGGAGAAGAATATGAAGTTATCATAAATGAATAGGCCAAATGCACTCAAACGATGTTCGGAAACATTTAGAGACATTAAGAGGAAAAGTATAATACTTATTTAAATTTTTTGAAGGTCTACTTGCTTAAAGAAGTAAGAAAAAATATTTCTTTTAGTTTTTTTTTAATTGGAAGAAAATATATATTTTACTAAAATTTTGTATTAATTTAAAAATGAATTAATTGAAAAATAAAATTTTATGAATTTAAACTAAATTTTTAATTTTGTATAATCCTTCCTTCGGCTGCATATATGCCAGTTTAAATTATTAAATTAAAAAAAAAATATTATACTATTTCAAAAAATATCATTGCAAAAATGTATTGAAAAAACAGTCAATTTTGTTGCACTGTGCATTTTTTAATTATAAAATATTTCTAATCGATGTTTAAGTTCCAGATCATTCATTAAAATCAGAAAAACTATCTTTAGCTTATAACATCCGCCACTCCTTAATATTTACAACACATTCAATACATATCAAAAGACTTAAGCAACGAACTTCTTTGTTTTGCTTTTTCAACACAAACAACAAAAGACTTAAGCAACGAACTTTTTTAGTTTTCCCGCAAAAAAAACCACAAACAATACACATAACCATATTTGGAGACAAAACATGCGCCAGCTCATTGTGTCTAAGTGTAAATTTATTTGACATTTTGATATTTCCACAGTTGTGAACAGATGTTTCTGCTTTATATATCAAATGACACTAATGCGCACAATTACTTAGCAACGCGCCAACAAACACAAAGCAAAAGCAACAAAAACACTATATACACTAGCACACATCCGAGAGCTGTTCAGCGTCATAAAAAACTAAAATCAGTGACTTTTGCGCTTGAGTTTGTCGTTTGTGGCAAAGTAAAATAGTAAAATGCGCTTTTGAAATGGAAAGCAAGCATTAGAATTCCGAATATACATACATATGTACAAACAAACACGCATACCAATATGTATTTATGCAGCATGTGCTTGCTTTGTTTATAATTTACGCTCAAGTTGTTTGACTTTTATTAATATTCTTGTTTAGAAATATGAAAAATATGAAAAAGATGAGTACAGATGAGCAAAAGTCGAATTGAGCAACTCCAGCGCCAAGTATGACGTAAATATTGAATGTGAAACCTAAGCTGCAGTTGTAAACTACAAAGTATAATTGTAATAACAACAAAAAGTGTTTGTTAGTTTTAATTTATTTTCGTTTGACAAATGTACAAAGTTTATTTCAACAAATTGCCGGATGCATTGAACTAACTTGAACAACTCAAATATACTATAAGTTTGTGTTTTTAGTGTCATAAGTTCGATAACCTGTTGTTGAGTTCATGTTGTGAAATCTAGAAAACAATTACTCAAAAAAGAAACTTAGGAATAACATGTAGTGATCCTGCAATGTCTAACTTTGGCAATATTTGTACTAAATTTTAATTAATTATTTTAACTAATCTATTAAATGATACGATGAACTAGAATGTCATTTACTTTTCAACAGTATTCGTCTTTGATATTATTTCTTATCGATTACTTGATACCTTTTTCAATCGAAAATATTTATAAAGTATCGATAGATTTATCTCAATAAACTGACGCTGAAATTTTTAGAAAATATCACACTAAAAAATGCTACTCTCTAAATGTATTTGTACTAAGAATTTTAGCTTTTTTACTATTTTGATAAGTTATCGATTTTTGAAGATTTTTTTTTAATTACTACAGTCGAAGAATCACATCGAGGAATAATCATTGTAAACAACGCTCACAAAGTCGGTGAAAATCGATGACCAAATTGTTTAGCATTGATAAATTGATGTCTTTCAACCGATGAAATAATCGACAAATTTATCGAAACATATCGACATTGGAAATCTTAAATAGTTTGATAGTGAAATAGGATTCTTTACTTTTCAAATGCACAAGTTAAGAATTTTCGCTGCTATACTATTTCGATAAATTATCGATTTTTTTAAATAAATGATTTTACTTGGCACAAATGAAAAATCACATCGAAATAATAATTGTAGAGTTAATTTGCAAAAACCAAAAAATCAATAACGGAAAATATTAACCATGTAAGATAACTAATTGAACGGCCATTAACCCAAATAAAACTGAGTTGGTTTTATTTAATATAAGATACAAGATCCTGGAGGCCCCACTGCTACGGATGGAAGCATCCGCCTGCAACGTGGGAATACAATAAAGTATTTAGAGCTCATACTAGATAGGAAGCTTTCATGGAGGTCTAATATCGAGAAGATAGCGAAGAAGGCATTGATAGTCTTGTACTGCTGCAGTCGACCTATTTACAAAAGGTGAGATCTCCAACCAACCTCCTTGTCAATGGCATCGAGTTACTTTGTGGTAACACTAGCATGGGTACCAGGGAGCAGCGGAATCGGAGACAACTTTAAAGCTAATGAGCTGGCAAGGGAAGGTACCGTACCACTCTATCAATATAATGGGAACGGATCAGTGCTTCACTCCCTTCATGTGTTCTACTACTGGAGAGCAAGGCTTCACGGGAAACTGGCCAGCGCTTGGCTTGCAGCTGTTCATGCCGTCGTAAAAGCTTTTTGGGCTAAAGTCAATCGTAAGAGATTCTGTGTGGAAGAGAAAAAATCTCAACACTTCCTTCGTGATTGTCCTGTGTTCGCTAGCTCACTCTTTCAGATATCCTACCGAACTGGTGGGAATAGAAATTAAATGCCCGAGAAAATTTGTATTGTCCAAAAAACACTTTAATGACTTCTTTATTTGAATAGAGAAGTTGTATTATTATGTGATCTACAGGACAGCCATCAAACTTAATTAACTTCAAGTGATTGAATGCCCCATTTAATGACTTATTTTGCCTGCTTAAAGGCTTTTTTAGATGATTTTTGAGTAAAATCTGAACACGGTTCTGAAATCGAGAGAGGTAACGATTACCAACTTACCAAATATTTAACTAATAGTTTCCTTAACAGTGGGCAATTTTTAAGTCTCGATGGAGAACGGTATTTCAAAGGCAACACTCAGCCATTTGTATTATAAAACTTTTCAAGTAAATTGCATACAAGTGGTCATTGAAAGCGCACTTAATTTATAACAAGTAATTTGCAAAATATTATTATTTAAGCTTCAAAGTCAAGTTTAAGAACGAGCTTGGCACAAAGACCATGTAAGTGCCATATGAGAAATGCAGTGGTAAAAGACATATGAAATCACTAACAAAACGGGTTTACCATAACTAATAAAGCAATTTGTGTGCAGAACTGGGAATGTGTACAAAATTAATTAATTGACCTCTGGACATAATTTTTTGTACATACCTAAAAGAGACATTTATTAAAATAAATTCCATAAAATAAATAAATAAATAAAAATCAGATTTACAGCTGAAATAACGTAACACCAGAATGAATTTATTATGCTAAGGAAAAATTATATGAGGTTTTCCTCAAGTATAATATTAATTAGATTTAAGGGGTGTAAAGTAATGTAGTCTGTTTCTTTGGCATTTTTTTTCATAGTAATTTTTATTATTCAATAGAACTTTTTTCACATGTCATGAGCTATGTATATCGTGGAGTGTATAAACAATTTTTTTCGGAATTTTTTGATGACATCTGTCGGAGAAATGGCTGGGTGAATAAGATGCGTATTTTCACGGACAGACAGGATTTCTCATGTTTGGATCATCTGAAATACAAAAACCTAATTTATTATTAAAAAGTACGTGAATGGTTATCGTTCCTACTAGAAACATGAAAAATTGTTAATAAAAGTAATAAACTTTTTTTTTTTAATTTTTCTCTATGTTTTCTTAACATACATTTTATCATAACATTGTCAACAAACTAAAAAAATTATGAATGTAGTAGGGACGATAGTCAGACGTTTTGTGAACATTGAAAAAAAAAAAAAAAACAATCGGTTGAGTATCGGAAAACGCGTTTAAAATTTATTATTTCTGGGCCTTTTTCGATACCTTTCAATTTTAGAGTGGGTTTTTACATTAATTCTAAGGGTATAAGGGAACAGAAAATGCAAAAAAAATCTTTTGAAAAAAGATTACCCTACTCAACCCTCAATTTAGAGCATGAAAAATGATTTATAATAATATATTATTTAAATTACAAACGACACAAAAAAAATTTGCACAAAATTAAGTAATTTATGCGACAATGTGAACATAGCTTCATGGATTGCACTATCTTCCAACAAACCAGCGTTAGTTCTGAAACTGTAATATAACTTATTACCTCCAATTTCTACCGCTGAGCTGAAGGTGGATCCATGCTGTTATATAATAACCGCAGCAGCGGAGAATTACGCACAATGCGACCTTGAAACGCGGTCACAAGCAGCAAACTGAGTCAAACCAGCATGTAACAGCGATTAAGCCGTTATTATCATTATATAATTTTATGTGTGTGTATAACACTTCGTATTGCATTAGTGCTCGAGTTAGCTATTCAATTAGATCTGCACTGAATTAGCGTAAACTAAAGCTGAATGTAGCTCGTTATGCGCCATGGCTCATTAAGGTACGCAGAGGTCATGCAATTATTTAACTCTTTGGCAGTTAAACACGTTGTTAGCGAATTGACTACAAGCGCAAATCGCTTTTTGGCAAAAAGCATGGCAACGCTGCGTTGCTTGTTCACTGACTTGTGGCTGTTATGCAATGCGCGGACGAGGGCAATCGAAAATGGGTCAGTCATTTGATATGATAAATAGTCAGGCAGGCAGGCGGGTTAGCTACCGCTACAGGTTGAGCGAATGGCACCGACGTGCGATGCTAATGATTTGCACTAACAGCCATTTGATGTGATCAAAAATTGTTTCTTGTTGTTGCTGTCTTTATTTCTTTTCTTTTATATAACAAGGAGTGGCCACACTAAACTGCTGTCCATCAAGATTTACTGCATGTTCGATTGCGCATCGGCGCGTCGGCTTTTCAGTTCAAAGTTGGACAACGCGCATTGATTAGCAGCAGCAGCAATGATCATTAGCAACATCAGTGATCATCATTAGCAATCATCGACATAATTTCGCTGGTGTTATTCGTTCACATCAACTTCTTTATTCATATGTATGTATGTATGTATACTGTGCGGCAGGTCATCTTTGCACACCCCAAATGCCATTTCTTCATCTCACTTCACATAATTCACAGCTTTTGCATATTTTTGCATACGAAAACTATTTTTCCCATCCTCTTTGCTTAGAAAATTGTAGTCTTTTTTTTTGATATTTCAAAATCAATTGAAAATAAATTAACGCACTTTTGTGTTGCAAAAACAAAAGCAAAAAATTAATAATACCGAAATAAGCAGACTTCCAGTCAAAGTAATAAAGAGTGAATAAAAACAATAACTAAAAAATTTTGATAAAAAACAACAAATATAGGTACATATACATACATTAATATAAATAATAAGCGGCTGCAATTCAGAGTAAAAAAGAAACATTTAGTAAAAATGTATAGAAACATATTGCATATTTCAAAATAAGCCGCTATTTGCTTTAAACAACATAATTAAAAATTAAAAAAATTTGCAAAAAAATTTAAAAAATAAAAATTAAAAAATATAAATAATAATATTATATAAATTAAAAATTTTAAAAATTAAAATAAAAAAAAATTTAAAAACAAATAAACATCAAATACCACAAAATTAAAAATTTAACAAAAAATTTAAATGATAATATTAAAAAAATTAACAAAAAATTTAAAAAATTAAGATAAAAAATTATAAAAACCAAAAATCATCAAATACGTTACAAATGTGTACCAAAAAGTATAAAAATTTAGAAACAAAAAATTAAAAAAGGTTTTAAATAAAATAAAAGTTAATAATATTATTAATAAAATTTAAAATATAATAATTTTAAAAAATAAACGATTTTGACAGAAAGCACAAAATAAAAAATTAAAAAACAAAAAAATTGAAAACTAAAATTGAATAAAAATATGTAAACATCAAATAAGTTGCAGATAAATACTAAATATTATTAAAATTGTAATAAAAAATTAAAACAAAATAATAATAATCTTAAAAAAAATAATAAGAAATAATATTATAAATAAAATTAAAAGTAAAAAACTATTAGAAATAAGCGATTTTGCAACAAATTAAAAATATAAGTATAAAAATGTTATACAAAAAAAAAGATTTTAAATAAAATATATTTTTTTAATTAAAAAATATAAAAAATTTTAAATTAAAAAAAATTATTAGAAATTTGCGATTTTGACACTAACGACATAATTAAAAAATTAAACAAAAAACTTTAAATTTGGAATAATCTCTATAATCTAGATTTATAATTTAGAAAGTTATTAACAAATAAATTATACATACCACAAAATAAAAAAAGTTGTAGAAATGACAATTTTAAATAAAGCAAAAATAAATAATTAAATAAAAATTTTCTATTAAAAAAGGTATACCTAATAAATAAGCAACTTTCATTCAAATGTCAAATTTATGTATGTTCACAAATGTATTTTGAAATAAATAAAAAAAAATTCAAGAAAAAAGTTCGAAAAAAATTTAAGATAGATGAAAATCAGCAAATAAAAATATAATAAAAATAATTTGAAACATTAAAATTAAAAACAAAAATTATAAAAATATATAAAGATCAAATAAGTTAAAGATAAATACTAAAAACTATTAGAATTTTAAATAAGAAAGAAAAAATAATAATTTTAAATAAAATAAAAATTAGCGATTTCGACAAAAACTACAAAATTAAAAACAAAAAAATTAAATTTTAAATAAAATTTAATTTAAAATTGAAATTTAAAAAAATTTTAACAAATAAGTTACATATACTGCAAAATATAAAAACTAAGCGTGAAAAATGAGTAAAAATAATCATTTTGAATAAAATAAAAATAAATAATTAAATAAGAATTGTAAACTAACAAAAAATAATACATTTTAAATAATACATAAATAAATCCTAACTCAAGTTTATGTTAAAATTTTGAAAAAAAAAAAATTAGAAAAGAATAAATAAATAATAAATAAAAAAAATTAAAAATGTAAAAAAATTACTAAAACATGTTAAAAACAAAAAAAAAAGTAAATGAAAAATATTTGAAAACCCGAAAAATTTATGTAAAGACAAATTAAAACAAACATAAATAAATCAGAAATAATTTTATTCAAATCACAAAATTTTAAACAAAAAATTTCAAAATTAAAATAAGTAACGTGTGCAAAAAATATACATATGTATAAGAATGATGCATGAAAATTTTTTTGGAAAAAATATGATTTTTATATATAAAAAAATAAAGTATTACTAATAAAAAAATATAAAATATAGAAAAAAACAAATTTTATTAAAACTTAAAAGATAAAAATAGCATATACATATATAAATTAAATAAAAATAAAAAAAAAATCAATGAAAAAATTATATAATAAAAATAAATACGAAAGAAGCCGTTTCAGTTACCATAAAAAAAATTATGAAAAATAAAAATAAATAAAAAAATCTACAAATAAAAACAAAACAAAAAAACATATTAAAATAAAAACACGAAATTAAAATAAAAGAAATTTGTTTAATTTTATTTGAACTTAAAAGATAAAAATAAAATATATATATACATATATATATATTGGTAAAAACATAAAACAAATAATAATTATTATATAATAAAAATAATTAAAAAAAACTTCAAATAAATGAGTTTCATTACAACTAAAAAACAAAGCAATTAAAACAACATATTAAAATAAAACCACCAAATTAAAAATTAAAAAAAAAAAAAGAATTTAAAAGAAATTTGTTTAAAAGAATCGACGTCTTTTGTTTCGTTGATTATCGCTGATAGGAGTATTCACCGCATGCCTTGTCGAAATTCCGAAATTAACAATTATTGTTCGATCACTGATCGTGCCGATCGCGCGGATCGCGTTGCTCGCTTGAACTGCTGAACTCTGCGGTCGCTGTGCGAACGTTTGTAGTCCAGCGGCGTTAACCCAAATTCGTATCAAACAGTTAGCCATGCGCAGACCAGCTACATGCTGACACACACAAACAAACAAGCACACAAAGCTTTCTTTGAAGACAGCTGTTTTGGTTTATGACTGAGGAAGCATTTTTTTTTTCTAATTTTGCTGTGCTTTTTTGCCATTCCTTTTGCGTGCCAAATATTATATTACCAATTCACAAATATTTTAGTTTTGCTTTTATTTTCGTTGTTTTTATGATTTATTTTTTATTTTATTTTTTGCTATTATTGCTTTCTCCGTTAAGTTTGTTCGACTTGTAATTAATGCAAAATACACAAATTAAAAGCCTTAATGGTGAGCGGGTGGCCAACTGTTCGGAACAACAGTAAAAACAACCAAATAGTTTTAATAAAAAAAAAATCATAAAAATGAGTTTGCAGAAAAAGTCTGGCAAGCGGTTTGAAAGAGGGCTAAGACTCTTATAGTATTTTTGAGTTTTGTTTTCATTTTTTTCACTCAGTTCGCTCAATGAAGCGAAAATAATTATGATTTTTACTTGTGCGTTAAGGTCACGGAAGATTTTTTGGAATTTTCTTTTGTCGGTATTTTTGTAGTTTCTAAGAATGCAAATTACCGATATTTAAATGTCTATATTTTTTGCTCGATTCATTCACAACAATTATTATTGTTATTGTTGTTTTGAGTTGCCGTGCTAAAAATCTGCAGTGATGTCATGCCTAACTTGGGCATAGTGATGACTCTAAAGGAATGCTTTCTACTTTCCAAAATGCTTTTAGTAAAAATGATTTCACACCTCCAAGTATAGGTTTTCTAATTTACGGTCCTAATGATGTTATTTGAGTTCACTTCTTTCAGGCTGTTTGTAGTGCTAAAAGCATACGTTTTTTTAGTTAAAAAATATTACAGAATTGATGACACCCACTAGCATTTTGTTAGCTCAAAAAAAGCATCAACTAATTTCAACTATGACTAAGGGTAAGCATACGATGTGACATAAGACACAGAATACAAAGAAAACAAAAAAAAATATATACTCAAATTTAATCTAGGAGAAGTAGTGATGTAATGAAACGTCTTATGTATTCGGTTCTAGTTGTTTGATAGCATTTCTTCGTAGCTTCCTCTCCTCTGCAGTCTATAGTTAGTTTAAAAAATTTATTCAGCGGTAATAAAGAATTTTAAAATTATACTCTTCGCCTTTTTTGTAATACTTCAGAGCAGTAATGATGTATTACAGAGAATTACATTAGAAAAATTCCAAAATAATTATTAAGAATGTTTTTAGAACACTATTTATAAATCAAAACTATCAGTAATTTAAGCCCATACATTTAATAATAGACGGAAAAAGATGGTAAACGATTACATAAATCGAAAAAGTTAGACTTTTTTCGTTAACTCTTGTTGATCTAGATTAGATTAGATAAGTAAATGAGGACTGCACCGCGGCCTAGGGTCTATTGTGACCTCTTCTAAGTCACAACGTCTCAACTAGCCCGACCAAATACTGCTAAGTGCTATTAAAGCGATGTGATCGCTTTTTTGAAACATGGATCCAAGGGCCTTTATCCTGCGTCTACAGACTGCTCTGCACTCAATTAGTAGGTGTTCTGGTGTTTCAGACTCCAAGCCGCACAAGAAGCTGGGCTCGTGTTAAATAAGTGCTTCTTGAGCTTACAGTGGCCAGTGTAGAAGGCGAAAAGTGGCCTGTGTTTTTTACTTGGGAGGTCGATTACATATTTAAACCTTTTAAGGTTGTAACCACCCATTAGCAAGATTTCTTGTCAATGCTTCTCCTTACCCACTGCTTCATCCTTGCGAAGCAGCTTCTTTATGGTGTGTGGACCAAACGTAATAAAGGTTCCGTTCCTACCATGTTGGTGGATGCTGTTGAGCGGGCAAGCTCACAGTCCATTTCCGATCTGATAGATTATTCAGTCGTTCTGTACACTCCTGCGCCAATAGCAATTTGATCACGTATGCAGAGATCGCTTTGATTGTCGCTTGACTATCACTTACTATGCGTTCACTACGATATTGGAGGACTTACTCTACACACCGATTTATAGCAAAGACCTCTGTTTAAAATATGCCCGGAAAACTACCGAACAGTGTGGAGTTTGCGTGGTTCTTCGTGGTCCTTTCTCTCTGACGTTGATTGTACTGTCCCTACGCAGTAGCTGGAGAGCGGAATCGTTCCATTCGGCCTTACTGCTTAGGGTAACTTTAAACTTCCTAGTGGAGTTAACACTTTCGGTAATGCTATCCCTTGGGAGAAGAGCCAGTGGTATTTCGCTACTTAGGTCTTTTATGCGCTGAGAAGAGATTAAGTTGCCAGTATGCCTCTCTGCGATTTTTTGCATTGAAAGTCGAACAATTTCTATCTACATATCTCCCTCTATTTATATATCTGTGTAATTATCTATATTCCTATTAATTATCTTACACTGACCGAAAATTCAAGTATCCACAGAGCAGCAAGTTAATTAGATTCATAAATATCCTAGATATGCCTACTAGGGGCATGGCAATCGCCCAAAAACTGCTTTGCAGCGCAAACTTATCATCTTTTGGCGGTCATTCGTACCTAAACGGGTAACTTGGATCACACTGTTTACATAATTCAAGTAGGCAGAGAGCAGCAAGTTAATCAGAGGCATGAATTGCCTTCATAGTCGTACCAGGAGCGTGGCAAGAAGGAATAAAGTGAAATATTTTCATTGTCTTTTATATAGATATTTTATTAAATGTATGTATGTATACTTTTCTTGCAAATAGAGTTGCCACCTACAGAAAAATATTAAAATTGAAAATAGAACATGCTTAAGAAACCTTTCCGCAATATATCCTTGTAAACGTAAATTTATACATAACTCAAAATAGAGTTGCCACTTATCCAAAAAAATAAATAAAATTAATTTTTTAATATTTTTCGAAAGTTGAGATTGTAGCCAGACCACAACTATTTTATGAAATGTAAAACCATAGTTTTAATATAATTTTTAAATCTTGAAGTATGATAATAAAATATATTTAGTTCATTAAAAAATTCTACAAGTTCATATACAGGGTGGTCATATTTTTAAAAAAATGCGGGAGCACGCTTTGTTTTTTCAAGTAGCCAAAAAAATCTAATTATTTGGATCCTATTGCACCTCTACTATTATTATTCTTACTGCACTTTTAGCGGCGATAATTTCACCTATTTTTGACCTCAAACCTCTGAGAAATTTTTCTTGCAGCTTGTTGTTGTTGTTGCGACAGAAAATATTCCTGAAATAGTTTTCAAGCATATGGTCAAAGCAGTTACTTTTTGGCCATGCATTCGCTTTTCGTGGATCTGGAATGATTTTCTAACCCCCAAATACGCCAATCAATCGGTTAGTGAATGTCAAAGTTTTCTATCTTAAGAGATCTACGTAAATTATGGAGAACCCTGTAATAAATTCGATTAACTAACTACCTTGAAGGCTTGTATAAAAATCTAGAAGGCCTTAATTTCTGATATTTAAAGTGTAATATTTCGATTTTTAAGTGTAATTAATTTTGGTGATTATTATTTCTCAGGCTAAATTTCGGCAATGAACCATTTAAAATCCAAATTATTTATTAAGAATGTTCTTAGAACACTATCTCATCAAAATTCTAGTTTGAATAGTAAAAATACTGAACTTAATTAAATACTCGAACAGAACTTAAAAATATTAATTTAATAAATTTTATTTTATATAAATCATAAACGCCTTAAGCGCTATTTTTCAATTCAGTTTCGAACCATGCTTGTGAGAAAACTTCATTCATTATTCCATTTAATCACATTAACTTGAAAAATATTTATTGAAAATGTTAAGACACACTAAATTTCATAAGAAATATGTAATTCGTTGCCAAAACGCGTGTGTATGTGTTAGTGTGTCGCGTAGGCACCGCCGCCAATGCTGGCTCAATTTGGAAATTCCAACATATTAAATCACAATTCAATTAAAATCGCATTGATTTGTGTGCTTGCCGGCGTTGGAAAACAAAATTAAGCGCTGAATTGTTTTCGCAGCAGGTTCGTTGCAAAAGTCTTTTGTTTTCGCAGACTAAATGCGTGTAAAAAGCACACTGTTGCTTAGACCAAGCGCGCATTTCGACGCTTTAGCCTTGGGCAACGATTGCATTAGCGGACATAATCACCGAATCACTGGCCTATTTGGCCTATTTAGAAACGTAACGCCAGCAGGTTTCTCGAATACATTTTGTGCGTGTGATAATTTGCGTTTGCTTTTCAAAGAAAGAAAACATTTTTTGAGCTGTTTTTTTAGTTTTATTTTCTTCTTTGAATTTTTTGACTTTTTCATATTTTATATGTTGTTGTTTGGTTTCTTAATTTTTTTGTTTATTTCTTGGCTTGTCTTGTCTCGTGTACGCGGTTGCTGATTGCCAAGATTACCATTGTATTACAGCGTGTGTAAGCGGCAGCTTTGGCATAACAACAATGTAAACAAACGCAACGCAGCATAAAAATAACAAATATGTAATAAAACAACAATACTATAATAAAACAACAATAAAAATAATCAAACGACATTATGTGATAGCAAATAAAGCACACAAAAGACATAAGTCTACTAGCCGACTTCGGCTTAGTTCCCAAAACGCCAGCGCGCAACGTGACGCCAGGCATTGTTTTGTCATCTGCGCGTCTTCGTGGCTTCAGTTGACACGCACAGGAACACACACATGCATTTATAGCAGCATATATGTAGACCGTGTTGCGCGCTAAAGCCACTGAACTTTGCCATTGTATGTTGGCAAATGCAAATTGTTCGATTTCATCATTGTTTGAACCTCATCCCATTACTCACAGCATTGCGCACGCTGCAGTTGCCACTTGCCACGCACACACTCACACGCATGCAGCGACAGAGAAGTGTAAACTACAGCGTCTGCCACTGCCGCATGCTGAAGAAAGACCTAAAACAAATTCAGAAACAAAGACAAAACCCACAAATAATTGCCGCAAAAATATCTCTGAATCTTTCCGCTCGCTTAATTATTAGCATTGGACGCAGCCGCACGACTTTTGATGTAACAAATTTACAGCTAAAAGTTTGTGGCGGCAAGCAACAAGCAGCTAGAAGCTAGAAGCAAATACAATAACTAAAAGAAGGTATAAGTTTAATTGCTTTAACGCCAGGTGGTCAGCGTAGCATTGAAAACACACACTGAAATAATATTAGAAACAGTTAAGGTCGTTTCTTGGCGGCGAAAAAGAATTCACGAAAAAATGCAAAGTAGTTGAGTGTAAAAGCAGCCAAACAATAGCGATCAGCTTAGTGGGGCATTTTAGGAACAATAGCACAACAACAATAACAAACAACAAGCAAATAGTAGTAAAACATAACGCTAATAGAAGCTTCGTGAGTCATCAGCTTGCTTTCTTGCCAATAAATATTCGGCCAGTACGCCGAAATAGCCACCAAATATGGGTCAAATATGAGCGATTCTTGTTCTACCAGCGCGAACGCTGACCCAATCACTGGATAATGTTTACACAGGGCAACAAACACCCACACTAGAATAAAAAAATTAAAATTCTACAACAATTAATGCAAAAAAAAAATGTAAAAAGCTACAAAAGTAAAAAAGAGTTAAAGTAAAAAATTACAAAAAATACAAAAAAAAAACAACAACTATTGCCAAAAAATTAAAAATTTACAACAACAAGAAAAAAATTGAAATGTAAAAATTACAACAACAATAATAATCGTTAAAAATACCCTAAGAATAACAAAAAATTATTTGAATTTCTACAACAACAATAACAACTATATTCGTTTCAAAATTTGCAACAAAAAATAATTTAAAATTCTACAACAACAAAAAAAAACAAATTAAATGTAAAAAAAATACAACAGCATTAACAGCAGCAGCAAGAATTGTTAAAAAATTACAACAACAATGAAAAAATATAATAAAAAAAATATAAAAAAATAATATCTACAACAATAATAGCTGCATATTTTTATAAATTACAGCAACAACAAAATATGTTTAAGTCTAAAACAACAATAAGAAGAAAAACAATTTCCAAAACAATTAAATTTATACAACAACAAGTGCAAAAAACTTAATAATCTACAACAATAAACACAAATTGAATTTAAAAAAATACAACAACAATAGCAGGAACCGTTAAAAATGCAACAACTATAAAAAAAAAGTTCAAATTCTACAACAACAATAACAATCATATTTGCTTAACAATTACAATAGCAGTAAATGGGTTGTATTTTTACAAAAACAGCAACAACACATATATTTTTTTGCAAATGACAACAACAAGAAATATACATTTACATCTAAAATAAAAATTAGAAGAAAAAATAATAATTTAAAACTCTACAGCAGTAACAACAAAATTCATTTAAAAATCTAGAACTACAACAATAACTAAAATATAAGAAAATCTAGAACAATAACAAAAAAAAATTTTAAACTCTACAACAACAATAACAAAAAATCAGCAAAAAGCCTACAAAACTCGTAAACAGCACGCACAATAACGTCTTCGCCCAGCTATATAAGGCATATGTGTGTTTGTGTTCGCATGTCTCCCGCATGTTTGCTACTCAAATGGCAGCGAAACATATGAATAATTCAACAAATAAAATAGTTGTATTATATACTTTTATTTGTTTGTATTCCTAAGCTATTTATTAATGAATGTCAATTTTGTCACTGCGGGCGTAAATGGTCAACAGCAACAACAAATTAGCAAAAAATATGGCACACATATTTTTGCAGCTAAATAAGCAAATGCGATTTTGGCGATTCCTTCACTTCCTGGGCAAAAGAAAAATAATAATATTTATTATGACAGATAATATCGATTTACTTACATCGATTTTGCACTTTGCGTCGCAGTGCAGACAGCTTTGTATTGTTTTATTATTAAGGGCACATAATTTTGCGATTTTGATCGCAATTTGGTGTATTTACCCATAAATAAAGTTTGAGATCTCGGGATCCCGACAGGCAAACGTTCAGATGTTCATAGAAAGTATATAGCATATGTTTTAACAACCTTTAAATTAATTTAAAAATTTATATTTTAAAAATCCCGAAATTTCGGGACTAAAAGTTGTTCGCTATATTATACATAGTAGTGTTTGGTATTAAATAAATTTTTTGAAATGATATGATAATCTTTCCATAGAATGTATGTAGCAAATTGTTTTAACAACCATAGATTAATATTTAAAAAATCCCGAAATTTCGGGACTAAAATTTTGTTGCTAAATTATATTAGTTTTTGGTTTTAAATACTTTTTTTTAAATAATGTGATTACAGAAAATGTATGCCAAACAGTATTGATAGTCCTATGTTGATATTTAAAAAACCCTAAAATTTTCAGAACTATTCGGGACTCATCGAATAAAGTAATATACTTTGATATTTAAAAAATTCCGTAATATCGAGACTAAATATTTTTCGTTATTTTATTAAAGTTTTTTTTATAAAAATAGTACATACAAAAAACACAAAATGCTGGACTATCTTTCTTAATCCCAGAATAAAAACTAGTGTTTTTCATTACATCTGAAATTTCAGGGCCAAGAATCTATCATGATGTAAAATAAATAATTCGAATAAAGTAATATGCTAAAAAAATGCATACTAAGATATATTAATGATCTCACATTGATAATTGACAATCCCGAAATTTCGGGACTACATATTTTTCGGGATTTTTGAGCTGTCTTTTTCAATCCCAGAATAAAAACTATTTTTATTTGATATGCATATCAGAAGTCAGTTTCGATATTTCGAGTACTTTGCAATGACCTTTTTAATTTATTTCATATAGTTTAAAGGAGCTATTCAGAACCAAGGTTTCATTAACTTTGAGACTAAGAAAATATTCCCAGGATAAACCATGCCGATGGGATTCTTAAGTAAGTTAAAGGAATTTCTGCGGCGATTACCGCTTTAACTTGGAAAAGGCACGAAAACAGTGTGGCGGATCGAAAATCGAAAAGGATTCAGTACAAAACTGGCGATCGGTTTCGTGAAAGTCGTCATCAAAGATATTGGGTATCAACAAGGGAAGCAATAATAAATACCGCAGAACTTTTTAATCCTCAAAAATTATTATTTGAATTATTCAACCTCAGCGGCTGACTCTTTTGAAGTAATATGCTTTCATAATTACAATGAGAATGTTAGATAGATTTCCAAGATTGCAATGACGTCATAAAAGAACAAGGGAAAGAGTCATCATGCTCAAATTTTGTCAAACTTGCTTTCACTCTTGCCTGGCGATCTAATTTATTCGTCTTGTAATCGGTTCATTATGGTTGACACTTATTTATTTTTCGATTTTATCAAAAAGTTTAGAAAAAATGTGGAAGCCAAACTAAATAAATACTGAAATTAGAATTTATTTAACTTTTCAGTTAATAAACCAATCTATGACTAAAATTATTATATGCTAAAGTTAACGGTTAAACGCATTCTTACTTAAAACACGTCTCAAACCGAAGAGGCATTAAATTCTTTCCGCCGTTCAGCACAAAGGAAAATAAAGAGCTGTGCGGCAAATTACTACTAATTGCAAATAAAACATTTGGCATGTCTAATGGTCAATATGTGCATATGTATGTATGTGTGAAGTGTGCACATAGCAAATATTTATTAGAGATTAAAAAATAATAAAAATCATTTTCACTTGTGAAGTGTGTCTTCACATTTGCCTGCCACTCAGCTGCTGGGCTTGAGCGACGTTAGACCTGAGACCAGAGGATGACTAAGGGCGCGTTCAGTTAGCGTCTGCCAACGGCCGTTTGGCTTGTTTATTTGCCTGTTTGTTTATGTTTACTGCATTTTTGCATCAAGACATTGAATAATTAAACGGTTGGGAATTAATATTCAAATAATTTTTTTTTTTCTTAACACAAACACAAAAGCTTGTCGCGTGTAATTGCTGTTCTTGAAATGTAATTGGTTCTGTTGGAAATGCGATTTGTTCAAAATTAATAAATAATTGTAAATTGTTTGAAATTACTTGGGAATGGACGGGCAGCAGGCATGCAAAGTCAATTTTAATTACACAGATCACATATGTATGTATGTGTATGTGTACGTTTTTTCTTATAAATTAGCTTTGTGGAATTTTAATCGCAAATAAAAAGAAACAGTTAAATGAATATATATATATTTTTTTGTTTTGCAAAATTACAAAATTGTGTAATCTTTATTTTTCACTTCTGAAAAATATTAAATATTCTTAAAGCATGCAATGTTGCAATTAATATATTTTTTAGTAAAATAAATATTATAATTGATAACTGATTGATTGTGAGAATGTTATTAAAGAAATTTATATTGAAAATTTTATTTTTAATTAAAAAAAATTTAGTAATTAACATTTTTTTATTTTTTCTAAATAACTTTTCTCTAAAATCAATCAAAACTATAAAATTAGAAAATTTCTGTTTTCCTCAAGAAAATATTGAAGGTCATATGAAAACTGAAGAACGGTCATGAGTTATGTAGATTTCATTTAGGTATAACTTGAATATATTATGTATTTAGATCCTTCCACGCATTGTGATGAATGTATTACAATAAAGCTTAATATATGTATATGAAAACGAAAACTTTATTAACAATGGATTATTCTTGAGATATTTTGTTTGAGGCCCAAAACATCCTTAAAAATGGTATTGGCTGAGCCTTTCGATATGCCAACTTCATCAGCTTTTGTTAATCGACGGTTTTTCAAAACTAAATCTTTGATTTGTTGAACGTAAGCTTCGTCGGTTGAGGTTGATGGTCGCCCTGGACGCTCTTCGTCTTCGACACGTTCACGGCTTGGAACTCACTATACCATTTTTTTTTTGACATAGCCTCATCACCAAATGCTTTCTGCACCATCCTCAACGTATCCGCAGCAGACAATTGATTCCGTAAACAAAATTTAATGCATATTCTTTGATCAACAAATTTCGACATCGCAAAAAACGAAAAACTCACTTTTAGCAGCTCACAAAACGACACTTATCTTAAACACTAATGAATATTTTGACATGAAATTTGACATAAACAGTACTACTAACCTAAAAAAAAAATAATTCTCCAAATCCTTCGTCGCCCGCATTTTAAATGTCACTTTATTTTTGGGCACAGTACTTTTTTAAGTATTTCACGCGAAAGTGGTGCCTACGCCAATAAAGAAGAATATTAATAACTGACATAAGGAATCCTACATAAAAACTTAAATACATAATTTAGAGACAAATGACGCTTTCGGAACTCAAATATATCTAGAAAGATTTAAATTTTCAATATTTTCCTAGGTCTTTATTTGGACAGAAGACTCACTTGGACTCACATAAAAAAGAAATTGAAGCAGCTCAAATTTAAAACAAGAAAAATTTACTGTCTTGTAGGCTCGCGATCATAACTTAAGCTTGAATATAAAGTTCGACTTTACAAGTCCATCCTTAAACCAGTATGAACGTATGCAATGTAGTTACGGGGTACGACGAGTACATCCAACATTGATATCCCCCAAAGATATCAATCTAAGATTTTAAAAAGCATTGTACGAAAAATCAGTAAGACTTTCTAATCATGGAAAATGGAAAAAGAACTCACGTTTTGGACCTTCCAAACATATTTTAATTAGTTTTAAGAATATTTTTTAGCAAATTTCGTTATTGAAGAATATATTGATTAGTCTCAATGGAGCCCAATCAATCTTATTATGGGAGTTATATTTATAAAATTTGCTTAGAGCCCGAGCTATACTCTATATCAATATCAATAAGTTTATCTTGTTAAAAAAAATGCATATAGAATCAACAAGAGTATTTCTTCAATTATTGACAGTAGCATATGAGGATTTCGAATTAGTCTAATGTGGGCTACATTACTTACTACCCTTTTCCTTTTCGACTGTACCAGTCTCTCTTATTTATTCCAGTTGTTTGTTCTTTTGGATATTCTTCAAGGTTTGGGGAAGCGAAAGCAAAAGCAAAGTGGATTAACCACTTCTTAACATCGCAATTGGAAGAATATTCTCTATACATATATGCATTTCTTATTTTATTCAGATGGTTTTCAGCGAGAGCTATTAGAGTCATCGTGAGGTGTTTAAAATAATAATATTGTGTATCAATGCGTCATTATCTTGAAAAAGAAAGCTCGAAGCACTCGAAGACAACTCCGATTTTTCACATATAATTAGACGTAACTTCTCGTGACCTCTGTAATAGATAGGTAATAAAGCAAAAATCGATCATGGCATATCGTAGACCAAAAAACAGTGAAAATATCTATCTTAAGGTGAAAAAAGAAAGACAAAATGGACGCGGCTGAGGAAGAAAACATTTCAATATAAATGCCCTCAATCTTGAAATTTGTGAATTAAGAACAAATTCTTTCAAGTGAGAATAAAATATTTTTCTGTTACTAAATTGCCTTTCTAGAGGATGTAGCAGCTCACGCAAGTGTTGAAAATTCTCTGGTTGCCATTCACTTGAAAGTTTTCAGAAACGATTTGTTTATATATTTCTCAAGCAGCTCGCGACTTCCGATCTTCGACAACGTTTCCTCTGGGTAGCCAAAGTGAGAAGGCGAAACATTCCTTCTCAAGGTTGTGCGCTGGGTTTGGGATAATGAAAATAAGAAAATAGTCTTGCTGTTGTAAACTCGGCTATAACCGCCTAAAGAAAAAGAAGGTATTGCTTCTTTATATTGATTCACTTAGGCATTACGTATACATACGTATTAGTATGTATATATACTTATATTTTTTCTTCCATAAATATTCGACAAAATGTTTTTCATTTATCTCTAAGCTAAATAATTTATTATCTTGCAGGTGTTTCGAGACCGCAGAGAATTTGCCTTGGATGATGGATTTGCCCATGCGGCTCTATTAGGTGCGAGCCTGCTTTAGAAGCTTCAAAAAATCGATTTTTTTGTTTTGCTTAAATCTCTTTTAAAATAATCTAAGAATATGTCGCCAAAGTTATAGATGGGAATTCGAAATATTTTCGAAGCTAGAAGGGAAATAGTGACCGAGCGTCTTGCAGATATATTAGCGTTTGAGCAGAAAGCGAAAATTTTGACCCGCGATTTCTCGATTTTTCATTTGTACCATTTTTCTTAATTGGCTGGCAGGATAGAAAAAAACCTAACGGTCGTATGGAATTGGAGCAAAGTTTATTATCTTTGGCATTAAATTATCTTCTATTTAAACTAAAAAAAACTAAGAAAAGTCAAGTTTGAATATTATATTTTTAAACAACTTAAAATAATATTTTTTTGGTCAAAAAGCTCTTCTTCTTTTCAATTCTTAAACATTTTTTAAAATTTTATACTTTTTTTTAGAATTTTTTCTTAGTTTAACTAGAAGATAAATCATTGAAAAGTACAAATCTTTTTGAATTTTTTGTTTCCAATAGAAATTGCGACCTGCATTTTCCCCGCCGCCCGACAAATACATATGCCATATGCATCGGACAACTGCTTCCCAAAGCCAGAATATAAAAGTTTTCGTATCCAAAAACTTTGTGAATGATGTTTAAATATATAACTATAAACCCTAGATATTTCGCCTTAATCAATTATTTCTTAACCTCCCAAAAAAATCTTCACAAAAATCGATTTTTTTAAGCCTCTAAGCAGGCGGGAGTAGCCATCGTAGGAATTTAGAAAGTTTTTTTTTCTTTTTAAATAACTTAAAGAGGCAAGAACGATTCTGAGCCACATCTTTCATATTGATTTATTGTTCTTTCGTTGCCAAGCACCATTCTTGAAGTTGCTTTAGAAAATATATTTCTTGCTAAATTATAAGAATTAATATTTACTATTACTCGTTGGTATAAGTGTAGTAACTAAAAAAAAATATATTTGAAGCTTATTTTATCAAATAAGTAGAAGAACTTCGTTATTTTTACAAAATTCTGTCAAATCGGAAAAAAAGGCAAATTTCAAGCAAATAAAAAAATTTAAACGATTTACAAAAATATTTTGCAAATTACTCCCTGTATCACATAGAAAATTTTAAAAATAAATTTTTAATTGAAGCATACTTTTATCAGCACACACACACCCACATGCATATAAGTATTACTAGCACTATAAAATTAATTGCACATGATTTATAGCGCATCTCATTGCATAAACGCTTTTATAGCAGTTTACAAATTAGAGGCATTCATCACTACTCACCGCCAACGCCGTAAGCATCCAACAATTCAGCCACATTTCGAAACTTTTCGATTTTAAACACTGCTTTCTTGCAATATACTTCAATGCAACACTTTTATGATAACTTCCGTGTGTTTTGTTAAAACGTAAATTTAATCTTTTTTTGTAATTTTCGCAATCAAATACTTCTTTTTGTTCAAATTTCAAATATTTTTCCACGTTTGCTTGCCGCTGGCGCTTTGTTTTGGGAATTTTTCAATTAAAAACTCTTTTCAAGTGCAACGGAAATAACGTAAAGCCAAGCCGATTGCACCCATAAAATGATAGGTGAACAAGAAAAGTGAAAACAACAACAACGTTGCAACGTAAACTGCTTCAAGCACGCAACTTGCAACACCAGTCGCGAGGCGTTTAATTACCCGCTCGACGCGCCGCGCGATAAAGAAAGCCAAATGCAAAAATCTATAAAGCGAATTCACGTAATTTTCGCAAATTTATCGTTTTTTATACACAACCAGATTGGCGTACAATGCGTTTAGCGCGTTTCCGTTTATGCTTTTGACTTATGCGCGCGCGCACGCTCGCACACACACCGACACAGTTTAAATTTATGTAAGCGCAGCAGTGACTGCGATGCGAGTTGTTGTTATTTTTGTGTGTGTTTCGTTTCTTTACAATCAATCACTTTTGTTTATTGCTGCGCGCGCAGTGACACTTTGAAAACTGAAGCAAAAGTTCAAAACTTGAGCAAGGCGAGTTACGCCGGCGCGCTCACTAACTAATTGGCTCAAACGCTTCGTATGCGCTTGCGAACGCGCTACTCTCTCTTCGCGCGTTTTCACTCACTGCACTGAGCGCTCACTCAACAAGTGTAATGTTTGTGTTTGTATTTTGGCTGCCACAAGGCGCGTTCGTACGTTATATTTTCGCGTAGTTCGCTTCACTTTATTACAGCGCCAGAGCGCGTCGCTTATTGCATTCACACGTCCGTCAACGAAGCTGGCCAAAACGCCACTAAAAGCCGAGCTAGACAATATTGAGTTTAAAACTGAAAGCCAGCAAGCGCTGTATCGATCGCGCAGCAGCAAGGCGGTGGCGGCACGGCACCGCGGCAAAAGCAGCAAAGCGCCACACAAGCCGAGCGCCGCCAGCTTTGCTGTAACGTCATTCGATACTCCACATAATCGCATCGCGTCGAGATTGTGGGTGTTTGCGGTGTCTAATTTCAAGCGCGCAGCGGCGGCGCGTCGTGTGCTGTGGTTGTGCGCGCCACTGGCGCTGTGCAAAATGATTGAAGCCCTTAGGCTGTATGAGCGCCCATTGATAGGCATCTCTTGAGCTGTCAAAGTTATTGAGTTGTCGCGCCGAAATCAATTTTTATATTTTGCCAAGGTTATTGCTTCTTTTAGAAATGCCGATGGTTCGATAATGTTTGGCCTAAATTATTAGAAACTTTCGCCAAATCTCAGTAAATTTCATAACAATTATAATAGTCATATGAAAGGTATGTGAACAATTTACTTGATGTGTCAATTTAATAAATGTCTAAAGAGTACTTGAGATTCCAAGTCACTTCGTTCAAAGCTGAAACATATCTGTAGCCACAAAGACAATAAGTAAGTTCCCTAAACTGAGAAACATTAGGGAAATATAGGGGTGTAACCGTTTAAACGGGTAAAGCGGGATAGTACAGCCTTTTGATCGTTTCGCCCTTTTACAGATAGTCGATGTAGATCCCAGAAAACCATCAAGTTCATAGAAACTACTAAAGTCCTTTGTTTCGACTGTGTCTGTGTCTCTGGTGTGTACCATTAGATCTATGTCTCAACGACATCGCACGACACGTCACAGAAACTCCTTCAGATACCGCTTAAAAAGTATCACACACTGTCTCACCATTGTGCTTGTTATCCGAAATGTTGAAACACGGCACCCGAACCAATGACACAATTATCATGCACTCAGTCTTTCAAAATTCCTAGTATCTCAGTTAGTGGAACAGTCAGAGCATTGCACTACGAATTACGACAGAATGCCTCTTGATGTCTCCCATCGAGCACCTGCATAGTGAGGCCTGTATGCTCCCAGTTAATGGGCATTATAAACTTCCGCACCAAATAGGTGACTGCGAGGATGATCTCTGAGAAGGCACCCCAGCGGGCACTGCTTGGAGCGGAACCACCTCCTAGGAGCACCAAAAGGACATTCCTCAACAACGCCCACGGCATCAAACAATACGCCGACCAGATTTCGGATGCAACTAACTTCCAGCAAGCATTGACCGCCATTGACAGTATAACCATTAACACCTTCACCGACTCCCTCTCTGTGAATGGCATACTTGTAATCAAACCACCACCCATTGCAGACGATGAGTTCGAGTTGCCGCGAGAATCGAGTGTGGTCCTTGCGCAGCTTCGTTCTGGATGCTGTAACAGGTTAAACTCCTACTTATCCATAGTAGACCCTGACATATCTAATTTTTGCCCAGAGTAAAATGAGTCCCCGCATGACACTGACCACGTTCTTGCATTCCCTAACCCTACTCATCTGACATCACTAACCCTTCTCATCTGACACTCACTCTCTCTCCACTCGTCTGACCCCATCGAAACAGTTTCCTGGGCCTACCGTTGGATGACGTCGACGACGGGGCTAGGCTTCAGGATTTATATTTTTGGGGTGATAAGCAACGCAACAATGGATTTCTCATGCCCAACATGAGAATCGTGCATCTATCTCGCGAACCTTCAATCGGACGTGGACTTTTGCCACGTGAGGTTAACGTATTAGTCAATAAACCAAAGGATAATATGGAAAGAGTCAAGCGTACTTTACTTCCGTTACTCGATTTCCCTTCCAAAAACAAAAATCGATTCGCCGACCAATATTGTTCCTTTTATATTTCCCCAAAATTCACGGACAAGACCTCTTTCATATACGACTAAAAGAGAAAACGTATAACGCTTTATAGAGCGATCTGGATAACGGAGCCAATGAGCTAAAAGCTGAAACTAAGTGATTACCAAACTGCTTTCGAATAACTGTACTTGATTGCATTTCTCTGCATTCTCTTTGACCGAAGGGATCGAGAAGCTTAGAGCTTTATTATATTTCACTATGCCTGTGGCTAAAGTGTGTGGTACCAGCTGTAGGGAGTCCGTTCCCACGACAGTTGGCTCTAAGTAACCGGAACGAACCAGGATTTTTATACGACCGAGGACTGTCAACCCTCGAAATTACTTGAGAAATGTTTTATGGCGCTAGAACACCAGCTATAAGTAATGAAGTCAAAGAATATCTTAACTTATGTGAAAGCAGACCAAGTGAGGAAGTCTTCAACTTGAATTAATTTGCCATTAGCGGCTTCGGAAAGAGCGGCAGATTAGCCAAGCCTTCTTATAAAGTTACAGTATTAATAAAGAAGAAAAAGATATTTACAGATTATTATTTTGAAGGCCTTTCATAACATTTTCATTGGTATCCGCGCACCAAATAATATGCCAGCATTCACAGCGAATTGAACTAGATTTCATTTTATTTTTCGGATTTCTTAGGCAGCAAAAATGTGTAGGTCGCCCTTGTTGCAACAATAGCTGGCTTTCATTATATAAATTGGAATAAGCGATTAAACCATTATCGACTATGAACTTGCATTACAAAGCTTTAGGAGTAGCATTCAGTGAGCAATCATTGGCGCTTGCACCGTCCACCGTCACCGTTGCGTAGGCGTCTCTGCATATCCACCGCTAATTTGAATTCATGTTTTTTCTATTTTCCTACGCGCAGGCGCACAGATATATACTATATACACCTTGATTGCTAGATGACTGCTGCTCACTCAGCCTTGAAATTCTGCGCCGACTCGCTTTGGCGCCAAAACTTCGCTTTTATTCAAAAAAAGTTAAATATCATTAAAAATAAAGACAATTTTTTCCGACAGTTCCATTCAGTTCGTGCGTTTTTCTACTGTTTGGGCGAATTCGATGGAGAACAGAAATATTTACATATACATACACACATTTACAAATAGACACTTCTGTTGGACACGCATTGCTCCGCGGCACACTGTGTGCCATGTTGAACAATGGAGCTTGTCGTTGACTTTGTGGCTTGCAGTTTTCAATTGTTGGAATTTTGTTTTTGTTTTCAGTTTTCTCAAGCCGAAAAGTCGAACCTTTGGCCGCGTGTGGGCGTGTTTTGTGCGCAAATACCTTAACACTGGCGCAAAGTCAAAAACATAATTACAAGTGGAGATTGCTGTTGGCGATAGTAGAGGCTTGCGGAACTAGCGAGGCGTGTATACGTGTGTGTGCGTGCGCTAGTTGAACAATGCCCTGCGGCTTCTTGTGTCTAGCGCTGAATTAGGGCGAAAATTAGGCGCACAAACACTTGTTGAGCAATTGAAAAATTGAAATTGAAAGTGCAATGCATTCAGAGCAAGAAATCCAAGAAATGGGCGTTGTCAAGGTTATACGCCCAATGGCTAGGTTATACTGATATATATTGCTATATATTACAAACATTAACACCTCAAAAGTATTATTGCGAAATTTGCAAAAAAAAATGTATAATTGCCTACGTAATTACTGTTTCGATTTTTCAAGTGTTTACACATATTTTCAACGAGTCTCTGTCTAATTATTTGTTTAGTTGATTAATTACATACCTAATGTGGATATGGCAGTATGTGCCAACGGTGAAATACCCAGATTTTCATTAATTATTTCATTACACTTCTTGATATTTAAGAAACTCATTTAAAGCACATTTACGAAGTAGCATAAACTCGAGTTAAAGTTTTGGTGTTTAAGAAACTCCGAGTTTAAGGTTTGGTGTTTTTTGCATTATCTTCAAAAATGTTCACTTGAGGAGTTTAAGAAACTAATAAACTCTGAGTTTATGCTATAGTGTTTAGGAATAACTCTTTAATAAGGTGTTTAAGAAATCCCGAATTTTATTTTTGGTGGTTTTGAGCAGCTGTCAGATGTTTTCATCTAGGGGTTTAAGAAACTATAAAATCTGAGTTTAAGTTAGGTGTTTGCGAAAAAGAATTTTGTGCTTTCATTAAGGTGCTTACGTGTTTTTGAGTTTAAGATTAAATGTTTAGGAATAACTGTAATAAGTTGTTTGAATATCTAAGTATGTAAGGATTGGTATTTATTAAAAGCTATCAAGAACTTCCTTTTGGTCGTTCAAGAAACTAATAAACTCAAAGCTTAAAGCATATTGTTGAGGAATAAATCTCTGATATTTTTTGGTATTTTTGAGCAGCTGTCAGATGTCCTCACCATTATAAATTCATTTAAATTAAGAAACTTTAAAATCAGATTGTTTATTATTCGGGGTTTGGGAACAACAATTTCTGTGTTTAAGATTTAGTGTTATGAAATTATTCATTTCAGTATTATGAATAACTTTCAAAAGCTCGCTTATTTAAGAAACCCAGAGTTCAATTTAAAAATTATGGTATTGTTTAAACAGTTTCTTTTTCCATAGGGACGCTTCAAGAATAGACCGATAGGCATAGTAAAGGCCCACATATTTTTTCCTCTCTTTTGACATTTCTCTTCAGTAAGGTTTACCATTTCATCATGGAAATATATACAATCCAACAATGAGACGAAATTATTAAAATTTATTTATTTTATTACTACCGAAATTCGGAGTCAGTGACCTCAACTTTAAGAGCGCTACGTCCAATTTATGCTCGTCATTATCGTCCTCTCAAATTAACCGTTGAGGAAGACCCTGTGACGTCGTTGTGGTGAATTTTACGAAAATATCTTGGCCAACATCCATGCAAGAGTAAATTGACGCAAAAACTGAAGCCGTTTGACCACCAGAACCGTCGTATGTTCCTGAATTGTCCGGAGCAACAACTTGAAAATGATCCGCATTATCATCGAAAAATCATCTTCAGCGATGAGGCTAATTTCTGGTTGAATGGCTTCTTCAATAAGCAAAAAATGCGTTTTTGGTCAAGCAGCAATCCACACGTACTCCATGATACCATTGCATTCCGAAAAAATTACGGTTTGGTGCAGTTTATGGGGCCGCGGCGTCATTAAGTCGTACTTCTTCCTTGATGTGGTTTCAAGAGGACGGCGCCGCAAGCCAAACAGGGAATGTCGCAATCGGTTTATTGAAATCCAAGTTTGGTGAATGTGTTTTCACACGAAATGGCCCAGTCAATTGGCTGCCTCGGTTGTGCGATTTAACGCCGTTAGACTATTTCCTGTGGGGCTATGTCAAGTCTATGGTCTATGCTAACAAGCCAGCGATGATTGATGAACTGCGTACGAATATCGAACCTAAAATTGCAGCAGTATTGGCCGATTTGTGCTTGAAAACCGTCGAAAATTGGGTTCAGCGTTTGGACTTCTGCAAGCGTGCCCGTGGTGACCATGCAAAAAAATCGAGTTCCAAATGGCATTGAATGTACTATCGCACTTTGTCTTATTCGAGTCGTACTCAGTGAATAACGATAGTATCGAAAAAGCTGAATAGTGCATGAAAATTTATCGTGAGCCGAGGGTCTCAAAATCTCTTATGAATCGAGTCACAAACTCAAAAAACACGTAAAAGTCTATAAAAATTCAAAATAGCTCATCGTTTGCCATGATTGACCGTTAATAAGGAACAGTACTTGGCTATTTTGAGGCATCTACGTGAAGCAATTGGGCGTAAGCGACAAGATTTGTGAGTAGTAAGTTTATTTATTTTTCACTACGATAACTCGTGATCACAGTCTAGTGTAATGTCTAACTGTCTTTTTTTTGATAAAACAAAAAATGAGGACCATCGCTCAGCAACCAATTTAGATTCCTGCGATATTTTTCTATTTTCGAAACTGAAATATTCACTTGGGGTAAAGTGCCATAAGTTCATTGAAGCCATTAAAAATCACTCGCTGAAGACAGTTAAGGCCATCTCTACTGAGGCTTATAAGAAGTGTATGGAAAATGTCTTGTATTGACATTGTCAGTTAGTCCGAGTTAAATTCGATCAGATGATCCAAAATAATTAAATATATGTTTATTAATTTAGGGACATAAAATGAATCTTTTGATGTAAGTAGAAATATTTGGAATATATTTGGAATATATTTGGAATGTTTTAGTTGAGAGGCACGCTGCGGGCACGGCAGCAAAAATGAAGAGATATTATTCTAATACAAAAAAGTACTTAATTCTATGTCAATTTAAATATATTTTTTAATTCTAATTCATTATTGTGTTGTATAATGCCATCATTCTTACTGAAAGCATACAAAACATACCGTCTCAGCTATTGGAGGTGGGTGAGCATTCTGTTTTGCCCAGAGCTAATTGTCTACAAGGAAATTGCCGCGCAGTATTTGTCACTCCCTCAGTCGGATTGTTTTAGCTCAGCTAATTAAGTGCAAATTTTCTTTTTTTTTATTTTTTATTTTGTTTTTTTCAAATAAATTTTTGCGCTTAATGCCTGCCTCTGTTCATTGTGCTTACATAAAATGTTTGTGAGTTCTTTATTGACAGCTTTTTATGGTAAAAGCCATGTGGGCTGCCAGTCTAAGAATGAAATATAATTAATCAAAATGTTGCGGGGAAAAGTTATGCTTAAAATGGTATTGCAAAAGTAGCAAATCGCAATATTAAAAATATTGAAGTTGATATATTTGAATTTTTTAAACACCATAATAATACGTGTATGGCCTAAATTGTAATTTTTCAACATTAAAATATAATTTAATTTATCATTATTATATAGACAACTAATTAGAAAGATCAATTGTGCTGATCTCATGACAATAAAATTTGGGCAAAGGAAATTTTGCACGACCTCAATGTTAAAACTTCAAAGAAAATATTTTATCGAAAAACTCTACATAGATATTTATAAAAAGATTTGTACGATTATTGTATAATTAATGGGGTATTCTACTCCAGAATTTTGAAAAATTCGATTTTTTTTCATATATTTAAAGTTTAGACTTTCAAAAATATGACCTTGGAAGGATTTTTCAAAATTCGACTTATTTTCGGAGACACATCCGATTTTGTTCACTAGAATTGTCTCCTAAACTTTAAACGCGTTTTTCTCGAAACTTCTTTGCCCACACGGTACCGGCATTATCTCAAGTTCTATACAACCGATTTACTTGAAATTTTGTGAGAACCTTCTTTATGTAATCCTTTATCGTTCCTACCAGCATCGTGTCAGAATTTCTGTTTTTAATATTTTAAAAAAATTCAGGAATTTAAAAAAAAGCGTAAAAAATGATTTTTATTTTCAGGCAGTCACCATTTTTCAATGTTTTTTTTTCGTATTCCCTGAGGTAGGCCACCAGGAGAGTCAGGATCAATGTCACGCCATTTTTTTACACCTGTCTCTCCCCCCTCAATTATTTTAATTTTTAATATTTTTTGTAAAATTTTTTTCTGTATTCTTAAGATATTAATAAATGTATTCTTAAGATAACAATAAAAACACCATAAAAATATTCTTTTTTTTTTTAAATAAAAGTCAAAAAACTGCCCAAAATTTGATTTCTAGAGTAGAATACGCCCTTAATGCTTTTAACTCAAAAGTGAGCAATGAGTTTGCTAAATTTTTTTCTAAATTGGATTTTACAAGTGTTTATAAGTACTAGAAACTACAACTGGATTTATTAAAAGCTATTTCATTAGCTTCGATATCAGGTGATCATAGATCATGACTTCGTTCGTTTCACCCGATTAAAGAAGCCCATAATACAGAACATCCTTTTGATCCCCGCAAATACCGTGCAATACCTTGGCGTCTTGGATATTTGGCTTGGCTGTTGATTGAGCTAGTTAGCCAGGTCTTACATATGATTTTTCGCTTTTGGGATTGTCGTAATAGATCAATTTTTTAATATCAGCCACAATCCTATGCAGAAACTAATTTTTTTTATAGAGACCTTAATGATATGCAAAATACGTTTTGAAAAGGCTGCTTGAATGATTGCCAAACAACTTGAATCCACTTGTAGCTGAGACTTAGCAAGAGACTAGAGACTAAACAAAAGACAGTACTGGAATCCCGTGAATCGACTCCGAAAATGTGAATACTGTCCTGCCGGCCGGAGAGATAACAGCGACGGTTTCTTGGCTATTTCTCGATGTTACTTATATCAATTACCTTGTGAAAAGTAAAATGGTCATAGGTTTCTTTTCTTACTGGAATCCCGAAAAATCACCCACGCTACGAACTACCTATCCATTTTATTACTCCTATTTAGCCCTGCTTACTTTTTTGGTTTCGAAATTTGAAAAACGGAAAAAATGGAAACCAATAATCTCCAAAGCGGACCTGTCTGAAGGAGGAATAACTACAAAATAGATAGAAAAAAAATTGAGGCTTTGCACTTCGACCTATGGTCTATTGTGTCCTCTCCTCTATCACATCAGGTCACAAAGATTCAAATATGGTCACAAAATTCTAAACATTTACAGTAGATTGCTGGGAGCGACTGAGGTGACGTGATCCCTGTCACGTAGATGAAACTTAAGTCCTTGACCCTGCTTCTACAAATTTCTGGGCAATCTAGTACCAGGTGTTCTGAAGTTTCCTGTTCCATGTCGCAAAACCGGCAGTGTGCACATGAGACTATGCCTATGTTGGAAAGTACTTCCTAAACCCACAGTGGCCTATATATAGCGTGATAAGGAGGCGGAATTTGGTTCGGGTTAGGTTGATCATTCCCTTCCCGTATTTTCGAGCTGTCAGTGTACCACTCGATTGTGCTGACCCCAGTAATGGGTCAAACGTGGTATCACTCCATTCCGCCTGCCGATAGTAACTCTTTGTAAAGTTTACTCTCTTCGTAACGCTATTCCTTGAAAAAGGGCCATTGATGTGTCTTCCCCTAGTGCTTTCATATGCTGAGACAACATTATCTTTCCTTTGCCGAAACCCTCTGCTGCCATGATCACTAGATGAAGCTCTGTGAGCTCCAGAATGACTTCAAGTTTTGCGGTTGGACAAGTGGACATTGCCCGAAAAGCGCAGACACAGGCGAGCCTTTGCAGCTTCGATAGTTGAAGACCAAATGAAGACTGCGTGGCCTTAGATGCCCAAGTAACTGCTCTATAAGTGACAATAAGTCTTACAACCATGGTATACAACCATCTGTTGCTGCCTGGCGTCTAGCCCCAGGATCTGCCGGCTAGACGTGTGCATATCAAGAGAGCCTTGGTGGCTTTGGACAGTGTTAATTCCACGTGCCTATTCTACCGTAAGATTGAGTCTAATGTGAAGCGAAGAACTCTGACCTCTTTAGACATCACGAACTTTATGCCACGAATTGTTAAGGGCCCCAAGCCCGGAAGAGATCTTTGCTTAGTAAAAGACAGACAGGAGTGGGAGTGGTTATAGTGGGTGATATGATCACATAATATTCGACTCCAAGCGAATTAATTTTCACATTCGTACATATATTATATATAAAAACATATTATTTATATCCGAAGCTACCTCACTTCCTCATATGTTAAGGAAATTTGCGTAGATTTGAGGAATGATTTTGTCAAATCGAATTAAAAATTCATTACAACGCACTGACAGCCGAAATTGGGCGAACGCGGAAATATGCGCCCTGACTAGTGTTGTAAAATGTTAAAAAGAGTATGTATCACATTGATATATTTACATATATTTTTACATATGTATATATGTATATGTATATATATATTTTATCAAAATAAGTACGACATTAAGTGCGTCAACAAATATGTGCATATACACGAGTACATACACTCTGTTACATGTGTATTATCTATGCGTTGCCAAAAATACAAAACAATATACATATGTATAAGTTAAGTGCATATACATATACATATGTACGAAGCCACAATTGTTTAGCACGTACATTTAGTGACTCAAAATCGAATTTCAAAACAGCGCTAAAACATGGCACGCTCACATAGCAATGCATAACATAGAGATACAATTTAACAGTTTTCAATTGTATTTAGTCTGAACACATAAACACACACACACACACACACACACACTTGGAAAGTAATAATGCACAATTTAAAAACGAAATGCGCTCGAAGCGAGTGCCGAACGTAGAATTGTGTAATCGAAAGAAATTATGCTGGTAAGTGACAGCCCCAGTCGTGGCCGCAGACAAGCCGGCTGGCATAATTAGTGCGCAGCCAACCCCAAATGGGGGCCAATTGAATAAGCGTTGACCAAAATGCGCAAACACGTCGATATGTTTATGGCGCTGGCGCGTTTTATTGTTGTTGTTATTATTATCATTGTTGTTGTTTTTGTTATTGCTTACGCGCTTACGTCGACGCTGAGAATGCGATCGCCGAATTGCTACCGGCTTGCATATCTCACGCCTTAACGCCAGTCCACCACACTTGGACTCCCCGCCCGTCTGCAGGCGCCAATAGCCGATCGCCGGCTACGTTTCGCCGCCAGTTGGCACACACGCCGCTGACTTACTTTATTTTTGCGCTTCATTTATATGTATGTACATCCAACTGTTTCGTTATTTACAACTTTGCTTTCTTTGCATTTATTTCTCCTCCGTATTTTGTATGGTGTATACTAACAACAACAACAATGGCAATAACTTGTTGCAATGCTCATATTTGGCAGCTTGTTTGGGTTCGTTTGCACATGTCACTCGTGTGTATGTATGTATGTGGGAGGCATGTAAATATGCGCTTTGTTGTTGTAATTGCACGTGCGTTGCAAGTTGATCCACTGCCGCGATCTGAGATTATTAGCGTAATTTATGGCGAGTGTATGGCGGGTGGACTATGCAAGCTTTTGGCAAATATTCATACGAGTGCAATAAACCAAGTGAAATGAGCATTAATTGGGGTTTAAGATCAATGGATCAGATCGTTGATAAGTTGTGAGGCTTTATTGTTCGTATATTCTTACTGAATATTAGAACACGACGCAATTTTTAATTCAAGTTATATGATCTTATTGACCCTCAGTTCGACTGTGTGAATAATAAGCGATCAGTGACTTGTAGTGGGTTTCATTAGCTTCTTAGTATCTTGGAAGCACAGTTCTAGGCTTCCATAAAATTACTTTTATATATTCCGTTGGCAGCTCTCTATCAACAGTTCTACATCTACAGTTTTAGGATCAGGCTTCTAAGCCACTGCAGTGTCTTCCAAGCTGATGTGGCTGCCAACAGGGTAGCAGGTGATTTACAGCTCCGTGGCTTAGTGTTCTTTAGATAGTTGAATCTAAACTCGGATATCAGTAGTGGTCTTGTACTCGGCTCAAGCATACTTAGCGATGATATTGCTCCGAAATGCAGCCACTTTGAAGGAGGTGAGTATTCACTCCGAAAGCAAACAATACTAGCTAGTTTTTGGCTTGCTAACTGTCCGCTAAAAGCTAGTTAAAGAATCTGACATTATAATCGATGGCATTAAGTTACTTTATTATCAGACTCGTCAAGATGCCTGGCCATACCGAGAGGGCTGGAAACGGCAAATCTACATCGGATTGGCAACAAATTACGTCTCAGTTGTCCGCTTATGCTCTAGTGCAGGCCCTCTGAATTTTGGTTAAGCTTAGCAGACCCAGGTGAACGTCTACCTCCTGTGCCACTGCGAGATGCCTAATGTGGAAACCCGGAGATCAATTGAACTATTCGCGCTCAGGAAGGTTCATCTTACCGCAAACGGTCATTAGGCATGAACGCAGTAAATGTGAACATTCTGTCGGACTCTAACAGTCAAAGTTGTATGGAAGTAGCTGAAGTAGAAACAATTAATCACTCTATTGTGTTGCTATTACAATACCGAGATTGAAACATCTCAGCAGTCATATCTTCGGCCGAAATGGGCGGATCTGATACCCGGCGCATAACTATGAGATCCCTGAGATCCAAAGTGATACGAAAGAACTCCATGGAACTACTTACTATCCGCAAGGGGGCTTAAGCTGGACACCGTCCAATGAATATACACGCAAATATCTCAACACATTCTCACTTTCTTGTCGAGCTATCGCTAGACACTGATTGAAACATTTTGGATGTCATTCCTTCAATGAACCGGACGGTTTATCTAGAGTCTACCAAATATTAATCACCAGAACAGATATATAATAAACTCAAAGCGCTTCTTCAATACTCTTGAACCATATTTGGGAGCTTTGGAAACCAAGAAATTATGGGTTTCACATGATCTTTGCCACGTAGATCAACCTCGATTTTGTAGTGTTGACCAAAAGTATTCGAAATCGAGTCTCTACTTTCAGAAAGCGGCATTTGGAACATTACTTTATTTTTAACTCTTTACATCAGTTACTTAGATATTCGAATTTGTGTCTTCAACCTGGCAAAGCGACTAAGAACTTATGATGGCAGCTTGGTGTTAGTAGATTCTTTAAAACTATTTTTAAACTTTTGAAATTTGGAAATTTGAAGACTAAGTTCAGGATCAATAAAAAACTTGGTTTTTTGTGTTTTTGGCGTCGCTGAAAACGAATCCGAAGTCCCTTTTTGCCCCATCACGTCATGATTTTTTTTCTAACCTCAAAAAACATGGTGAATTTTGAAAAACAATTGATTAAAACAATGAGAAATACGGAAAGCAAAAGCGAAAATTCTCCCAAATTGGCAGAAGCGCAAATAAAACAATTTTTGAAAAGGCCACAAAAAAGAGAACTTTTGAAAGTCTGCATGGCTAAGTTTTAGGGAAGTTGCAACAGAATTTTATTTTATAAAATTATGAACCCAACCTTACTCACATTTAATCAAGCACCTCAAAGGAGCGTTGTTATTCTTGGGTATGGCTGAATGCAGGTACTTGCAAACTAAGGAACATTTTGACCATACATATATTGAATATTAATTTAGAACACCATCCGAAGGTATTTTGTTCTTTTCATTGGGTGGCGGATCCCAAACACAGGGCGCAACCCAGGGGAAGGATGTTTCTCACTTTAGTTCGCCTAAAAATGGATATTTTTGGATACCCAGAGAACACTTGATCTAAGAATGGAAGTCATGAGCTGCATGAGCCATATGTAAAATAATCGTTTCAGTCGACGGAATGTTAAGCTGTGTGAGATATACGACGTCATTTAAAAAGCTCAGCGAATTAAGAGACAGCTGGCGCTGGCTGCTTTTAACTCGGCTATAACCGCGTAGATACCATTTACGCCAATAAAGAAGAAGATGAATAAGAATTTAGAAAATCTAGTATCAAATTCGTAATCAACGAAATCCGAAGTAACAAGTTCCAAGCAAATTTCGAGCAAATGTTTTTTGAGGTTAGAAAATTTCTTGACGTGATGGGGCAAAACGGACTTCGGATTCGTATTCAGCGACACCAAAAATGTTATATATAATACACCAGGTTTGGTGAAAGGAAACGTACAACGATTTTTTTTCTTTGAGTAGACCTGTGTAATTGACGAATTTGGAGAGCTATAATAATAAATAATAATGACTCTTATTCTTCCAAAAAAGTCAAAAATATATATGTACATATGTGGATTCCAATATACGCATTTCAATGTAAATTATTTACACTACCGAAACACCACACCCTAATGCACCGAAAATATGCATATTTGTTCATAGTGAAGTCTGCGCCCACACTCTTATAGTACAATGACCAGAAGACATAACGCCTTTTAGGTGTTTTTAGAGCTCATCTCGAACACAAATTCAACTTGCCAAGCGCTCTTCGGACCATTTAAGCTCGGCACTTACACACGGCGACACAATTTCACTTGACCTACGCTAATAAATTGATTTAGACAAATTTGGAGAAAATGTGAAAACAGGAAAACAACTTTATGTGTGAAAAAAATTTACATTTTTTGTGGAAAAAAAAATAGAAATAAAAATAAAACTTAATAGTAAAATGAGAGGAGCGACTAAATTTATAAATGGCGGCATCCAAAACAGAAGTTCGCTGAACTGCAAACATGACAAACAGAACTCAAAAAGTCAAAAATAATAATAAAAAAATATTTTAAAGTTTTGTGCGAAAAAAATAAATACAAATAATGTTAATATATTTTTAAAAACACAATAACAAAAACCATAAACAGAAATCGCTTAAATAAATTAACATTTTTGTAATATGAAAACAATAAGAACAACAATAGCAAATTAAAAATGTTTACAATAACAAAAAACAAGAATAACAATATTTATTTTTTTTTTTAATTTGTAAACAATAATAACAAAAGCTGCTGTAATAGCTTGTATAATTGTTCTTAATGCGCAAAGCAACAACAAAAGGCGTTATGGCATGCACTATTTGTTAAACAATACATTTAAATACCTCATTTAAGTTTTTGTTTTATTCGTGGCGATTAGTTTGATTTAGTAAATAAAGAATTAGGCACACAATAACAAAGAAGAAGAAAGCCGTTAAAAAATACTACTTTAATTTATTAGGTAAAACATTGCATTGAGGCGACGACCAAAAGAGAATTGGCACATAAACAAACGAAAAACAAAAAAAAAAATACAACAACAAACCATAGTTATCAATGACATCAATTTATAAAACGAAAATAAGTAGAAAACCCGATAAATCGTGTGTCTCCAACTAAAATTAGTTATTGTCGAAAAGGCAAGGCATCTGCAACAACTTGGCGTGCTCATTTCCTAGAAAGTCATCGAACTTTCTCTATGCCCCTAAACAGTTTTGCATAAAAAACCTCACCAAATTAAATTAAAATCTGCAGAACAAAGCTACATTTTGTATTGAAATCTAAAGAATTCAGCTTCTGGATTTCAACTGTCTTTCCAAAGGCAACAATACAACTACAAGGTCTATTGCTGCAGTTAAGCTTTCAACTGAGAAATGCTCTGCTAATAATAACTGTAAAAATTTACATAAAACTAATTTGTTTAAGTTTGAAGTTTGAAAAGTATTTAATTACCCATTGCTTTGACACTTAAATTAGTCAGCTGCTGATTTGCTAATTAATTGATTGGCGTCATGCTGAGCGACCTTGACTTTGCATATTTTTCTAAAGGCGTAACGAATTGTTATAAATTCGTATTCATATAATTTATAAAATGCATACGGAATTTTCCAAGCTCCAAAAGTCATCGAACAGCTCATCAAATTTGATTCGAAAAAATGGAAAAAGTTGCAAAATTGTTTTTGTGGACCTTCTTGGACGCTAGCCTTCCTTAGATCACCACCACCAGTCACATGGCCATTGACTTCAGTTTACTCATCTTAACATCGATAAAAATCCAAGAAATAGTATTTAAAAATCACTATCTTAGCAATAGACTATGTTCTTATATGGTCTATGGCCATTTTCAGCTAACATTTTGAGTCATTCGTATCAATCATCCTTCATCAATCATCATTCAGCCTTATTCGGATTGACTTCCAGTGACTTTTCTCTAATAGCTCGATTTCGAGCTGTAAGTATCTGTTTCAGGAAATTAACGTTGAGTGAATTTAGGTCGTCATGAAGAGAAATCATGTGAAGCAAATAACTGCTTAGGCGATTACTTTGGAACGAATTGATGGAGACGAAAATAACACAAAGTCGAGTTTATCTTAGATGATCTCTGATTTATATAATGCTTCTTCGGCCTAAATAGCCAATAAGATCTTAGAAAAGTAAGTACAAAACTGAGGGTCTAGTACGGACATATGTATAGAGACAGGCGGGTGTAGACACAGACGGACAGGCAAACGAACTCTTGGATGTTACAAACATCGTGGCAAACTTAATCAAGAGGGTATTCAGGGTATAAACAGAAAATGGAAGTACTCGGCTTTTTTTGTTGTTGAAACACTTGTCTTTGGTGAAGCGATTTGGTTTAACCGACCTTAGTTACAATTAGTGAACAACATGAGTATACCTTTATCGTCAAGTCTATGTTTAGTTGGCATACAAAATTAATTAGTATTGTGGCTTAGATAATATAATACCATCCCTGCCTCAAAAGAAGTTTTATCTCGGACTAAAGGGTTCTCAACGACCCCTCCTTCTCTTATCATAGATTCATTAGCTTTAGTTTGAACGGCGTGTGTATAGCTAATTAACCTTTAAAGAACTATATAAACACGGATTGGTATCTTTGCTCACCTCTTCCGATCTTTTAAGGTTGCGACTCAGAGCTGACAGCCATCGTGATCGATGAGTATGTCGAAGAACTACTTTTGAAAGCTCATGCTTTCTGAGAATTCAGTAAGGCAGCCTTTGGTGGACATCGTTACTATCAGAAATGGGATCTTCAAGTAGAAGACTGTTCAGTAAAGTCTGCAAAAGCGGTTCTTGGGGCGGCGGTGACTGGACGATGTATTAGATAAGAGAGTTATATAAACGCCGGAAGTAAAGAAAGACAAATGAGTTTAATGACGATCCTTTTCCGAATCCTCAAAGTTTAGGGCATTCTCGCTAAAAGCTCTACTTGTATAGGTTATCTTAGAAATGAGGATGGGGTCTGAATTTCGAATAGCATTAAAACTACTCCTAGACACTTACTTTACAAGGAACCAATCTACAGAAGATGTGCCCCTTGGAGGATTTCAGGAGAAGGAAAGACCTTCTGGACGAACGCTACTTCACATGTAAAATCATTCAAACCATTCAAGTCCCCGAGACCTGTTGGCATCATACCTGCGTAACTTCAGCGGACGGTAAAACCATTGTCACGGCGTTGGACGGCCTCCATATACGGGAACTGTGTTAGGCCACATTCCCGAGTCTTCATTCATCTCGTACTTTACGACCGATTGAACAGTTTTCTGCTTCTTTGCAACAAGATAACCGAATGAACTACACTATTTCAACTATTTTTTGGTCTCTGGAGGAGAAAAATTATCGTATACAGCAAAAAAAATCGAATCATCGTCCGATTTTCTTTTTGCTTATTTCTCTAAATTCTATGGAAATGCCCGGTTCTGCAAGCGGTACGCAAGAGAATCGCATTAATATTCATTTCTTTATTTTGTAATTATAAAATCGATCTCTAAGAACGACGGATTTCTTGAGAATTAAGTTATTAAGGAACAGGGACGATATTTCAATGTTGGGATTATGGCTATCATTCGCCTACAAGAAGTGGAAAAAATGTCATGAGATTTAACAAAATTAGGTCGAGCTTTTTTGACTAACCATATGGTTACTAAATAGGCCAAATCGATCAATGACTTCAAAGTCATAACAATTCATAAGTGAATATTTTATAATATGTATGTTCCAGAGGTCCTTGTCAACCTCAGGCTTTCAAATAAGAATGGAAAATCATCCTTGGAGCGAACTATAAAAACCCTTGGGAAATCATTCCCATGTCAGTTGGATCTACGTGACCGGAGCAGACTGTCATTCCTCCCAACTATTCGGGAAATATTTTTTACAACTACATCAGCTACAGCAGCAACAAAAAAGCGTTGACCTACAAAAAAGAGGAGTGATACTTTTCAAATCTCCGTAATCGAATTATTTGTTACTACTAGATTTTCCTGCAGGGGTTGTTAATCATATATAATATATATATAAAATCGTTCTTTATAACCAAAATCAATACATATAAATATGCATGTGATTTTCTAAAGAGGTCATTCGCCTACGCTCAGCATATACATACATACATAGGCATATGTGTCGCTACATATGTACATATATAAGTATGTATACAAGGCAGCTTCTTTGAGGCGAAAAAAACTTCAAGTGACGAATAAATTGTAATAACGTTTTTGTTGTTATTTTGTTTACTGCTTTTTGCCTACAGATTTTCCATGCAATCATGAATTTCGTGCAGTCAATCAAATTGGTCGAGTAAAAGTGAGAACAAACAAGCAAACGCCGCTTGCATGTTAATTAGGCGATGCACTACGCCAGTGTACATATGTATGTAAGTGTGGGTGTTATAGAAAAACTCACATAAGCTTCTGTTGACTCAGAGAATTGTCCGCTGGTAAAAATCACGAATTCATAAATTAAGCCAACATTTGGGTAGAAAAGAGTGCTCAACCCATAACCTTGAACTCCACCCAAAAAATACACAAAAAGCAACAACAACAACATATGTAGTTGAGGCGTGTAACCCCACAAAACAAAGACCACAAGACAATTGAGCGATAATAAACTGGTCAGAATAATCACAAATACAATAAAATTGATTGAATTGAATTGAACGCGCAATAAATCGCAAGAAATCGCCATAAAACTCATTCCCAAAAACATGAAACAAAAAAAAAAAAATTAAATAAAGTTTAACAACATTTGGTGCAGCAGTGAGAGGCATTGCAAGACACTAAAAAAAATGAAATTGTAATGTAAAAAAAATAATAAAATAAAAAAATAAATAAAAAAGAAAATTGTTCCTTTAATTCTTCTATTCTTCTAAAAAAGCTTGAACTATTCATTTTAAGCCCTCAGTGTCATTTGAATGTCAAATGGATTAGAATCAAGAAAAACCGTTAACTTCAAAATACCCTTCATAACTGCATTGCCTATAGCACATAAGGATGTAAAATATTTTTAACTTGATTTTAATAGATCACTTTGTGGGCTGCTATATATTTGATAGTCGAAAAAGTCTTTTCGTATTTCTTATCAAACGTTCAACTTATTTTTTTTTTTTTTACTTATAATGAACTTTAATGAACCAAGTATGCACCATTTTGGTCCATCACTTTTTGCATTCATCAGTGTAAAACTTTTCTGGTTTCTCGGCGAAAAACTGCGGCAAGTAATTTTCACGGGCTTCTCTTGAAGCCAACTTTACTCCTTTATGGGAGTTCTATATTAACCGAAACAAAAGGTAATCCGATGGTGCAAGGTCAGGGCTATATGGCTAATGCAACAAAACTTTCCTGCCCAGCTCTCCCAGTTTTTGCTGAGTCATCAAAGATGTATGTGGTCTAGCGTTGTCCTGATGGAAGACGAAGCCCCTTCTGTCTGTTATGGCCATTTTTTCGATTGTTTGCTTCGATCTCATCAGTTTTTGACAGTAAAATGTAGAATCAATCGTTCGACCAGGCTCAAGCAGCTCATAGTGGATGATTCCTTTCCAATCCCACCAAACACTCAGCACAACCTTTCGAGTCGTCAATCCTGGTTTGGCGACCATTTGTTGAGCTTCAGCACGCTTGAAGCATGTTTTTTTTCACAAATTATTGTTGTATTTGAATCAGTTTTCGTCTCCTGTTACCATTCCCTTCAGATATGGTTCAATTTCTTTTCGTTTCAGCAAAAAATTGCTGATGTTAATTCAGGTCCATTAAAATTTTTCACAGCCAATTCATGTGGTTCCCAAACATCGAGCTTCTTTTTGTAGCCAGCCGTTTTTAAATGTTTCAAAACCATTTAATTATGAATGTTAAGTTCCCTAGAGATGTCATAGCTGCTTATGTGACGGTCCTTGTCAATCTTTTGCATAATTTATTCGACTTTTTCATCAATAGGACGACCAGAACGAGGTGCATCTTTCACATCGAAATTTCCAGAACGGAAGCGGGCGAAGCTTTGTTATGCTACAGGAACTGATACAGCATCGGCTCCGTAAACTTCACAAATTTCATTGATTGCTTCTGTGGCAGTCTTCCATTTTTATACAAAAATTTTGAAATATGTCGAATTTCTTCATTATTTTCACTCATTTTTGAACAGCTGTAACTTTTTTCAACTTTCCCGTATTTATTTTTTTTTTTTTGGTTAAGGGGGTATTCTACTCTAGAAATCAAATTTTGGGCAGTTTTTTGAATTTTATTTAAAAAAAAACCAAAAATATTTTTACCATAAATTTTTTTTATGGTGTTTTTATTGATATCTTAAGAATGCAGAAAAAAAAATTACAAAAGAATATTAAAAATTAAAATAATTAGAGGGGGGAAAGACAGGTGTAAAAAAAAAAATGGCGCAACCTGGTGACATTGATTCTGATTCTCCTGGTGGTCTGAAAAAAAATCAAAAGAAATTCATAATCAGTAAGGATGCTGTTAAAGTCCGGGAACACGAAATTTTTTTTTTTTTTAAAAATGGCGACTGCCTGAAAATAAAAATCATTTTTTACGCTTTTTTTATTGAAATTCCTGAATTTTTTTAAAATATTAAAAACAAAAATTGGTATGAACTATAAGGAATTATATAAAGAAGGTTCACACAAAATTTCAAGTAAATCGGTTGTATAGAACTTGAGATAATGCCAGTACCGTGTGGAAAAAATTAGTTCCGAGAAAAACGCGTTTCAAGTTTAGGAGACAATTCTAGTGAACACGGACGCCACCTCACAAAATCGGCTGTATCTCCGAAAATAAGTCGAATTTTGAAAAATCCCTCCAAGGTAATATTTTTGAAAGTCTAAACTTTAAATATATTAAAAAAATCAAATTTTTCAAAATTCTAGAGTAGAATACACCCTTAAATGAAGCTTGAAATCTTACCTTTCCAACGCTATATGGTATGACACAATGCGATTGGTAGGACTGGAGATATACGACTGCAACGACATCTATTGACAAAATACGAAAAGACTTCTTCGACTACCCAACATTATGACTATAAATTCGGAGACCAGATCTCTTACTGGGACAATAATTTGTGCCAAATTTCATCAGAAATCTTCTCATATGGACAAGTTTTTCGTACAAGAAATTGATTTTGATCGGTCGGTTTGTATGGCAACTATATGCTATAGTGGTTCGATCTGAACAAATTATTCAGATCTTGTAGCGCTGTCTTAGAAAATAATTTATACCCAGTTGTATGAAGATATCTTGTCAAATAAAAAGTTTTCCATACAAGAACTTAATTTTGCTCGATCAGTTTGTATAGCTACTATACGCTATAGTGATCCGATATCAGTGGTTCCGACAAATGCGCAGCTTCTTGGGTAGAAAACAACTTGTGCAAAATTTCAGATCGGTGGGCAAACTGGGTATAAAAAATACATTTTTCTTTAATTCCACTAAGAAGGCTGGTAAAGCTCAGTTTAAGACCTCAATGTCCGTTGAATGCCAAATAGCCACAAAGTATTATTTTGCAACCCCTGAGTCATAGCAACTTATGCGGAATTTTATTTCATTTTTTTCCAATAATCACGTAAATTCATAATCTGGTATAAATACAACAAAAAATACACATACATAAACACACTATTAACACCATCTGTTAGCTTGTAAGTAGCCACCAAAGTACATGTACGTATGTATGTAAATCGTCCATAACGGCGCGTAGGCATTAATTTTTAATTCAACTATTAATTTTGTATATTTTTCCACGACAAAAACACGTTCGAGCTCAAAGCTGAGTTCAAAATCCAACACGCTTAAGACGCGGCGCCCTGATTTGCTTAGTAATGGCGCGCCCACACACGCACCGCGACGGAGCCAACCACTCCACCACACTTTGTCTGCTTAATTCTTATTCATTTCCGATATTCTTAATTCTTTTGCTGTTGTTTCAAAATCGCATTACTACTTAAACCCATAAGTACACTTTGCAATGTTTTTCTCCTTTTTGCAGACACCGTTGTTTTTTTTGCGCTAGATCCCGTTCTTATTCTTTCTGAAATGCTAGAAAGCGTCCGGTGACATTTCATCGTCGGCGTTGCTGCGTTGGCGTAATCTCTCAACACTGCTGAGCTGTTGGACACTACTTGATCGTCAATATCAGCGTGGCTGTCGACAGGTTTGTGTGCTCGTACACTTAAAGGGTTAACCATTTTGTATTTTTCAGTGTTAAAAATAAATAGTTTAAGACTATCTGAGGTTTCTCATTGTGCTATATAACGGGCCGATCTTAAAAAAGATTTTCGAGAATTGTGGCGCTGCTTTCTATAATAATCTATGAAAAATTTCTTGAAAATATCTCGACAAATAAAAAAGTTTTCCATATATGGACTAGATTTTGATCTTTCAGTTTAAATGCATAGCATACGCTAGTAATTCGATGTCGGCGATTCCGATAAATGAGTCCGCTGAACTATGTCAACGTCGTCGTATACCTCATACAGCTCCTTTATGTGGCCACTGGAGTAAATTCCACAAGAACCTACTCGCCTTCACTCTGACGAGAACATCAACCAGGTTCCAGTTTCGACATTCCAGGTGCATGCCTTCAAATCGTAGTCCTTAATTCGTATGCCGTGGTCATCATCAGAAGGGGGGCTTTCATCCGAGGTTGTTCCTTTTCATTATGTGCATGTTTTACATGGCTTGTTCCAAATCCAGGGCACAACCCCGTGAAGGGGAAGGCGCCCCTTCTCACATTAGCTCGCCTTCAAACGGATGTACCTAGGTTACCCAGAGAATACTTGTATTTGGTCAAAGACCGGAAGTCGTGAGCTACTTGAGCCATATGTAAAAGAATCGTTTCTGGTCACTCCCAAGTGAATGGCGTTCAAAGAATTTTCCTCACTTGCGCGAACTTATACACATGACTCCATCCTAAGGTACTAATACAATATAAGTCAGCACTCTGGAAAACCGTCACTTGCCAGCATAGCTTAAGCTGCTAACCAAGTTCAATAACATATGACTCCAAACCAAACAAATTCGAATGCCATTGGTGATATTACCGGTAATTTCTCGTAAATTCTCAATAAGCTTAATAAGATAGAAGACAAAATAGACTAACCTATGAACTTCTTACTTACTTAACTACAGCGACAGCAAAACAAAAATATAGCACACAAATGAAACCCATAAGAATCATGACGTGGAATGCAAATGACTTGGTCAAACTAATAATTAGAAACATTACTACATATTGAAAAGATTGTCTTACATCGAAACCCATTTTACAAATGACACGTTCGTCAAGTATTGCTCGAACCACCCAAAAAAAATTACGAGAAGGGGCGGAGTCATACTTTTCAAAGATAACATTTCCCACTACGAAGAAATTAATATAAGTGTCCCAGAAATCCAAAATGCGACCATATCGGTCGATTCTTGTTTCGAAAAATAGCATTACTGCAATTGTAGCCCATCTAGACACAATAGCAAATGAACTAATAATTATTTTCATTAGTTGCAATTTGAATGAAATATAAAAACACAACTTTATTATTTTTATTATTTTATTTATTTTCAAACAAAAAAATTTGTAAATTTAAAAAATAGCTAATCCAAAAAAAAATGTACATCAATTATCATTGTTTATTTGGCCTTTTAGTTACTTCATTTTAATTTAAGAAGCTTTTAAGAAGTATATAAATCCCTAACTCCTTTTTAATCACTATTTAACTCATCCGTTTCATCAATATTTGAAACAAAATTTTGTTGACTCATCTGAAAATTAAAAAGATGCTATTTAAACACTTTTTGGTGCTAGGAATAATTAAACTACTAATTAGGCATACAGCTCAAATTGACTGTCGGACACACTTGATTTACACCAATATTGAAGATTACTCATACGCCAACGTGCACTCACATTGCAGCCAAAGTTTTTTCGTTTGTCAAATAAGTTTAATGTACCATATAATATACACAATACGTACCATATAATGCATAAATAAACGTAAAATAAATCAATCAAACGGTGATTATTGCCTCGAAGTGAAAGCAATGCGAGATAATTAATGAGTCACAATTTGGGTGTGCATGTAGTCACGTGCCCAAATCTAACATATGGGGTTTGTAGGGCTGCATATGACATAAGAAATAAATCAATAACAAAACATGTTTGAATAATTTAGATTTTCCATTTTTTTACTTTTTGTGTTATTTATGTACATAAAATCCAAATTTCCGAGTTCAATGCTAAAGAGGATTTCAAACTGCGATTTATGCAATTTTTTTTTCAAACTGATTATTGTTAGTATTATTATAGAGTTTAATAGTTTTGTTCACTTAACTAATCAAGATATATAAAGTGTTGTACGATTATATGGGACATTCTATCCAAATTTCGTGGAAAACATTTTTTCTTTTGTTTTTTGAGGCAAAATATTAGACACTCATATTTTTAATTCGAAAAAATTTAGAACATTATGGAACTATGAGTTTTCAAAACTTCAACGATTGAAAAAATTACCTTTAAACATTTTTGTATACGAAAAAAAAGTATTGCATTATAAAAATAACTAGCCGGTCAAATTTTAAGAATTTTTCTCAGCTTTCGAACGTTTGATTTTTCAGCAAATTTGGTACAACCTCCGAGAATATCGGTCAATGTGTGTGGTATAAAAGTGAAATTCGGAAAGAATCCTTTCCTGATAATAGTATGAATGGGTTGAATCGGGTCAATACTTCCCTTAGTGTGAAATCGGAAGATAACACCGCTCACTACCCATATAACGTTACTGTTCAAAACTACTAAAAGCGAAATAAATAAATGACGAATTACGCCAGAGACATTAAATTTTATTACCGAGATGGTTTGTGTGAAAATTAGATAATGGGCGTGGCACGGCCTACTTTTTGGTAAAATCACACTAAAGCTTAGTACGCGGCATTTTTCTTATATTCCTATGTCATAGTGTGAAAATAGACGAAATCGGACGCCAACCACGAATTCTTCCCATATAAAACAATTTTAATTTCCATTCGATTCTTTAAATTTACAGTAGGCAAATCAGGAAACAATTGATATAACGGGCTTAAGCTTTGCACTAATAATTCCTATAAATTATGCCACCTTACGACCAAAAATTGCCTAAATCCAAACAAAACTGTTCAAGTCCCTAGTTATCAAATATGTGGACCCCAGTATCTATAGCAGACTTAATAAAAAAGTTTTCAACGGCTCTTTTGGTTCACCAAGTAATGGAAGTGAAACATTTTCAAAGAAAAGCAGAGTAAGAATTAACATCAGCGAATAAGATCTAAAATAATAAAGTGACAGCTAACCACAAAAATTACGGATTACCTCAAAAATTTTAATAGTTTTATACTGCATGTAGCGACAGAAGAAAATAACAATAAATATAGAAAAATTAGAAACAGTTGAAACTATATTCAATTGAATTAGATATTGTCATCACCATCGGTAATAAAGTGCGACGGTATTAGAGTATTCAGGGTTGAAACTTCATTAGTGTAATGCTAGATGCCGTTGAAGTACTAGCTAAATTTAACGATTTTTTGACAAACAATTTTTTTATCTTTCGTAAAATTTTTTTTTTTTATATATAAAGTACCCTATGTTACTTTTAATACTTTCAACAGTATATGTACAAAGTTTCATGATGATTGGTGAAGTAGTTTTTGCGTGAAATCGTAACAAACGAACTTACATTCGCATTTACAATATTAGTAGGGATTTACTATATTTTTGTAAAAACAAAAAATATTTTTCATTTTGCATTTTTGGTACAGTTTGGTACCCTGTGTTATTCTAACTCTTCCTTCATTTCCTTATTCGTAAAAAACTCGATCAAAAAGCTTTACGACAGCGTGAACTTTTAAAATTTTGGCATTCACCTTATTAACCCCCTTGAAATATGAATTCATATGTAAATATTTTATACTTTCGAACCATCGAACTGATTGTTTGCTTTTTGTTTATTATTTATGTAAGTATAAATTTAAAAAATAAATCAATATTTTTCTAATAATACCGAGTCACTTCTTTCCATCAACCAAAAAAAAATATCACTGAAGAGAAGAGCTTTAAGCATCAAAGTTATGGTAGTGATTAAAAAAAGGAAGCTTTCGCTAATGACGAACTAAAATAATGTATGTATATGTATAGTATATCTTCGTGTAAGCATAATAACAAACAAGATAATCGGAATGAACGCAAAGCATAGCGAATGAACGCACATAAGCCACAGCGAGAGTCGTTTGCAAAAAATGTATGCAATTTACGTTTAAAAAGTTTAGTTAGTATTGGTCAGTTGCGGACTTAACAATAACGCGAACTTTCTAAAAATAAATAATCATTTTCCAAACAAGTTATAACTTAATAAAATATATAATGAGTGGTGGCAAACATTTAGCTAAAGGTTAGTCTAAATATTGTGAGAAAATTTAAAGAAATTTTCCAAAATATAAAAAAATCAACATAAATTTAAAAAATTCAATCTAAAAAAACGTTTATATTTTATTGAAACTATATTTTTTACAATTTTATAAATTTTTGGGAAAATAAACACATGAAGTCTTTTATTTAATGGTCTGGAGAATATCAGAGTACATTTTGAAGCAAATCCGAGGAGTAACCTTCTTGGAAGCAGTCTTTCCATAATTGAAATTGTGTTTGGTTTCAAAAGAATATATTTTTGATATATTCCTAAATTTTAATTGAGTTATATATTTTTTGTATGTAATAAGCAAATATGTGCAAAATATGCATAATGCACATAGAAATATTTTAGAAAAAATCAAAAGTATAAAAAATTAGTTAATCAAAAATAACTTTGACCACCGCTTACATGAAGCTTGCAAAAATTTGAGAATTTGGTATACAAGGGAAAGCAAAAAATTGTCCGGCGGACACATGTCGCTCGTGTAAACGCAATTAACGACAGCAAGAGAATTTTCCTATAATTAAGGGCAAAAAAGTCCTTGTCTGAACACAGTCTAATGCAACGTTCTCCGGTATAACTAGATGCGAGTGAGTGAGTGGCTTAAGCCAGTTTCTTCTACATACATACATATATATTTTACACCCGGAAAAGTAAACAGTTCCTGCAATGTAGGCTGCAATATTCGAAGGTCACAATAAGTGACGCTTGATCGAGAAACCCGAAATTTAATAAAAAAAAAAAATTGGCAAAATATAACTCAAGTACAACGCAGTACGTGTTCATAACAAATTTGATCAAATTCGCAGATATCAGATGTCAAGAAGCAAAAAGCCACCACGTAAAATCTTATCTTAAATTTGAAATTATGTTAGTGACTGGTACTTCTAATATTAGCTTAGAGGTATTTAGAATGTTTTTATGTCGCTATGCATTATATTTTTCATTTGTATGTATGTATGAGCATCACAACTTATAATTTTGGGTAATTTAATCAAAACCAAAACAAAAAGAAAATTTCGGTTGCAACGAAGCTATACCAAAGTATTCATATAATCTATCACTTGACTTTGTCGGTAAACTTTTTTTTATCAGCTACAAATATGCGATAGTGCTTCAATCTTAACAATTTCTTCGCAGATTTGAGAGAGCTTTGCATAAAAATACACGTCGAACGTGAAAAAAGTTTTCCATACAAGAATTATGTATATTTTGAAGGATCAATTGCTTAGCAGTTATATACTATAGTGGTCCAATACCGGCGGTTCCGTCAAATTAGCTGCTTCTTGAGGAGAAATGAATGTGAAAAATTTAAGAAACCCTCTTCACCTTCTGTTCAGAGTATAACAAGTCAAAACTTTTACTTTTTACTAATTATTGAAATTGTGAATATTTTAATTGCTTTTAATTTACCACTTAGGCTCACCAAAACCTGCATTACCCGACGATGGCGTTCTTCGTTTGTTCTCCATGCGATTTTGTCCATATTCTCATCGTGCTCACTTAGTGCTAAACGCCAAAAACATACCATATCACACCATATTTATCAATCTGACCGAGAAACCAGAATGGCTTACGGAATTCAGTCCACTGGGTAAAGTGCCGGCGCTGCAGCTTCCCAAAGAACAAGGCAGTCCAGCCTTAATTGAGTCACTGATTGTGGCCGAATATCTTGATGAGAAGTATCCCGAAGTACCACTCTTCCCCAAAGATCCACTAAAGAAAGCGCAAGATAAGATACTTATCGAGAGATTCAACGCTGTGACTAGTGCAACGTACAAAGTGTTTCACGCTGACACTGAAACAGGACCTGGTGAACTAACTGAAATCTCCAAAGGTTTAGATATTTTCGAAAAAGAGTTGAGCTCACGTGGTACACCTTATTTTGGTGGTGACAAACCTGGCATGTTAGACTATATGATTTGGCCATGGTTCGAGCGTACGGCAATGCTGAAATACTTGCTGCCGGAGAAATATGAATTGGATAAAGAACGCTTCAGCAAATTGGTAAGCTAAATTTATATTTGCCGGGCAACGAATTTGAATTAAATATAATTTAACTCGTTATAGGTTGCGTGGCGCGATTTGATGTTAAACGACCCAGCAGTGAAAGGTCATTATTTGGATGGTGAAATTTATGCCAAATTTGCGAAAGCGCGCCGGGAAAATGTTCACGATTTTGATATGCTTCTGTAGGCTTCATCATTGAATGAATATACAAACTGATAATACATGAAAGTCAAAGATATTGTCAGTAAATTTATTTCTTGTAACCTAGTAAAAACTTATTTCGGGTTCTCCGAAGCTTATTTCCCTACTTTTTTTTACATGTCATTAACTGTTGTATCCAGTTATCGGAAAATGGTATGATCATCATCTTGTCAGTTATAGCTAATCTATTAGAGATTAATTTAAGGTCTTAGATACGTTGATCTATATCCCATGTCTCTCTGTTCTCTCTCTCTCCCTCTCTCGTATGCCATATTACCAACAAAAGTATTAAATAGTGCTTCGATCTGAACAGAGTCAATGACCGTTATAGTGTCATGATAGCCGACCATTTTATTCTTAAAATTGAAGCTCGTGATTTCGGCGACTTTTGGTTTCAACAAGACGCCGCCACTTCCCACACTTCGCATCAATCAATGGCTTTATTGAGAGAATACTTTGGTGAGCAGATATTTGCACATTTTGGTCTGGTCGATTGACCATCAAAATCATGTGATATTATACCGTTAGACTTTTTGCTGTGGAGATATGTACAGTCTAAAGGCTATGTGGACAATCCCGCTTTGATTCAGGCCTTGTAGCAAACCATGACTCATGCCATGCGCCAGTTACCAGTCGAAATGCTCGAACGAATCATCGAAAAATGGAATCAACAGACGGACCATCCGAGACGTAGCCACGGCTAACATTTGAGAGAGATAATCTGCAAAAAATATATACCAAAGAATGTTCTTTCGATTGATAATAAAGATTCTCCAATAAATTTGAAGTTTCTGTGGTTTGATTTTAAAAAAGTAGGGAACCTTGAAATGGATCACCCTTTATATACACAACCAATTGGATTTCGTTCAAACTCAGGACTTGGAATATCGTAATAACGACTTTGAGTGAAAATGAAAAGGATCGAATCAAATCGCTAAAATGGTTTGAATTCAAACAGTCTGGCATATTTTAGAGTGTTGTAAATCTAAGCAGAAAGCCCAGATGTGGCCCCCCGGACTTTTTTATTTCCTGACTGTAAAGGCCGATGAAAGTGAATCCTGGCAGCATGTACCTTGGCTGTCAAGGCTATTCCGGAGAATGCCTTCCATGACTACTTCAATGCTTGGAAATCCCGCTGGCAGCGCTGTATCGACGCCTAAAGAGCCTATTTTAAAAGTTTTTATTATAACGATTGATTCAATAAATTTTTTTATATCGAATCAGTCCTATTACTTTCCGGACAAAGCCTGTATTATTTTAACTTGTAGCAATAATTTGTCGTTTCAGTCATTCGTAATGGAAACACTGATCTAAAATGTGTAAAATAAACCTGGTAGTATTGGATACAGCAGTTATAAGCTTTAATAAGGTACCTCGTTTTCCCTTGTCCGAATTCAATTAGATAACTTTGTTGTTGCACGTCAGGATAGCGAGCAGCGAAATGGCGAACCGAAGACAACTACTAATACTCTATTTTACACTTCTACGTCAGATTTTATTTTGTAGAGCGCTGGTTTTGAGATAAAATATACATTTTACGTAGAAAAAACAAATGTACCTCAGTTTTCTCGTCTTCAGCAACGATGTCAGCAGTATTCAGCGTCAATTTCACAATTTCGTTGACTTCATCATTCATAAAAACCGCGAATCAAACGCTTCCCTTCACTTTGTTAACTTCCTTTTAAAACGAATTCAAATGCAAATATTTTATACTTTCATAATATTAAACAGTGTTTGCTAACTAAATTTCTATTCAAATAAGAATTTGTACATCCTTTAAGTTTTAAATTTAGTTTAAATTCACAATATTTACAAATTTTTTTCGCCAAGCCACTTCTTTCCGCCAACTAAATAAACGTCACTACAGGAAAGAGCTTTAAGCGTCAAACTTACGGAAGTGACTTTAAAAAGGAAGCTTTCGCAAATGACGAATTAAAACATATGTTTGAAATGAACGTCAAACATTTCGAATGAATGCACACAAGCAACAGCAAGAACCAATTGTTGTTTATATAAACTGGTTGTTGAGTTAACATTACTCAGTTGCAGATTTAACAATAGAAGGGTACTTTCCAAAATTAATCATCATTTCTCGAACAACTTTTAGAGCGATAATATATACAATGAGTGGTGGCAGACATTTAGCTAAAGGTTAGTATAATTTTGCTTCGATGGAATTCGAAGATATCAAAAATGAATAAGTGGCTGGTACTTCTAATATTTGTATGTGTTCAGTGTTTTGATTACTTGTTTACTATTTTTTCACATTTGTGTGTGCATAACAACGTTCAGTTTTAGTTAAATATTATCAAAACAACACATAATTTTTGGAACTACTCATTATAGAAATTGTGAATATTTTTAATTGCTTTTAATTTACCACTTAGGCTCACCAAAACCCACATTACCTGATGATGGCGTTCTTCGTTTATTTTCCATGCGATTTTGTCCATACGCTCATCGCGCTCACTTAGTGCTAAACGCCAAAAACATACCATATCATGCCATATTTATTAATCTGACCGAGAAACCAGAATGGCTTACGGAATTCAGTCCACTGGGTAAAGTGCCGGCGCTGCAGCTACCCAAAGAGGAAGGCAATCCAGCCTTAATTGAGTCACTGATTGTGGCCGAATATCTTGATGAGAAATATCCCGAAGTACCACTTTTCCCCAAAGATCCACTAAAGAAAGCCCAGGACAAGATACTTATCGAGAGATTCAGCTCGGTGGTTGGTGCTTTGTACAAAGTGTTTCTAGGTAGCACTGAAGCGGCACCCGATTCGCTAATTGAGATCTCTAAAGGTTTTGATATTTTCGAAAAGGAGTTGAGCTCACGTGGTGCACCTTATTTTGGTGGCGACAAACCTGGCATGTTGGACTATATGATTTGGCCATGGTTCGAGCGCTCAGCCATGTTGAAATACCTGCTGCCGGAGAAATTCGAACTGGATAAAGAACGCTTTAGTAAATTAGTAAGCTAAATTTATATTTTCAAGGCATCGAATTTCTATTAAATATATGTTAACTCTTTAAAGGTTGCATGGCGCGATCTGATGGTAAACGATCCAGCAGTGAAAGGTCACTATTTGGATGGCGAAACTCATGCCAAGTTTATGAAAGCGCGCCGGACCAATGTTCACGATTATGATATGCTTGTTTAAAATTCTTGAAATGTGCTTGTTATAAATGTATACATATATATCACTTAAATATAATTGCATAGTATGCATATACAAAAATATATGTAGTTCGTCACCAAAAATACAAAAATTTGCAGGGAAATTAGTGAAACACGATACAAAATGGAACATGAGTTGAAACAAAATTTAAATTTTGCCAGACCCCTAAAATGTTGGACTTATGTACTTATATATGTGTAAATTGAAGTGGTGAACCGTAATCAATAAAATACTCAATTTCGAATTTTTCGATCATACATGGTTTTGCATTTTAAGTGACGGGCGATAAATACGTAGTAAATATGTTGAATGTAAATAAAAATAATTTAAATTGTTGTAACATAGTATGAAAGTATTTTAAAATGCTCTGAATAAAACTTCATGCTTCAAATATTTTCTTTGCAGCAAAGAATTCGATGATTTGTTGCTAAAGACCGATGACTTAGATAACCCTACAAGAAGTAGTCTAATGGTGTTAGCGCACAACTTCTTGGAGGTCATTAAATGTCACAATTTCTTGAAGTTCACCGGGTTCACTTCGTACTAAGTACAATATGTTGATGCCATCAGACCACCAAACTGAGAAAAATTTTATACGGAAGCAAACACAAGTCCTTTCTAAAAATCCCGCAAGTTGTGGTTCGAGACAGTCCCAATTCATTGTAACAAGAGAACGATTATTTTGATAACAAAATTGGATAATTTGTAAACGTTGTTCTTGCGTATATCTTTCCATGACTAATCCCCATTGGAAACCCCGTTACATATATAGGTGTGTATGTGTTTATATCATTTTGTTTGTATCAGAAGCTTTGCCAAATACTTAAAAAAAATTAGCATTATAATTACTAATTTAAATTAATGTTATAATTGTATCTATTGTGCGTCTAAAAGCAAATTGTAGTTATGCTGTTTTTCACCTAAACACGTGTTATAGTAATTACCTTCTAATGAGTGTACCTTCACTTCGTTTAATTGAAAATTTGAACTTGATGTAGGAATTTTTGTGTGTATTATCTTTTGAAAGTTGATGATTTGTTGTTATTTTTAGTTGTCAATTTATTTTATTTCAGTATATAAATATAAGATATTATATATGTACTTATGTACTGTTATATTTACTTAGATTGGCAAACGGTAGCAAAATTTAATGTCTCTGGCGTATTTAGTTATTGATTTATAGCGCTTTAAGTAGATTTTAACAGTACAATTATGAGGGGAGCAAGCGAGGTTATAATCCACTTTCAGATTTTCGATAGAAGCTCTATCATTCGCGCCAGATGAATTTGGTTGTTGTAGCTTAAGTGGTTTAAGAGCTTTATACATTAAACTTATTAGAGTCCGAGACCATGCCCACTTTTTTGCAGATGTCCCTACTGCGATTTTTTGTGCTGGATTGCAGTTCTATATCTTAATTAAGTGATTAGTTATGGCACTTTATAGGTTTTCGCCCATCTACGAACATGTAGTCTCCACGGACACGCTTGCAGAAGTACAGACGCTGAACCGATTGTTGATATGACAAGACAATTATGAATTTCGACTCATTGTTGGATCGTATATATTTCCATGATGAAATTGCAAACTTTACTGCAGAGAAATGTCAAAAGAGCGGGAAAAATACTTATATGGCGTCGTTTGCTGTCCCTATCGGTCTACTTTTATATCCCCATTGAAAAATCCGTTACAATTGGAGCGTTATTGTGGAACAAATGGCAATTGCAAGTAACTGGCAGTCAAAGGATATCTTTTGTTCCAACGTGTCCTTGCTTTTCTGACTAAAAAGTTAGTATGCTAGTAGAAAAAGATTCTAAATTAGAAACAATGTCATAAAATTCGCATTGTCATGATTTTCTAACTTTATCCAGTCATGTTTAATACACAAAATTGGAGACATAGGTATTTAAATATGCTGTTATCGATTTCCAATTAGTATAATATTAGATGCTTATATGCCGAATGTACATATATGTATATGTATGTATGTACATATATTCAATTCCTTTAACTTGCTCATTCGTTATACCGCAATCCTAAGGTTATGTTTTGATAAACATTAACTTCCTTTTAATACGAATTCAAATTCAAATATTTTCTACTTTCATAATAACAATACATATTTGCTAACTAAATTTCTACTGAAATAAGAATTTGTAAAGCCTCTAGTGCATTCAGTAAGTTTTAAACTTAGTTTAAAATCACAATATTTCCGCAAACCAATTAAATGCCATTATAAGAAAGAGTCTTAAGTGTCACACTTACGGAAATGGAGAGAAAAAGGAAGCTTTCGCTATTGACGAATTCAAACATATGTTTGAAGTGAACTCAAAACATAGCGAATGAATACACATAAGCAACTGCAAGAACTGGCCGTTGTTTAAATAAAATTGTTGTTGAGTTAATATTAATCAGTTGCAGATTTGACAATAGAAGGGGACTTTCCAAAATTAATCATCATTTCTCGAACAACTTTTAAAAGCGATTAACTCAATAAAATATACAATGAATAAGCAGGCATTTAGCTAAAAGTGAGTATGAGCAGAGAACGTCTAAAATATTTATAATTCGAGATTACAAATTTTGAAGGCAAGTAGACGATATCTAGACGATATCTCTAGAGTTAAAAATATGAAATTTAATTAATTAATTGGTCAAACATAAAACATGCACAAAATTAATCAAAGGTATCAAAAATGACTAAGCATAAAATCAATAAGTGGGGTATTTCCAATTGTGTATGTGCATAACAGCATGTAGTTTTAGGTAAATATTATCAAAAACAAATAAATAAGTGCTAAATTCGGGTGCAACCGGATGTTTCGAAAATCCCGATATTAGTGAAATGGAGGATAGGGTTAAGTTTTCGCCAAATGTATTTGTTTTAGGCACAAGGATATAATGTTATGAGTAAGTAAAGCTTTGTAATTTTCATTGAGATAATTCAAGTAGTGGCCGATATATCTAGTATAAAATCACCCGGAAGTTCGACAATATTTATACAATATTAGGTACATATATTGACCCGATCCGACCCATTTTTGATACACAGTATTATTATTATCAGGAAAAATTTGGGCAATTTTTGGTCATAAGGTGGCATAATATTCAGGAATTGTTAGTACAAAAATGTAGGACACACATTAATTTAATTATAAAATATAAAAGTTTTATGCTTTATATAATTTTACTGGTAGGGAATTTCTTAAAATATGAATACATATATATGTAAGTACATTTTAACAATTCCTCTTAAAACTATTAAAAATTGTTCATAACACATAAAAAAAGTTTATAACAAATTGAAGAGGAAAAAAGTACCCATTTGAGTACGAATGAATCAAATCGACAACACAGTGTTGTATTGGCAAAAAAGCTTTCCATAATTGTGAAACAGCAAATGAAACAAAACTGTTACAGTGCAACCCTAATATAAATAGATAAGAAAGCACAAATAAATTTAAATATAGCGAATGAACGCACATAAGCATTTGTCAAACCGGTCGTTATTTATATGCGTATATATACGTGTGGATGAGTTAATTTTGCTCAATTGGTGACTTAATAATCGGCGAATAATTCCTATTCCAAATAAATATTTTATTTTAAATTTAAAGCATTTACAATAATAAAAGACAATGAGTGGCGGCAAACATTTAGCTAAAGGTTAGTAAATATTTTAGTGAAAAATACTACAATTGGAGTGTTATTGAAATCAATCGAAAATTATAGTTACTCACAGCCAATAGATATATTTTCTAACGTGTCCTTGCTTTTGTGAGTAAAAAGTTAGTATGATTACCAGAAAGTACTTAATAGGAAATATTGTTATATATTTGGCATTGTCATAATGCTCCCGCCAATGAAGTGAAGGTTTTGATAAAGGGCTTTCCAAATTTTGCCTAGTCATGTTTGATACAAATAAAAAATGTAGATACGCCGACTAGAGACTGCACGTAAAAATGATTAGCGGCGTTATCAATTTCCAATTAGTATTAATATACATTATAAATACAGGTATAAAATGTGTGATGTATTTTTATTTGTTGTATGCTACACCTCATACACGTATTACGTACTCTTAAACATACATAAGTATGTATACGCATACATACATATGTACTTATGGAAGACATAATTTGTGGCAAACTTCTGGAATATTAAAAAAAATTATTCATTATTATTTAGGTTCCCAAAAACCAGAACTACCTGACGATGGTGTTCTTCGTTTGTATTCTATGCGCTTTTGTCCATATGCTCATCGTGCTCATTTAGTACTTGACGCCAAAAATATTCCCCATCACACTATTTATATTAATCTCACGGAAAAGCCAGAATGGCTGCCCGAAGTCAGCCCACTGGGTAAAGTGCCGGCAATACAATTACCCAAAGAGGAAGGCAATCCATCCTTAATTGAGTCACTAATAATTGCTGAATATCTGGACGAGAAGTATCCCGAAGTACCACTCTTCCCCAAAGATCCGCTAAAAAAAGCACAAGATAAGATACTTATCGAGAGATTCAACGTGGTGACTAGTGCAATGTACAAAGTGTTCCTAGGTGGTACTGAGGCAGCACCCGGTGCGCTAACTGAAATTTCAAAAGGTTTAGATATTTTCGAAAAGGAGTTGAACTCCCGTGGTACACCTTACTTTGGTGGTGATAAACCTGGCATGTTGGACTATATGATTTGGCCATGGTGCGAGCGCTCAGCCATGTTGAAATACTTGCTACCCGACAAATACGAAATGGATAAGGAACGTTTCGGCAAGTTGGTAAGTACATTTTGTAAAGTTATTACATTTTTTTTACATTTAAGTGTGTTCAACAAAAATTTTTGTCCATTATAGATAGCTTGGCGAGATTTGATGATCAATGATCCTGCAGTGAAGGTATTCTATTTGGATGGTGAAACTCACGCCAAGTTTATGAAAGCGCGCCGTGAAAATGTTCACGACTATGATATGCTCGTGTAAGGCATTTTCAATGTATACAACTATTTTCGACGAAGCCAAGTGCGAAATATACTTAATAATATAATATCATTGGATGTAACTAACCTCTTTGCAAGCACGTCATTCCAACAAACAAAGTTATAATTGATAATATAATTTTTTTGTATTACATACTAAAAATCTATGTATAAACGTCGAATGTGACTAAGAAAGTAGACTTCCAAAAACTGATTATTTCGTCTTCAATCTCATTTTCAGGAACGACGCTAAACGGCAAAGAACTTGTTGAGGATAAAAATCTCATTTTAATTGTTTGTGGGCATATTGGAAAGAATAACTTGTGTCGATTTCATTGTATGCCGTTTATCAATATCAAAATAACGGGAAATATCACGCTACTTACATATCCTTGTAAATTACTTACAGTCAATCTTATACATCGCATATATTTTTGTACATATCAGCATATCCATTTGATGAACTCAAATACAGCGCATTTGTTTTGTAACAAATTTGTAAAAAAAAGTGTTTGGTGATATCTAAAGTGGTTTCATGTTATGTGTTTCGTTTTAGTAAAATTATTGCTTCGTCTATTTGTAAACGTCCAACTTGCTTCAATGTCGTGTTCGTGTAATATAATCAACTATATATGTTTGTACGAGTATTTGCGTGATTCTGCAGACATAAACAAGAAAATTCTTTAAATTGTGCTTTCTCAAAACTATAATAACCTTCACAGGTGCATTCCTTAAAGCATAAAGAGTATTAAAAGTTTTTGTTTTGTTGCCGTTGATTGGTCGGTTTGTTTGACAGATGCTATAGTGGTCCGGGGGTTCGGAAATTTTGTTTTTGGGGTTTTTTTTGTTTGAGCAACGTCTTAAAGCGAAAAATCCGTGCACAATACAAACTGAGAGACTTCTTCAAGTAAACTCCGTACCAAACTTATTATATGCAGTTCAGTGCGTAAAAAAAAACTAAAAATGCTCCCTTAAATAATTGTTGTTGCCTTGAGAGCCAAAAATTTGGTTTGACGTTAGAGAAAAATACTTTATTTAAAACTGCATTGCTGCATAAACTGGCTTAAATAGCTAAATACAATATATGTATATATTCACTTTTCTTTTTTTAATCGTTAAATACGTAAAATCACGATAAATGTAAATATCATTTGTGGTTTTGGAATGAGTTTTCAATTATTTTTATAAGTTTTTTTTTTTTATCAACTACACACATAGAGAGCGAGAAAAAAATTGAAAAAACATACATTTTGCAGACAAGTTAAGTTGTTTTGTATAACCACCACTCCTTTGTATACTTGTACATATGTATACGGTTATGTATGGACATACTTGTGTTTTTATAAGTATACAATAATATTAAACATCGAATCAATTTATTATTAAATTTTTTCACTTTATATGTAACAAATTGTTGCATAGTTTCGAATAAAATATTCAATGGTGTTGATCTTATCTTAAAGTTTAAAACTTTTTCGTTTACAATATATCTGCATGCACGTGTATACACTTATGAGCTTTTGTAAGTTGGTATAATTCACAAAAAATATCTTTTTCCATTTTACATTGTTTGTTTTTGTTTTTTCTTCGTTAGTTCACTTATTGCATGTTATCTCAAAGTGGTTTCGTTTACTATTATTTAAAAATGTATGTTTTAAATTTTTTATTTTCTCTTTTTATTTTTTTTTTTCTTTCTTATTAATTTTTTTCACAATATATTCACCTTCGGAAGTCATTAATAATTTTTTTTCGTTGCTGCAAAGTGATCCAAAGTATATGTATATATGTGTGTGTACGTTTTTTTGTTTTTGTTTTCACTTATATATTTTAAAACATCTTAACTGTACTCCTGATGCCATTTATATTTTTGTAAAAATTTTGATTAAAATAGTTTGGTTGGTATGATTTTATCATTAGTTTAGATTTGGAACGACTTAGGTAACGATTCTCACTCCACTTGTAATTTCCGGCAAAACGTTGGGCTGCTCAAGCGTTTTGTGCGTTCTTCCATGCCATGCAATCGTTGGCAGAAGCGCGTTCTTTTCAAGCGTTTTGTGCATCCTTACGATATCTGCGACTGTATCAAGCTTGCGACGAGGTGCTTATTTGTTCTATGGAAAATAAAAATTATATTTGTGTATGTGGCAGGATTTGAATTTCTTTTTGTTATACCGTTTGGTAAACTGCTGGCCACGCTGCTAATCACGCTTACATCTGCGCCACCTGATGATGTGGATGCCACACTAGTGCTCACACTCACACTGACACCATTGAGTGCACTGTTGTGATTACGTTTGTGCGTCAAGACGCCGCTGTGCGTGGAAAACTTTTTGTTACAAGCTTCTGTACGCTCCGAAAAGTTGGACGTGGATGGCGCTGTTGAAGTTACTGCTAACGGTTGTGTTTCGTTGGCCGGTTGGTCATACGTTGAGCGATGGGTGTAACGTTTGAGGTGCATTTGTTGCAGGTTTTGGTGGTTGTTGTTGCCTGAACTGTAATAAGATGGAATTATTTTAATTATTCACATCCAACAATTGAATTTAGTATAGATATAAAAGAAAAGAAAGTCAATTCCGTTGTTGTATAGACTCGGGGTATAAGTATAAAAATAGAACTTGCTGTCACTATTTCGCTGGTCAGCACTGTAGGCATATGTCCAATTGACTTTACCTTTTCTGCTCATTGTCCTTTTTGCTGTTGAACATGGCCAACTCGATTTCGGTGTGTTCGTTGTTCAAATGGCGCACCCAGTCTGCTGGCGTCTCAAAGGAGCTGTGGTAGTAAAAGCAAAAACAAAATATACATATATGTAATTCCTCTTTTTGACTATAATATGAAAAGTGTTTACATACATTGAACACAAGTCACAGCAGAGCGTCACATGACCCGCGTTGTTCTCCTGCTGCTGTCATGAATATAAAATATTGTCGACAAACTATAACAAAATTAAAACTTCGAGCTAATAAGCACACTCACCGATACTCGTCGCCGCTTTTTGGGCACATACGACTTGACTAATGGCTCCCCGCCATTGGTTATGGTATTTCCTGCGCTTGTGCTATTCATGTTATTCGTTGTACCGCAAGCCACATTTACCGTTACCGTATCTGTTGCTGTTGTTGTCGCGTTAACGGTGTGCGACTCCAGATGACGCACCCAAGATTTAGGTTCATCAAAGGATTGTTTGCATGTTTCGCATGCGAGACGTGTTTCATAGTCGCTATCATCTTGGGAGTTCGTGTCCTGTTCGCTGTGTGGACTATGGGAATGTGCGCCGACTTCAAGTTTGACAGTTGTACTGCCAGGTGGCATTTTAAAATCTAATGGTTGTTTGGGCGAACTCAGCGGTGTTTTGGGTCGTGACGCCAAATCGGCGTGTGCATTGTCTGTTGCGGAAGCGTTTGTGGTCCAGTCGGTTGGCTCTTGTTTTATGGCGAGAAAAGTTTGTGTATGAGGCATGGGCGATGTGTTCGATAATCTGCTGCCGCTGACCTGCTCTGTATAATGACTTTTCGTGGATGTTGTGTTGGTGTGCTCATAGGAATCTGATACGAAGTAATCGCGCACTGTAAATAACAGTAATAAGAAATAACTTGTTGGGATTACCAATTCTGAAATACTTACTGCGCTCCCCGGTGCTGCCACCACTACTGCGTCGCAGCTGTCTGTCATAATTGGGCATGTCAATGTCATTATGCTGTTCCTCTTCATCGGGAGGTGGACACTGTCGCTCTGTATACTCTCGCTCCAGTTGCTGTTCTACCACAGTTGCCCGCATATTTTCATCATTTTGACTGCGTTGTCGTCGCCTCGCCTGCTCATTCTCCATGGACATGGGACAGCCGCCCGTACATCCAATTTCGTTGCACAAAGACGTTTCTACTTGCAGCTGATTCAATCGATAGCAGCATTTTTCATCGGGATCTATAGCAACTTCTTTGTTTACCGTTATACCACAGCCCGTAAGATGCTTACTACTCGACGCTGCAGCGGAGAGTAGTCCAAGTTGTGACAATTTCGGTGATTTTACTATCACTGGACTATCCTTGGGCAGTACCGAGGCGCCCAAGCCACGAAACTGGTGATGTGTTTGTTGTGCGTGTGTTTGTTGTGTCGACACCGACTGCCCCACAGGTTGTTGCAAATGTTCCATGGCATGGTAACGTTGTCCACAATTGCCACCACCCCCACCATTTGGACATTTGTTAACAATATACATATCACTACCATGTGCACTGGACATATGCGAGTGTGTAAGAGTTGGTAATGATTGTTGGCGATTACCTGCACTTTGTATATAATGTGTGCCAACACCGTTGGCTATTAGTGTTTCGTTGACGCGCGTTGAAGCATTGTGCGAATTTGATGATGTTGAGGAGGTGCGACATAGGCCACGAATTTTTAAAATTTCACCGCCACGCAAAACTTCATTAAGTATATCATTGGCGACTGTGGCCTCGCCACTGTACATATATTGTACTAGTATTTGTATAGCGCGGTGGCTTAGTTCTGGCGGAAGCACAACGTAGAGCACGCCGTTGGGCGAGGATATTGGTGCGGTTTCGAACATCGTAGCAAAAAACTAAAGCGAAACAAAAATTAGTTAGAGGAGAGTGAAATTAAATTAATTTATGGCAAGTTACCTGACTACACGAGCTAAGTATAAATTTGTGCGCTGATATACCCACGGTTGGTATGCCACTCTCTGTGCCACTTCCACTGGCGCTACTGCTGCTGGAACTGTAGAGCACAACATCGGCGAACTTCTCATTTCTAAGGTGAAAATCAATAACAATTTTATTAACAAATTCGTATGCAGTTGCAACGCAGATGTGAAGGTTTTCATGTAGCTTACTTGTAAAGTGTGGCAACTGAAGAATTCAAATAAGACAAATGTGAGTCCCATTTCAAATGATAGTTTTCTGCCGCCATCGTTTCTGTTAAGTTAACCGTTGCACTGGTTGATATAAACTTCCTTGCTCACTACGTCTTTTGGAATCACTGACTTTGTGCAAAAGAAAAAGCATTACTGCAACATGGCGATGCATTTAAAATACTAATAATTGTTGAATGTGTTAATACTTCATACACGGCACTGCTTTTGATACAATCCTAAAATGGGAAAGTATTACTGTTTTAGGAGCTGGTACGCGCTCAACACGTTATGTTATAAAAAGAGCGAAATCAAGTGCATGCTAACAGGAAGCCAATCGATAAATCAATAAACCGTCTGCAATTTTGGGCAGCTACAATAGCAACAAGCGCGCAATAATGAACAGATAGTTGTGTGTGTATGTATGTGTACATCACAGCACAGGAAGCGCAATTAACGGACGTTTCTACATGGAACATTTCATCATTAAAGCATAAGGATATCAATAGTAATTAATTTTTGCAACGTTTAAATTTATTATATATTTTAAACTATTTAGTTAATATATATAAAATAACATTTAAATTTTAAACCTAATATTACATGCAAATACAAGCAACTAAACCGGAAGTGCTACCAATTAACATAGCCACAGTTTTTCATTACTATTAAAATGCAGTGCTTCTTATCACAATTATTATTTTTTTTTAATATAAAATATGTTTCAATGTTTAACCTAATTTTTAGCCAATTATTGTATTTTTTAATTTAATATCCTTTTTATGTCTATTAATAGTTTTTTAACATCGTATCCGTTTATTAAACGATGTAGTATGGCAGCACTGTCGCATTTCCCTAGTTGACATTCTATTTTCGTGGTTTTGTTATTTTCATCGTTTCTCATACCCATTCATTACCTGGTGCTTAATATTTTATTTACGTGATAAATACTTCATGAAAAATAAATAACTCCTTAAAAATGGAAGCAAAATTAGATTTCGATTCCAAACTAATCGATTTGGTGCGCGCAAATCCCTTGCTGTATGAAAAGGAAGTGCGAAGCTCACCCTATCATCTTATGAAGAAAAAAAGTGAACTCTGGCGTAGCATCGCATCCTCTCTGGGTGTAGAAAGTAATTTTACTAATATCACTAAATGCAATTTAATATAAACAAATAATTATTATACTTTTAGCTAAATACTGTGTTATACGTTGGAAAAATCTGCGCGATAAATATCGTCGTGAGTCGCAAAAGACAGAGGAGCTTAAACGCAAAGCTGGCGGTATAGAAAGCGCACAGGGCGCTACATGGCATTTGCTAGATAAAATGAAATTCCTTGACCACCACACAAGGGTACACAGGTAATTTAATCAATATATATGTATATATACTGTAATTATTTATTCAAGCCATGTATTGAAATATTGACAGCTCAACTAGCACCAAAAGCGCCGCAGAGAATCTACGTACGAGTTGGAGTGAAATGGAAGCTGAGCAACTTATTGAGCAATTACCTAATGACGATGATCCACTACAAGAGGCAATGGATGAACAAGCCGTCGCTTTAGAAGCAAAGAAACCAGAACCTCTAGTTAGTACAACAACAACTACGACATCATGCTTAAAACGCATCGAAACGTTGCTGGAGGGCTTGGATGAAGATAATCGCACAAAAGCTGAAAAGCGTATTGTCGCGTATCTTTGTAAGTGTCAGCTTAAATTTTTAGAAAACGAGAGTATCGACGATATAGTAATCTAAAGTAGTTTTTGTATATGTTTTAAGCTTAAATCTGTTTTTTTCCTTTTTCCAAACTTTCTATTTATTAATTTTAAATATTATAAGTGTAATGGCAGTAATAGTGAAACAATTTAAATGATTTTTTATATTAAAAAATTGGAAATTTATAATTCTGTAACAAACTACAATTCAAAAAAAAAAAAATCCTTAAAATAACAATTCAGAGTTTAATTATGTGAAGCAATAAGACAGTAAATAGCACTACCTCGCCATTATTTGTATTGATTTATTGGATTTTACTCTTTTAGAGCGTGTATAAACATATTTTTTTTTGTAACTTCAAATAATAAAACGCACTCAAATATACATATGTACATATGTAACTCCTCCTTAATGAATATATCCTCACAAACTGCTATTGATTTCTACAGATATGAATCACTTGGATGCTTGGTTTCCACCCTTCAATTGTAATAATGGTTTTGTTGGAGTGGGCAAATTTTATTGCAGATATCGACTCGACGCAACTAATATCAGTTATATGTACATATGTATGTATGGATGTATATACATATCTAAATATAACACAAACATACTGCTATATGTATGTATGTATCTCGCTGTGTAAACAAGGTGGTGATTTTCTAATAAGGGTCATAATATCTTCCAGATTTATTTTCATTCTAAGCAAATGCGACGTCTCACCACCATATGCAATGTTTGAGTGGGTGGTTATGATAGGCGCCTAGTGTGAGCGTTTGGTTGTCGACCTCGCTGTTTTGGCTTGAAGCGCGCAATTCAAGTACTTCACTTATTAAGTACCTCATTTGTACATATGTGTTAATATAAATATATATCTGCATATGTATTTATAACCGTTTAGGTTTTCAATTAGCACTGTTGGTGTGCTCCTGTGTTTTGCTGTTGTTATTCATACATTAATGTGACCGTCGCCTTTATTGATTGATTTACTCTGCTAAAAAATCAATAACTGAAAATTTTCAAAGACCTTCGCCTTAACAAATAATATTTAGACATTGCAAAAATTATGTTAGTCCTTATACCGTTATTTCTACAATAATTTTGTTTATTTCTCTACAAGTGGTATGCATATGCCTATAAAGGCGCCAAGCAAGTGCAACATTTTAAACAATTAACACTTTTCAAAACATCAATTTCTTATATTTTTATGAATGAAAGCACTTTTTATTTACTTTTCAAACACAGTTGGATTAATTATTTTGTTGCCTATTTCACTGCATATTTAAATTTTGCGTTAAAACCGCACTTTTTATGTTTTTTTAAAAAATTTGCCAACCAAGAAATGGTTTTATTGTTTGTTGTCGCCACGGTTGTTCACTTCGTACTGTAATCCGTGTAAAAATGCCTGAAAATCCTTGCGCCTTTTGCCAATCCTTTTGTCTGTATATGCGCATTACGGCGCGCTCCCTTCATATGAACGCCTGTAGGTGGTTGTATGTAAAGAGAGTTGAAGAGAGTCAATTACACCACCAAATAGACTCATGCACTACCGCAAATACAGCTTCAACATAATTGTTTGCCATTAAGGCAATGTAAACAAACTGATTTGACTGCGTGCACTGCCGAATGACGCTCAACTCGCTAGGATGGCGAGGCGTATTAGGGGCAAAGCGAAACAATGCTATGTATCGATTTGTTTTTGTTGTAATACAAATCGTCTGTTGCTTTTAACTGTTTTATTTTTGTATTGTGGCTATTTTTGAACGCGGTATTTTTGAGCATTCAACTCAAATATATTCTATATATGTACATATGTAAGTGCGATAACAAACTGAAAATAAGAAAATAACTTCTATACTCTTTCCAAATAAAAAAGTTTTTCATACAAGGACACAATTTCAAACCATAAATTAAAATGTTATGACAATATATTTTTTTTTTTAATCGATTTAAGCTATTTTAAAATATAACCACAATATTTGTAACTTTTAACCATAATTTTGGATTTGTTTACTTTTATTCTGTAGTTGTAAATAGCATAAGATATGTCAAACAAATCTTTGGAGACTTGTCAGTTATAAATCACACACAACACGGTGGAGTAGTTTACTTACATAAATCTGTACGAATTATATGTATAAAATGCACTATCTTTTTAGAGTTACTAACTACTATGAAGGTTTTGATTTCTTCCCCTCCACCTCTGCTGCCTCATCAGCTGTCAATTTTCGCTTTTCTGTTGTAGCTACCTCACTGACGCTTTCAAGCTGCGCTGCCTCTTCTTTACTTTCGTTCACCTCTGTGTTCTGTTGTTTGTCTCTGACTTTACTCATTTCATCTTTTTCAATTTTCAATTGTTGCGCCGCCGAGGTATCCGATTTTAGCAGCTCTCGCAGAAACATGGTGGCATACACCGATGGCGGCAAGCAAAAATCTAATAATAGCGCTTTTAAGTCGCCGTTGCCCTCTGTGTTTTCTATTTTTTCAGCTTTGCCAGCGATACGATCCCAATCGGATGCTATCAGTGTCTCTTCGGGTGTGGAGTACTTACGGAATTTCCATGTTAATTCGCGGGGACATATCAACAATTTGCGATAGGCACCAGCCATAGCAAAAGTTTTGACTTTATGGCGTAATTTTTCAGATGACAAACCATATTCAGCGAGTATCTCTTCATACCAGGCGCCAACTTCATTGCTGGGATAAGTGATATCATGACCTGGTAAGGGTAGTACTACATCGAAAAGCGTATAATTGCCGCTGTCAATGTCTTCTTCAGTTAAAGCTTTAACTTTACGCTTAAAAATTGAATCTTCATTCTTTGCATCGGAAACGGTAGTTTCAGCATCTTCCTTTGCCTCTAGATTATCTTCATTATTCTCAATGTCTTCTGCTACATTATCGGTAGGATTATCTAAATCACATTTTTCAATGATGTCCTCATCCATTTCTTCTTTATTGCGATAAACTAAATCGCCTGGTATCAGCTTAAAACCGTATTCTTTTATGCGTCGCGATGCAATGCGGTTGAATACAAAACTTTGAAACGAGTGCGGGTAAAGCAAAAGCATGTTGCGCGGTATCTACAAATAATAATAGAATAATGTAGAATCTAATGCTTAATTTTTACTACAACGAAAGTCTCACCTTTCTTAACGCCGCTGCATAATCATTTTCTCCATATTTCGCCAAGCCATCTAGCAATTTCTTCTCAATAAATTCATTAGGAATGAACATTGCTGCCGCAGCAGCGGAATTACGCTCTTTCCACCACTTCTTGCGCACTTCATCCATGAAGGGCAGATCATTTGAGCGTGGTTTTAGAATGAGCTCTGCAACCGTTTTATAATCCGCCTTCAAGAGTGCAACACCAATTTCATAAGTCGGTATATCGGCGTGATTACCAAAACGCTGCAAACCAAAATAATTTATAAAGCCTTTGTCACGTAAATTCTCTAGCGCTTTCTGAATTTCGGCCTCATCACCATTAACATGACGCAAAGCGATTCTAAAACGATTGCCTTTTAAATCACCTAATTTGAGCACATCATTGCTGAATGTGAAATTGCCTATTCGTACGTATGACTTTTGAGCTGCCGTTAGAATTTGTGAAGGAAGTCGTCGTTTTATGCAGAACTTTTGCGTAGTTTTGGCCCGTTTATCTTTCGTACCACAATAATTAACGTTAGATGGGTGCATACTAAAATAGATTAGTAGTAAATGGTGAAAATAAAAAGAAGAAAGTAGATGTTCTCGCAACTTACCCAATACGTGAAGCTAGACGTGATGCTGCCTCGCTAGTTTCCATGTTTTCTTTATATACCAGGAAATGTACATATTCTCCTGGAAAATTCCAACGCGTTCGTTTCTCACTGCTGGAATTAAATTTGGGCTTCATTACGCGTATAATTCGTTCCTCTGTAGAATCTTTTACTTCAGTCACTGTTGAACCAACCAGCTTGGAGCTATATAATGTTTTAAGCATATCGTGTATTTGTCCACGCTCTGTTTTATCCAACGCCGTCACTATTATATCTATGGGTTGCGCTGCTGGATCTTTCGCACCTAAGGCGGCTAATGCGGACATTTTATCCCACGTGTCATCTGTTATGATTTCACGAAATTTTTGACGAGCAGCTGCCAATTCCTCCTCATCAAGTGCTATAAGAATATTTCATTATTTACAAAAATCGCATCTTCTTTCTATGGAAAATTTTAAATTTACTAGGTTCCGCTGGCTTTGGCACTGTCAAATCGTTCAATTGTAAAACTTTTCCATCTAGATCAATTTCATTAACATGAAAATCAGAAAAACGTGATTTCACAACTCCAGTGAATCCAGCACCGTTGCTAACATATTCGGTTATACCCACTTGATCTTCCCGCAAGCTATTCTTATTAGACCCATCCTTTCTAATAACAAATCATATATGTATGTATGTAAAAACTCAATGCAATATAAACACACGAAAACATGTGGGACCTACTTTGGTAGCCTTTTTCTCCATTCCTCTTCTGGACCTGGACGATGATTAGTGTGCATTTGCTTTGGACGCCATGGGGTTTTAGCTTTTTTTCTTTGTGGCATGGCGAAAATATCAAATTGATTATTTAAATTATAAACTACCGGCTTTTATTAACTAAAATGTGCAGCAGATAACTAAAGACTGTTATCGTGCGATAACTTATATTGCAAGTATCGATATATTGTGGGAAATCGATGACCAAAAGCAATCAATGCTTTTAGTTATAAATACAATTTTTGTTTGGCAAATAACATTCTTCCAAATGACATAATTTTGTTTTGAATAATAATTCAATACTTGAGCACATCTATATACTGTATCGCATTGAATTTTTGTACAAATTTTATTATAAAATCAACTATAAAAATATTTCTAAATTTTATTCGTTCGCACACTTCGTGAACGAAGGAAAACTCGGTATCAGCTGACCAAATAATTTAAGGCGTAGGCAACTCTGTTCCGAAAACAACAATAAACAATTTCTTTGCCGATTGTCAAAAAGTGAGAAATATATTTTCGTTTCTTGTAATAAATTACACATAAATATGGTTTATATACATTTCCCAACAACTTTAACCGAGGAAGAGCATATGCTACAAGCAAAATATCAAAAGCTAAAGAAAAAGGTAACTAATTTTCAATGCAATGTTTCCCGTTGTAATGCAGTGTTTCCCCGTCTCTTTGCAGAAAAAAGCCTTGCAAGCGCTAAAAGCACCAAAACCAGAACCAGAGAAACCACTAACATTAAAACGTCCCACTGATGCCCGCGATGCACGTGAAGTAGCGCGTAAATTAATTAAAAGTGGCGCAATACCAGCTATCCAAAAGCAGCAAACCAAACAAGACCAAACCTCATTTAAACGTCCGAAAGGACAAGAGCGCGCTAAGCGTGCGCCCGAAACCAGCGTAGCAGCCTATCAACCATTCTCGTCTACACAAAATGATGTGGCACAGGAGACAATCATTAGTGAAATCATAAAAGAAGAGCCGCGTATGCAAAACCTTTATCAACATTTCGCCACTGAACGCGATCGCAAAGAACGTGGTCTAAATGATAAAACACCATTGGATTCAACACAACCAGAAAAGCCACGTACCGGAAATACCATATTCGTTTCGGGAAATAAAGTAACCGAAGAATTTTTGAAGAAAACTTTCAACGATTATGGCACAATTGTTAATGTGTCAATGGAAATCGAGAAAAGGTGAGTAAAGGAAATGTGCGAGTTGTAAACAAGTACAACAAGTAGTAGTAGGTCTAACTTGCCGTTATTTACACATTCCCTTTTTGTAGCCGTGGGTTCGTTTCGTTTGCTAAACCAGAATCAGCTGATCGTGCTATTGCCGAAATGCATGGCAAAAGCGTTAACGGAATTAATTTGCAAGTGCAACTGGCGCGCCGCCAGCCACAAATTGAGCCTATAAATGACGCTTCATCTTCGGCTGTGTGGTCGTCTATAGGTAAGAAAATTTATTTTTTGAGAGAGGTAAACTTTTTGTGTGCCTTAGCTAATAAAGCTGTTGTTTTACATTGTTTTTTTTAATTTTTTTTTTTTCAATTATCCGTTGCAGCGGCGAGCGATTCGCAAAAGGGCAGCCACAAAGACGGCCGCGAAATGGTTCAATATGACGAAGACTTTTTATTGCAAACAAGTTTTGAATAAATAGTGTTTAGAAATTTAATAATATAATAATATACCAATTAAGTTATAATACTTCGCCAGCGTTAGCAGCAACATCATATTCCTACAGTTATGAAGCAAATTGTGAAAAGTTTCCGCTTTAAGGTAGGCAAAGGCCAACAATATGTACACAAGTAGTTTGTTTGAACTTTACTTTATTGAAAAATTTTACACTTTCAGTATTTCTAAATATGAGTGTGTATGAATTTTGAATATATAATTATTATAAATAATAAATATTGTAGTGTAGTTAACAATAATGCATAAATTTTAAGCGATCAAATTAACACATAAACTATTTGATTGCTTACATTTAATAAAAAATAATAATAATAAAAACATCTCCGATTACTGCAAAGTTTAATAAATTAAAGAAACTTATAAAAAAGAGTAATAGAAAACAATAACGGTACTTGATACGGCATGGTACGTATTTATGTGTGTAATATGCGTATGTGCCATCAATAATAACATGATTTTCAAATTTTAGGTCCATTATGAAAATTTCATTGCAAAAATATATATGTATGTCTGTATATCCTAAACATATTTACATATTTATATTTATGTAAATACATATGCAACATACATACGTTGTTAATTAGCGTTTGTTAGTTGTGTAGAAATTGCTTATTGCATATTCGTCGCACTTCGTCGTTTATTAAATTTTCGTACAAAATTATTGCAACAATTTAGTTAATCGTCGCTTAGTTGAACTCTTCGCCGAAACCAATACAAATACACAGCAGGCATTCAGCTAACTGGCATCTTAAAGCATACGGAGCATGCGCGCTCGGCACGAAGCGTCGTTCCCTGATATTCGTATTTCTTATTTATGTACATAACTGTTTCAAAAGTACATAGGTATTTTCACATTCGAAATTCCATATAAAACATAAAATGCAAGCAACTTTGAAACACACACGCTCGGCAACGGCTTGTGGTTGTGGGCAAAACGCATACGACGCCTGGAAAAAGAGGAACTAAAAGAGACTATGTATCTTTACCATGCACCATCGGCACTCCTACGACTGGCGCGCGCCACTCCCGGGCGGATTGAAGAAGTCCCAATGATGTGTGTGTACGCTGCGGCCCGCCAGCATATACACAACCAACGTGAATGATATGACCACGAAGAGCGCCAGCAATGTCGGTATATGATGCACTTGACCCTCGACATTCTTGTCCGCCTCGGCACCACGAATTGCCGCAGTTACGCGGTTCAGCAATTGCACCAACGATAGGCTACAGGCCGACACGAATTGTTTGCCCGCCTTTGCTACGGTCTGCGGTTCGTTTGGTGGGCGTGTGCTGCTGCGCGAACGTCTGCTATGCGAGCGCGAGCGCGTCTCCTCACGTTCGCCCAAATCATCGTAATCCTCACATTCCGAACATGATGAATCGCATCGGCGGTGGTGGCGATGATGATGATGATGGTGATGATGTGGTTGTTGTCTTCTTTGCTGTGCGTTGGCTTCGTTGCCGTCGGCGCTGCCGCTGTATGGCGGTTCATCGGCGCGTCGTAGATTATAGAAACCCAGCGGTGGCAATGATTGCAGATATTCGGTTGTGGCGTAGACGGGCGGTGGGACGTTCATGTGTGTGGGATATGCTAACGGATCGGTTTGTGTTTCTTCATCGTAATTTCTTAGCTGTTGCAGCGCAATTTCGTCGCTCGTGTCGGCTGCTGTACGCTTGCTGCCTTCCAAGTCGCGTTGGCGCGGCGGTTTTGGTGGCGGTACCACTTCACGTGCCGGCGAACGCTCTTCGCTGCTCGCTTGTAAGCTAGTTTGTGTTTCGGCAGTTAACAGCTGACTGCGATCGGTGGTGCGCACACGCTCCACAATGTCCTCAATGAAACCCTCTGGCAAAGCTATATTTTTCACAATCAAATTGCCCGATTTACACTCCAGCTCCTCGGCGGATATTTGCGCGCCATGCAGCTGTGAGACCATGATTTGTCCGGCTTGTAGCGCATGCACGCGTAAGCGTTCCACCTCAAGTTCGCCCAAATGCGCTGGGAGCTGAGGTGGCGCCTGAGCTAGTGGCGCTGCTGCTAATGTTGGCACAGGTGTTAATTCCTTCGAAGTCTCCTCCACCAAAGCTAGCGTCGGTGGCAGCTCCAATGCTGTGGTTGATTTGCGTCGCGGTGGTGGTAGTGGTGGCTCTTCAAATGTCGTCGCTTCCACCCGATCTTCAGTTACCACTGCAGCCGCATCGGTGGTGTCGCGTGTTTCCACTAGACTTTCAGCCTTATCTTCGTAAGTGAAGTGTTTATCTTGCGTAAGGGTTGGTGTCACTTCTTCAGCTGTTGTAGGCGCTACGTTGTCCTCCTCTTCCGTTGGCGCTTCATCGATTTCACTTATTTTCTGTGCATCCTCCTCTTCCGTTGGCGCTTCTTCGATTTCACTCATTTTCTGCTCATCTTCGTCAGCATTTGTTGACGCTTCGTACCGCTCACTGTCTGTTTGGATATCTTGCAGTAGTTCTTCTTTCATTTCCGCTACATTTAAATCCAGTTCTTCCTCCTCCTTTCCAGAAGTTTCGTCTGCGATATAGCGGTCGTAACTGCTTCTCGCCAGTGTACCTTCGTCTGCTCGCTTTTCATATTCACTAGCATATTCGCTTAGCTCAGCATCTTCTTTTTCTTCCTCATAGTTGCTGTCTGCTTGTGCGCGCAGTTCGTCCAGCGCGGCATTCAGTTCCTCAGAGCTCGGTCCGACTGAATATTCACTAATTGCATGCTTTGATTCTTCTTCGTCATGCGATGTTGTTGCCTCTACATCGGATTTACTCTGCTGTTCGCTATCCGTAAGCAGACCCTCTCTACGTAAGGCTTCCTCCTCGAGATCCAAATCGTCAATTGGACGCACAATCAATGAGGCCTCCAACATGGTCTCGGCCTGTTGACTGGGTATAGGTGTGGAAATGCGTCTTTCGATCACCACAGCCGAGGGTGTTGGTGGACGACTTTGTGACTTGGAGCGATCCGCTTGCGAGGAGGCACGCGAACGCTCCGACATACTGCGTTGATTCGCATCGCGGAAACGCTGCAAACCGCGCGTCAGCTGCTCTTCTTCTGTAAGTGGTGCCGCGACCGCCTCTTCGGCGGCTTTAATCTTCAACTCTTCCTCACGCAGCAGCTCATCCAATGTCTTGCGCAAGCTATTTATACGCGGTTCAATGATGCGCATATCTTCGGTGATTTCGAACTCTTCGCATTCGAAATCGTCTGGTAGCGGGTCGGTTTGCGTGGACACCTCCACTTCGGGTAGACGCGTTTCTTCCTCTTCCAAATCCACATCGGTCGGATCGTAGCTATCCGCCGTGGATGAGGTCGCAATTTTATCATCGGCGAAGTCGCGTTCGTGTAATGAGACGAAAGCGCTATGCGCTGAGCTTTTACTTTCGGCGCGTTGACGCTTCTCACGCGGTGGGCGTGGTGGTGGTGGCAATGGGCGGAATTTCATTTTATTTATAATATCACCAGACTGCAAGTCTCGTGGTGATTCGGGACGCTCCTGCTGCAAGGCTTCGGGCTCCTCGTAATCATCCTCCAGTCTGGGGCGCGTATGCAACGTAAAAGAGAGTGAATAATGTAGACAAAGAGAAGAGGTAATAAGTAGTGGTTAGTAGAGCTTCTGGATAAGCGAAAGCGTCAAGAACCAAAACCAACAACAACAATGTAAGCAGCGAACGAAAAATTCGAAAAATATGCAATAACAAAAGAAACGAACACCAAAAACAGCAAACGAAACAAAATAAGTTTATGTTTTGCAATGATTTTTTTTTTTATTTTCTATAATTTATATTTTTATTTATGTATTTTTTGATGTAGTTTGTATGTATGTAACTGTAAATGTATGTGGGTGTGTTTTTTTTGTAAGTTTAGTTTAAGTATTTATCGTAAATAATAACAATTTCGCGGTGAAAAAGCCTTAAGAATGATTTTGGCATGTAACCTTATGAGCATTAGGGGTGTTCTAAATTCCAAAATAATATTATTTTTTCATAATTTTGCCCCCAAGTGTAAAAGCTATTGTGTTTAAAATATTTAAAAGGTGATTAAGAATGATTTCGGAATGTCAGCTAATGAGCATTAGGTGTGTTCTAAACTCAAAAAAAAAAAAAAAAAATTTCTCATGATCTTGCTCGCAAGTGTAAAAGTAATGCTGATTATATATCTATAAGTGATTAAGAGTGATTTTGGAATGTCAGCTAATGAGCATTGGGGGTGTTCTAAATTCAAAAAAAAAAAAATGTAATTTTGATCGCAAGTGTAAAAGTTATGCTGTTTATATATTTCTAAGTGATTCAGATACAAATATCTGTCTGGTGATATTATAAAATAGCTTAAGTCGACTTAAGGAATGATTGGTATTTTGATTTCCGGTAAAATTCGGGATATATTATTTATCTTTATATTATAGCGCTTTCAAACTTAGACTTCGTATAAAGTTGAGCATAAAACAGAAGTTTAAAACAACTCAAATTGATACCTTAAGTCGCCTTAAGACTTTAGACTCTAATATACTGCCAACTGCCACAGATCTTTTCTTGGTCTCTTACCTAATGTATAATGTTTGTACCGTAAAATATATACTCCGGCTAAAGTCTATTATTCGATATTTCGAATAAGGTATAGCAAAAATATATAGCATAAATATTCTCACAATTCAATCAAGAATAATAAAAATATTAAGGTGGTTCTAAAATTACCGCTTTCTACATTCTTGATTGCTTAATGAAGATAGCAAAAGAAATGTCAAACAACAAATTCATTAGTCAAAATAATCGAAAAGCTTTAGGTCAGGTTAGGTTAATCTGGTAGGCCGCGCATAGACGAATTTCAGTCCTTTGCGATATCTGCGCATGACGCGAATTTTAACAGGTCCTGTGGCCTCACTATCGATACCTCCTCTAGTGTATCATACCGAGGGGACCTCAGATGCTTATAGCGTAGTCTTGCCAATGCGGACAGAGTGCACAAAAGATGCTCATTGTTGCCCTAGTGCCTTGCTCTCTACTTTAAAAAGCTTTAAATTATTTGAAACCATTTGGGAGAGTGTTCTATATAATAGAACTCCGAATTGAAATCTTAAAAATATAATATTTCAATTCATGACAGTCAATACTTTCTCTCATATCTAATTCTCAGGAAAATTCGACTGGTGACTTCACCGTGTTCAAGAAATAAAACTATATTGCCCCCTAACTGTCATTATTGTAACTCAAAATTTTGATCTCTTTCTAAAAAAAATTGTGTTTGGTCAGGTCTATGAGAGTTTCTAATCTGTACGATTTCTGGAAACTATTTAATAAAAAAGGGTATAAAAAGATATTTATATTGATTTCGATCCATTCTATTTTGTATGACACTTATAAATTATAGTTGTTCGATCTCAGTGCTTCCGAAAAATGGGACACGTTCATGCGAAGACTCGAACGTGTGCAAAATTTTCATCGATATCTCAAAAAATGAGGAACTCAGTCATTTAAATAAAGATAAACAGACATTAATATTTGAAAGGGTCTCCGACGTTTCTTTCGGGGTTTTAAAAACTTTGTGGCAAACTAAAAACCCACTTCAGTATATGAAAAAAAAAGCTGATGTAGACTAACAGTTATACCAATGTGATTTGTAAAGCGGAAGTATTTAAAAATGCCAAGGAAGTAAAAATTTTGTAAATCCTTAAGAGTTTAATTCTTATAAATACTTCAGATCTAGATCGACAATTGAAGATACAACTTTTTCTAAGCCCTTGACAAAATTTCCGGGTCCCCGCAATTAATGGTATATCCCTTCATAAATGCTCTAAATGGGCATATCTTCGGTAGGCGAGCAGCTCTAAAATTTAATGCCTTCTAACTTCTTAGTCTCTGATTTTGCTGCTAAAACCCGTAGACATTTTGGGAAGTGAACCCAATTTCTGCCACATATGATCATACTATGAGGTCAGGTGAGGTCTTAAGGAATTACATAGGTTTACGGGTTTCAAAAAATCGATTTTTTTTATTGTCTTATTAAATTCTGCAACACCTCTAGAATATTGTCCTAAATTTTCAAGTTGATCCGAGTAATAGCTTCGGAGATACCGCCTTGAGAACTTGTGCGCTTGAGGCTAGCTAGGCTAAGTGCGACGTCTGTAAACGCGTTTTTCTCGAAACTTTGTTTTTGAAGTCGATTTGGCAATATTTCTCGAGAACTACTCAACCGTTTTTCATGAAATGTCACACAGGTCTTTGTGGTACAATTCTTAAAGACTTGGTTGAAGGAGTTTTTTTCGATTACAACTATTTGAAAAATATTATTTTTTTTGGAAAAATTTCTGCCAAAAATCCAATTATCAGTTTTTTTTCCTTGTCCAAGTTCTAAGTTAAGGTTTTAACTACAATACGTATTTGTTTACTTTAGATGATTCTGTAAGGAGTTATCCTGCCAACGCGTGTTATGTATTTTTTCCGAGGAGTCGTCGAAAATGGCGTCGCAAGGGCAGAGTTTAAAATATTTTTTTCCAAAACTTTTAGAATTTCTCTCTTAAAATTTAATTAATTTTTTTAATTTTAATTTTTTATAACAGAAAAATTTGTTGAAAAAAAGGCTGTTCTTTACCCGAAGGAACCCATGTAAGCCTTTAAGATTGTGGATTCGATTTTATTTCTTTTTCTTAATCAGTTTGTCTCTTAAGTTAAAGACGACTACCGAATTAGAATGAAAGTATTATCGGTAGACTTTTTTGAGTGTTTTCAGTGTCCTGCTAGAAAATTATTCCGGACCGACGTTCAAAAATCTTTTCGAAGCATAATTAACCAAATTTTTCTGACAAACTTTTATTTTTAAATATAATTTTGTAAGAGCTCCTTCGTTCAAAATTAATATCTTATTTAAATGTCCTTATATGGAATATGGAATGGGCAAAAGAGAGGTTACAGGAAACTTGATTTTTTAACTCTTCGCGGAGAAATCTTCAAGGTAAAGATTTTACCCCTCAAAAAACGCGGTTTTCAGTGATCAAGAAGTATTGATTGAATAAATTAAACCTTAATATATTTATAGTATGCACTTTCTTTTTAAATTTTTTTAAGTTTAAAACAAAAAAATTAAAAGAAAAAAATTCCAGATTTTTTTGTAAGTGTAGAACCTGTGACTAATACCAGTGTGAATATCTACATAAATATGCGAGTATGTTGCCCCGAATACCAATGAGAAAAACAGAAAACCTGTGCGCGCCAATGTTTAGAACACCCCTAATATTTTATGAATTACTGCTACTACGCATATTCTGGTATTCGCTTAACTGCCTTTCATGTAAGCTTAAAAAAATATTATTGAAGCCAAGCTTTGCTCATTAAACACAAACACACACATACATATTATATAATAAAATAAAAATTAAAAAAAAATATTAATAACAATGGAATTCGATCTCGATATGGACGCTCTACTTACAATACTAATGAACGTTTACATTTAAGCAAGTAACAACAAAAATACTTTCAAACAACAACAATTTTACACAACAAACTGAAATTTTTAGTAAATTAAGCATTACAAAAACAAAGATTAAAAAATAAAATGAAGTGCGCGCAGTGTTTGCATTTGGCCACTCCCACATTTGGGAATGAAACAAAACTCGTTTTTTTTAGAAACTCAAAAGTGTTCTTTTTTCCAAAAATATTGCATTCAAACGTGCATTTTTTGCTTTTGTGTGTTTCGTGCTTACATTTGCGGCGCCACTTCTAAGCTTGTAGCTGATTTGCGGCGCGGCGGCACTGGTTCCTCCATTGTGGACGGTGTGTAGGCGCGGGGTGGTGGCGGACGCTCGGGTGGCGGCGTGCTGCTCTTCGCCGAGCCGCTGGATATGGAGGCAAATCGCTCGCCGGGAGAACGTGAGAATTTCTTTCGGCGAGCTGGTGGCGTAGGCTTCGGCAATTGCTCCTTTCGTACAATCGCGTAACTGTGGGCAGAAAAGTCGAAAAATACATGAAAAAATTAAAAAAAAATAAAATTAAAAAAAAAAAAAGAAATGGTTTCATAAACTACTACGCACCCATCGTTCTCCATCATGTCAATGATGTACTTGTCCTTGTCCACATTCGAGTCACGATCGGCTTGCGTTTCCTCGTGGCCATCGTAACCTAACGAATCGGCGCCACGTGACGTGCGATCGTCTTCGTCGTAGCGACTAGTTGCTCTAGATTTGCGCGTCTCCAACGCTGGTGCGAATTTTTCGGTCTCGGCGAGGGGTATAGGATATTCGTGTTCAGTGCGATAAACTATTACCTAAATAATTCAAAGAATTGAAAGCGTTAGTAGGTATGTTCATTAAGAGATACAAAACTCATTACACTCACATCGTCGGTTGGCTGCAAACGACTATTCGATACCGATCGACCACCGAAACCGTTCATATACGAATCCTTATCCATTGAATTGTCTCGCGTCGTATCACGTTTGCGACGTCTGGGCGCTTGCGGCGCTGGCACACCATCGTTGACACCCTCTGGCTCGGCTGGGAAGACCTGTTTGCCTACAATATCCAAGTCATTCATTTCCACCTCATCTTCGTGGTCTTTGTAACTGTTGCGTGGCGGTCGTAAATATTCCTCGTCATCGTCGAAATATGGTTCGTGTCGTATATGCTCAGCTACGGGAAAATCTTGACTATCCATAGAGTATTTGCTGCGACTGCGTCCCTTACGCAGCGGACGTTTGGGCGTATTGAAGTAATCGCTGCCGTTTTGTGACATCGACAAATCATCGCCATATTCGCTGCGCTGCGATTCGAGATCTTGCGATACATCTTGTGGCCGATAGCTTTTGTGTAGTCGCTTAGGTTTCGGCGGTGGTATATCATAGTCCCTGTATTCCATGCTCTCCCTGGTTTGTCCTACATGTTCCAATGCATTTATGGGTCTGTCGTAGCCCTCACGTATCGCATTACTTATATACTGTCGCAATTCGATGTTGTCTTCGGAGACACCACGTTTGCGTAGGAAAAATTCATCGTCATCAATTTCTTCCATAACAACTTTCTTGCCAGAGCTCGCAGTGGATTGCGTTTCTTGCGGCAAAACATCGTCGGAGGGATATTTTAAGTAACTTGCCTCAGCCTCTAACTCGGCTTTGCGTAACAATTTATTCTTTTCAATCTCTTTCTCAGTCCAACCCTCAACATCTTTGCTATCTTCGGAGCGTAGATCGGAGTCTTGATGCACCATCGGACGTCTACGGAATTCGCCGGCACGCATTTTCGATATCTCGTGTATGGCGCGATTCTCCTCATCGAATTCAGCAAATTGCTTGGTATCAGCAACACCGCCCAATATACCCATCTCTTGTACCTCGCTCTCCGTCTCTTCCAAATCGTCCTTCATACGGCGTTCTAGTGATGATTCGCGATCGAAGCTTTCCTGTTCACTGCCATAACGGCGATAACGTGAACCCTCACTGTCATTGTAGCTGACATCGGAAAATTTGTCAGCCCAACGCGAGCGCACAGGACCGGGACCACGATCACCCTGCGGTGAATTGGAGGACTCCTGTGATGGTTGCGTTTCAGTGCTTGGTATTACACTGACTCCCGCCGTGTCCGTCTCCGTACCGAGTGATGCTTGCGTTTCCACCGGCTTCTTCTTACGAAATGCTCTCGGGTAGGTGCCGAAATTGAACTCGAACTTCTTTTTCTGTGGCTGTGCGCTTGGCTCGGCGTCTGTTTGTTGTGTAGACACCTCCATTTCCTCATCCTGTGTCTCATTCTCCTTAAACGACTTACTTCTTTTAAGTTTTAGCGTCGTGAACTTCTCGGGCAATTTGAATTTCGACATGTCAGGCTTATTAAATTTCGTAAATTCGGGACGCTTGAAGTCTTTCAATTTCGACATATCGGGCCGTTTAATTTCCGGCATTTTAATTTTCGAGAACTCAGGTGCCTTAAAGCGTTTACGCTCCTTGGCCTTCGGACTCGACGATGCCGGTTTCTTGGCAGGTGTGCGTAATTTGGTCTTAATTTTGCCGGCTTGATTCTTTAAGCCCGCCTGCATTTTACGTGTGCGGTCCTGTGCGCTAGCCATGAAACCTTTCTTACGATTTTCCGGCTTCAAGGGCAGCTCCTCCAAGGCACTTGAATCAACTTGACTAGTATGTATTTCATAATCAGTACGCGACTCCGTACGTGGCGTGGTCGCTTCGGAACTAAAGTAACGCTCCTCCAAATCTCGCTGGAAATCTTCGGCGTCTTTGATTTCTTCGTGCAACTTCTCAATGTTTCGTGCGAGATCTGATTTTTCAGTTTGTGTTTGCGGCGCCGCAGCTTGCTCGTCTTCGGCGGGTGCTGCAATAGGTTCATATTCATGATCACTGGAAAGGAATAAAATTAACACATTATTTATGAAATAATACTTCTTTAATAGAAGGCGTCATTAGTATTTGGAGGAAAGCTGAAGTTGGTGTTATATTAATACACAAATGAAGGGGGAGTCTTTTATACCAAGCACATAGTGTCGCATGAGCAAAGCAACGAGTAGAACTAAGCAAAGAAAGATGAAGTCAAATATGCGAAACCGAGTATGTGTGAAGAACCAGTCATACTTCGTTCGTTCCTTGATTTAGCTTCTTAGTTCCTTGCTTGCTTTGCAACACAATGTTGTCGGCCTTAGTGTTCGTGTGTGGGTAATGTGTGTGTCATTGTGGAGTCGAAAGTATTGTCAGAAAGACCAGTGTGCGTTCAAAAGGTTTGCATTCTTACCGAGAAAAGTATGTCCTTTCGAGAAATTCACTCTTATCTTTTTGTTGTTGAGAGAGATTGGAACTTTCGAATTCGGACAAACGTGATTTACGTTCATCGAAATTGAAACTAACGGTTTTTGTCATACGCGTACTATACAAATCTTCATGTGAACCGTGCAGTTTTTGTGCACGATCCTGCGACTGAGTTCGTCCATCCATAAAGGATGATTTACGTACCAATTTCGATTTTACTACCCGCCCGTCGGCCGATGGTGGACGTGGACGTGGCGGTAAGCTTCGTTGTGAGGCATCAGCTGATGACGATTGTTGCCCCAAATCACCACTACTGCCGGCGCCAATATTTATCGGTACCGAAATTAACGTACCCTTGGGTATGTGAAAGTGGCTACCGCTTACGCCACCTATCGATGGTTCTTTGCTGCCGCGATTGAGCTCCGACTCGCTGCGCCGTGATTGCGCATCAATTTCGCTGCTATAAAATGATCTATTTCCCGCCATAAATTGCTCCCGGCTCATTGCGGGTATTACGACGGGCGCAAACGCATCCGTTATGTTAACGGAAACTTGTTCGGAATTCAAAAAGTCCTCGCGACTGCTGTAAGCGGTAATTGGTGGTGTGGGCTGCACCGAACTTGGTGGTGGTTTGCTTGGACGTGTATTGTACTGATCCATTTCATCGACTTTCAATGAGAAAGTCTCCGTTACTTTTACGGACATTAGTTCTTTTTGTGGTGGTTTCGTAACAACAGCCGAGTTACCACTGACGATGGACATTGGTGTTGGTTTGGATTTAGTAAACATGCCCATCAATTTGGCAGGCACTGGGGAAGGTGATTTCTCACGTTGCGGTGTTGGCGAGGTCTGACGTAGCGGCGAAGGTGATTTTTGACGTTCCGACGTAAAGATTGGTTCAACTACTTGCGGTGCTTCCGCTGGATGTTTGTTGGATGTAAACATTGATTTGAATCTGGATGTGTAGGTGGGTTTGACTTCGGGCGGCGCATCTTGTAGCGGCACTTCGGTGTTTAGATCGGCGAAATGGAATTCAATAGTTTGTGCCTCTAAAGGTTGACTACTTGGCATCGGCTTTTTTTCGTCCATCCGGTGACATATTGCGTTCCGGTGTACGTTGTCGCTTCAACGGCGTGGGCTTATTCGCTGTACGCGTTTGGTCGCTCGAAAAGTTAGTGGCGTCATCAGCGCCCGGCAGCTGCAATGTGTCCATTCCGTTAAGCGGGGATTGCGCACGTTTCCTCGCTGATGGCGGTGGTGGTGATTTAGAGCGCAGACGCGCTTCTACCGCCTTCTGCGTTTCGCTCTGCACCAGCCGATCGATATCGACTGTGGGTATGGCGCTGACGATTTGTATGCTTGTTTCTTCGGTGGGGTGCAAAGAAGGCGGATGTACTTCATCACCACCGAGCGAAGGTGGCCGTGTTGTCTGCATGCGAATGTTGTCGTACACGTCTTCAACATTTCTAGTGGCTGCTATATTCTCCAACTCACTAACGACTTCTTGTAAAGGATCTGTCGCGGTGGCTGGGGACGGCGCAACAGCCGATGCTGGTTTCGGTGAGCGCGCTCTTGTAAAAGGTCGCCAAGTAGTTGCAGCTGGTTTGGTAACCGCCAATGGTGGCAACTCCACTGTGCTTTCATCCTCATATGAGGAAAATTTGGACACATCAATTGGCCGATTCTGTGGCATAACACCGCCCATTGCCGCATTATACATATTTTCTTTATTCTCCTCCGGACGCATATAGTCCGTAGACACAGGCGGCTTAGCGATGCGGTAGTCAGTTGCCGACGGCGAAGGCGATCTTTGCCTAGAAGCTGTGGCACGCTCGAAGTCCGGGCGCATGTCCGCAGCATCCGTGTTCGGCGTTGGTGTGGGCGCAATTAAATTCAATTGCGGCGCAGTCAGCTTGGACGCCTGCTGTTGTTGTGGCGCGGAAGTGAGCGCAAATCCGTTTGAAATATCAACAGTAGGCGACGTAGGAACACTAGCAAGCAACAATGCAGGCGTTCCACGATGCGAGGCAAAATGTGAAAGATCAACATTTGAAGTACGACGACTTGTGCTCGCTGAGCGCATTTCAAAACGTGTTTCCGTCCGAGTGGTTGGTATATTAATATCGGCCACAAAGAGATCCGATTTGGATGGTGAACGTGAGATGCGACGCAATGAGGTAACGCTGCGTGTGGACCACGTTTCCGGGTCGCGCATACCACCGCTGGACATACGACGACTCAACGACATCTGACGACCGCGCTGCCCTGCCATAAATGTAGTCGGTACGCCCGGCATTTCGTTTTCCTGCGCATCGGAAATGCTACGCACCACCAAACCACGCGAACGCGCCACCTCCTCCAATTCCGGATATTTATCTACAAATGAGATATCCACATGCGTTGTACTCTGATCGAGCGTATGCTGTGCGCCCACACTACGCATTGACAGCCGATCAATGTCCATATGCACATTACTGCCGATATTATAGCTACGTGTGGACAGCTGATCCATCTGTATTGCGGAACCCAAATTAGCGTGCTGAAATGGGTTGGGGGAATGCAGTTGGCCGCGTTCGCTGCCCACATCACTGTGGAAGCCCATAGTCGAAGTGGGTCGTGAGTCAGTGGCGGGATTCACGCGATCGGGCAGCAGCGAGTCACATTGAAAGTACTGACAAGCGCAGCGTACATCGAGCGAAGCTCCACTGGTGCTTTCGTTGCGCGACACAAAATGCCGCTTCTCGGCCGGTAATGCACCAACCGAGGCCGAACGCCGTGGGTTCATGCTGACCACAAGAGCTTTGTGGTCCGATCAGCTGTACAGCTTTATGCAGCAAGCGCTCGGGCAGCGCACGCACGCGGGTGTAAAGTAGCTGCTATTTACTTTGTTAAGTGTCACGTTTGGTCCCAGCAACAACGTTCGGTTGCGGCGCGACGTAGTTGTCTTTTTTGTGCTCGTAGATCTTTGGTTTGGTTTGTTTTTATTTTTATTTTTGTTGTATTTTTTCGGTTTTTGCTTACGCTATTTTTAAACACACATACGTTTGAGAGCGCTGCCCGCGGGTAGGCATAACAATTTTGCTAAAATTCAATATTTCGTTGAAAATTTTTCTAAAAAAAATTAAAAAAAAAAGGATTCTCGTTTGTTTCTTCGGTTTTGCTTCGGCGTTCGGAGTGGTTAAGATTTCAAACAGCTTTAACCGTTACAATTTTCACAATTTACGCCACAAAAAGTCGACAAATTTGCGTAAATTCGCGTAAATTTTGCGTACAACAACAACACAATATTTTCTAAAAAATAATAATAATAATTCGGCTGCAAAAACTAGCACTTGAACGTATTAGACACTTGCAGCCAGGAAATTGCTGCTTTCTGACTGTCGCATCGTGCATATATTTATGATATTTTAAAATAGATTTATCTTTTGTCACAGCACAGTAACGGTCTCGCTATTCGCGCGTCCAACGCCAACCGAGCGTCTGCATCGTTGCGAATTTCAGCCAGGACTGAGAGCTTTTCACACTTTAGCCGTAATGCCAAGAGTCGTGTCGTCGGCTGTTGTCGACTAATTGACGACGAAAGCTGTGCGCGCCTTTGTCGTCTTTGCAAAAACAATTTCCCATTTTTTTCTAAATTTTTTTTTGTTGTTTTAAAATTAGCCAACAGCGTAGCATTTATTTGAGTTATTTCACTTTTCCGATCGTTCAACATTCAACGGCGTCGGCCGACCAAAAACAAATCAGTTATACAAAAAGAATATTATATATCTGCAATTTATATATAAACGCGACATGTTAATAATTGTGTTTAGCATTCGTTAAAGTATTTTGCTCTTCTAGTTTTCTGTTTTTTTTTTCAATTTTACTTGGCCGCCGTGCCAGAAATGTACACTTGGCCACGCCACCGTGTGCCACACTCGGCAGGCGCTTTCAAGTATTGTTGCCTGGTCTTTGTAAACATCTTCGAAATCACAATGAATTTTATAGCAGTATTTGTGATGTAATAGATTTCCACTTACGAGTTATGTATATGCATAAATTTCTTCGAGTACGATGTGCCAAATAATTTTGTATTTTCAAAATTGCACTGGAGTCGTACGACCATTTATCTTGCCAGTTTTAGAAGTATATTTTCCGTCTAATCGATTATTTAATTAAATGAAGTGCTACTAACTTTTTCATGAGTTGAATGCCGAAGCGCGCTTATGTTGTACTTTCTTCGAAAATTTTCAGTTTTGAGGTACTTAGTCGTGCACATACCTCCTGATTATGCCGAACTATGACGATGCCATCAGGAAGTTGAAAAATGTTTACAAAGTTGAAGGACCCTCAAAAAGTCGCGCCTCTCTCTTTCTCTCGAACATAGTACATTTACAAAATCAATTTTCAGAGACGAACTTTACTTTCGATCAGTACCAGGAACATGCTGGTTAGTTTTCGTCTAATGTCCCTAGACGTTTCTCTCACTTTCTGCCTCTCTCGCGAACTTTACTTTCGATCAGTACCAGGAACAAAATGGTTGGTGTTCGTCGAATTTTCTTAAACGTTTCTCTCTCTTTTTCTCTGTGAACTTTTCTTCCGCTCAGTATCAGGAACATGATGGTTGGTTTTCGTCCAGTTCGAAGTTTCCTCAGTATCTTTCTTTCTCTTGCGAACTTTACTTTCGAGCCAAATTCCTACGCCCAAAACCCTCCTTCGGCGTTTCTCTCACTCTTTCTCTCGTGAATTCTATTTCCGTTCAGTACCAGGAACATCCTTTCGAGGAACTTTACTTTCGAGCCAAATTCCTACGTCCAAACTCCTTTCGGCGTTTTTCTCACTCTTTCTCTCGCGAATTCTATTTCCGCTAAAGTACCAGAACATCCTGGTTAGTTTTCGTCGATTTTCTCTCACTCTCTTTTCCTCTCTCTCTCCCCGATTCTATACCAGAAACATGCTGGTGGGTTTTGTACAAATTTCCTTCGGCGTTTATCTCACTTTCTTTCCCGCGAACTTTACTTCCACTCAATACCAAGAAGACTTCGCCGAATACTTCCAATATTGAAGTGCTTAGGACCATTCGAAAAAATTACCTTCTGCATCACAATTTTACAGTACCATCGTAAAGTTCAACAACTTGTTAGGTTCATGAAGTTTTGGCAGATATGAAGGGTGATCAATTTTGAGGTTCTCTGCCAGAAATGGGCCTCATTTGGCTCGAAAACATCGAATCCTCTTGGAACTTTTCAAGCAGCGGCTTGAGTCGAGGTTCACAATTTTCAATTTAAGATCTCGAAGTAAAATGCACAAAGTCGTTCCAAACGTCAGTCCGATTTGCTGCGAACGGCGTCGAATCGACGCTTCGCGGTCGTCGTGCACACTCTCAGCTATGGCTGCTATATTTCCCCCACTGCGTGCCCGACGTGGTCTATTTTGTCGAATATTAGGCAATAATGAATGCTGGGTCTCAAGATGGATAATAGTGTTGCGAATAGTACGCCCAGCAGGCCGACTATGTTGACCGTATTCGACTCCTTTGGGTAACCGATCGCATCGGAATCGCCTGCAAAGTCGACTACCTTACTAGGAAAGGCAATCTCCCGCCAATTTTATCCGATTGGAAGTAAGTCGGTACTCCGTTACCCTCTTGTTTTCTAGCGCAGTCTCTCTCATGAGCTCAGCAAGCGTTGGTCGACAAGCAGAACTTGTGGAAAAGGACCAACGTTCACAGCGGTCCAATGCAATCCATCGTTGCCTTTGGTGGGAGGATCATAACCACGACCTGATCTGACCCCGACGTTTACTGACTGACTGAGGTCACTGACTTATCAAAATATAATGTTTTCAAATTTATTATCTGTTTCTGAACACCGAGAGTTTATATGTCTCAAATGCTACTCGAATGGATCGAATTAACCCTTCTAACAGCTCGAGGGTTAACAATTTTCCTCTCTGAACCAATTATTAACCTACACTTCAGCGAACTGTTACGATATGTTCGATTAATTCGCGGAAGTCTTCATTTTTCAGGATTTTAAAAGAAAAATTATGTAACCACTCACCTCTGACAGATTCAGGTTTGTAGGTTTATACAGTTATTTTTGTTTGTGCGTTGCCAATTTGTGTCTTATGTGCTATGTTCTTATGTGTGCGTATGTACATAAAGATATGAGTTTGTGATATATACAAGTGCTTTGCTTGTTTGTCTGCCGTGACGTGGAGTTAGTAACGGTTTCGATAGGAAATGTATTAGCAAAAGAGAATGTTTTCTGAAAGCAATGCACACATTTACAAAGATGACGATTAGCAGGAATATAGCAGTAAATTTAGCACAGATTTTAGTATTTGCCACAGTGAACTCACCTCATAGTCGTCCATCTCTTGCGCTGGGCAGCCTCTTGTGTCGCTTCCTGCACTTCCGTTGGCAATTCGATATCTTCACGATGCGGTTCCGCCTCGTCTTCCACATGCGAGAAGGTCACCTTCTTGTCCGATGGTGCTGGTGAGGCTTCTTTCTTAATGGCCGGCTTCAGATCGATCGGTTCGTTGTCGTCAACAATGCGCAGATTGTCTTCAACACTCGCTGCATCACTTTCCTCCGTCACAGGTGAGAGTTGTGCGCGATTGCGGTCCTCATCCGATGACGCGGAATCGACGGAGGATAGTGGCGCTAACAAATTAATGGTCGGTTTGTCAGCAGCGGCGGCGGTTGCAGCGGCAGTGGCCACTTGATCTTCTTCACTGCTACCCATGCGGTCAAGTGGCAATGGCTTTATACCTTCTTCAATATGCTTCAAGGCTGAGCTGTCCTGCTTCGCCAGCGATTCTTTGAGCGTCTCAATAGCGCCCAGCTCCAACACACCAACATCCGTAGTTGGCGGCTGGGTCAACACTTCCGGCGGCAAGTCAGCTTCGATTTCTTCGTATACATGCTCGCGCCGCAGACGTGGCGCCTTCTTTGGTGGTGCTGCAGTTGTTGCAACCTCAATTGCAGTGACGTCAGCCTCCACCGCAGTAGCGTCAGCTTCAATTTCTTCCGACTGCTGCAAGTTTTCTGTTGATACAGCCTCCTTACTAGCAGTGGGTAGTTCACTGCTGTCTTCCACTAACTTCGGTATTTCTATGATCTCATCGGGCACAACAATGCTAACTGCCTCACTCTGATTTGTGTCCATCTGTTCATTCTCTTCATGTATGCCGTTAGCAGCTTCTGGTCGCTCTTCGTCTTCCCGGCCATCGTCTCTGCGCTTGCGGCTCGGCGACTCATCCAATTCCATAATCTCCAACACATCGTCAGAATCTTGTTTCTCTATGAAATGTGGTATTTCGCCACGTTCTGCTTTCGGTGATTTTTTCAATTTCAAAATTTTCGTTTCTTCACCCAGCACAATCTTCTCATCTCTGCCCAAATGTATACGCTTTATATTCAAGCGTTTCTTTTGGCGATCTGCCATACTTTTCAATTTCTTCATTATGGGATAACAATGCTTCTGCTCGGTGTTCTTGCCGTTCACAAGAATTTGTGGATTTGGCTGTGGCTCCGGTAAAGTTTCCTGACTATGTCGTCGACTACTGCTTATGGAGGCGCAAGGCAGTGATTGTGCGTCTTCGTTGCTGCGTCCGCCTTTGCGTCGCCTCAAATAACCACGTATTTTATCTAAACGCGTTGACTTTCGTGGTTTGCCGGTGGCAAGTATCGAATCCGAGACACAAGAAATGCTTTCGCTGCGTAAACTGTGTGTTTCTTCGTCTTCGGGCGCCGATTGTGGGTAGTCCTCTTCAGCTTCCGAAAGTTCTTGTATATAACGTTCGGGTTGCTTAACTATAACTTGCTCGTCGATGCGTACTTTCTTCAGCGACTTCGGCGATTCCGAAAGAAAGCGAAATTCTTGTGATTTACGTAAAAGTAAAACAATTTCGGGTTGTTCGTCTGGACCGAGTGGCCGCTTGTATAAATGTGTCCACGGGTAGCCGCCCTAAACGTAAATATGAGAAGAACGAAAAGCATTAAAAACAGCGCCAATAAACTTTAAGCATTTTTCCAGCTTACCCTTTCCTTGGCACGCCGCAAATCCTCCCAACGATAGGTCTGTAACGGTACTGGTGGTCGATCTGCTTGACTCTGTATCAGATACTTCTTCAGCGACTGATAGTATTCACGTTTGCAATCGTCGGCAAGTTTCTGCGCCTCGGCGTTACTGTCTAGATGCGGCAGCGACTCCAAAAATCGTTTACGCTCCTCTTCATCCGATGGCGTCTTCGGCGAAGGCACATTCACAATCTTAAGCTCGTTGTGTTTGTTTTGTTCGGCATCACCATTAGCGGCGTGGCTGGTTTTCGATGACTTTAGTATGCTTGTTACCTCAGACAATTGTGCGTCGACTTTTTGCGTTAATGAGTTGCTTATGTCATCTAATAAGGTTGTGGCTTGTTCAGTCTTTTCTTCTATTTTACACGCTTCTTCTGGTGCTGCGTCGTTGTTCAGTGTTTGCGTTACGATTGCTGCGTCTGCGGAGACCTCAGCCTTTAATTGAGTTTGTGTTTCTGCGGCTTCCGAGCCTTCAGTATTTGTTTGGTTTTGTGCGTCTTCGCTCTTCCGCAACGCGTCCAAGACTTCACGTTCTATTTCGTTGACTAGCCTCTCTGCGGTCGCTTTAATTGCATCACTCGGTTCGCTGGGTAACACAAATGCGCTCTCTACTGCCTCCGTTTCCGCTTCCGTTTCTGGTTCTTTTTCCTCTACCGCTACGTCTTCTTTGCCATTCAAAGTTTTCGCTACAACTTCGGACGCAACTTTGACGTCCTCAACGTTTTCTGACTCACTTTCGGCACGGTGCACTCGTCTTGTCGGCAGCACTGTCTCAACGGGTTTCTTCGATATCGCACCAACCGGCTCCACTTCAATCACTGTTCGTACATTTACATCCGTCTCAACTTTCGACGAACCCACTGTCAGTTCATCTTGCTGAGGTGGCAATTCGTTTATACCAACACTATCGTCGTTCGCTTGATAATCACTGTACGTCTCAATCAAATGAGATTCAATATCAAGTACATGACCCTGATCGGCGCTGCTGCTGCTGTTCGCACTGCATTGCCTATCGACGGCAATCGGTTGAATTGTAATCGTTTCTTTCGTCGCTACTGTGTCACCTACAGTAGCAGTGTTCGTTGAACGCTGTGTCACCGCGCTCGCTTCACCCTCCTCCGTACTTTCTGTGCGTACCGCCTCTTTTGTCGCCGGCGCTGACGTCACTGCCGGATTGGGTATTTGACTCGTTGCACTTTCGTTGCTCGAAGAACTACTTTCGGTATTGGCTGTGCTTTGACTGCTGACTAGATCATCGGCACTTGATAATGCATCCACCTCGTCTAACGGCACATTAACTGTACTCGTTGCAATTTCATCGTCGGCAATATTAACTGCAGCGCCTGCTGCTCCTGCCGCTGGTGGCGACGGTGTTGCTGTGTGTGTTGAAGTACCGGCAGTTGTTGTTGTAGCTGTTTCAGTTGGCGTTGCCTCTGTTGCGTCCTGCTGCTGTTGTTGTTGTGTCTGCTTGTTGTTGAGCACTTCAAGTATGGTCTGTTGCTCAGTTGGACTAGTTCCAGCACCGGGTAATGACACTACAAGCAAGAGAATAATGCAAAATTAATTCACCATTCGGCATCGGTTCTAATTTTAGTGCGAATAGCACAAATACACGGCGCATATGTACATTTGGCCACAAAACAATTGGGTTTTATGCGTGAAATGAGAAACAAGTGATCGGCACGGCACAAAAAAATGAAAATGAAATAGAAATAGAAACAGAAACAGCAATAATTCAAGAGACGTCAGCACAGGAACTTTTGTACGAACACGAGTGTACGATGACGTGTATAACGGTATGCATGTACGAGTATATCAAAAGGCAGATTACATAAGAACGAATTTTGAAAATTTTGAAGTTGAAAGTGCAGAATTTTGAAGTTCCTTGAGTAAGTTTCAAAATTTTTTCCTTCAGCCCAGCACTGACCACTGATTTGGTCAACTTATAAGCGATCAGCGACGATCATACGATGTTTTTTTGTTGCGTTCAAGAGACATACATGACAGCACACCTGTTTATATGCAACAAAAACATTTATTTTGTTGCACAAGTGATAGCATTTATTATGAAGTGTGCTTGTAATTACGAAATGCCAGACAATTTTTTATTTGTTCAAAACAAACATTTATCTTAATGCATTGGCAATTACGCCTGGCGCTACCGCGAGCCAAAATCTTTTTTCGAAATTAAACAAAAAAAAAAAAAAACAGATTTCAGAGCGCAATATCCATTGTCGAAATGTCTAGAAAAATTTTCTGAGCTAAAAAATTGATTTTCGAAATTTTTCAATAAACATTTTGAGAACATAAAATCCATTTCTGAAATTAAAAGTTGTGAAAGCGAACACCTAATCCGCTAATTTTATAAAAAAAATTCGAGCACAAAATTAATTTTCAAAAATTTAGTTTCAAAATGTTAAAAAAAATAAGTTTTAAAAGCCCATAATCAATGCGGCAAAATCATATTTACCAAAATTTTTTAAAAACATTTTTCGGGTGTTAAGTTTGAAAGCCCAAAATCAATCCAGCAAAATCATATTCTCCGAAATTTTTAAAAATATTTTTTCGGCTTCAAAATTAATTTTCAAAACTAAAAACAGAGTTTTAAAACGTATAAATGAATTTCGAAATTTGAAAAAACGTTTTTAGTGCGTAAAATTGATTTCTCACATTTAAAAAAACATAAGAGTGAAAAAATAATTTTTACAATTAAAAAAAAAATATGTATCCAAAGCGAAGAATTTTCGAAATCCATTTTCAAACCCAAAAATAGAAGTTCTTGATTTAAAAAAAAAAATTTCAAAGCGAAGAATTAAGTTTGGAAATTTTCAAAAAACATTTCGAACACAAAATTGAGTTTCGAAGTTAAAAAAAAAAAATATTTTCAAAAAAGTTTAAGTTTTAAAAAGCATTTCGAAATTTTTAATCCTCACCGCAAAATCGATTTTGGAAACTTAAAATGTTAAGAGAGTGTAAATAAGGCGAAAAAATCGAGATTTAAAAAATTTTCAAAGTTTTTAAAAAACTTTTTCTAAAAGAAAAATTGTTTTTCGAAATTTAAAAAAACGTTCCCAGAGAGAAAAATATTTTCCAGAGTTCAACTTATTTTCGAAAATTTTTGAAACACTTTTTTCCGAGCGCAAAACTGCTTTTCGAAATTTCAAAATTCATTTTCAAAGCAAAAAATTGATTTTAAACATTTTAAAAAGCATTTTCAGAGGCAAACTTGTTTTCGAAAACCTTAAGAAATATTTCCATTGCTATAGAGGGCAAGATTGCTTTTCGAATTTTTAAAAAACAATTTCGAAAATCTTGAAACAGATTTTCGAAATTTTCAAAACACATTTTCCGACCACAAACTTCATTCAAACATGTAAAATCACTTTCGGAGCGCATAATTGATTTTCGAAAAATTTTGAAATTTTTTCTGCACATTTGCCTAACTTTGTGACGCCTAGATACATACAGATGCTTGTAAAAATTTAATTCATGCACTTTTATGACTCAAACTATGTCAAGAGCTAGTAATATTTTTAGCTTTTTTACAACTAATACCTTTTCACTTTTACTATAAGTTCACTACATAGACGATGCACTCAAATCTATGCTTTAAGTTCGTATTCGTTGCTTTTTTTTTATTTTTTTTTGAGTTCTTTCAATTTTTCAATAATATAAAGGATACTCATTCAAAACTATTTAAACTATGGATTTCGTAATTCACAAAAAAGAAACCGCGCTGCTCATTATGCGCAATTATTCGCCCCGATCGCGTTTATGACCTTAAGCACACTGAGTTGGGTCTTTCGGTTGAAATTCGGAAATTCGCAGGAAATTGCCGACCGATCGGCTATTGTGGTTTTGCTGCTTTTGTTGCCTTTGCTCGCCATTGGCCATTTGGCATTTGGCAGCGCTCAGCGGCTAGGCGAGCAAGCTGTTTTTCGTTTGTTGCTTTTGTTTTTGTTTCAATTTTTCAATTTTCCCTACTTTCTATTAGGTTTTCTCAATTTTTCACTTTGTTCTTGCGCTGTGTTTTTGTTTGAAATTCTTCTCTAAATGTTTGCTTGCGTGTATTTTTATAATTTTCCTATTTGTTTTTGTTATTAAAACGTTAAAGAACTTGGCTGGTGGTTAATTGTTGTCTATTTTTGCGTGTAAGCGCTTACATATGCGTGTGTATGTGTGTGTGTTTGTGTTCTTCGATGTGCATGAGCACTAAACTTCTAGCTTCTCCATTGAATTTTTATGTTTTGTGTGCTCTTTTCTCGTATAAACATATATTTCGTATTTCAGTCTGTCCGTCGTTGGTCCGCTTGCTCGCCTTTGGCTCTCCTCAATTGCCATTTTCATGCAACTCGTACTCATAAATAAATATGTAAGTAGAAGTTAATTTGGACATGGTCTGTTTGTGCTCAATATTGGTCGAGTAAATATGTATGTATGTGCCCATGCACGAAAAGTGATGCCGAAAAAAATTACAAAAAAAAGTTGTAAAAACACAAACATACAGACGCTCTTGCCTTTCGGGTTAGACAATGTTTAGCTCGCTGCTGTTTAATGTATAAATATGCGATCCCAATTTAGATCAGTTGTTTGGAAAGAGCGTTCTTGTTTGATTTTTTTCTTAAATTTTTTTTTTTTTTTGTTCAGAATTGTTTGTCTGTTTTATGTGGTTTTAAAAGAAAATATTTATGTGTGCACAATTAGCACGCGCCAAACCATAAACACTAACGGCTTTTTTTTTTTTTCAAATCAATAAAATACAAAATTTAGAAAATATTCATTCATATTTTCAAAAAAAATTTTTTTTTTTTTTAAAAACAAAACTAAAAATTTAATATAAATTAAATAAAAAGAAAACCTTATATTTAAATCATTGGGAAATATGATGGGGTTAGACTATGTATATGGTGTTAGAAAGATAAGAATTCCGACTAAAAAATTCTAGGACAGTTTTGGAATTGACACAGTTTTGTTAGAGAACTCGTCAAAGATCAACACCAGCAAAGCGAAAATAAAAACGCCACTATTATTCAATAAAAAAATTTTTTTTTTTGGTTTTTTTTAGCGGCATAAAACATTCCCGAAACAATTTCGAGAAATGCTGTCGAGTTGACAGTTCTTGGCCAGATAAAAATCCGGATCCGTACCGGTTACTTAGACCCATTCTGTCATGGCAACGCTAAACAAATTGTCGAGTTCGTTGGACATGAAATCACTTTTTCATTCCCCAGAAGCGAAATATGCCATAAATAAATCAGGGCATCAAAAAGAAGCTCGATATATGGTGAAATATGTCTTAACGGAAAAAAACCTCACACCGAATTTCCATCTTCGTCGCAAACAAGTCGATAGTTTTCTGAAACGGATGGTTACTTTTGATGTAAAATGAGTCATTCACGATTCCGACGGTGGCCAAGCCAGGATTGACAATGGGAAGGATTTCCTATAAATTTGGAGGAATTCGGAGGAAGTCACCTATTATGGGCTGCTCCCATATGCCAAAAGTCTTAATTCAGACTTGTACTTCAAAAATTTAGGGAAAGCGATTGCCCCAAAGTGGCTAAATTTTGAGAAAGAGAAATTGTGTTCCATCAAAACAATGCTGAATCACTCACATCGATAGTGACTCGTCCAAAGCATCTTATAGTCCTGATCTGACGCCAATGAACCCTATCTGTTCCTATCAATGCCACGATTTTGCTTTTAAAAAATTTATTCAATTCCATTACGAAATATTAAAAATTATTCAAGTTTTAATTATACAATAATGCTGATTTTCATAATGTATTGAGTCGTACATCTTCGAAATAACATATCCACTTCAAAAATCAATCCAAAGTAATTTAATCACACAACCGAGAAGTTACGAAAGTGATGGATTTTTTAAAAATTTTACTTGTAGCACTATTTAGCTGAAGCCACAAGAGGCTCTGCTCTTTATATATCTTTAAGAGACCTCCATTAAAAAACCATAATAAAACCAGAAAATTCAGAATCACTTTTTTATTTTACATTTGTTTCTAAATTTCTGAGTTTTTTTAAAATCTTTTTTTGGGGGAATAAAACTACCAAAATTGGGGGTTCAGGTCTTTGGTACTATTTAGCCGTGGACAATTCAACGAAAACATTAACCAAAAGTCGTATGAGTCGGTACATAAGAGATGTTTAGATCCTCTACGACGATTTTCAAACACTGTTTCTTTGACTTTTATGTGGACCAGTCCGAGTCATATTTGATCATATACAAATCGCTATGGCATTGTTGGAGTCTCACAAATACATCATCATTTATTTTTTTGAAAAATCTTTAAATGACATTTATCACTCTCCTATGTGACTTCCCATGGCGAAAAAAATAGTAAGAACTGAACTAAAAAATGTTTTGAGTTTTGTTTCTGAAATTTCAGAAAAAAAAAATGAAATTTTCACCAATTAAAACAAAATCGAAAATATCGATAGTGTCAAAATCGCCTGTTATTAAAATTATGTTGACTAACCAAATATTGTCCTGTTTTAAAGGGGGATCCATTTCGAGGTTCTCTATTTTTGTTTAAAGAAAAAAAACAAAATTTAAAATTTAAGGGGTTTTATTATCATTCGAAAGAACATTTTTGGGTATTTAGTTTTTGAAGATTATCTCTTCCAAATTGGCGCTGCTACCTCCCGGATGGTCCATCTTTGAGTCCAATTTTCGATGACTCGTTCGAGCATTTCGACTGATATCTGGCGTATGACACGAGTGATATTTTGCTCCAAGGCCTGAATCGAGCGGAATTCCGGTAGATTTAGACTTTAGTATCCCCCAGGAAAAGCTAACGGTATGCTATCACACGATCTTAGTGGTCAATCCTCCGTCCAAAAAAGTGAAATTATCTGTTCACCGAAGTGTTCTCTCAATTAATCCATCGATTGAATCGACGTGTGGGAAGTGGCGCCGTTTTGTGGAAACCAAATGTCGCCAAGATCATGAGCTTCAATTTCAGGCAGCAAATAGTCCGATATCATATCACGATAACAGTCGCCATTGACGGTTACGTTCTCATCGGCATCATATTTAAAGAAATAGAACCGATGATTCCACGGCTCAAACCACCCAACCCTTTTTTTTTCTGGATGAAAGGGCAGTTCTTGAATCTCTTCAGGTTTCTCTTCGTCCCAAATGCGGCAGTTTTATTGTTTACATTCTCATTGAGATAAAGGTTAGGCTTATCGCTGAGCAAAATTTAGCTCGAAAACGTCTTTTTGAAGCTTTTCAAGAGTCGCATACAGTGAAGATTTGTCGCTTGAAAAGGTCAAGCGGCTACAATATCTGAAGATGGATGATGGTGTTGCGAATAGTACGCTCAGTAAACCGATTATGTAGACCATAAGCTGAGCGAAGCGCGGGAAACACATTCTTTATAGAATGTGAATTTTCGTAATAAAGTTGAACGATTTGTAAAGGTTGTTGGAGCGTAAGTCTTTCCATGATTAAATGCCAAACAAAACTGAACAAAAGTAACATATCAGCTTGAAACGACTCACTCGTGATCTGTTAAAAAAAGTTACTGAAAAAAGTACCTCTACTTGGATCACCCTTATTTTTTCCAATTTGTAAACTATATAAAGAAAATTTCCTAAAGTTTTGTTTTATTTTTTTTTTTTTTTCAAGAAGCAACCTCATTATCTGCTCGCTTTATTTCATTAATGGTAATTTATATTTTTAGCTATTTAGCACAGACATTTTTATTAATTTTTCCGACCGAACGAAAATACATAAATGTCATGCAATTGGGTTTGCTTTTTATTTTTTTTTTTTTCATTTTACGCATATACGTATCTATAGACCGGTGTATATATATTTACGCACATTTGTTTGCACTTGTCGCAATTATTTGGCAACGCCAATTTTTAATTAACAATGAATTTGTCGAAAGAATATGGGCCAAGACGATAATAATTATAATTAAGCAAAACAACTACGGCTAGTACAGAAATGTAAAGTTTGTACACATATGTATATGTGTGTGGAATATATTGGAAGTAAATTAATTTTGCAAATGTTTATAAATTTTAACCTTCAAATGTAAATAATCACAGGAGTGTGAGAAAATCACATTCTTTCTGCTCAATCTAGCGGAAATGTTTTTATATACATATATGATTAAATTTCAAAAATATTATTAAACACTAGGCTTGTGGGATTAACTGGTAATATTTTGAAAATTAAAAAAAAAATCTTAGAAGTAGTCCCTTATTTACTCAGAAAATTTTAATTTTTTGAATTTTGTCTTGTACTCTCTCCTCTCTCTCCCTTTTTCCTTATCTTTCATTCTTAATTTAACCATATATTTTATAACGGAGGCGTTGAAATTAGTTTCTAAATTACAGAAAAAGGAAAAAATATATTGATGGAAAAATTTGGTTATTTTTAATAAAATTTTTTTTTTTTTTTAATAATTTTTTTTTTTTTTTATAATTTTTTTTTTTTTTTTTATAATTTTTTTTTTTTTTTTTTTTATTTTTTTTTAATTTTTTTTTTTTTATTTTTTTTTTTTAAAAATTTTTTTTTTTTTTAAATTTTTTTTTTTATTTTTTTTTTTTTATTTTTTTTTTTGATTCTGTGGAAGTTTAAACTCACAATTGCTGACTGTTTTTGTTTCCAAAGCCCACTTCGTTACGTCTTTATTGCTTTCCGAGGTAACAGTACATCAAAAAACTTTTTTTTTATTTATAACGTTAAATGCTTTTGTGTTGTAGTGACAGAAAAATTTTCAAATTAATTTTAATTTATTCCCAATTTTATCAAATTCACCACATCACATTTTCAAAAAAAAAAAAAATTTTCTTTTTCTAAAAATTACCGTCTTTCAAACTAAATTACCTAAAAAGCGAAGTGAGCTATCAAGCCGCCCTCGTATTTCCTTATTTGGGGTTTTTCCGCTACAAAAACTCAAACAAACTTCAATGCATTCTTCCACAAAAGTCAATGCGGCGCATCAAAGTCAAGTTCAATGCGCAAAGATGATGCAAAACAATGCAACAACAACAACAGTTTCTTTACACATACATATGTATGTAGTGGTAAACCGTTAACATATCACTTTTACAAATATACTTTCACTCGGAACTGCACCCACAACGCGCCGTGCATATCTTTGCATACATTTATTTTTGTTTTTGTGTGGATGAAATTGTGTGTGTGTGCATGTGATTTATTTTGGTTGGCGCTCCATAGCGTTTGTGGGACAGCTGAGTAGACACACTATTGACGTGCTTAGCTACGCGCACAATAATAAAAGTCATATATTGTGTGCTTGTATGTACATACATATGTAGGTTTGTATGTTAGTGGGTACTTAAACCTTGAACTAACGGCACTTCGTAGTTTATGTGCCTAGTAGTGTAGTTGTGGAGATCTTGCCACGTGCGTACATATAAAAGAGGAATTATTTTACAATATAAGTTTGTGTATGAATGTGTAGGTGTATATTCAGGTGCATAAAGGACTCTGGTTGCCACACACTGCGTATACGTAACATTTTCGTATATTCGGTATTGAAGTTCTAATAAAGTAATTTGAAAAAATTTGAACTTTCAACCCACTAATATGCCGTTAAAATGCTTCCAATTGGCATTTTAAATTTTATACAATTTTTATTATTTTTTTTAATAATTGATAATTGTTATTTTTTGTTTTGAAACCAAAACACTTAGGAACACGTAGACCATTTCTCGATAACCTTTTTATTATTCCTTTTTATATTTAGCTGTCAAAAATATTAAAAATGTCGTTTTCAAATTATTTTTTATTTCAAAAAATATTTTTAAATTTTTTTTCAAAACTTTTTGTTCATTTTCTGAAAAATTTTGAACTTTCAACCCACAAATATGCCCTTAAAATGCTTATAATTGGCATTTTGAGATTATTTTAAATTAAAAAAATTTTTTTTTTTTAATATCTGATAATTATTGTTTTTTTTTTTTTTGTAATTTAAGTTACTAATCACTCACCGTAATTTCCCAAAACACTTAGGAACACATAAACCATTTTTCGATAACCTTTTTATATTTAAATTTCAAAAATATAAAAAATTTAGTTTCTCAAATTTTTACAAATAATTTTTTTTTACTTTTTTTTTTTAAAAAATTTTTCTAATTTTTTCCACAACTTTTCTCAATTTGTTTTTTTTTCAAACTTATATTTTTTTCTAATTTTCTTTTTTAAATAATTTTCGTATTCAAAGTTTTTTTTTTCAAAAATTATTTTTAATAATTTTTTCAATATTTTATTACACATTTTTTGTAATATATTTTTTTTTAATAATTTTCCGTTTTCATATTTTTTTTTTGAAAATTCGTTTTCATAATTTTTTTAATACTTTATATAAAAATTTTTTCTAATATTTTTTTTTGCACGTGGTCACTCGCAAACTGCTCTTTGTGGCTCTTACATAATCAGCAAAACAAATAAAAGTGCAAACATAAAATTACTTAAAAAACTTAATGGAAACTAATTAACGTAATGTATTTCAAACAACAAACAACAACAACAAATAAAAAGTATAAATATTAATTTGAGCAATTTGTCTCTCGACCCGACGACTGACGGCTTCACATGTTTTACGTTTAATCGCGTTTTGAATACTACCAAGACGCTGCTCAACTACTGTGTACATAACTAAATCGTCAAGCCGCCGCTAATAACGTCAGTCGGCCGTCAGCTGACAGCGCGCTGACCGCCTTATTCGAAGCAATTTGCAGCAGTACACTTGCAAGGTACAAATACGCACATACACACCAACACATACACACGTACATGTGTGCTTATAGTGACATTTTTGAAAAGCAAATCGTAAGAATAACAGCAAAAACAACCACAAAAATTAAACTTATTATCAATTGGCGTCAAACGACATTCGAATTTCTTTCATTTTTAGTTGTTCTTTCTTTAGTTTCTTTATTTTGATTGCTGGCTGGGCTTTTGCCTGATTCTTTTTGCCTACGTTCGCACATTCGTACATTGGCCCGCTATGCAAATGCGTGCTGGTAGCGTTTCGTGCATTTGAAACGCATGTGCATACATGAACATATGTACATACATGCATACATATACGAATGTGAGTTTGGTGCCACCCAACTGCCCAGTCGCCCGCTACCGGTTTACCGGTTTCGTTAGCTGCGCGTCGCTGATTTTCACACACCGCGCACTCGACTTTTACCCACTTACATAGCATAAATAAATATATATACATACATATATACATATGTACATATTTGTTACAATATATAGTATTTTCTATGCATATCGGCGCTTGTTATGTGTGCCTTTATTACTACATTGTATATCTATGTCCGTTATGCATGATTTCCTTCCAAGGTGAGCTGCGCGATTGCCGATTTCTTGTGCTTGTTCTTATACAACAATCTACGATTCGTTATTAAAAAAAAAAAATTTAAATTTATTTGTCTCTTATTATAAATTTGCGTTCTGATACTGGTTATACATATGTACATACATACTATACATATGTTTTAAAAGTAGTGTGTAGATATATTAATGTGTAAATATGTTTATAGTAGGACTTTTTATGGCATCCAAATGATCCTACTATTGTATGTGTATATAAAAAAAAATAAAAAGTAATTAAATTATTTTTTAAAAAATTATGAAACTTTTTAAACGGATCAAATTTTTTCAGCCTTATTAAACGATAATTTTTTAATCGATAAAATTTTTGTGGATCGATAAAAACATCGTATTTATCGATATTTTTTATTTTTATTTTATCGAAAAATAATCGATAATTTTATCAGTTAAATTTAATCTAACTTGCACATTTTTATCACAAATGATTTTTATTTTAATAATATCATTAGTAGTTGATCTTGTTTACCGATATTTTCTGATTTTAATTGTTATCGAAAAAATAATCGATATTTTTATAAGTTAAATTTCTAATATATTTCACATTTGAATTGAATATGATTGCTATTTTAATTAAATGATTTAAAGTTTTATCGAAAAAAAATAATCGATAATTGTATCAATTATATTTCATCTTATCTTTAACAATTTTATCAAATATGATTCTTTTTAAAATTTTTTAAATTTTTTTTTTTTAATTTTTATCGAAAAAATAACGATTTTTTTTGTAAAAAAACAAAATTTTTTTTGCAAATTTTTTAAATATGATTGCTTTTTTAATAACATAATTAGTTATTGATCATATTTATCGATATTTTCAGATTTTTATGTTTATCGAAAATAAAAAAAATTTTATTTATGTTTATCGATATTTTCGATTTTAAATTTTTTTCGAAAAAAATAATCGATATTTTTATCAGTTAAATTTCATAAATTTTTCACAATTTTATAAATATGATTGCTATTTTAATAATATAATTTTTAAATATTTCGATGGTATGTGATCGTATATTGTGATGTGTGTATGTTTAAAAGTTTAAATTTTTCCCAATTTAAAAAAAATTTATTAAATTAAAAATGTTTTTTTTAAAAAATTTAATTTTTTATTTTCTGATCGTTATGAATACTTAAGAATTTTATTATTTTTTATCAAAAGTAGTTGTTATTGCAATATTTTTATTTCTGCAATAAAAAAAAATAATTTTTTCAGACATTTATTTCGTTAATTTAATATTTAATATTTTTATTTTAAATAAAAAAAAAAAAAAAAAAATTAATTACTACATAAGTACAATTATCACACCTTTTGACTAAACTTCCACCACTGTTGTGTTTCGAAATTGTTAGTCACATACTGAATGCATCCAGAACCATCAATCAACACACTGGCTAATTATTTGAGAGTTCAAACAACCATGTTTTGGGCAAAAACGTGCCTTAAAAGCAATACTATAATTGCGTGTAAGCCATAAATAAAAACATAAGTATATATATGTACGTTTTGTGTTCTACTGCAGTGAAATTCATGAATTTCTAACTCGAAGGTTTTAATGGTTTTGAATGCAATTTCCAAAATAATAACAATATTTTGGGACACACCTTATACGTTTTCGAGGTGCTTGGATAGTTTTTTCTTTCAATTCGTGATGCACAATTTTGATTTTTTGTTTTTTTTTTTTTAAGTGAGATTAGAAATAGCTTGACTACCCCGGCATTCTCTTTTACAACAACGGATTTATTTTACCAATTTTTTTCTGGTGGAAAATTAATGAATTCCAAAATTCTCAGCATATAAATTTACGCCTTCGTATCGCTCAATACTTTCATCATTAAAATCATTTTCTAATATAACATTGGCTTCTTGTTTGTGCTTTAGGCACGTAGCTAACAGTTACATAAATATTTGTAGTAAAAATTTTGAATGTCTGCTTATCCAACCATCCATTGGAAATTGATCTAATGTCATCGACTTTTAGAAATCATATATAGTCATTGATTTCATATATTATACTCCATTTGATTAGTTTAAGCATCATCACATTCTTGTGCATTTTGTAACATCGAAATTAGGGAACTAGCATGCTAATTTCCTCGTAGAATATCTTTTTATTTCCCGTCAGGTTCTTTTTTTTAAATATGTTGATAACGCATGGCTCAATACTACTATGACCAAAAAATTGTAAGACTTTTTAATTGAAATTTCGCGCGAAAACCCATTCGTCTAAATATTTGTTTTTAGGTTGGTATGACTGTCAGTGACTTCTATGCCAAATGTCGCATCAAAATAATCATTAGTGTTTAGTATACGCTTGTCTTTCTGAAGTTCTATTAAATTTTGTGTGCGGAATAAATTTTCTGTTGCCGAAACGTTCAGAATGTTGGACAAGGCCTTCCATGATAATTGTTTGTTGTGAGCAAGTATTTTTGATTGATGCAAATTATTCAAAAAAGCTCGAGAACGCGATGACGAAGAATCACGTCCATGAGACCATCAATATTAACTAATCATCAACACGTCAATAAAATAAAGGAATTGGTGCTTGAGAATTGGCGACTAACAGTCAGAAAACTTGCTGGCATCGTTGGCATATCGGAAGGATCAGTGAAAACCATTTTAAAAGTTCATTTGGGCCTAAGAAAAGTTAAAGCACTATTGGTACCAAAATCCCTATATTTTTTTGAAAAACAGCGACGCGCTAACGTCCGTGAAACATTGTTTTCCGACTAACAGGATGTCATGAAACGTATAATTACTGGCGTTGAGTCTTGGATCTAGGGTTACGACCCAGAAACAGACGATTAATCTGCCGAATATTATGGCCAAGGTGAGCCGAAGCTGAAAACACTACGCGAAAGCAGGTCAAAAACCAAGGTAACGTTGGCAGTTTTCATCGATTATCGAGGTGTGGTGCACTCCGAATTCCTTCCGAATGGCCAACCTGCTAATAAGGAATAATATTTGAGTGTAATGCGTCGTTTGCGCGAAGCTATTCCTAAAAAGGGACCGAAGTTATGGGCCGACAACTCTTGGTTTTTGCACCACGATAATGCTACGTCGCATACTGCGTGATTATTCGGGAATTTTTCGCCAAATTTTCAATCGATATCGTGCCGCAAACACCGTACTACGCTGATTTAGCTTCGTGTGATTTTTGGCTATTCAAAATACGTAAACGATCGCTCCGGGGAAACCGTCTTGAGTCAATTGACGACATAAACGCGAATCGCTACGCGCATTGAAGGCTATTCCGGAAATTGAATGTTTTGAGGATTAGAAAAAACGTTGGCACAAGTGTATTGCTGCCAAGGGGGATTGCTTTGAGTGGGACGACATAGATTTTGAAGAATAAATTAGGAATTTTAAGATTATGAACAAAGTCAGACTACTTTTTTCTCATAGTAGTATGTATCAACGTATATCGAATTCGAAATGAAATGTTCAGAGCTATATTATGGATGTCTGCATAGTTGTAATGGGTTCTTAAAAGTATATATTTTGACGTACATATGTATGTATCAAAATTTTTTCGAAAATAATATTCTCCACGGAAAGAAGGAGAAGTGATATAAGGAATATGTTGATCTGTTCACGTTGGTTCTTTCATAAAAATTTTAAGCCTCGAGACTCAAAAATTTTATTCGAAAAAATATTTGTTTAATCTTATTTTTAGAATTGACTACGAGCTGGTCGCGAAAATCCAGTGTAAACAAATGTGTTATAAATTGTACAGTATCACTTACTTATGTGCATACTATACTATAAATAACATGACATCTGATCTAACATGATCATGACTGATCATCTGATAAGAAAATTGTGAAGCTTTCCGATGACATAACATTGTTTGCCTATATAATGTATATGATTGATCGTCCTTAGACTTAGTTGAAGCTACCTTGTTACAAATTGTGTTTTTTTTTTGTTTTTGTTGGGAAAAAAAGTAAAAACATTTTCGAAAATCTTAATTCCCACGTATTCTCCTGCAGCATCAGTTTTTCCAATTTCTGACAAGAGCTTTTCAAGGTCGATAACATCACGTACATATGTAAAATTTAGCTCAGGGCCTAACAACCCCTTTCAAAGCACGACTCATTGTTGTTTATCAACGTACATATTTGCATACATTCATATATTTATAGAGAGCAGCACGCAAACTTGTTGCCCGCGATCAGGTCATCAAATTAATGAGAAAATAACAACCAAATAACTGTGTGCTTATCAGTAAAAGCTTAGTTGTGATGAGCGAAAATTGAGCTTTCAAATAAAAATAAATAAATATTTTTGATTGTGGGATCGAAGGTTTTGTGGCGTGCAAATATTTGGTTCGCTCTTTATTGTATCGTCTCTCAGCATTGTGGGCTGTAAGCTTCAGTAAGAGCGCGTTAAATATACATAAGTGTATTCTTCACTTGTTGATTATTTTTTTGTACATTTCTGTGCCAATTTTCTTGTCATCTTTTTTGTTTGTTTTGTTGTTGCTTTTATTTTTGTATTGCTCCCACAACTCGACTCATTTCATTTCATCTTTGGCCGATGACATGAATAAACTAAATTGTTGTGCCAACAACGTCAACGTATACTAAATATTAATGTTGTACAATAACAACAACATGCCATAGATTGGACATAAGCAACAATTGTGCTAAGTGTGTGATGCGGGAAATAATGTTTAAAGCGAGCTTTTAGCTAAGAATTACTAATCAATGAAATGTGTGACTTCGAAGCAAGAGCTAATGGGTGCTATATACATAACTATATATGTACATATGTATGTAGTATATTAACATACAAGTAGGCTTAAAAGCGAAAAAAAATATTTACCAATTATTTTTCTGTAGGGATCCGATTATTCGGAAATGTTCAACCGGACGAGCTAAGTCGATTCAGTCAGTTGTACGTGAACTAAGCTCTTAGTTTTTGAGATATCGTTCTGAAATTTTGCACATCTTATTTTCTTCCGAAAAAGCTTCTCATTTGTCGAAACCGTCGATATCGGATCAGTATAACATATAGCTGCCATACAAACTGATCGAAAAAATCAATTCTTTATATAGAAAACTTTTCTATTTTACTAGATAGCTTCACGAAATTTTGCGTAGATTATTTTCAAAGGTGTTAGTGTCAACTCCGCAGAAATTGTACAGATCAGACTCTTATATCATATAGCTGCCATACAAACTGACCGCTTCGTATCAAATCCTTGTATGGAAAACTTTTTTATTTGTAAGAAAATTTCCACAAAATTTACCATGGACTATTAACCTGAGCAATGCTATAAACTCTGAAAATTTTTTTCAGATCAGACCATTATAGCATTTGTTATGGCTGCAATAAAAAACGATCAAACAAAATCAAGTTCTTGTATGTAAACCGTTTGATATGTGAGTGATATTATAGCTTCGTTGCAAATGAAGTAAACATTTTTTCTTGTTTTATTTTAACTCTTTAATATTGATATATTTATGTTTTGATTTTTTCTAAAAAAAGACACACTTCTTTTCTCCTCTTGCAATTGAAAAACATTTATTGCTGCAATTTGAGAACTTATTCCAATCACTCGCCTTGACCAACATCACCTAAATTACACTCCAATTGATTTCTTTTTCTGCATATTTGTTGTTGTATTCCAAAACAATTATCCGTTATAAATAATGGTCTATTAAATTGCACTTTTGATCTCTGAATGTAAATCACTTTGCCACTAAGTATTGCACATTCTTGCGAATCCAATTCGTAGTCAGTAACTAACTAACAGTAACACAGCCAACTATTTTAGTTTCTATAGCGTTCTAAAAACAAAAACAATAATAAATCGCATTAAATATTCGCAATGCTTGTCTTAATCTGCATAGTCATACTAGAACTGGTAATACTTGTGAGTTAGTTTCATAATAATAAAATTAAAGAGAGAAATATTGAAGTAAGGCATAACTGAAACGTGTCGCCACCAAATATTATAAATATAATATTTACTATACGATGACTGCGATAATTAATTTTTAATCTGGTAAACGTCTGATCAAAATTGACTCAAACTGATCAATCAATCAATATAAACTGCAAGCACTACTCAATTCGATAACAGTTTTTTCGTGCATCGGTATAAGCGGGTATTCTCATGCAATCACTTCGAAAAATCTATTTTTTTATATTATGACCGTAAAACCTATTGAAAACTTGCTGTGAAGAATTCAGACCGAAATTCATAGTATTTGATAAGTTACAGCTCATAGTCGCCGACCTGTCGTAAGTGACTGTCTACCAGGCGCCATGACAAGTCTGCAGCTGCTACGTTGCTAAACGCATTTTCTCGAATCATCATTTTCTGAAACTGTCATGGTCCTAAAAAAAAGTATTCAGCCGATTGCTTCAAAATTTACATATGTTCTACTACTCATTTATAGTTATCGTCCCTACCAATTTGTTTATTTTCGAAAATATTTTAATTTTTTTTAAACGATTTTTAACGAAAAAAAACAAGATTTTCGTGACTTTTTTTGAAGTTCGACATTTTTTTTAATGAAATTGATTATATTTGGTAGGGTTGGATCCATTCGATTTTTTTTTATTTTAGACAACATGAGCAGCCGCTATCATCATGACCAATGAACTACTTTTTTTGTTGGGGACTACTTTGATTTAAAAAAAGTATATATATTAAAAATGTAAAAAACGAACGAAATTTTTTTTTGTACATTTCAAAATACAAATAAAAATACGTTAAAAAATTAAAGTGATTGTACGCGTTCACACGAGAGTAACCCCCTCCTATTTATATTTTTTCGTAGCTTGGTATAATCCTCATTTATTCACGTGTGATTTCGCCATAAAAAAAAGTGAACAATGATTTTTTTGAAATTTTGTGCTTTCAATGATATTGCGATTATCGAATCGGTAAAAATGTTGCAGAGTTGTTTTGGGGAGTCTACACAAAGACGAAACAAATACTTGAGTGCCACAAAGCTTTCAGTCGCCCATCCTGTTGTGTTAATGGCCTCGAAAAAGTTGAAGAAATTGTGCTTTGAAATCAACGAGTTCGTGTCGGTGAGATAAAAGAAGATCTCAACAACTCTTATGGTTCATTCCAATAAAATCCCAAAAGTATTTCTGTGATATTGCCTTTTAATATTTCAAAACAGCCGAAGATAATATTTTTTATTCTGCTACCAACATTCGGATATACTCGTAAGTGTAATATATCCGGATAATTCTAATTCTTAATTAAGCTTAGACATTTACGATATACTTTTTTCTTCTTAATCTAAAATCAATTTTTCGAAAATGTTGGCAACATCTACTGTCATGATATCTCTTACTAAAACAACTACTCCGCTAATTTAAACCACATTGAAAACATATTAGTACATTATTATAATGGGTTTTCCATTTCGAGGTCCTTACTCTTTTAAATGAAAAACAAAGAAACTTCAAATTTAATGAGAAAAGTTTATTATTATTCGAAAGAATATTCTTTGGCATTTATTTTTTGAAGATTATCTCTTCAAAATGTTAGCCGTGGCTATGTCTCAGATAGCCCAGTTAAGTCCAATTTTCTGTGACTCGTTCCATTATTTCGACTGATAACTGACGAATGACACGCGTGATGTTTTAGTCCAAAATCTGAATTGAAGGGGAATTGTCCACATAAACTTTAGACTTTACATGTTTCCACAGGAAAAAGGCTAACGGTGTGATATCACACGATCTTGGTGGCCAACCGACTGACCCAAAACGTGAAATTATCTGCGCAGCGAAGTGTTCTGTTAATAAATCCATTGATTGATGCGATGTATGGAAAGTAGTTCTGGTGGTTCTTGAAACCAAGTATCGCCGAGATCACGAGCTTCAATTTCTGGCATGAAATAGTCCTTTATCATGGCGCGATAGCGGTCGCCATAACGTTCTTACCGACATCATTTTAGAATAAATGTGGACCGATGATTCCACCGACCCACAAACCAAACCAAACCGTTGTTTTTTCTGGATGAAATGGCAGCTCTTGAATCCCTTCAGGTCGCTCTTCGTCCCAAATGTCGCAATTTTGGTTGTTTACATACCCGTTGAGCCAGAAATGGGCCTCATCGCTGAACAAAATTTGATTCGTAAATGACGGAACTTCTTGGAAATATTACTAAGTCGAAACTGACCTTACTCTAGCCCCAAAATACCCCAGATATTAATATTTTCGACCGTAAAAATTTTTATGCGATTAAATTACTAGAATTCATTTATTTATTTTTAATAGAAAAGCTCTTGAAAGAAAGATGTCATTGTAACAAAATACATTTAATCTGTCACTAAATTTTGTAAGTTTTCCTTTAAATCAGTCAGTAACGCATTAAATATATGTACTTATATGTGACACATATTCATCTATATGCATGAATATAAAGACACATCAGCGTAAAATTGCGATAAAAATAAATTCTCCTTCCGGCGTTAAGAAGGTTGCGTTTCAATCAGTCTTCACACTGCTCATTATAATTTACATACCTATATACTATATAAGAACTGCTCGTAAGCACCGTAAGCAAGCGACATCATCGCCCAAGCATCCACCCACCCACAATATAGTGACCAACGAAGACGAAAATATGTAGCTACATACATAAATGTATGTAAATATACACACATGAACCTCGTCAACATGATCTTGGTGCTATACTATATGTTCATATATCTTCGAGTTAAATTTGTTTGCGTGCGCTTCTGTGCTGAGAGTGATATTCGATGACACATTTTCATAAATGCGGACACGAGCCAGACGAATTTTCATCGCTCACCACATTTCGGCTGTTTGCATATGTGTAATGACCATCTATTTAAGAAAGCTTATAGGTCTATGTATATACATATATGTACTTATGTATGTTTGTATGTGTATATGTTGTGGCGTAGATTTGCCCGAGTTAAATGTGTTTGAAATGTGCTTTGATGATGAATTTGAAATTATGTTTGGCGCATTTACTTGGCACACGTTTAACTCATAACTCAGTGACTCCCACTGCATACATACATACATACATGTATAGTATGTATATATATAAGGGTTTATGAAAAATGTAAGATAAAAGTTGTAATGGAGCAACATTTTTAAGTAAAAATGCAGAGCAAAGAAAGTAGTAATGATTAGCGTAGTGAAATATTTATCGGAGTGTGCGAGCTCGAAAACTGTAGGAGGTTTCAGTGGTTTCACAGTTCCATTATATTAGGGTTAATATAATTCTATTAACTGATTAAAATTAGATTGTGCCGGTAAGTACATAATTATATAGACCATATATAGGAAAGATTTTTCAATATACATATGTGACCTGGTCTACGAAAAGGTGGCTTAGGTGTCAAAATAAAAAAAATAAAAAAAAATTGATTTTTTGACACCTATGACCCCGTTTCCTAGCCCAGATCACTTATATATATATTTTTTTGGAAATCTAAAGTAATATTTTTTATGTTTCTGAATTAAAAAAAATTAAGAAGGTTGTATAACTATTTTTGGTAAAGACTCTATATTTTCAAACCATAGCCCATATTTTAGTAAATTTATTTTAAAATGCCTAAAATAAATCCTGGAGATTTTCATTCAATATTTTTAAACATTAAAAATTAATTGCCATTAAAAATATCTTAAAAAAATATTTACTAAAAATCACACTTTATTAACATTCGCAATATACATTGATATTAATATAATAATAAACACCGTCTGATCAAAATTGACCCGGACTGATAAAACAAAAACTACATTTGGAAGACAAACCCTTATTATCGCCTTCAGAATAGGCTCTTGATAATTTTTTCGATTTCGTCTGATGAATGGACCCTACATTAGCTACACTGTCAAGCATCTACTGTTTTTGCAAAAATTCAACACGATGAGCACTGTTTCTTTAATTTTTTCGATGTTATCGGCATTAACAGAGGTGAATGGGCGACTAGCATGAGGCAAGTTTTCGAAGACTTCACGGCTTTCACTGAATGCTTTATGCCAATCAAACTTCAAATTTCAAGTAAACTCGATTAACTTTTATTTTCCATAGCAAAAATTGCCAGACAAAACTTTCGCGTCGTAAATAAAAATCTGCCACCCTTAGTGACATATCAGATCAAACTTCAACCGAGCATAAAAAGGTTGTACCATCCTAGGAAAAACATTTATCGATGCAGAGTCCGAGTCAATTTTGATTAGGTGGTATATTTTCTTTAATGATATTTGTTTTATCAACGGTCATTACTATTTTTGTAAGCAAGCTGCGAAAAAACGCTCCAATTAGATTAAAATTTTGTTTCATTAGCTTATCACACCGATTATAACTGTCAAAAGTGACCAGAAACTGAAAGGCAAAATATTTGTTAAAAGTACTAATCTATTGTTAGCTTTCTTTTACTCCATTCCGATTTCAAAGTTTTTTAGTTCAAATAGTGGCGTTGAACTCCTCGTTCAATAACGACTTTGAAATTTAGTACATTTTGGCTAATTTTTGACAGTTCTGAAGTCCAGTTATCATATCATTATTGTTTGCTGGTTGTAGCAATTACTTTTATAAAATATATAATTTAGGCATAATTTAATAAATTTATTAGTAAATACTATTTAGACGGCAACCCTGTTAGTCGCTAAAAACGAATTCAGTTGCAGACTGGAGTGAAGTAAATGATGAGCTGTATGATTTTTATTTCAGAAGTTATATTGTTATTTTATTATATGTGACCTTATATGTGAAAAAAAAATTAAAAAAAAAAAAAAAAAATGATTTTTTGACACCTAAGCCCCCTTTTCGTAGACCAGGTCACATATGTAATTATTTCCTACTGATCTTTGGAAGTAGGATAAAACCCGTCCAATTCCGGCAGATAAAAACGTCTTCCTCTTGAATATGGTGGTATAAGATTATAGTATTTTTTAATTAAAATCTTCTTATAAACCCTCCATTTTAATGTCCAACCCAATAACAAAAAAAAAAAAATAAAAATAAGAAAGTAAATTACACCACTGACCCACCTTAATGTAAAATTTACATACATGAGACCATGTAAATATGTATCTAGTATACTTAACGAACATACAAACATTTTCAATTACAAATGGGCATATGTATGTATGTCGATAAATGTATTTTAATGAATGTATTTACACGTTGCCAACAGCATTTAATTTACTCGAACAACATTAAAACGAATTTTGTTCCACATTTGTGCACACGAACACACTGAACTTACAAAATTACTAAGTAATTTAGTTTTTACTTATGTGACTCGGTTTTTTTTCTGTATAATTTACCCATTACTGGTGCCATGCAAACCAAAAATCTTGTTAATGTTGCGCCACACACCCCACTCGCCTCGCTTAACTCTGCAACAAATTTAAAATAATATTTTATGTTTTTTTAAATTCTTCCAAATATTTGTACACATATATATTCACAACGCTGTATCTAAGTTTTCTTATTGCATAAATAAACAAATCATATTTGCGCTTCATAAGTCCAACCTGCTTTTTTATTCTTTAAATGGAGCAACACTTTTAGCACAAACTGTGCGCAATTTACATTTTCATAGCTTTCTTTGGCGTCTACATTTGCTGCTTATCTGTAGCATCTTCTTACTTGGCACAGTTGAATTCTTTGTTAATTCTCATATTTACTTTGCCCATCGATCAATTTGATGGACGCTAATTGAACATGTGATTTACTGTTATTTTTTTTTTCTTGATTGTTATTGGAAGCTTAGAAGCTTATAAATTCCACTTGCTTTTAACCACAAATCGGCAAAAGCCTCACTTGTTGTTGAGGCTAAATAAATTGCCCCTGTTGGTTGTTGCTATTTAATTCGATTACGTGAATCATGTGCCGACTGGAACACGAACTGCTTGGTTTTCGAAGAAAAAAATAACGTCTGTGGAACTTTTTGAACTCATTGTATTATTTGAAATTTTTTCTACTTATGCTTTTGTGTTTATATTTTTACAACATTTTTCGCAGAATTTATAAGTGGTTTTCGGTATTACTTGATAAATTGAGGTCCGAGGTTTATTATCCGTATCTAAACTGCTAATAGAATTATAGGATCCTTCTTTAGGTTAGAAATACTCAAGTACTTGGAAAAGCTTCTATTATTTTTGATTTTGCTTCGGCTGACCTACGACTCTATGTATAGTAATGACTCTGTGCTCTGTTTCAACTCACTGTTTAATATTGGAAATCTCGAAAAATATTATAACCTCTATTGGGACAGAAATTTACATTATATTCGGTTATTATGACTTTATGATCTATAGTTCCAAAATTTTCACTATGACAAGACGAATAAAAGAAAGTTTAAAAGACCATATACGTAAGTTGCCTTTTATATTCCGGGATATGCAATCTAGAAACTCATAACTAAAGTTTGACATTTTTGTATACCATACACAAAACATTTTGACACGCTATTTGTGTTGTTTACAGTAACTTAAAATATTCTGCTCCACCAAAAAATTAAATTAAATCGTTCACTCTCTCGCGCGATTATTTTTTACAACTTTCAACGTGGATTGAGACATCAGCTTCATCAAAGACCAGTGGTTATTGATGATATGGTGAATTAAATCGAGGTCGTAGATCACTCGAAGACGAATTTCGGGACGTGGTCGTCCAAAATCAGTTGTTCTTCCGGAAACTATTGAAACTAATATTGCCAGATCGTCATGGGACCTAACATATTGCGTGAACATTTGATTGTAAAAAAAAGGTCTTGTTGGATCGCACAAAATTTATCGATCACTCAAAAATAGGCTCACCGATTTGTCGAGAGAAATGTTAACAAAATACGAAAGCGGTGCTCCGCAACACGTCTACGAGGCGTATGAGCCTGAAAGTAAACAGCAGTCGATGTTTGAAGATGAACAGTTGTCTTTCAAGAAATCAGGAAAACCACAACAATGCGAGATTTCACACATCGACTGAAACAGAATCTTTGAACACTGAAAACATCGATTTGATAAGTCATGCTCCGTATTGTCCTGACTTGGCACTGAGTGACTTCTTTTTATTACCGTTCGTAGAAAATAAACCAAGAGGTCAACGTTTTCGACAACTGAATAGGCGGTTGATGCGTTCAAAGGCATGTTTTGGAGATACCTCAATCAAATCAATCAGTGGCAAATGTGCTTCGACAATTGATTCAAACTTACGTAAAAGTATGTAGATCCTATTGGAGAATATTTTGAAAGACAGTAAAGCGATTTTCGATGATTAAAAATTGTTTTTTTTTTCCTCGAAACCCGAAATATGAAATATAAAACCTACTCCATTATACCAATCTGCCCACGGTTTAATAATATTTCAGTTTCAGAAAGTTTTTTTCAGCTACAATTTTCTGCATGAGTGAGTTATCAGTATTGATGCGTTTCATGAATGTAGGGTCCTCAGCTGCATTATCCAACATATTTTTGCGACCTCTACTCAACGTCGATTTTGCAAAATACGAGTATTCAAGCCTTCTGGTACTAATTTATCATTGAAACACTTCGTACACAAAACATTAATCAATATGTGTGGAGGCAATCCATCTTTTATATGAATGATTAATTTCGACAAGCTTGTGATTTGTCGAGGTACTGATCCCAGCTTCGTTGCCACAAATCATTTCTTGAAATAAGCTTAAGTTTAAAGTGATTTAACCAGGAGAGCGGGTTTCAAATCAAAATAGTGGTGATTAGTAGAAATTCTTATGTTTCATTATGACTCTCTATCAGAGAAGTTATAAGGCGTCTAACTCGAAATTGAAATATGAAACTTTGTTTTACCTATAACCACTTGTCTATCTTCCCTGAGATGGAATATACCAGGGGCAGATCCAAAAGTAGAATTTGGGGGAATTTGTACTCGCAACTTTGGTATTTTTCATCGCGAAGTGTCATTTAGGTTGGAAATAATGTTTAACTTTTGGGGAGGGAACTCCCTTAATGGCGTAAATACGAATAGTGTGTACGATCGTCACGTAATCGCTATTTCGATTACCCACTGAAACCATTTAAATAATGATAGATACAGCCCTATTAATGTATGCCAAAGCAGTTATTGCGAAAACTCTACACTTATAGACATTTTCTAGCCGAAAGCTCCACGAGCTTGGTGATCAATACATGTTACTATATAAGTCGAATGATTTGCTGGTGAAAAATATTGATTGATTTGAATATGAGAGTAGTATTATAAAATTTCATTCGGAATGGCAACAAGTCGAACCTTCAATTTTATACAAAAATAATGGACTTATTTTTGACGACCTTATGCTGATCATTGCCGAATTAACAAATATTTTTACTTCTGGAACCCGTGATGGATGATTTAGTTTTAAAGTTTTCATAATGAAAAGTCGTCACAAATTTAAATGCTTTCTCTGTTTTCTCAAAGCTTGAACTATGTATTTCCTTCGGTATTATCGATAATTTTTCCACAATTTCTACAAAATAGTACACACTATACGTGTTTTTTTATAAAATCGATTCCTTGAACTCAAACATATTTAAAAATGCAAATTTCAACCCAAACTTAATTGAATGTGCATATTTGAAGTATAGTATAGTATATGATTGAAAATACTTGAAATTCCTCGCTTTTTGAACATTGGAACGCTTGCTGATATAAAACAATGATATTCTTTCCGCTTTTGGTTAATTTACTTTCGATTGCCAACAAGTAAACAAAACTAGAAAACAAACTAAAGCAATTCTAAAACAGATAAAACGGTTTTATTGCATTAACATCTGATAGACTAATAGTGATCGACACAAAGTTGATCAAATGTAATGTTTATTGCGGATCAGTTTTTGATGCTGCGGTTATTTAATGGGTCGGGGAATGGTTTTTGGTTTGTACTCGTTCAACTACCGTTAAAAAAACATTGTTGTTGGATGTTTACAATGTATTTTAGAAATGAGCAAATATCGCTTTTCTATACACAAATTCAAAAACTAATAAATATATAAATAAATAAAGGTTGCCACGTGTATTTACTTCTAGTATTTTATTAATATATTTCTAAATAATATCAAAATTTGGAAAGAAAGAAATTCAATACAAAAATTTTAAGAAAAGTTTATTTCACGAATTTTAATACAAAACTATTAGTTTATATAGTGCCATTATCTATGTAGCTACAACAATTAATAAAATTAATTTTTAAATAAAAAAAATTGTAATTTAGTTGTTCTAGGATATTAGTGGTTTTTTTTTAATCTTTTTTTAGGAAAATAAATTTATGGAGTTGCCACATGTATTTAATTCGAACTATTATTTTTTTTTTGTTAGATACATCTGAAAGTATTATTTCTCATATAATGTATACGTATGTATGTACAAGAAAAAGTATACCTAAAAAATATTATTTTGCGTAGTTGCCACCGGATTTTAAAAACAAAATTTTTGTAAAAAGGTAATAATTTGCTATAAAAAGCGGCTATAACACTTTACATTTCTACAGTTGCTTGAATTCATGTTTAAGTTGCAACAGGGTTGCCATATTTCAAAATTTTAAAATAGATGTTGCATTATAATAGTAAAGCAAAAGAGTATTAATATGAAATTAGTGATATTCAACGAAATCTTATGTAAAACTATTAAAAATTTATTCAAAAGAGTTGCCACCTTTTTGGAATTTGAAAAATAAAAAATATAAAAAAGTGTATTCATATGAAATTAGTGATATTTAACGAAATCTTATGTAAAACTATTAAAAATTTTTACAAAGAAGTTGCCACCTTTTTGAAATTTGAAAAGTAAAAAAACGAGTATTCATATGAAATTGGTGGTAATTAACGAAATCTTATATAAAATTATTAAAAATTCAATCTAAGGAGTTGCCACATTTGAAATTTGAAATATAAAAAAACAAATATTTTTCCAAGACTTGAATATTGGTTAGAGAATCTGAAATACATACGCCTATAAATCCGCAAGCTCTGTCTAGTATATTCACTTGTTACCTAACACCCAGAAATCTCTTGCAACTAAGTCGCTAATTCCTAGCTAAATACTCAATTGCACCACATTAAGTCTAACTGTGGCTAAGTTAAGCCCACTTAAATTTCAATTTGACTTTTTATTAATAGCAAATTTATTTCATCTACCACAATAGCTGCGGATATGGATATTATGGCTCACTTTTTTTTTAGCTATTTATTAACGATATGCGGTTTTTCATATTATTGAGTGCAAATATGATGAATTAACTCATGCAACAAAGTGCATGACACTTCGCCGCACATTGCGTGTGCTTGTGTCGCCTTTCTCACCGTAAACATATTGTAGTTTAAGTACAATGTTCAAGCGAGCGGTTCTATTGTTTATGTTGTGAGCTTTTGCTGTGCATAAAAAGAAACAAAAATAAAAAGAAAAACTTGTATCCAACAGTAAAAATAATCACCTTTTAGATAATAAGCCGGTCACGTACAGGGATACAAGAATACATAAATGTACGCTTTATGTATTAGGGTGTGCCTTAAATTATTGGATTATCTGTTTAAGTGACTCTATAGACAGAAGACAATATTATCATGAGCAAACTCTTTGCATATACACTGGGTATTGACGACGAGCTGTCGATCAGAAAATTTCAATAATACTCTAATATGATAGGGCAGATGTAAAGTAGTTGTGGTACTATAATAGTCATGTTTATTTTTTAGTACTTTAGTCTTTGAAAAATCAATCATCAGATATTAAAATGAAATGGAGTAAGCCTGACGTCGGATCGTTATAAGGATATTGATTCTCTGAAAAAGCCTATTCTCATTTCTTACCCAATACTAGAAGAAACTAGAATTGAAAAATAATTGTAGAAAAGGCGAGAAAAGTATAACTTCTAAGCATAACTGTGTCCGTCCTATAAAAGAAGTCGATTTTGGCAAACTATCATGCCATTATTAAAAAAGTTCCCACCATTCCAAGATCGGTAGTTAGTGAACTTAAATGTCTCCATATGTTCAACCAGGAAAGGCCTCATCATTGTCAACTCACTGTCATTGATTTTCACATGTTGCAAACCGCTTGGAATGTTAACAGGGTTAATCAGAGTAAATCTACATTTGGAAGGAGTATCAAATTATTAAGGCCCGTTTTAAAACTTCTAGCGTTGGACTATTAGGTTTGTTCTAAATTTCACGATTTTATTTTTACTTTTCAAATTAATTACAAAAAAATTATTAAGTACAGAACAGACCGAAACTAAAACTAACTACTTTTAACGGCCTATTTTTTTAAATTTTGCCATCTGATCAAATTTGACCCAGACTGATCCATATCAAAAATATTTTGAAACACCATTTTTGCCTTTCGTTCATGCCATGTTTGTCAATTTTTTGTGTTTGACAGCTGTTTGCTTACGACAAGAAAAGTTTGTCTGGTGATTTTATAGATAGAAAAAAAAGTGAAAATTTTACAGAAGTATTTTGGGGAACATATTTTTATATTTATGAACAGAACTATTTGAGTGGTACAAACCATTCATGACGGTCGTGAACTCAATGAAAACTTCGCTATTACAAGTCGTCTAGCCACCTTATTAATGACGATAACATTGAAAAAGTTGAAGAAACGGTGGTTGAAAATAGTCATGTTGGCATCGGTTCTCAACATCTCGTATGGATCGACTCAACACATTTTGGTTAATGTTTTGGGTATGAAGCGTGTCAATGCTACACTCATACCAAAAGATCTGAAGGTTTTGCAAAAACGACATTAAGTAGAGGTCGCAAAAGAGAATGTAGCTGAGGACCCCCTACATATGGGTATGAAGACGAAACTGTCAAAAATACCGGCCGGACGGCCGAATTCCACTGAGTGAAAATCAATAAGGAATACTACAAGGTGCTTTCCAAAGTAAGCAGGACTTAAAAAAAAAACCAAGTGGCTTTTTAGGCAAAATCAATTTATTTTATTCAAAGTAGTCTTCTTCTGCTTCAATACAGCTTTTTGCACGGTCCAAAAGCTCGAGAAGTGTTAAAGATAGCGATTTTGACCCCAAACCTTTTTTATAGCAAATAAAATTTCCTACAAATTTTCCATGTACATTTTTTCTATAGCTCCTGTCATTTACGAGATATATACAAGAAAAATGCGAAATTCTTGGAAAAATCGGGTTTAGATCGCCGTACTACCTTGCCGGTGTGAGTTACGACTTTTTTGCACTGGGCACTTTTGTAGAGTGAGCGATTCTGAGCCATATGCATCTAAAGTCAAAGCGAAGCCATGAAATACCTCTGATCTGTAGGAATTTAAAGTTAAAAACTCACGATTATAGTGTATTTTCTATGGAAAACTTTTACAGGCCTTGGTCCAGTTCTTAATGTTAATATTAAGGGCTACAATTTTCAGAGAATTTTTTTAGGGTATTTCCAAGATAATTTCGTGACGGGACTGAAAAAAGTTGATAGTTAAAAAAAAATAAACCCCTAATATATATATATATTATTTTCAACGCCTTGTGCATTTGTTTCCTCATACAATTTGGACCCACCCTAGTGTCTATAGATGCAATTATAAATAAATTGAATATATGCACATTTGTATATTTATAGATTTGTGTCTCTGTTCACAGTCTGTGTGCATAAAAAAGCAAACATTCAACTTTTTGCTTGATTTTTAATTAAACAAGAAGATAAAAAAGAAAACAATCAATTTGCTAAAAATATATACACACACATACAAGCACCTATATTTATCTGCTCGTAGTAAATGCATTCTTAGCACTTCAAGTTTGTCTTCTTGGTGTCGCTGCCGGTCACAAGCGATTATCTGTAGCCGTGTACATACATATGTTCGCTTGCATACATATATTTAATGCCGTTAAATGAACAAATGAAATGAATGATAAATTTTTTTTTACAAGTCTGGCATCTTAAACTGGCTGTCATTATCTACGAGCTTTTGTATAAGTTACTTATTACAAAGCTATTTACATACGGCATACATTCATCTACATATATGTATGTATATGTACATAATTATTTACGACTTTAACTGCAGCGTACTGAATTGATATTATGTATTTAATCATTTGTAATTACAAATGAACGTAATCTACATCTATGGTACATATATCCGAATCAAATTCTGAGAAACTAAGTTGTTTTGAACTTTGCTTAGCTAAATTATCTTGCTGGCCTTTATATTTTTGGTCAAATATATTTAAAATCTTTAGTAGAGTTTTTATATGTGAAAAAAGTGTAGTTTAAATACGCATAACCTCAATTTTTTCGTCTTTATCAGCAAGTGCAGCAAGTAATGACATGAATAAGAGGCGCTTTGTTGTTTTTGGGTATTTTTTGGGTCGGTTTATTTTTGTACTAGATATTGTATTTAAGATAAAATTACTATATTCATAAAAACAATAAACACAAATATTTTTTCAATGTGACAAGCTAACCTAAACTACCCAATAAATTATGTTACACAAAAGTTATTGTGCCTGATGTCGTTAAACACTTCAAATATTTCATTTTTTGTGTAATATTCAGTTTTATTTAGAAACTATTTTATTCTTTAAATACTTATGAAAAAATACTTTCTTTTATATTCGACAGAACTTCTAATTTGCTATGCCTTAAATCTGATTAAAAGGGTAATCTTGACAATAACTTTAAGGTGTTATATCCACTGGTAAGTGAGAATAAACAAGTTTTTTTTTATTCATTTTATATATAACTACAAATAATGTGCATTTACATAATTTACTGTACTGTAATGATCGGTGATTTGTTTTGAAAATATTTTTATTCTCTTGATCCCGTAACTAATCTCCATGGGAACAACAGAAAAATGAGTGAAGTGGTGAAGTACATTTTCTGCTTAGAATTTTGCAAAAACCAAAAAAAACTATTTTTACTTTACATATGAATCAAGTAGTGATCGAAGGGCTAGTAAAAGTTTTGGTTTTTAGACAAACAGGCGGTTGCGCGAAAAAAAGTCATTTGTTGTCAAAAAAATTTACACTTCAGAGTGGTTTAGGTTAGGTTCGTTGATACCGGCCAGTCACGCCAAACATAGACCTAATGGTCCTTAGTAATGCCGATTGTTCAGTTCAGTTTGGTTTGAGCTGTAGTATTCTTTAAACAGGACATTAAAACTTTTTGCAAATTTTAAGAGCGACTTGTATATCTAATTGTGATGCTGCGTCTGCATGGATCGATGTTACGTATGCCCATCTGGTTATTGTTATTGTTACGAGTACCTAATCCCGTTAGGATGGTAAGGATTAGATAAGTTGTCATCGACGTCATTCAACGTTAGGCCAAGGAAACATCCTGTTTCGACGAGGTCGGACCAAAGGTAGAAGGGTGTCAGATGAGTAGGGTTAGTAGGACACGCAAAGGGTTGGTCAGTGTCATGAGTTCATTTTGCGCCTTAACTGGGAGCATACGGGCTTCACTATGCAGGTGTTCAATAAGAAATAGGGGGCATCCTGTCGTAGTGCGAAGTGCAGTGTTTTAACAAATTTACAGCTTTCTCGTCTGCGTTTCACTGCATTCTAGCGACCATATTGGTGCGGGGAGTTAAGAACCGGTCGGCCGATTACCTTGTATGTCGACTTGAAGATATTGTTCCGGAGTAAATGAGCACAGACTGTCGAAATTCACTCCTAAAATTTTAGGATTATTGATAGTCGGAATCTTAACGCCATCGACTGCAATATTAAGGTCAAATTTGTATTCTCGGAGAGATAGCCGTTTTCGTTTGAGCACATGCCATCAATTCCATTGCCGTACAATCATCAGCGTTCGATAGCTCGCATGTGGTGCTAGTAGTTTGTGACCTGTCATCAGGCTAACAACCGTCCTGCAGGTCTTTCAAGACCGTATGTGTAAAAACCACGCGAGTTCTTCTTCGGAGCTCTTGCACACGAACTTGCATGTTCTTTAGGCATTCCATCTCGTTCTGATCCGTTTTTCAGCTTTTTTCGGAAATTTTATTGTATATCGGTTTTAGAGACTTCCGCATTCCCTGCATCGGTTCAGTAGGCAGATCTCCTATTTCGCTATTTCGTTTCCTATAATTCTTTTGTGGTCTTGTTAGCTATTTCAACCTTTTTTCTGACCACAAAGATTTCCACCTGAAAGATACTGCTGTATCCCAGAAGCTTGACGGATCGCTTGAAATCCAGCTTCGAGCAATAGATTCCCGCTTAGAGTGGCTTAAAAAATTTACATTATTATCAAAGATTTTATCTAACAAATGCGCTCACATCTCCGAAACTATTTACCAAACCAATTTAAAATTTTCTGGGAATATTCTCAAATGTACATAAGTCATACATTCGATAAAATGAATGTCGATGTCTTGATACGATATTAAGTGAATAAACCGCTTACTCTTTATAAAAATTGTTTATGATTTTCACACGATCCAATATCAACATGCAGAAATGTATAATTTAATACAAGAATTGTTTAGCAAGTAGGTCTGGGGGTACGACCCAGCGAATACACAGCTCGTAACGCCTGGCATTCTTACTTCAACACTTCTTAGCAAAGTAGCTAGAACGTCTTTAAACAGTATTTTTCTCATATATTAACATTTTTAACCCTTCCAAAATAACGTTTATCTCAGACTATAACAAAATATTAATCCTAAATTTATTTCCGAAATAAACGAGATTTCCTTTGACTTCCCTTGTGCATACTTCTAAAGCAAAAAAAGCTACAGTTCGACGTGTCTTGGAAACGTATTCTTAAGCAAATGCAAAGCATTTCACCGAACAGTTGTCAAAACCTTTTAAATTTTTACTTAAAGTTGCTGCAGTGTTAGAGTTATACGTGATACTTCATTTTAGGTTATGTAATTGGAAATGTATTGGAAATGTATTCTTAAGAAAATGTAAAGCATTTCACAGAACAGTTGTCAAAATCTTTTAAATTTTTACTAAAAGTTGCTGCAGTGTTAGAGTTATACGTGATACTTCATTTTAGGTTATGGTAATTATAAAATTACAATCCACTTTACTACTTTAGCAAAAAGTATACCAATTTTTTGTAGAATTATTAAAAGAAATATTAAATATTCAAATATAAAAAATTATTTAATTAAAAAATTAAAAGTAATAAAAATAATAGTTATGGATCAATTTTTGTACTCTCATTGCAACTCTGTGTACTATGTACACCATTGCGTATGCGTAATCAAATGTGATTTGGCGTAAAGTATACGCCGACGCGCAATGGTCATGCATACCTTCGTCCCAGGGATGGTGTCTAACGCGGCGAGGCTTGCCATTGCGTTTTCTGTGCTTCTTCTCCTCCTTTTTCTCCTCCATTACGCGATTGCTTGCGATAAATTATTTGACGTCACGTTTGGGTCACTTTGATGAAATGCGGCATACATACACCCGCACGCTATGTAGATACCCGTTTTCACACACACACGCATACACAAGACAACAAAACAGTTTGAGTGCGGTAAGTACTTTTATGTCATTCGATAATTTTATAAAAATGATTTACACGTGGTGTGCACTTGTACTTTCTGCAAGGTGTGTTGCACATATATACATACATATATTTATTCAAAGATATATGTATATTTTTACATAGGTTTGTATGTATGTGTGTTGATTATGTATTTATGCAAGCGCGTCGTTCGTTGCTTTTTGAATTGCGAATAAATTTATTTTTACACTCACACACACACACTCATATATGTACATAGGTGTGTGAATTTTACGGTTAATTCTGATTTTCCATACACTGTGTTCGCGAAATGCGCGCTCATTTGCAGTTCTCCACTGGGCAGCTTTTTTTGTTGGCTGTTTTCGTTGCGCTTTTCGTGCTGCTTTAGCCGGCACCACCACAAAATCGCGTTATTTTTGTCAAATTTCAAGTATGTTCATATGTACTCATGTATATATATGCAGGCATATAAATGCATATGAATTTGTCGTTCACACACTTTCTAGCACAGTATTTTTACTTTTGAAATTTCTTGTTGTTGCTACTTTTTCGAATTTTTAATTTCATTTGAGCACAATATTATTTTTTATTTCCATTTATTTTTTCACAAGTTATTTTTAATGCGATGATTTAAATAATCATTTCGTTGGTTTCACATTTGGCACTGGGCTTTGGTTGCTTGTTGTTTTTATTGCTAATATATATGCTAATGCTAGCATTGAACACAGAAAAACTGTAGGAAAATTTAAAAAATATTAAGTAAATATAACTTAATTTTTTTAAGAAAATAAATTGTTATTGTATTATGTTAGAAACATATAAATTATTGAAATTTAAAACTTTAAAAAAATATTATTTTTAGTGTATTTTAATTTTGAGTATTAGTTTTTATATAATTTTTGTTTTATAATTTATTTTTGTTTTTATAGGTTATTTCATAATAATTTAAATAGTGAAAACAAGTTAAGTTAAAATTTTTTATAATTATTTTAATTTTAAATTAAAATTAAAAATTTTTAAATTTAAATTTTTTTAATTTTTATTATTGTTTTTAATATAATTTTTTTAATTTATTTTTGTAGTTTATTTCAAATAAATGAAGTTAAATTTTTAATTTTGAATATTGTTTTTAATATAATTTTTTTTTTTTATTTATTTTTATTTTTGTAGCTTATTTCATAATAATTTAAATATTGAAAACCAGTTAAGCTAAATTTTTTTTTATTTGTATTTCAATTTAATTGATTTTTTTTTTTAATTTTAAAATTAAAATTTTTAATTTTATTTTGAGCAATAATTTTTATTCTCATTTATTTTAATATTTTTTTGTAAATAATTTTTATTTTTGTAGCTTAAATAGTGAAAACAATTTCAGTCAAATATTTTATTATTACTTTAATTTACTTATTACTTTAATTTACTTATTACTTTTATTTTGTTAAGCAGTTTCTTTGACTATTTTTATCCTTCTAGTTACTTTCGCAGTTTTTATTTAACAAATGAAGTCAGCAAATATTTTTATCTTCTAAATAAGTTATATACGTAATATATAAGCTTTATTTAATGTTTTTTTTATTATTTAATTTTAATTTGTTTTATATTCATTAGCATTTAGCATTATTTTATTTTATTTTTTTTTTTTGTTTTTTGCATAATTTTTTTTACATAAATTATTTATATTTTTGTATTTTTTTCACAATTCTTTATGTAATAAAAAAATATTTGTTAATTTTAATTTTTATTTTATTTATATTATTTGTTTTACTTTATTCGTGATTTTAATAAAATTAAATAAATATAAATTGGAAATTGAAACAAATTTAATAAATTATGAAAGTTTTGCTTATTATTTTATGTTGCTTTATTTTTATTATAGTTATATTTTAGATTTTATTATTATTTTATTAAAAAAAATTAAGAAAATTTGCTAATTTTTATTTTTAAAAATTTATTGATGTTAAAAAATTTAGTTAAAATGGATTATTAACAAAATAATCTCATATAGTACATTTTTTTTTATTTTATTTATACAATTTTAATTTTTTTATTTTATATTTAATAATCAATTATTAGTTTATTTTTATTTATGTTTTGTTTTTTTTTTTTTTTTTTTAATATCTCTCATTGCAGTACACATATCAATTTAATTTTTTATTGTTTAACTATTTTAATTTTATATTCGTTTTTCCATAAAAATTTAGTCACTACGCGCACTTAGTTCACTTGTTTAGCTCACACTCGGCGTCTAAACGCCAACTAATTGGCTGCTGGCTGCTTTCAGCTAAACAAAGCTATGCCACAGCTTCAATCAAACACCCATATTAACTGGAGCCGGACAGCTCGCGCTCACAACGCCAGCTGTTATTGTCATTTACTAGTCCGCTATCAGCTCAATTGTTGTTTTCCGCTGCGCTTTGTCGCTTGTTTTATCTCTGAATTGTGCCGGCGTACAGCTTGTTTAACTCTCTACTTGCTGCTCTCTAAATCAAATGCGCCGAGCTTTGTTTGGTTTCAAAACGCCGCGCTAGTTCACACGCACTTTAACCGATCTTTTTGTGTAGCTAGTGTTGCCATATTAATTTTTTTGGCAATTGCTTGGAAAATTATATGTGGACCTACTTTTCTTATGGACAGTCACTGCACAAATTTATTCGAAATTAATTACTTTTACATATTTTCTATTACTCTACTACTGAACGGTGCGTTGCGAACATGCCAACGTGCGTCCGTTCGTCGTTCGTTGCGTTATGAATCTGCTGACTGATCGACCAGCGATCGCCACTAGCAGTCGCGACAACATTCATGGTGATCAACGAGCGGCGACATTCATTGAATCTCCACGATTTGTCGTTTTTCCATTTCGATTTCGGACGAATGACGCTGGGTAGCGGTGCTGGGGTTGGTTGTTTGATTCGGCTAGGATGACTTTTTTTAGTTATTTTTATTTTCCATTGTTTTACTCTTTATTCGATTTTAATAATATTATTTTTTTGGAATTTTCAATTTTGTTTGTGATTTTAATTTTTTCAGTTTTCTTTTTATTTTCCATTTTTTAATACTTAGTAATATTATTGTTTTTAGAATTTAAGAGTTTTTTTTGTAATTTTTTAAATATTTTATTTCTTTTAGAATTTTTGATTTTTTTGTGTTTTAAGTTAATTTAAATTTTTATTTATTTATATTTTTTTTATTCTTTACTCGCGTTTTTGACTTTTTTCTCGTTTTTAATTTTTTTATTTAAAGTTTTTTTTCCTTCATTCTAATATTACACCTTTTAGAATTTTTATTTTTTTATTTAATTAAATTTTTGTTATTCTTTACTCGCATATAATTTTTTTTTTCATTCTTAATTTTTATGTGGTTTAAATTTTTTCAATTTTTTCATTTCCTTTCAACTTTCTTTGGAAATTTGTTTTCGTCAATTCATATATCGGCGCCCTCAGCATGCTATTTCTCGTTTAGCTGTCACCGCCGCGTCACCACTAATGTGGTCACGATTTATTTAAATGTGTGTACCTTGAAAAACACTCACACACACACACATTACCACACTTACGTATATATTTATATCAAATTTTGAAAACTCTGCACAGCATAGGCTATTTCACTCTGGTATTCCGAATTTTTCCATTGAAGAAAAAATAAACCGAGCAAATGTCGTGTCACGTAGTTTTTGTATGCACTGTGTTCTCCCTGGCTTCCCTGCAGGAAATTCCTTACAAATCTATATCTGTACACAGTGTCGGTGCTGCTGACAGACGCACTTGGTCCAAGTGTGTTCAGCACTTCTGCAATGTGTACTCAGTCGAGGCGTTGGAAGAACTGTCCGAAGAATTCTCGTGCCGCTGCGTAATCACAATGACCGTTAATTAAGCGCAGCACGCAGTTCATTTCGCATTTTATTTATAAATGATGGACGGCGAAAAAAAGTGTCGTTTATAATTAAACGCTTCGGTGATGCAGTGCGCTGACCGCAACACACCTCTTTGCATTCACAAAAGTTCACATACTGAATGCGCCAGCCAAATGCAATCTTATCAGCTACTGTTTGCATACAAACTTATATACATAGCATGCATATATGTTTGTGTATGTGTGTGTTTGAATGTACGTGTATATGTGTGTTCATTTGCCACGAAGTAATGGCGACTATTCGACAGTTTGGCTCGAAGGAGTCCAAGGAACATTGCATTGCCAGCAGCGGCAGCAGCAGCAATAATAAAAACAACAATAACAACAACAACAACGGGGGATAAGCTAAAAATTACTTTGACTCTTTACACTTGTTGTGCTTCTCGACACGTTGTTGTTATTGTGAACAAACTGCTGCCAAATTTTAAGTAATTTATAGATATGTATATGTGTATGTATGTATGTATGTTTGTATGTGTATATGTAAATATATAAAATTAGACACTTTTGCGTCGGAGAAATGTTCGCATAAAAAATTTTAAAGAAATTTCACACTTTAAGAGCTCTTAAGAGTAGTAATATAATGTCACATATACGAGTTTGTTGGCAAATTAGTGTTGTCATTAATTATTGGTAACCAATATTCGATACCTAGTATTTGAAAATATTTTATAGGCCGCCAGATTCACTAAATTTGAAACATATTGAATTCTGGGTAACTGTGAACTATACATACATCTGTCCGTGCAAACGTTAACTCGAGTAAGAACCTAACATCGGTTGCAAAAATACAACAGATTCCTTACAAGAACTTAATTTTAATCATTCAGTTTGTATGGCAGCTATAGGCTATAGTGGCTCGATCTCAAAAATTTCATCGCGGATTGCACCATTGCCTTTGAAAATAGTCTATGCAAAATTTCGGGAAGATATCTCGTTAAACGAAAAAGTTGTCTCTACGAGTACTTGATTCAGATAGTTCAGTTTTTATTGCAGTTATATACTATAGTGTTGCGATGTCGACGGTTCCGACAGCTGAGCGACTTGTGGAGAAAAGAAGTGTGCAAAATTTCAAATCGATATCTCTAAAACTAAGAGACTAGCTCGTATATATACAAACAGACTGACTGACATGGCTAAATCGACTCAGCTCGTCATTTGAACGTTTCCTTAACACCTAAAAGTTACGAGCTTCGTATCAAACTTATTATGCCCTGTTCAGGGTCCCCCTTTCCCCGAATTAAGAGCTTAAAATCTCACCTTTCCAACACCTATGGTATGACACAATGTCATTGGTATCATTGGGGATATATGACTGCAACGATATCTATTGACAAAGTACGAAAAGACTTTTTCGACTACCCAATATACTTGGCAAATCTCATCGCTTAACAGTGTAATTTCAGGTTTGACCTAAGTTTGTTATCTACAAACATAATTCTTAATCTTGATTGAAATAAGTTAAGGGGGTATTCTAGTCTAGAAGCATGAATTTTAGGTAATTTTTAAAGTGTCGTAAAAAAGGCAATTAATATTTTTACTATCCATTTTTTATTAGTTATTTGTTAATTTTAGAAGAGTATAGAAAAAATTAAAAACTAAAAAAAGTAAAAACTTTCAAAAATTATGAGCTGACGAAGTGGGGGGTCTCTAAAAATTTCCACGTGACCCCATACCCATGATTTCAACCCTCCCAGTTATCTGAAACCAAAAAGAAAAAAAGATTATTAATCTAGAATAATGTTGCAATGGCCGGAACTACGGAAAAGTGGGGAAAAAATTTTTCACAAAATGGCGACTGCCTAAAAAAAAAGTTTTTTTGGATCACTTTTTCTGACTATTTCGAATTTTTTAAAAATAATAAAAATAAAAATTTGGGGATGGGGCTAGTTTCAACCATAGACAAGCCTATAAAGAAGTCTCTGTAAAAATTTCAAAAAAATCGGTCCAGTAGAACCTGAGGAATCGTGGGTATCTTTCCGAAAAAGCCGGTTTTGAGAAAAACGCGTTTTAAGTTTCGCGTTCCGGCCGAACCAGTTTGGATGTCGGGTCAGAAAAATGCCTATATCTCCAAAAATAATTTGAATTTGAAAAATCCTCTTGTACACATATTCTTGAATAAACTTTGAAAATATGAAAAAGAAGAATCGATTGTTTTAAATTTCTAGACTAGAATACCCCCTTAAAGAAACAACAAGTAGAGAAGTATAAAGTTCGGCAATATTTTGAGATATCTACAGAAATGTATAAACCAATATTGAATAGGAAAACCAGTACACTTGAAATTGTGAATGTATGAACTAATTGTGTCCGATTTCGGTATCTGGTTTGGTTTGGTTTGGTTTATCACAACTTTAATAGATTTAGAAAATATGGGTTGCATTCTTCAATTCAGCCTATTTATAGGTGCGTAGGTGGCTGATGATATGCAAAAATTTTCCATTGAGTTTGAATGAAATATTTCAAGCAATTTATTATCGACACACAGTTCACAAACATTTTACTCAAAACTTATAGCCACAAGTTGCAAAACAAATAGAAATAAGGGTAGTTTTTATTAACAATTGTAATTTTAACAAATAATTACTTAGAACGAAATAAATGGAATTTACGCAATGACATTTATTTTGATTGACTGTCATTGCAATATTTCTTTGGCCTACTAGTTAATCAATCAATGAACCGACTGTCAACCCACGCAGACCTTAAAATTTGTATGTTTGTGTTAACTTTTATAAAGCATTTTGTTTGCACTTTTTAAAGCCTTCTCTTTGTTTAAGACGAACTATAGCAGCCTGATATTAAAATAACCTGAATAGTTTGACAAGCAATGTGACAGGACAGCGCACTGTGCCTTGTTGAAAACAGTAGCCGTCACGACCTCCTTCACGCACATTTCTTCATTGTGTTCATTCATATTCTATGTTAAAGGTCTAGTTAAAGGCTCCATTATTTTGCATTGAATTGCAAGATTTTATTTAGGATAATTAGAGGGATTCAGATTTGGTTCAATCTTCACCGTTTTGTTCGATAAATTGTTGCTACTTTGGAGGTAATTTCATAATACCATTTTTACAGAAATCCTCTATCAAAAAATTGGAACAGTCGCCACATTAATAAGCCTCTCTTGAGGCCAATTTTTCACATCCAACATTTGTCTTAGACAGGAAACTAAGCAAATACTTGGATGCAGAAGATATCCCCACTAAAATCCCGGAGATCCTGACCACTTTTTATCGATGTGTGTGACCTGGCATTGCCCTGATGAATCACCATTTCTTTTCTATTGATCAAAGCTGGTCGCTTCTGTATATAGAACAGCTCTGCATTAACAGTTTAGCCGTAGGGAAGCAGGTCGTTATTGATAATTCCCTGCCAATCGCACCAATGCGACCGTTCGCGGGTATAAATCGAACAGTTGAATCTTTAAACGATATTTTTCAAAATTGCTGACATGATGACTCAACGAGAAATTGGCCGATCGACTTCAAATTGAAACTGGATATACAAATCTACTATACAATAAGAAATTGTCAATTTGGTTTTTTTCAAAATCTTTGGTCATTGTAAAGGAAATACCTTCAACTTTAATAACCTTTTTGGACTTTTTTGGTTCAGCTACTCATTCGGCCGAAATCATGTCAGCAGTTGGGGCACTTCTTTTTTGACACCTCCGAATACAACACCTAACTCTGTTATTTTTCAACATTTAAAAAAATGTCTTAAAATATAGCTGAAAATATAATTATACTACAAAAATCACTCTTTTCGCCACACAATGACATTTCGTGAAATTCAAATAGATTTTCGGTACCGTAGATGTTCTGTTCCAATTTCAAAATTATAAAAATTGATCTGTCATTAAGAAATAATATTACATATTATAATAATATCATCCATATTTCTACTTATATGGTATCAAAAATGCCAGCGTGGCAATAGACGAACGAGTCTAAGGGCGAAGAGTGAAGCAAGTCAAATACTTTATTCGCATATGTTGCAAGATTAGTAAACACTCCAAAACTCTACTCGTCTGAAGGAGATGATATTAAAATTTGAAGAGGATATGTAGGGAAAGCAAACCTCAAAAAGAAGAAAGTTAATATGAATGCAAATAAGCAATGCTCTGTCAAACAAAATAAAGAAAGTTGTATCGACTCCCGAGGAGGTAGTGACAAAGCTATGAGTGTACTCCTGCCATGAAAAGCGTCTCATAAAATATTCTAGCCTTTAAGATTCTGCTTATTAATATTATTGCTAATTTTCTTACTATTTTATAGCATACACCCACTTTTTAGCTCAAAGAAGTAATCTTTTTTTGTACAAGCCTGAGTTCTAAAAAACAAGCCTTTACTCTTGTCGTTTCTTATTTTGAGGATCTTAGAAAAACTTATGTTTATATAAACTTGTATATATTATATTCAGAATCAATATGCACCAGCAGTGGTAAACAACATACATTTTTTGAAATATTTTCTCTATAAAATTCACATTTTCAGCCAACCTGGCCTCATATGCTGTTGCTACAGCAAAATGACGTATTAATTGGTTGTCGCAACTTATAATATATACAACACATACATACATATTTACAAAGGTACAACACCCATATTAGACTTATTGATTACAATATTTATTTTCGTTATCACCAAACTACTTTTACGTTTTGTGACACTACTCACTACCACACTACCACAATTGTATCGTGCGTGCCTGCCGTGTTTCGTGCTGCCTTAAGAAAACTACACATTTCGTATTAATGAGTTATTGATTTTACTGCTATTAATTCGTGTGTGTATGTAGCTCAAAAAAATACAATAAAACTTAAGTTTTTCTTTTATGAACTATTCATTTTGGCTACTTAAGGTGGTTGCGTATACGCAGTGGCGTGCAGAAATTATTATGAGCAAGCATAGAGTAATCAAATATTAATTTAATTGTGGAAAGTAGTGTAAGGAAAGTTAAGATTACTTACAGCCAAGTTAATATATATAAAAAATCAACTAAATAAATTAAAAATATTGATTGTTTTTGTAAAATATTATAGAATAAATTTTTGCATTTTAATTTTTTTTTTTTTTATTTTTTTTTTTTATTTTTTTTTTTTTTATTTTTTTTATATAGTATAAAGGGAAACAAATTATGAAAATTCAAAATAAAAAACATAAGTTTGTTAAACGTAAAAATAATTTAAAATATTTATTATTTTTGTATACAATATTTTAGAGTAAAAAACTATTTAGAAATACTTAAATAATAGTTTTTAATTTAAAAAAAACTATTTATAGTATTTTGTTTTTAAGAATTTTATAGAAATTCATGCAATGAAAACAAATTATAATAAATCTAAATGAAAAAATTAGTTTTTTAAACATTAGATATTTTATGAAATAAATAAATTTTTTTTTTTTTGAAATTCATACAATGAAATAATAATTATTTTATGAAAAAAATAATAATTACAAAAATTTAAGAATTTGCATTTTTGTGTAATCTAATTGCAATTAATATAAATTCATTTTAAAAATTTACAATTTCTATTCCACGCATTATTTTTATAAAACAAATAAATAAATAAAAAATATTACAATTTTAATATATTTTCTTTAATTTTTAAAAATTTAAAATTTGGTTTCTAATGTTTGTTTAAATAATTTTCATTAAAAAGTCAATTTCTTTTATTTTTTTATTTAATATTTTATACATTGTAAACTACATCCAAAAAATCTCTTCCTTTCATTATTTTTAATTCAAAAAATTTTATTATTATAATTTTTACTTAATTTTCGTTGATTAAAATTCAAAAGAAATTATATTTATTGAAATTTAATTAATATTTTTCATAAAAAATATTGAACTAAAAATATTTTGATACTATTTCTTTCATAATCTTCGTAGAAACAATATCAAATGCTTCAAAATAGGGTTTTGAATTTTTTTATTTAAAAATGTTTCATTAAAAATTAAATTAAATTTTAATTTTTAAATTAAATTTTTGTTTTTTAACCCGAAACAGCGAAATTAAAACCTAAAATGTAAATTTAATTTAAAAATTGATTTTTAGTCTAAGAACCTTGGGATTTTTTAATACAATATGTTTGGGATTAAAAATATAAAATTAAATTCTTAATATGAATGAAGTACCCAAACGCGAAAAAAAAATTAATACTAAAATAATTTCTAGTTTTTTAATTCTTAATTATATGCTTGGGATTAAAAGTGTTCTTATTTTATTTTTCAATCCGGTAGTTGGGATTATAAGTTAAATATAGATATTATTTATGGGATTAAGGTTTTTTTAAAATTTTTTCACCCGATATGTGGGCTTAAATTTTCTTTCAATTTTTTCATCCCGTATTTGAGATTACAAAATAAAAAATATTAATTAAAATGTTAATTAAATTACTTTTTAATGCATTATTTTTTTTTTTAATTAATTTTTCAAACCGGTAAGTTGGCCAAAATTTTTTTGTATTTTTTATGCCGCATTTGAGATTACAAAATAAAAAAAAATTAATAAAAATTTTAATAAAATTATAATTTTATATTTTTTAATATATATGTATAATTTTATTAAAAATGTTAATTAAATTATTTTTTTTTTAATCCACTATTTTTTGAAAATTTTACAATCCGGTATGTGGGCTATAATTGTTTGTGTTCTTTATCCCGTATTTCAAATACCAAAAAAAAAATATAAAAAATTTAATTCAATTATTTTTTAATGCATTATTTGCTTGAAAATGAATTAAATTATTCAAAAAAAATAAAATTTTAAAGTAAAAAAAATTAGCTTTTTCGAATTTTTCCTAATTTGAAATGGATTTTTTATTTGTTGTAGGTTTTCGTTAGGAACTTTTAATATTATTATTATTTTTTTTAATAAAATTATAACTATTTATTACAAATAAAATAATTATAAAAGAAGAATAAAACCTCAGTAATATATAACAAAAAATTTTTGAAAAATATTAATAACTATTAACTTTTTTTACAAAAATTGTATAGTAAAAATGTTAAAATAATTTTGAATAACATTTTTAGTCCAAAAATACTCTATTTTTAGTTTTATTAAAATGAAACGAAGGAATTTAAAAATAAATTATTAAATAAATCTAAATTATTAAAGTACATCTAAGTGAGCTTCGAAACTTAATTTTTTTTATGATCATAATATTTATCTTTAATTTAACGAAAAAATATTCAAATATAATACAGTAAACAAACAACAACAATTGTATACAAATATTAGCCTTTAGTGCTCAACATGAACTCAGTCTGCATTCTATTATGCTTATAAATCAAAAATGAGTGCCTCACACACACCTACACCTACACATACACAAATACACTTATGCATACGAGTATGCCATTGAAATGCACTTACACGCTGACATGCAACCCTTGCAACTTGTGCCACAAATACCGATTTTCACAAACACTTCTGTTGTTGTTGTTACTTTTCTTCTATTTATATTATTATTTTTATTTACATAAGCAAATATTCCAGCGCTGCGCCTTGCCTTTTTGAACAGTTCGCACGAATTTCAAGTTAATTTCCAATTAAATTTGCACTGAGCTGCATTAAAATTTATTTATTTATGGCAAAAATATTTTTTCAAGCTTGCTGCATTTTAGCTTTGCATTTTCGCACGCTTTTTCGCAATAAAATTATTTTTTTTTTTTGAAAATTTATTTATTTTTTTGCGTAAATTTATTTGAGAAATGCAGAAATTTGTTTAACATTTAATAAAAATATTTTTTGTTGTTTTTGTTTAATTACTATTTCACTTTTTTTTTGCCAACGCATGCACTTTCCGCATTTGTTTTCACCAACTGCACTTACTTTTTCGCAATTTCACGCTCACTTTCTTGGCTTTGCAACAAATATGTGCGCTGATTTTCACTTTTCTTTAATTTACTTTAATTTATCGTGCACTCAACTTTATCTTCGACTTCATTACCAACTATTTACAGCACATTCAATGTCAATTTTTCGTGTTATCCTTGAGCTTGAGCGATTTAATTGCTGGCTCATCACTATTTCACCGCACTAAGCAGCGTAGCAGTCGTGTGGAGCGTCCATACATACCTCACTTATATGTATGTATGTGTGTGCGTGTGTGTAAAGGGCTTTTTTGCTGCTGTTGAATTCCCACTGCAGCGATGCGCTCATTACACAAACGAACTGCATGACGCGTTTCCGACTAAAATATGATTTCAATTGTGCGCTTCGATTGCCCGCGTTGCGTTTGCTTGGTCTCATGTGTCCTTCTAATACATACAGATATACTCGTATGGCCGTATGTGTGTTGGTATCCGCCAGCCACTTGGCTGTGTTTTGCTGCTGTGCTTCCTTATTGCCGTTTCGGCGCTTTTGATTTGTTTATCGGCATTTACAGCCTTTTACTTTGCTACATTTTGTTTTTGTATTTATTTCCATTTTTTTGTTGCTTTCCTCATGCTCCACTCGTTGTTATTGTTATTGACCGCATTGTTGTTGTTGTTGTTGTAATAGTTATGTCGGCATTTTTGGCTGCTCATGTAGACGTTGCGATGGTCATGTGTTGAGCCATCGAAAGCACCCACACAGACGCTCGTATAGCTATACACACACACACAAACACATGCAATCATCAATGCACATACACATGCTCTCAGGAGCCACTCCATCCCAACCACATTGTTGAGACATGCGCATTTTAGTTGCTTACTCTCCGTTCTTATTGTTTTTGTTGTTGCTGTTGCACCGTCTTAGTTGCTGTTGATAAGCTTGAGCACAAGTAAATGGAGCAATCACGCTTACCACAATTCACCGTCTGCCGTTGCCAACCTGGTGGCGCATGGCACGCAACAAAAGGAGAAAAACGATTTGTTTAAAGCTAAAAATAGCTTTGAACGAGGTTTGATTTTTTTTTTTTGTAAACATACAGACATATTTGTATACATGTACATACATACATATACAATCACAAATGCGACTCGTGCTTGCTATCCTTGCAGGAATTGCTTCGGTTTTAGTGCACCATGTCTTTCATTCTTCTTCCTCTTTACTGACGTAGACACCGTTTACGCGATTGTTGCCGAGTTTACGACAGCGTGCCAGTCATTCCTCCTTTTCGCCGCTTGACAGCAATTGGAGATTCCAAATGTCGCCTGGTCTTTCTTCACCTCGTCTTACCAACGGACTGAAAGTCTTTCACTTCCTCTGCTTCCACCAACGGATACTGCGTCGAATACTTAAAGAGCTGGAGTGTTTTCATCCATAAAAACGACATGACCTAGGATGCGTAGCCGCTGCCTCTCAATTCATTGAGCTACGTAAATGTCAACGTATATCTCGTACAGCTCAGTGTTCCATCGAATGAGATATTCGCCGTGGGCATCGCGCAAAGGCTCATAAATCTTACGCAGAACCTTTCTCTTGAAACCCTGTTGTGCTGACTGATAAGATGTTGTCATCGTCCATGCCTCTGTACCATATAGCAGGACGGGGATGATGACTGACTTGGAGAGTTTGGTCTTTGTTCGTCGAGAGAGGACTTTCATCTCTTTCGTTGCCCCTCTTATTTTCCAAGATAGCCTCGGTAATCGTTTTGGAAATTGTAGTTGGAGGCTCGGTTTTTGTACCTTGAATATATAACTTAATATACCAAGTTTGCCACGAAGTTTGTAACACCCAGGAGTAAACGGCGGAAACCCTTCAAAGTATATAGGTATACATATACAAAATTTAGCTATGTCCGTCTGTATAGTTGCTTACATATAAGTGAACTAGTTCCTCAATTTTTAAGATATCGTCCTTTCGCGTCCTGTTCTCGTAAACACTGCCGATGTTGGACCTCTTAAACATATAGCTTATATCTTAAACACCAAAATCAAGTCCTTGTACGGAAAAGTTTTGTTGTTTTTACTATTGTCTTCATGAAATTTGGCATAGACTATTGTACACAACAACGCTAAAATCTCCAAAAAAAAATGTTCAACTCGAATAACTAAAGCATTTGGTCGACTTTCAGACTGGCCGATAAAAATTAAGGGGGGAGCCTGCTTTAAAGGCTTCAAAAAATCTATTTTTTTTTTGCTTAAATCTCCTTAAAAAAATGTCTAAGAATATATCCCCAAAATTATAGATGGAAATTCGAAATATTTTCGAAACTAGAAGGAAAAGAGTGACGGAGCGTCTAGCAGATATCTGAGCGATTGAGCAGAAAGCGAAAACTTTGACGGGCGATTTCTCGGTTTTTCATTTTTACGATTTTACTGAATTGGCGGGCAAGATAGGAAAAAAAAGTAAACGTCCTATCGAAACGAATCAAAATGCGTTGTATTTGGAAATAAATTCTCTTCTAGGTGAACCGAAAATACCTTAAGAAAGTTAAAATTAATCCGGTTTTTAAACGATTTAAAGTAATTTTTTTAATGCATTTTTTTTTTTTTTTAATCTGCGAAAAATTGTTGAATTTTTCACTTTTTGTTGAATTTTCTTGGTTCACCTAGGAATTACACTATTGAAAATTAAAAATTTCTTTTGTTTTTTTGTTTCATATGAAAATTGCGACCTGCATCTTGCCCGCCACACAGAAATTGCACACTCGAGGCGCCTCCGTAAATTTCTTCAAACATTCAGAATATCTAATGTATAATAATAAAAAAATTTAAGAAGACTCTTCAATTATATAAGAATAAATCCTAGAAGTTTTATTTCAATCAGACATTTTTTTCCTTTCCAAAACAATCCTTGAAAATATAGATTTTTTGAAGCCTCTAAAGCAGGCTCCCCCTTAAAATAAACTTGTTTTACCATTTTCGTCTTTGAAAATTCACCTGGGTTAGGTATTATAACTTCAGTTCAACCGAAGTTAATGTTTTATTTGTTTTCTATAAACGTAATTTAAGTTCACTTCAGCCATAGATCTCCAAGATGGCATCTAGATTTGATCTACTAATGGCATGTTTTTTGTAAAGCCCAAAAATTCCTGTAATTGGAACTCATGTATCTGCAGAGCACCTTGAACCCATCTGAAATATGCTTAGGCATTATATTCTTATTTTCGCAAGTTCCCTGGATGCCTGAAGGTATGAAATTCAAGGTGATTTTGTTTTGTTTTCGCAAAGGCATGACAATCAAAAGTTTTTAACGCACATGCTGTTCGGACAAAGATCAGTTAAAACATCTATAAATTGGAAAAGCTAAACTTTGCTAAGAATTCGCTAGACCTCTTGCGATTTACCTTGATCCAGAAGGACCGAGATCATGCAAAGCTCAAGCGTGACCCAGCTGTTAAATTGTAAATCGCATGAAGAAATCTGCACAATCTACTGAGAATCTTGCGCTTTACCTGGACCCAGAAGGACCGTGACCATCCCAATGCAAACTCATGTGTGTTCCAGCCATTCAATTGTAAATCGCAAGAAGAAATTAATCCATTCTAATGAGGCACAATGGACGTTATTATTTACTAATAGGGACTGCCAACAGTACCGTTCCCACGACAGTTGGGTCTACGTAACCGGAACGGACCCGGATTTGTATCCGGCCAAGGGCCGTCATCTTGGCTGACAACTTATTTGAGAGCAAGAGATCAGAAATCATCTTTTCTTCATTTAACACAAAATCTATTGGACTTACTTTCTTATCAAATTACCTTACAAAAGACTTGAGAAGAGATCTGATGAGGTCTACTTACACGAACGATGTTAAAATAAAAAACAAACACTAAATTTGTATCAAAATGATTGCTATTTTTTTTTTTTTTTTTTTTTTTGTTATGCATATATAGTTATGCCATTTATGATTTGAGTAAAATGTCAGCCAGACGTGCAGCACGGCTCCGAATGCATATCCACCCGTTTACGCCAAATTTCGATGAGCAGGTACATCATTTCAACCGGAATTTCGGCTATAGTGTGCTATGTTGCTTTCGAGCTCCTCGAGCGTGGTTGGTTGAATCACGTTGATATTTGATTTAACATACTCCCAGAAAAGATAATCTAGAGGCGTTAAATTGGATGTTTTTGGCGGTCATTTGACTGGGTGATTTCTCGAAATTAACGAGTCGCCAAACTACCTTTGCACGCAATTTATCAAAGTTTGGACGTGAAAGATGTGGCGGCGTACCGTCTTGTTGGTAATAGAGATCGTAGTCGTCGATCCGCACCAAATGGTAAGTTTTTGAGTATGCAATCGAATCACGCGAAGATTTGGCTCACCCCAAAAGCGACAATTTTGTTTGTTGACAAACCATTAAGCTAGAAATTGGTCTTATCTGAGAAGACCGTGTTTTACGCGAAGAGCTCTTACAGTAGCCACAGCAAATCGTGATTTCACGTAATAATCTTAAACGACTTCTAAGCGTTGTACACAAATCCGTAAACGAAAATGGCCGCCACGAGCGGTCTTTCCGTGTTATCAGACATAAAGGGTGATACATTTAGAGGTTTCCTACACTTTTAAAGAAAAAAACACAGAATTTTTAAATTTAATGGGAAATGTTTATTATCACTCGAGAAAATTCTTTGCCATTTAGTTCGCCAAGATTATCTATTTCAAATATTGGCCGCAGCTACGTCTCAGATGGTCCATCCATTGAATCCAATTTTCGATGACTCGTTCCAGCACTTCGACAGGCAATTGCCAAATGACACACGTAATGTTTTGCTGCAAGGCCTAAATTGAAGCGAGATTATCCGTATAGACTTTAGACTTCACATATCCCCACAGGAAAAAGTCTAAAAGTGTGTTATCACACGAACTTGCTGTCCAATCGATCGGCCTAAAACGTGAAATTATCTGCTCTCAATAAATCCAATATTTAATGCGATGTGCGAGCGGTGCCGTGTTGAAATTAAATGTCGGCGAGATCTCGAGCACTCAATTTCAGGCACCAAATATTCGGTTATCACTTTTGAAGAAATATAAACCGATGATTCTCGAAAGTAAAATGCGCCAAGTCGTTCCATAGGTCAATCCGTATTGCTGCGAACTGCGCTGAACCGACTATCCACGGTCCTCATGTCCACTCTTAGCTACGTGTACTATAGTATCTTCACTGCGTGCTGGACCTGGGCTCGTCGATCGAATATTATCGAATAATGCATGCTAAGTCTCAAGATGGGTGATGGTATTGCGAATAGTATGCTCTGTAGGCCGATTGTGTTAACCATAAGTTAAGGGAAGCGCGCGAAACTTATTCTTTAAAGAACGTGAATTTCGGTGATAAAGTTGAACAATTTGTAAACGTTGTTCAAGCGTAAATCTTTCCATGATGAAATGCCAGAGAATAGTGAACAAAAATAACATGACAGCTTGACACGACTTACGCGTGATCTGTCAAAAAAGGGCTATTGAGAAAAGTACCTCTACTAGGATTGCCCGTGGTATGAAGTGAGAGTGTGTGTCTGTGGCTCTCGGGCCTCTTCCAAAATATCTCTTTGAAAACTGAATATTTCTAGGCTACCACGAACTGCTACAAAGTTGGCGGAATTACGCTAGTCATCAACTAGTTACATATGTATATATGTATTTCTTCAGCCAAAATGTTATTCCCTGCAGGACTACAACTGTTTGCATGTATTTGTATTCTCGCAGCTTTGAAATGTTTCATCGGTTGTTGTTGCAAGTAACTGCCGTCATTTGTTGTTCAAACATTCAGCATTAACTGTTTGACAAGCTAAGTGTGTTCATTGTTGTTGTTATCCTTACAAATTAACATTCATTACATGTCCGACTTTTTTATAGTCATGAACAAACCTTTTTACATCCACACATACAGTCGAGGCGATTGCAGTGCTGTTGGAGGGAGTTGAAGTCGCAGACAAATATGTGTTTTTTAGTTGACAACAAATCTCAACAAGCAGCTACAATTTCAGACATACCCCTACATACATACATACACACGTATACATACAAACATTTTTACATAACTCGGACATATTGTAGCGCTGAAGTTGGGAGTTGTCAAAACTTGTCCACTTGGCGAAAGATTGATGGATGATAACACACTTTTTGAAAGAAATTAATGTTCTAGCAAAATTAACACCAAAACTTCGATACCACACGACGGGTATGCAGACCTATTGTAATTTCTTGTAATTACTTCGACGACAATTTTTCGAAAGGGAGTATAGTTCGGTGTTTTTATTTTTTTCGATTTTGGCTTTAACGCTATAGTATATAGTCAAAGCCTATTGTAGCCTCTACTTCATATTTCCAGAGCAGTTGTTTACCGTCTTCTCCCTTGCTACTACTGAGTAATACCAGATTGAATACTTTTAGATGTGTAAGCTCTATTACTATGACCAAAAAATAGTAAGACTTTGTTCATAATTTTAAAATTCTTAATTTATTCTTCAAAATCTATGTCGTCCCCTTCAAAGTAATCCCCTTTGGCCCATATGCCAACGTTTCTTCAATCCGTCGAAATAGTTGTTACTTTAATATCTTCAATTTTGCGGTCGTTTGATTTTGCTGAATAGCCCGAAGTCCCACGGACCTAAATCAGGCGAATACGGTGGTTATGGCACGGTATTGCTTCAAAATTTGGCGAAAAACTCAAATGGTATTCCTATCAACATAACCTTGATTTTGATTGACGAGGTTTCTTCAGCTTCGGCTGACCTTTGGCACGTTATTCGACCGATTGATCGTCTGTTTCCGGATCGTAAGCTTAAATCGCATAGCCAGTAATATTAAGTTTCATGACATCCTGGTAGTCGGAAAGCATTTTTCACAGACATTAACTCGACGCTGTTTTTCGCAAAAAATGAAAAAATTATCTTTCAAAATGATTATACTGAACCTTCCGATATTCCAACGATGCTAGTAAGATCTCTGACAGTTAATCGCCATCATCAAGAAGCAGTTCCTTTATTTTACGGACGATTATCAGTTGATGTTGAGGGCCGTCCTGTACCTAGTTCGTCGTCAACGCGTTCTCGACCCTGTTTGAATAATTTGTAACCATAAAAAGCACTTGCACGCGACAAACAATTATCACTAAAGACCTTTTCCAACATTCTGAATGTTTCGGCATCAGAAATTTTATTCCCCACACAAAATTTAATGGAACTTTGTTGAATAATTTCACTCATCGAAAAATCACCGAATGCACATTATGTGCTTCAGAAAGACGAAGTTCTCACAGTACTACCACCATTCGAACAATATTAAAAACTATCCTATACACTCTACATATTTCGAATCGCTAAAACATTTTAGCGTAACCAAAACTTTCTTTCATAAAAAAATTGTTTCATCTCAAATGAGCAATTTCCATTCATCCAGAGGTTTATCAGACAAAACGTATTTCCGCATTGTTACTGATTCCTAGACGTTAGTATGTCGAATTCAATTGGATGTTCCTGTCTATCTTTTCCATATACATATGTACATATTTTACAACAGATCTGCATATATAAATTAAGTACCATCTTAACGTCACATCTCAGATATCCTACTACCAAGTTCACAAAGAAGAAAAAACAATATTTCCGCTATCTATTGACTTCTCATCAATTAATCATTGAATGTAGTACCTCACCGTTTTTTCCTATATTCACATTTTTTGAGGCTCACTACTGATCGAGAAATCACAATTGGACAATTTTTCTATATTTTCGAATAAAACAGCCCTCAAAATGGATCAAACTTAACGAAATGCTTCGAGCTTGTCACAAAATTGTTAAGGGTAGGATCCAAGCTTGTTCAACTGGATGATTAAATAAGCGACAGCTAAGAGATTTTGAACTTCGGCTCTCAAAAGTTAGACATTCAAGAGGAAATATTAAGATTATATACTTCGCTGGTCCAAACAATTTCTAGTTGGGATCTAACAAGATTTTTAGCCTTACGGGTGTTAATCAGAATTCCAAGTCAGAGCCGCTAACGCGGATGAATCTTTTTGAGGTTATTCTAGCCAACACTCATTTTCAAAATAGATAATAATAAAATAAAAGATAGATTTATTGATTGAAGACTCTTTAAAAGTTTTCTATCAAAAAAGTTGACGATCTTTCAGATTAGGTTCTGTCATCAAGTGCTAATGTTGATTGGAGCAAAAGCCAAATTTACAGAAACAGTAATAGTAGGAATTTTAGACAAGTCAGCATTTGACAAGATACGGAAAATACAGAAAAAATATGATAAGAATTTATCGTAAATAACGGTCACCCCTTACCAAATTTGCGCAATGAAATGAATTTGGCTTAAAAAACTTATCTCTTAAAAGTGTCTATTTGTAGCTAGTATTAAACTTTAGAATATCTCAAAATGTTCTCTCCAGAATGGAATACAGTTCTAAGCGCAACGTACTTCGTAGTGTTATATTCCAGAAGGAAACGTTCAAGGCCCTATAATATATATATGTACATAAACATATATAAATGATCAACGCGACGGGCCGTGCCGATTTAGCCAGACCCGCCACATATACCTCTATATAAGTGAACTAGTCCCACAGTTTTTGAGATATCGATTTGAAATTTTGCTTCTCATTTGTCGAAACCGCGGACCACGGTCTTACAACCTGAACTATCAAGGTCAAGTTATTTTATGGAAAACTATTTTATTCGACGATATATCTTCAAAAAATTTGGCATGGATTATTGTTTGAAGGAAGGTCGCAATCTCCAATTTTTTCCGATCGAACCACTATAACATATAGCTGCCATACAAACCGACGGATCAAAATAAAGTTCTTATATGATACAACTTCGGTGCAATCTAAGATAACTTCTTTTTTTTTTTTTTTGTTTTTGATTATTCAAGTGGCGAGGTTCTGGAATAAAAGAGAACACTTTCTCTCTTTCAATTATTTCGAATTCATAAAAGAGCGCAAGACATAGTACACTGAAAACGATTGTGATCGCTTGAAATATATATTTGTGAGCATTTATTTGATTTTCCTATGTGCATTTACATAGTAATTTTTCTTTTCATATCAGAAATATTCATGAAATACATATGTATGTATGTAATTTACTAAAAATTTTTTTTGGATATTCGAAATATAAAAAAAAAAATTTATTTTTTGAAATAAAATTTAATTTAAATTATCGCAACTGTCAAAACTCCAAGCAATCATCTGGCAACCTCATACTGATATTAAACGTGTGTTTATGTAATCAAAACAGCTGTTGCTGATTAAAGGTGTTTAAAATTTTGTGCTCGTTGGAAGTGAATCGTAGAAGCAATCTTTTTCTTGTCTCCTCCCTCCTGTTAATAGTTTTTCTTTTGCACCCAGTTAATATGTCCCTAAGTTTACGTTTTGTCACAAAATCCCTCTCCAACTTGTTGCCACGTTGTGTTGCGGCAAGCATACCACAACAGACCAGAGGTGCGGCTCACTATCCCGTCAATGATAAATTTTATGGCTTAAATGAAGAACAACAGAAGTTGCGTGAGATCGCTTTCAATTTCTTTCAAAAAGAATTAGCACCGTATGCCAAGGAAATCGACAAGAATGACAACTTCAAGTGAGTTTCTTTATTAATAAAATAAAACAGTGAATATAGTGTTTACATAAATGGAAATGTACTTTGACCTGTTGCACACAGAGATCTACGCGCATTTTGGCAGAAGATGGGCCAACTGGGCTTCTTAGGCATCACAGCTGAACCGGATTTCGGTGGCACTGGTGGCACTTACCTCGATCATTGCATTATCATGGAAGAGATTTCTAGGTAAGCACGCAGTATTATACACAGTTGATCACAGATATAAATATTTGCTTATTTTCACCGCTGCAGAGCTGCTGGTGGCGTTGCGCTCTCCTACGGCGCGCACTCAAATCTTTGCGTGAATCAACTCACGAAAAACGGCACCAACGAACAAAAAGAGAAATACCTGCCAAAACTGTGCAGCGGCGAACATATTGGTGGTTTGGCCATGTCCGAGCCAGGTTCCGGTTCCGATGTCGTTTCGATGAAGTTGCGCGCCGAGAAGAAGGGTGACTACTATGTGCTCAACGGCAGTAAATTCTGGATTACCAATGGCTCAGATGCAGACACATTGATTGTGTACGCCAAAACCGGTACCGGTTGCGAGGACAAGCATGCGATAACGGCGTTTATCATTGAGACAGCGTGGGAGGGTTTCAGTGTGGCGCAGAAACTGGATAAATTGGGTATGCGTGGCAGCAGCACATGCGAATTGGTCTTCCAAGATCTCAAAGTGCCAGCTAAGAATATTTTGGGCAAGGAAAATAAGGGTGTCTATGTGCTGATGTCCGGTTTGGATTATGAACGTCTTGTGTTGGCTGCCGGTCCCGTGGGTCTGATGCAAGCCGCCATCGATGTCTCCTTCGACTATGCGCATCAACGCAAGCAAAAGGGCCAGCTAATTGGTGAATTCCAGCTGTTGCAGGGCAAAATGGCAGATATGTATACCACTTTGAGTGCCTGCCGTTCGTATTTGTATGCTGTGGCGCGTGCCGCCGATTGTGGTGAGCGCAGTTCAAAGGATTGCGCTGGTGTCATTTTGTATTGTGCCGAGAAAGCCACCCAAGTGGCGCTGGAAGCCATACAAATACTTGGTGGTAATGGTTATATCAATGAGTATCCAACCGGTCGCATAATGCGCGATGCTAAATTGTATGAGATCGGTGCTGGCACTTCGGAGATTCGTCGTTGGTTGATCGGCCGCCAGTTGAATAAGGAATACAATTAAACGTTACGCTGAGATTGTGGTTGTGATTTGTGCCTTGCAGAAAACCCATCTATGATATATACTAATTAACAAACAGACTATTTGTTGCATTTATTTTTGTACCTGTGTACAGCTATATGTATGTGTAAATAATGTACTCTCCAATAAGCATTTATTCTTATACATAAATATACATACATATATATTTTACTTTTAATAAACAATGTTATTTTTTTAACAAAGTATCCTTAGTTTTTGTTTTATTGAAATCCGTTATATCAACTAACTAGGAATTTTCTTCATTTCTAACATCAAAAACAAACAAAAAACAAGAAAAATTATTAACTTCGGTCTGAATTAATAAAATTTTTATACAATAACTATATTTAAATCCGTCAGTTTATATGGCAACCATGTTTTTGTTGTTGTTGTAGCGGCAGAATTCTACCGAGTTGACAGTCCTTGGCCGGATAAAAATCCGGGTCCGTTCCGGTTACGTAGACCCGACTGTCGTGGGACGGTATGGCAACCATATGCTATAGTGGTCCGATATCGGCGGTTCTGACAAATGAGAAGCTTCTTGACGAGAAATGATTGCGTACATGATTTTAGATCGGTATTTCAAAAGCTGAGGGGCAGACAGATTCAGCTCGGCACGCTGATCATTTTGTATAAAGACTTGATTCTTCCTAATACATTTCGGTTCACCCATGCTTTTTAGTTTGTGGGTGAGGGGGTGGAAAATGCCTTCCGCATCAACAGTGTTGTCGTCACAGCAGCGTTATGTGCCACTTGATGGTCAATCAAAAACCAAACCCTCCCCCCTCCCCTCTAAAGAACACATTTGCATTACTTCAGAGTGGCCTTCCATTGTTCTCACTAATAGATTTACATACATCTGCGCACTTGCGTCCAGATCCCGATTTTCGCCGCGTAGTAAAATTGCTGCGAATTTCTGGATCATCCCCCAGTTTACTCCACTCTCCAGCATGACGCTGATTAAGTTGTCCGCGTTTATCGGCCCAACCAGGTCTTTTACGGCGGTGTGTTCTCGTTGCCATCGCACACTTTCAAATAATGTGTGTTCAGCGTCGTCTTCTATAGCGTCGTTGTATAGGCATAACGCTTCTTCGACTTTTCCCATTCTGCGGAGGTTCTTTTTGATTTATCCGTGGCCGGATAACAGTCGACTTCTCCGAATTTACGGCTTGTTCATAAGTTTAGGTTTTATATTAGTATGTGGACGTCCAACTGCCGCGACTCTCATCTCTCCCATCTTCGTTGCCATATTTTTATTCCATCTTTCTTTATTTGTTCTAATGCCATCTCGTTATTTTCGAACGTTTTCTTTAGCTCTTACAGCTTCTTCATTTTTTTTACTAGAAGGTCAATTGGGACATTACCGCTTATGACTAATATTGCATCACCTGACAGTGTTCAGGATGCTGATGCAACTGTGAGGGCTGCGGTGCGGTGCGCTCTGGCCACTACTTTACGCCGGTTTTCCTTCGGTCTGCTGAAACGTCAGCTTCTTATAATAGGACTCTGATTGTCATCGACATTTGGAGCTTTCTCTTTTCCTGCCAGAAGCCCCCTAAGTTGACCATTAGTTTGCTAAGTTCATAGGTAATTTCGCTGTCTTTCCTGCGGCGTGCTGGATTTGTACCCAGAAGGTTAGTCTGGGGTCCAGTTTTACGCCTAGATAATTTACTACTTTTTGTTTTCATACCTCTCGGGAGCTATGTGTTTATTTGTTAGCAGTGGTAGCTCTATTTTTACCATAAGGAGCTGGAAGTTGTGTGAGTCGGGCCATGCTTGCGTCCGTATCATGACGTGATTAAGCTTTCTTCTCGCTTCTTCTGTGTCTCTTGCAGTAATTACTGTTGCAATGTCGTCCGCGTAGCCAATTAAGTACGATTAGTCTGGCATTTTCCGGTGTTAGTATAGCGTCGTAGCTGATGTTCCACAAGTCTGAGCCTAGAATGCATTCTTGTGCTGCTCTTGACGTGACCGCTATCTGTCGTAATCCCTCTCTAGTTTGGTACAGCAGTTTTCTGTTTCTAAGGTAGCTCGAAAGCGTCGATCATATCCACCCATCTAGCGTTGCGGCGTTGAAGGCGTTTCGCACATCTAAAGTTGTCAGCAACCCAAGCTTTGAGAGTAGCGAATCGAACAAACAATTGGTATAAATCTGATAGACAGGTTGAGTAGAAATAGTTTAGCAAACGGTTAGATCAGTTATATGAAGTATCTATGTACTCTATTGAGTAGAATTCAACTGTATAACTTTGTTGTTGCCTTCATGTGTAGTTTTTTACGAGTTGGTTGAGCTCAAATTTAGGCGGCGTAAAAATTCCGATTCGAAAATGACTAATTTTGAAATTATAACCTCTTAGAAACTAAAAATTTCTAAGTCAACGCTTATATTTATTAGAATAACGGTACATAATCTAAACTAAATTTCCTCACAGCTAGAAAAAAAATCCACAAAACTCTCCAAGTCAGTTATTAATACTTATTTTTATTTAATTTAATTTCATTGTACATATAATAATAATAAAAAAACAATTACACGTGAAAACACAAATTTTTAAAAATATTTTTAGTTTATATGCGCGTAAATAAGTGTAAGCCAAAAAAAAAAATAATAATAATAAAAAAAACATATATACGCATGTATGTACAAATAGTTCTAATATATATTTTATATAGCATTTAGCGTGTGTGAAAAAAACAAAAATACAAATACATACATATAAATATTTCCATACGAAGTGTCAAAATAAGTTTTAAAAACATTAATCACGTACAAAAGGGACACAAGTGGCGTTAGACAATTATCGAATTACAATATAAAGCATAGAACGTAATATATTTAAATTGTTTTTTTTTTTTTTTTTGTTTTTTTTTTACATTTTCTTTTTGTTTATTTAAATATATATGGTTTATTGTAATTTTTTTGTATTTTCTTGCGGTGAGTGTTGCAACTTTTTGCTTACAAATGCGCTCTAAATAATAATTAATACAGTTAATTGTGTTATATATCGTCAGCTAAAATGCAAAAGAACGTAACAACACTTTTGATAAGTTTACAGACCAAGGGAAAAATGTTATAATAAAACTACTCAAAAAAAAAATTTGAGTTTTGGTTCTAAAATGGTTATATTTTGTTTATCAAATGGTTATATTTTGGTTATATCTCAACATATCAGCGATTTTCGATTTTTTGTTTTTGATGATACGTTGTTTTGCATTTTAGGTGACAATATGTAAATAATTTAAACATTATGCAATTACAGGCAACATGTTGGCGAACAAAAATATCATTTTCATATGGACTGCAGTTCGTTGTATTGAACAACTTACATTATCACGTTAAAAAAGGACAAAAACGCTGGAGGAAAAATACACAGTTACACAATGCGGCAATGGAATAACACAAAATTACATTATAACGGCACAATTTGGCGAGCAAACGGTGAGTAGTTGCATTTCCAACTGTTTCTACACCGTTTTTTGTTTTTGTTTGGCGACAATATAAATAATTTTTTTTTTTTTTCAAAACAATAAACATATCAAAACTCTATTATTATTTACTAATATCTAAATATCAATGCATTATTATTATTACAAGTAATTTATTATTATTAATAGTTGAATTATAAATATTAGTACAGTTAAAAGCACTTTTGGCAAATTTTCTTAAGCGCCTACAAAACGGTAGTTATTTTGGCGAAGTGGCATTTCTCGCAAGCAAACTTTGTGGCAAACCGTTAGGTTGTTAATGCGATAACAACACACAACAGTTAGTTTAATAGCACCAACATGTTTGCCAAATTTTACAGTTACACATTTACATTGTTCATTTTATGCAATTTTTTTTTATTTTTTTATTATTTTTAAATTTTTTTTATGAATTTTTATTATAATTTTTTTATTATTATTATTTATAATTTTTCGTTAAATTTTTAGAAATTTTTTATCATATTTTTTGACGAATTTTTATTTTTTTATTTTAATATTTTTTGTCAAGTTTATAAATATTTTTTTTCATTTACAATAATTTTTTTTGTTTTTGTTTTTCGCTTTTTTGCTTTTGTGTGTATTCGCATCCCTACTAACTTATTTAAATCTACTCCATGCGAAAACTATGCGACTCGGTTTTCTTCTCCAAAGCGCGTCTCGGTTGTGGTGCTAAATGTTTTGCGTTCCATTACGCGCTGTGTCATCGATGTCAAACGCTCCGAGCCCTGATCAATGATGCTGACTTTGCCGCCGTCAGTGCTGAGCGTTAATTGCGAGAAGTTGGAGTCCAATGGTTTGTCCACCGTTTCATTGCTCTTCTCGTAATTGCGCGTTTCATATCTAAAAAATCGAAATCATTAGTAATTGATAATAAAGTAAATAAATAGAAAATACGCAAGAAAAAATGTTGACTTCGGCTGCACCGGTAACCCATAACCCACCTATAATACCCTTCACAGGTTATTTTTTTTTATAGCGTAAAAAGGTATAAAAATATGTTTATCACCATTTTGATCGATCAGTTTATGTGGCAGTTTTATGCTATTGTCCGATATGAACAAACATTTTTGGGAACTTGAAGTGATGCTTTGGCAAATTTCCTGCCGAAATATTGTAAAATCAAAAAAGTTTGCCTAGATTTTGATAGGTTGTTATTGTTGTAGCGGCAGAAAACATTTCTGAAGTAATTTCGAGGAATGGTGCCGAGTTGACAGTCCAGGCCAATTAAAAATTTCGGGTTCGTGTCGGTTACTTAGACCTGATTGTCATGGGAACCGAGATTTTTTTTTTTTTGGATTTTGAGCGGTCAACTCGTATGACAGCTGATATCGGCGGTTCCGATAAATGAGCAGGTTCTTGGATAGGAAAATACGTGTCCACCATTTCAGATCGAAATCTCCGACATTTCCTTTTGAGTTGGAGCTTGGCTGTCCGGAAATTGCTCTTTGGCGGAGCTACTTTTCAGACAAAACGGCCTCTCTAGTCGATATGAACAGGAGTGTGGAGATTGGAGTTGTTGGTGGCTGCCCGCAGGGTTCCATCTATTGTCCATATATTTGGAATCTCCTGATGAACTCTCTGCTTGGGCAGCTGGAGCCACCCTGTAAGTGTTGTGCGTATGCGAACAACCTTCTTCTTCTGGTTGAAGGTCATTCGCGATTTTTGAAGGTTACAGCGGGCGAGTGGCAACGCTGCTGAAAGGTAGATTGTCGCCGGTTCGTCCACCGATTGTGGATAATGGGGTCTGCATCAGGTATGTGACGCAAGTTAAATATGTGATGTATGTATGGCGTTCAAAACCGGGCCACCAATCTAGAGCTGATGTAGGATCAACGGGTAGTAGTTTCGGCTCCGAAATCTGACCGGATACTTATTCGGGTACTACGGGGAGCTGGAGCCCTTGGTGTTCGCTCCAACCTGCTCATGCGGACTGGCCCTTCGGGGTAGTATCGTGGTGGTTGTGGTTTAAACATAAATTATAAAAATTCTCAACATAACCTCAAATACGAAATACTTCAAATAGTTTCACATTTCTGTAATTAATGCGCTATCACTTTCTCTACACTTACCTCGAGGTATAACCCTCATAGTTTTGACCTGGATAAGCGCCCGCACCGGTAATCTGCACCACACCACCCTGGCCGAACGTCTTGTCATGCAAATCCTGTACACAAGCTTCCAATTTGCGGTTAACCGACGACGATGACGACTTCTGTTGTGGTGACTGCGTTTGGTGAGCAGCATTGCCAGCGATTGTTGTTGTAGCGGTGGTGGTATTTTCAAAAGATTGTTGTTGTTGTTGATGATAATTACTAACATTCGCTTTAGAAGTGGGTGATTGTGTGAGTTTAGCACCGCTAACACCGCTGTTAGTACCTAATAAACTGCCACCAGCACCACCTGCTGTCGGACTACCGGGGTAGGGGCGTGGCACGGCGTTGGCTGTTAGTTTGGGGTTAGGTCTAAAAGTGCTGCCACCACTGCCGGCCGCAGTGGCTGCCTGCATGTTGTAGAGTGTGGTGGAGAGTGGTGGCGGCGGCGGTGGCAACTCGATGCCACCATTCAAATCACCAACGCTGGCATATTGATGGCTCATCGGTGGTGGCGGTGGCGACACAGCGGCGGGATGATGGAAATGCTGTGGATGTGTCGCGTAGTTGTAATGATGCTTCGCCTGCTGTTGCTGTTGTTGGCTGTAATAGCTCGGCGAGGTGGGCACATCCGAGGGGTAGCCCGCCGAACGGTTTAGTGTCTAAAGGTTAGATGTGAATGAAGTTAAAGTGGCGCACGTTATTATTATTTTTGGTTAGAACGAATATTAGTGGTGGATGTGAATGCAATCGTTGTTTTTTTTTCTAATTAACAAAACATAAGTGCCGTTAGTCTACATTAATTACTCTAATATATTATACTAAAAAAAAAAAATATTTTATCCACAGCGAGCAACACACTTATTTGTCTCAACACCAATTGTTGCCAATTCAGTTTATTTTTATAATTTTTTTAATGTTTTTGTTGTAATTTACAAAACAACAAACATGCAGTTCGTTTCTTTTCGTTTGTTTAAAAATTTCGGCAGTGTGTTGGCCACTCATTGAACGAGCTGTTCTTCCTCAATGCAAAGCTACATCAATTAAAATGTGAAAATGTGCAACAACAAAATAAAAATCGAGTAACAACAATAAAAACGCACAATTACAAACGTATACATACATTATTTTGGCTCTTCTGCAATGTGCCGTAGGTGGACTGCGCATACTCCGTGTCACTCTCGTCTGTGCCAAAACCTTGTGTCTTCTTCTGCATCGCGCGCGCATGCCTAATGGTGATGAGTTTCTGACGCGCCTCTTCCAACTGCTTCTCCATGCGCAGCACATCGGAGCGCGCATTAATCTCCTGCGCCATGCCATCCACCATCGAGGTGTTGATTTTCAATGTCTTCTCTTCCTCATCCTCCAAACCCTGTTGTGCGGCGCGCACCAAATTCTCGGTAGACTTGATCACTTGATTGCCTGCCGCTTGTAGACGGCGTCCAGCTTCCGAATTGGGATTCGATTTCACTTTGCAAGCAATAAGCAATTGTGCCGTTGAGGCGGCCACTTGCTTGGCGGTGGAAATTAGCATTTCCTCGGTGCCTACTCCGCGCACCAAATTCTGTGCGGCCTCAACCAAGCTGTGTGTGGCGGCAGCAACAAGACGCGCCGCCGATATGAGGCCCTCCGACCATTGTCCATCATCGGAGGAGGTGAGCGGACGACGCGCCACTTTACCCTGGTCGATGAGTTCGCGTTGCGCAGCGTTGGCAGCGCGCACCAAAGCCGACGAAGCGGCCATAATGCCTTTGGCGGCTTCCAAAATCATTTCATCGAACTTCATGTTCTCGTCCAACTCGATCTGTAAGTGGAAAGTCATTTAGTTTATATGTTTTGTAGTGGAAGTGTTTTGAGGTTATGTTGTGTTACGTGTAATTTACAATTGTTGAGTGCATTGAAGACCTTCGCCATTATAATAAATATTGTTTAGTAGCATATTAATAATCGCAGTAATAATATGTTTGATTCCTGGGTGAACCTTTAAATGTAACAACCAAGAATATCAAACATATCTGACTGGAACTATTAGCGTTTAGTAGCAGTTTAGGGCAGACACACATTAAGAAATCACACACCATTAATTTTTTAGCTTTTCGTTTTAGTGAAATTCGCACAGTTAATTATCTTAAGTTAATTTTTAATTAATATTTTTTTTTAAATAGCACAGTTAGTTACGAAAACTCCAACACCATTTCATTAGATTGTTAAAAAATTATTTCCAACACCACTTGGGTGAGCACACATATTATATTAATTAGTATAGATATATGTATGAATATAAAACACCCACCTTCACATCGGGTTGGCGACGCGGCCGTAGCGACGCCAGCTTCTTAGCCGCCGCATCAATAGATGCCGCCGCGCCGAGCAGCTCATTTTCGGCAATCACGGTGGGATCTTCGGGATCAATCCAATCCGAACCCTTTAGTAGGCGCGCCATAGCCACCAGATCGGTGACGCTCTTCGCCACACGACGCGACAGATGTACGCGGTCATCGGCCGAACAATTGTGTAGTATGCCATTCAAAAGTTCACGATAGGACTCGCCGACAGAGGCACCAGCTTCGAGTGTGCGTTGACGCAAATCTTCGTCTTCGGCACAATTCCATGCAACCGAACGGCAAATTAGTAGCATTTCGGATATGGCGCGTCGCCCCAAATTGGCGGCTGCGACAATATCGGTCTGTAAATTGGAAGCACCGGCGGCGACGGCCTTTGCCGTGGCCAGTGTCACATTCTTGGTGACGCGTATCAAATCTTCAGGGCCAAATTGGGCGCTGCCGGGTGGTGGTGGTGAGTGGATGGCCTGTGAGAATGATAAATAAAATTAATTTTTTTTGGTGTTTAAAGTGATGTCGGTGAAAAAAAATTTCAAAAAAAAATTACGCTCAAAAAAAAGGAATAGTTGAATGGCATAAATATTTTTGATGAAAAAATATCTTATTTTTTTATTATGTATTAAATGATTAAGTGAATAATAAATTTTAAAATATATTAATTTTATATAAAAAATTACTCAAAAAAATATTGAAATTAATATTAATTTTGTGAAAAACATTATTGTTTTTAATTGAACCTTTTTCTTTTTTTTATGAATGTATTTATAAAAGAAACTTTTTTGAAAGATCTTTTTTATTACTTTTCTTAATTTTTTTAATATTTATGTGTTGTTTAAAAATGATATAAGTGAAAATATAATATTTGTTTTGCAAAATATTTTTTCAATTTTATATAAAAAATTATTTTAAAAAAAATTTACTGAAAAAAAAAATTTTGTATTTGATCAAAAAATTAGTAGTGTTTTGTGGAAAATTTTTTTGTTGTATTAGTTTTTATCGAAATTTGTTCTTTTTTTATTATCGAAAAAATAGTTTTTATGAAAATTTTGTATTTAAAAAAGAACTTTTATTGCAAATATCTATTTTTATTTTAGGCTTCTTTCTTAATTTATTTAAATTAAAAAATAATAATTAATTAAACTTTTTATTTAAAACAATAATTTTTATTTGAAATTTTATTTTTGTTTTTTAAATTTATAATTGTTTTATGAATTAGGCAGTTTTTTTTAAAGTTTTTTAAAAAGAAAAAATAGTTTTCATACAAATTTTTTATTAAAAAAAGTTTTTTTTGGAAAAATCTATTTTTGTTTATTAGTCCTTTTTCTATTTTTTTTAATGAAAAAAAATAAATATTCATTAAAATTTTATTAAATTTTTTTTTTGGAAAATAGTATTTTTCATTGAAAAACAAATTTTTTTCAATATATTTCATAATTTATCAAACTTACGCGTATTTCCTGTGAAATGGCCTCGACAGTGGACTCCATGGCGCGCGTGCCACGTGTGTGTTCATCTTCAACAGCCTTGACAGTCTTCAGTAATGAAGATACATTTAGCACCATTACCTGGATTAAATTCAAAATAAAATATTAAACTATAGTTTATATTTAAAAATAAAAAAATAATAATATTATTAATTAAATTAATTCCTAATATTAAATAATTAAAAATTTAACAAATATGTTTTTTTTTAATTTTTTTAATTAAAAAAATAATGAATATTTTTTTTTAATTTATAATTATTTTTTTATTTTTTTTTATTAAAAATAAATATTTTTTAATTTTAAAAAATTTTATTTCTTAAAATATTATTAAAAAACAATTAGTAAGTCAAAAATAAATATATTTTTTTAAGCTGTTTTTTTTCTTTTTTGATTAAAAAAATTTTATTTTAATTACTATATAGTATGTATTTTTTTTTTTTTAGACTTAAAAAAAATTTGTTTTGTTTAATATTATTAAAAAAAACCTTTTATTTTCATTATTTTCAATGGCTATGACACTTTCATTTATTACCATAAAATTTAATTCTATAATATTAAAAATTAAAAAGAAGTACACAGTTTAATTCGGTTTCATCAGACTACCCCAAAAAGAATATTTATTTATGAGGTGATAATTAATTTTTATTTATTAGTATTTATTTTTAATAATGAATTTCATATTAAGTATAAAAAATTAAGTATTTGCGTTAAACTATCATATTTGTATGTATGTATGTATGGGTTTTACAATACAAAACTTCGTAGATATGAAACTGAAATTGCAGATGCTGCCGTACGCGTCTTGATGGTTAATATAAATTAAAATTTTTTTTTAGTATTTTTTTATGATCAAAAATAATTAGGTGCATTTTATTAAACCTAAAACCCTGTTATTTGTTTTTTTTTTGAATTTTTGAATATATAATATTTAAATGTTGAAACTAAAGCCTAAAAGTGTTATTCATGGGTTCTCTTGAGTTTTTTGAGTGCGAGAAATTTATTTCTAGTAAAATACTCTATTAGTATCCTCTTCGTTTTAGGAAATATTACCTTTAATTGTCATAAAAAATAATTTTTTTTGCTATTAAAACTTTTTTTAAAAATTTATTATTATATTAATTTATATTCATGAGATTTTTTCAATACTTTTTTATAAAACGAAATTAATGAAAAATGCTTAAATTATTATTAAAAATAATTACTTTTACTGCAAAAACTATTTTTAAAAATTTATCTTATGCGATTTTTTCAATACTTTTTTAAAACCAAAAATTTTTAAAATTTTGTTGCCCTTTTTATTTAAAGTAAAATATTTTTAAAAATTTTGTTGCGCGTCTTATGTTCATTGAAGTGCTTGCGCACTTTAAGCTAAGCTACCGCACCAACTTGTGCTGAAAAGTTTGTGTGTCATATTCTTTTAGCTGTTCGAAAAGAATAACCACAAGACCATTGAAACCGAACTGTATTTAGAAGTAAGCTAAATGTTGCCAGAAAAATTATTGTTAATAATTGAATTTTTTTCTGCATTTTATGGACGTTCAAATTATGCGACATAACCTCATTTCGATTGTTTCTTCAAGAAGTCATAACCTCTAAAGGCCGACACATGCCCACTTATTTGGGCTTTAATAGAGTTTGGATATTTACATATATCGTCTGACTACTTTAGGTTGCTTTTCAAATTGTGTTAATTTAAATTCAAATTTTACTAAAAAAAAATCTATGAAAAATACAAGTCAAAATTCAATATTCGCTTTACAGTGCCTAAAAAGCAAATTTGTGTCTATATTTTGTTTAAATAAGAATTCATAAAAATTTCATCAAAATTACGAAACCTGCTAAAAATGTTTTTGAGACTCGAAAGTACATTTTTATTAAATTTGAATTCGTACGAACGACAATTTTAAGCAAAACTCGATATTCGAAACTGTTTTTTATTAAAACGAATTCGTAAAAAATTTCATCGCGTTCACAAAACCTGCCAAAGATGTTCTTGCTACTCTAACGCCTAGAAGTATATTAAATGCGAATTCGTAAACAATTTTTTTCGAAATGGCGGACGCTAATTTTGAGATCTAGATATTCAAAACTCTACATTTTTAATAACATAATTTCACAAAGAATCATCGAAACGACGAATACTAATTTGAAGCATATTTCGACATACAAAGCTTGCAAGTACTACTCACATAAGTGCTGCTTCTGATAATTTTCAATAGTCCAGTCATTATAGTAAGTTTACATCGGAATTCGATATACCCATTTATATGTAAATACAAGTATTTACAGACATATAAATGGGTATATCGAATTCCGAGATTCTTACCTAATTTAAGCTTAAATGACTGGAATACAAATATTTTGTGCGTAAACCGTTTGCTAACAGCGCTAACCATTCAAAGCCTTAGCCTTATATAATAATATACTGATAGTTGTGTGCTTTTGTTGTAAGTAATTTCTTTCCCGCTTTCAATGCATAATAATTTCAACTAAAAAGAGAAAAGTGTGGCAACTACTTGCTATGACTGTGTGCGGTGAAGCTGTAGAAGCCTCCAAAAGTCAAAATTAAAAATGTAAAAAAATAATAAATTGCTACCAAAACGTAAAGCAAGTCGAGTGCAACAGCATCCGCAAATTCTTACAAGCCAAAATGCTATAGAATTTTAAAAACTTTAGTATTAGTATTATTATTTTAAATTATCTAATGTCTAGAAATTAGTTTAACCAGTTGATTTGTTGTTGTTTTTTTTTCGAATATTTATGCGTTAAATTTTGATTTTGCGGTGCGTTGACGGTACGGTTTTGATTATATGAATAAAAAACGATGCTCCAAAATGTCAAAAAATGAGAGCAGGCGCATGTGACGACAGCTGGTTGACGTTAAGACGTTTTGGCGAGATGAAGACGACGTGTTATTCAATATATGTATTATATATTTTTTTTTAAATAAAAATCGCGCAACACTTGCGGTTGCTTGACTTGTGCGCTCGGCACTTTTGCTGGCCTAAGCGCTAAGTATTCCATGATTTATGAGTGACTGGCGATGGAGTGCGCGCTGGCCATAGAGTATGTTAGTAGTACCAGCAGCGGCGGCAGCAGATGTGCACATTTCTTTAAGCGTCTGCATTACCCCCAGGTTTGATGATTTAACAATTTTATTTTTTATTTTTGTTTTTAATTTTCGATATTTTTGACAGTACAAATGGGCGCGCACACGTACGAACAAGTGATTTGACAAATGTAATGGAAGAAGAAAAAAGACAGTAGACAATGACAGTAGGCGTTTAACACTTGTATGTGTGTATTTGTATAATAATTTTTTGTTTGTTTACATAAAAATTGCACGCAGCTTTTGCTTTTTGCGTAAATTGTTAGCAGTTTGCAGCTTTGTTTCTGTGCGTAAGCGTTTAGAGACCACAGCGTAAGAATTGCAAGAGTTACCAAAGGATAGTTTGCGAGAGTAGAAGAACAGCGGAGCAGTTATGCATATGAGTGTTTATAGACAAGAAAAAATAGAGCGTCGTGCAATGAAGCGAGTGCCAGGCGTGCTAGGTTGTGCCGCACAAAGCGTGTGTTATGCCGCTAGGTACTTCATATACATATTTACAAGTGCATTCATAAATGTCTCCATTAGCAGGCTAGTTAGACGTTTGCGCAGGCCTTTCTTGTTTGTTTAATAATTATTTTGAATAGGTATATGCAAAGGTGGCTACCGTTACTCAGCTGACACAGAACAATAAAGATGAGAATGCGTCATGTACAAAACTGTGATACACAATTATTATAAATTATTAAAAAAAAAACAACAACAAATAGCAACTACAAGTTAATATTTACAAACGGTGGCGAAATTAGTTGTTTTGCTTTTACTTTTTTGAAATCATTTGTAGAAACTAAATATGAAAAAAAAATAATTATAGATTCAAGTGAGGAGACATGTAATTCTGCATTAATTTACAATTATTTATAATTTTAATATATAAATTTAAATTTATTTTAACATATAAATTTAACCCACCCCATAAAGCACAAAATTGAAGTGCTATTAATTTTTATACAAATATATATATATTGATTGGAGTACTAAATGAAGTGCCAAAGCCATTTTGTTTTTATAGAAATAATTATTTTAAAACATAGTAATTAATTTGGTGACTTTTATAATAAATAAATGAGTTTATAAAGTCTCGTGGACATATTTATGTGAGAAAAATATTCGCAGAAGTGATAGCAATTTTTTTTTGTATAAATAATGATTTTAAAACGTACTAATTATTTTGGTGATGCGAAATTGTTTAAAAACACAGCTTTTGTTGTTGTCACATTTTCAAGTGCTTTTAATGTATTAAATGTGCTACAATGATGAATTTTTTAATGCATTTACAATGTATTTGAACACAAAACATTAAAAGAAGCAGATTATAGAGTCAGAAATTTCTAAGAAAAATATAAAAAAAAAAAATAATAATAATAAAATAATAAATAAAAAAAAATAAATAAATAAATAAAAAATAAAAAAATAAATAAATAAAAATAATAAATAAAAAAAATAATAAATAAAAAAAAATAAATAAATAAATAAATAAAAAATAAATAAAAAATAAAAATAAAAAAAAAAACGAAAGCTCGTTCACCTCGATTGCACCTAAGCTAGAATAGCCTTCATTAATAAAATAATTTTGATACAAGAACTTGATTTTTAACGGTCTGTTTGTATGACAGCAATAAGCCTTAGTGGTCCGATCTGAACAAATTGTTCCGAGATGGTAGCGTTGCCTTGTATAATAAACTGTGTTAAATTTATTTTAATTTCATAAAGATATATTTTCAAGGAAAAAAGTTTTTTATATAAGAATTTGATTTTGATCGATCAGTTTGTGTGGCAGTATAGTGGTCCGAATAATTTATTCGAAGATTAAATTGCCTTGGACAATAAGTTATGCCCAATTTCCTAAAGAAACAATTCCATACAAGTCATGTTTTGCACCATTTTAGACAGCAAAAAAACAAGGTTTTCCATACAAGCACTTGTTTTGCATTGTTCAGTTTGTATGGCAGCTATATCCTATAGTGGTCCGATCTGAAGGATTTTTTCAGATGGAGAGTTGCCTTGGCATAATTTAAACTGTGTCGTGTTTCGTGAAAAAAAAATTGCTTACAAGAACTTAATTCTGATCGATCGGTTTTTCGAAAAAATTGTTCTGAGATGGTAGTGTAGCTTTCGATAATAAACTCTGGCAAATTTTGTGAAGATATATTGTCTAATAAAAAAGTTTTCCATACAACTGCCATATGACGAAGCAGAATTATTTCTTTAAAAGTGAGAAGCTTATATAATTTTATGTAATTAGAGCGTCTACACGAATAAATCTTTACCGAAAACCAACTACTGACTCCTCACGTTTATGTTTATATATTGAAGCCTACTTTTCCGAGCGCTAAAATAAAAATTAGAATACCGAACAAAAAGAAATTTCTTGGCTATTTAATAAAGCAAAAATATTTCTTTTAAAAGTGTGAAATTTCTGTAATTTTCTATAAATTATTTAGACCTTATAGAACAAATTTTTACCCAATACCAATTAGTGACCTCTCTCATGCAAGTTTATGGTATATTCTGCTGCCTACTTTTTAGCGCAAACTCTAAGCACTCTACCGCCTAACTAGAAACTCGCTGACTCTATAAACAAAAATTGCCTTTCATTACTTCTTATAATATTTTTCCACAAGACTCCCACTCAACATTAACCGTTGTAATGAAATATGAAATTTTAATGACACATGCAATTTTTAGTTAAAATGAAACAGTCCAAAGTACCAAAACACAAAAACTACTTAAATATTATATATATATAACTGAATCTACATATGTCTATATTATTCGGTTAGAAAACGCAGCAAATGCAATTTCTTAGGTGAAAGTTAAACGCGAGTTGATTCAATTAAAATAAATCCGGTGTTTTTACAACAAAAATATTATATGAAAAATATTAAAGTTAGAAAGCTGATTTTTTTGAAAAAAATTTTTCAAAAAAATAAATTTAAGTATTAATATGAGAAAGAAAATAAAATTAAAAGCACCACAACAACGAAAGCATTGAAATCTGACTGACGTATTAAAGTATTGAAACGATAATTCAATACTAGAGTGTGTGAAAATAATTAAAATTTAATTTGAAAAGTAAAAAAAAATACTTAAAAGAATATGGCAACACTACTTACCCTAGCGCTCTCCTTCAAATCTTGCATCGATGGATCGTGTATGGGTTTGCCTGAGGCCAATTTGGTGGCATTAATCAGATCACCCAAGGCCGAGGCGACATCCTTAACGGCATTGATAACCATAACTTGCGAATCCGGCTGAGTAGAGCCTAGACTACAAGCGCCACGCTTAACAGCTTCCGAAAGTTGTACTAAAGAAAGCAAAAATATTTATAAAATCACTACGAACCGCTATAATAACTTAAACGTCACACTTACATATAGTTGAGACGGCGTTCTGTGCGGCGTTCGCCAGTTCCTCTTGTGTGCCTGCAGCGCCTGTGACCAGTACTTTTGTGTCCTCCACCAAAGCCTTGGCGGTTTGTAGAATATGTTCGCGATGATCGGCGAATGAACCATCGCCGTCCGAATGCAAAGTGCCGGCGGTGGCGAACATGATGGTCGTGTCCAAATCGCCAATTATGCCGGACACGGTGTGCGCCGCATTAATGCATGCCTGCGTGCCACGTGAGCCGGCCTGTAGCGCAGCCAAAACCTGTGCGACCTTTTCGGAGACGTCACGTGCATTGCGTGCGATTTCGCCTTGACTCGACACGTCGTTGGGACGTGCGCCAGTTGCGCCGGATTGTATCATAGAGCTGACCGAACGACCCAAATCCACCACACTCGAACGTATGCGCATAGCTACATCCGGTGTGGATGTGGTCGTGGATGCGCCCACCGAATCCTGTGTCAACTGTGTGTAATGCTGTGTCATTTCTAAGGCAATTTGCGGCAGCAGTTGCGGTTCGATGGTTGCCTTGGCGTTCATGTCATTTGCTAGACGCGCAATTTCCTTGGCCGATTGCACCATGCGTGTTTGATAGTCAACGAATGAGTCGGAGTAGGAGGCATTAAGCAACGATTGACGTTTGTCGGTCAAACGTGTAATGGCACGATTCACTTGCTCCATCAGACCCGTTACGACACCCATGTCCGCATTGATCTTTTCAACCGTTTCCGTTAGCTCTTGTATCGCTTGACGCGTGTAATCGATCGACTCGTCCAAGTGTGTGTGCGCATGTGTGGAACGTGGATTGCCGGCCGAATCTTTAGCGGCTTGCACTAGTGTGACAGCGCTCTCCACCACCGATTTCGTTTGGTTGATCAAACTCATTTGTTGGTTGGTGTGAACGATGTGCGTGCAAGCGCCGATGGCGCCATTCACCATGGGCACAATGTAACGTGAAATCTCGCCGACAGCATGGCCCAATTGCTCGGCATTATTCTTGCCCGCCATGCGTATGGGTTCGAGCTTGTCAATTAACTCAGCGGCGGAATTCAAGGTTTGACCGCTGAAGCCATGTAAATTATTATCGCGGCGTTGACTCAAACCCTGTGCGCTGACAGCCATGGCGCAGCTATCCAATTCACGCGTGCACGTGTTCAGCGTTTGCAACACCTGTTCGCATTGCGCCTGACCCGGCGCTTTCTCGCGTATGTTATCTACCAAGCGTTTCACGGATTCGGAGACGGGCGCTGAGGCATTGGAAAGTTGTTGCCACACTGGTGGATCATCAGGTGAGAGCGCCAATGATTTTGCGGCCTTCACCATTTCGATCACGCCGTCAATAACACCGCGTCCAGCATTGATGACCGGTTCTTGCGCCTTGCGACCTTCGGCGGAAATCTTTGCTGGCACCGAAATAAATTCGGGACTGGAAGCATATTGACGTACCGCTTTCACAGACTCCAATAGCGGTTCTACGAGACGTGCGCGCGTTGGTGTGGATGGCTCGTCCTCAATACTCTTTATCTCCTGTACCAAGTTCGAGGTGGCTGTGGCAACTTGTTTAGCCAACACAATGAATTCATTCTTTGCCACCGGATTGTTGGTGTTCATGCTGGCCTGTCGGCAGATGGAGCACAAATAGCTGGTATGCTTGGCGATTACCGTTAGCGCCGATATCTTTTGTTGCTTCGTGGCTTTGGCACTGCTCACAATCTCGCAATGCTGACGAATGCCCTGATAAGCCCAGCTCAGTTGAGCCTGATCAATGATACCCGGACGTCCGGCGACGCTACTCGGATGCGATACACCAATTAAATAGGCGGCCTGTGCAGATGACTCGATCAAGCTGTGTATGGACTCACCCACGGTGTTCACCGACTGACCAAAACCAACGTGATTCGATTGTTTTGCATTGTTAATCATCTCGGAAATGGCGTAACCCAAATTGCGTGACTTGCCGGTCGCATTCTCGACACATTCGAAGTAGCCTTGTTCGTTGATGGGCTCATGTGGGTAGTCCAGCATTACGCGCAGTCCCTCAATGTTGCGTATGGCATTGTCGCACTCCTTTTGTCCCGGCGCCGATTGTATGCTGGCGTCGACGAGTTTGTTTATGCTTTCGATGACGCTGCGAGCTGCAGCATGCAGCAGATTCTTGGCATTTGGTTGACCTGGATCGGCGGCAATTGACTTGGCGGCAGACAGCAATGAACAAGATTGCGTGGAGACATTGCGCAAGCGGTCGATCATTTCGGAGCGTACGACCTCATCGGGCGTTTGGCCGACCATCTCCATTGAAACAGCGAGCAGATCGCGATAGTTGGTGGCAAAGTTTTGGCTAGTATCGGCTAATTGCGCAGGACTATCGTACGCCTGTACTATTTGACCGCTAGCCGCGCTGAGACCCTCGGCGACCTGTTTCAACTCCGACTGCAATGTGTTGTAGTTACGTTCCGACGGTGGGAATTCACTCATCGAGAGTATTTCACTTAATTCGCTCACATTACGCAAGGCGTTATCCACTTCACGTTGACCAGGTATGCAATCGACGGTCTTCGAAAGTGCAGCGGTCACATCACGTCCAGCTTTGGTTAGCGCATCGGTGTTGCCGACATTTTGCAGCGTGCGTTGCGCTTCTTCGATCAGGCGTGCCGAGTGCAATACCACATCGTCGGCGCAGTCTATGACCACCGGGTTCTTCGTTGTGGCCGCAACGCCATGTACGCTCTTTGTGAAATCACCGAGCGCTAAAGCGGTATCACGTCCGGCCACACCAGCGTAACGACGTTGTTCTTGTATAACCGATGAGAGCAACTGTCTGAGCGCAAGACCCACATTCTTGGCGGATATGCGCAGCTGTTGTGCGGTGTTTTCGACCGTCTCGCCAGGCAATGGACGAATGCTGCCCGATTGCGCCGCCTTACGTGTGTCGTCCAGCACATTGTGTAGATTGCGCACCGCCTCCAAAGCAGACTCCAATTCTTGACCGCCGCAAGCTTCACGTGCACGTTGCGCGGCCGAATTCAATTCGGACACGGTCTGACCCAGATAAAGTGCGCTTTTCGACAGCTGTGTTGCTGAGGGTATATCGGTGACGGTGGGTTGTAGCGCGCGTGCGGAACGCGATACCTGTATGGCTGGTTCGATAAATTGCTCAGCGGCTTCAATTAGATTTAGTTGGGCATTGGGATCGTCTGGACTGGAACGTGTGGTCTTCACCGAGGTCACCAGACGTGGTATTGTGTCGGCCGCGCGTTTGCAGTCTTGCAACAATTGCTCCTTAGTTTGATGGTCATCACTATGCTGTACAGCATTCTGTGCTGCCGAAATGCATTGGGTAGCCGCCGAGGCTGCCTGTTTGGAGCAGTACTCGAGACGATGAATTAGATTACGTTTCATGGCTGGCGTATTTGCGGTGGTGGTGGTGATTTCACGCAACTCTTCGGCCGCGCGACGCAAAGCATTTTGATTTTCGGTGTTTTGTGGATTACCAGAGCAGAGACGCGCCGCTTCGACGAGTTTTGCTGTAGCATCGGCCAGCTGCTTGGCAGCTGAAAGCAAACGACGTTGCATATCCTCATCCTTCTGTTGATCCGCCTCACCCTTGATGCTCTGTATCAATTGTGCGGTCGCTTGTCCGAGCGTTTTGGCGTGACGTACCATTTCTTGTGGATCGTTGGAAGCCACTAGTATGTCCGTGCCGATAATAACATTCTCCACCGGACTCATCTCTTGGCTGGTGCGGCTAGCATATTCGCGCGAACTCAACTTCACATGATCCAACATATCACTCAAACTCTTCGACACATCACGTGCAGCGGCGAGCAGATCATTCTTCAATTTCGGATCGTTGGTGGCATCATTGCACACCTCACACAAGTTGTTAACAGCGCGCGCCACATTACGCGCCGCCGCCTCCAATTGTTCACGACAAGCGGCATTATGCAACGTGGGCGCAACAACCTTAGCGCAAGCCACGAGCTGACTCGTAGCCAAGGCGCATTGACTGGCCGCGCCAATAACGCGATTGCGTGACTCCTCATCCTCGCAGCTGGCCGCAATCGCCTTGGCGCGCAACATCAAAGCGGCTGTGGTATTCGCCACGGCCTTGGCCAAAGTCAAGAGCATATCATGCAAATCACTATTTTCAGGCGCTTCCTCCTCAGCAATGGTGCTGAGCACATGCGTCGTCGCTTCACCCACGCGACTAGCGGCATTGATTAGATTCTGCGAAGGTTCTTTGCTCTCCGGCTCGGCGGCCTTCAACAAATCGCTGAACGCATTGCATAAATTACGCGCAGCATCCAACAAACGATCACCATTGTTGCTATCCTCCATGAGCGCGGCGATTAGACGCACCTCCTTCGTTACTTCCGGTATGGTTTGTGTTATTTGTGAAACGGACGCGGAGATGGCTTCCGTATCGACCTCATCAAACTGTGAGGCGGTTATAATTTGTGCGGTAGCCGCATTCATGGTGGCCACATGACTGGTCACGGCCTGTTTCGAAGTGTCCAAAGTGTTCTCACGCCATTCGATCGAACGCAAGTCGGTGCCGAGCTCCTGTATGGGCGCCTAAAAGTAGTCAACGGGATTTTAGTGTGTGTTTATTGTGAATGCGTGCTTTTTTCAAGCGTTTTACTGTTACATACCTTCGTTCTAAGCTCCTCATCGGCACGCAGCAAGACATCTTGACCCGCCGAGATGTAGCCGAGTAGCGCACGTTGCGGTTCGGTTAAGTTCACAGTGCTTATGCGTACCTCCTTCGTCTATAAAGAGTGTGATTTATTTGTACAGTGTTTTAGTTAGACAAATATGTTAGCAAAATCTAAATTATTTTACGCTTGTTAACCTACTTTATGCATATTTTCGCTTTGACCTTTGTATGTGTATGCAGCATGAATTGAATGAAATGAATTTTTATTAGTATTTTATGGTGCCTAATTTAGGTTATGTTTTTATATACATACATATGTATGAATATACATAAAAAGTCATACACAAAGCTCATGGCAAAAGAGAATAAAATGACAAAATAAAATGAAAATAAAAAAGTATTGTAAAGAAAGAATGTTTGTACTCACCGTTGGCGGTTGATGGGCGTGGTTAACTTGCCCCACGTAGGCGCCATATTGCACCGATTGCATTTCGCCTTGCGTGTACTTGCGCTCGCCTTTTTGTTTTCATATTTTTTTACAGTAATTTGTGCAATGCGTAGATTTTTAGGCAAATTGTGCGAAAAATATATACAAGAAAAACAAAAATATTTGAAGAAAATTTTAAAATTGTTTAAAATAAAAAAAAATTTTTAAAAATTTTAAAATTTAAAAAAATAAAAAAGAAAAAATATAAAAAAATTAAGAAAACATTTAAAAAAAAAAATTTATAAAAATTAAAAAAAAAAAAATATATAAAAAAAATATGTAATTAAAAAATATGAAAATTAAAAAAAATTAATATGTAAAATATTAAAAAAAAACGTTTAAATTGTTTTAAGAATTTAAAAAATAGTTTTTAAAAAATAAAATAGTTTAAAAAAATTATAAAATATTTAAAAAGAAAATATTTAAAAAATTTAAAAAAAAAATTTAAATAAAAATTTAAATTAAAAAAATTGTTTTAAGAATTTTAAAAAATTTTTTAAATATTTTACAAATATTATAAATTAGTAAAAGTAAAAATATTATATAAAAAATAAAAGCACACATTTTAAATTAAAAAATAAATATATAAAAAATTAAAAACATATAAACAAATATAAAAAATTAAAAATATATGTATATAAAATATTAAAAAAAATTAATTATTTTAAGAATTTACAAAATGGTTTTTAAAAATTTAAAAAATTATAAATTAGTAAAGGAAAAAATTATATAAAAAAATAAAAGAAAACATTTTAAAATTAAAAAAAATATATACATAATAAAATTAAAAAATATAATATATATATAAATAATTTAAGAAAATTTTAATTGTTTTAAGAGTTTAAAAAATAGTTTTAAAATTTTTAAAAGTATTATTAAAAAAAAAATTTAAATTAAAAAATTAAAAAAATATAAAAATTAAAAAAATTTATAAGAAAATAAAAAAAAAATTCAAAACTATATACAAAAATTTTCAAAACAACAAAAAATTATATCTCAAAAATCACAGAAAAAGCGTAAAGCGCAAAATTGACACCGAAAATAAAAACTCACCATCGGATGCACGCAATATTTCGGGGTGAGCCAGCGACTCGGTATTGATTTTACCAATTTTATTTGTTTCATGTTGCAAGAATGTTGCTCTGCAAAATATAAATAACTGCAATTAGACACATGCTTTACACTCCAACACTTTTCAATGCTTACTTTGAGGGCGCAACTGACTCCTCCACCATAGTGGAGCCCTCATCTCCCTCGATACCAAAATGATCTTTGGTTTGTTTCTTCTTCAATATAATATCAATATAGCCAGCGATTAGCTGTACAATTTGCTCAGCCTCGGTTGTTTGCACCGAGTAATATTGATTGGCATAATCACCGAAATCCAATGTGAAGGTATTCGGTGAGGCGCCCCAACGACGTACCGTCGTCAATGGCCACGATACTAAAATCTCCTTGGTGCGTTCATCCAAACGCAATACGGAATCTTTGGTCACGCCCAACAAGCGTGGCACCAACTTATTGCGTCCGTTCATCTTCTCCTTCACCAAGAAGAATGTCACACCGTAGGTAGGCAGCTCACGTGCCGTCTTCGTATACAAGACTTTGGCGTCGATTTCCGTCAGAGCGGCGTGTTTCTTGTGCTCCGCAAATATTTTCTTTTCAATGTTCTTCACACGTACGTAGGATTGCGGCAGGAAATCCTTTAAACTGTGTGTGGGCAAATAGAGATGTAAATACTTTGTGTGTGTGTGTGTCGTGTGCTACTTATAGTTGAATAGACTTACTCTAAAAATCCGGGCTTATGCTTAGCTTCGTTGTGTGGGCCGAATTGTATGTGCACTTGTATGCCAGCGAATTCACAAGCTTTTTGTATGAAAAGGCATAAATATTAGAATAACAATAACAACAGATTTATGCTTTGTATACGCAGCGGCGAACAACAACACGTACCTTTATCCTGTGTAACGGGATGTGTGCCGTCGAGTATGGCGTCACGCGCCTGCACGTACAACAAATTCAATTGCACCGGATCACGTGAGTCAATATTTTGATCCGAGAAGAAGAAGCGACGACGCAACAAAACCGTTTCCGACTCATCAATGCCTTGTTCGCGCAACGTCTTACCGACATCCACCCAATTGACTGCAAGTAAGTAGATATATTATGTAACTTGCACTCATGTATGTATGTATATATGCATTTGCGTGTAATTAATGTCACTTACTTTCATCATCGGTTTTCAGTTTCCGGCGCAAACTTTCCATCTTCGCATCACGATCCTTTTCGGTGAATTTCCGACGCAACGTCAACGTGCCAAACTTATTATCCGGCAGGCTTTCATTCTGCGCCTCGTTATCCTCGCGCACCAGTCCATACTCCTCATGATTGGTGATGCCAATTTTCGTGCAAATGACCACCATTAATTGCGACACCGGTTGCGAGTCATCGACAAGTATGGTCTTCACGGCACCGTCCAACATACGCACACGCAACGTACGTAGCTTACGTCGATATTCCAGCGTGTCCTGATTGTGGAGTATATAATAGCCGAGTGTACGGCCGGCTTCCAGCCAAACGCCCTGTTGATGTTGCTCATCCGATATAAATAGACCATATTCGCTGGCTGTGGGAGGCAAAAATTATACGAAGCAAAGCAAAATGTGTGATGATTAAAGGGAAAATGTGATAGACAAGGAATCAAGCAAAATGCGTGGGTGGCATACAAACACACATACTTATGCGAGATTTACAATCTGTATATTATATATGTATATATGCATGTATACTTGTAAGTATATATGTATGTACACCACCATTATGTTTGCCTTTTAGTTACTTACGTTGTCCCTGCACAGCTTCGGCAAACTTATCCCGTATAATTTTACAGGCATCAAATACTGTCGTATTGGGATGGAATTGTATGGTCTTTGTGACACGGCCACCCTCTAACTGTATACGTAACGATAGTGTTGACATTTTGGCACTTGTCGTTGTACGTTTTGAGGTCGCTTTTTCTTCGCTGCTTGTGGTTGTGTTGCAGATATCGACTAACTTTGTTGTTCTTATTGTCGATTTTGTTGATTTTTGCGTTTTTCGATAATAAAATTATAGACTTAGTTTTAAAAGGCACTGTGGAAGAGAAGAGCAAGCGAAATTTGGTTAGCATGAGTATTGGTTTTTTGATTGATTTTAATGTGATGCGCAAGCAGGCGTATACTGACTGACTTATGAACAAGTATGTAAAAATGTATATTATGTAATAAGATATTTATTCTCTGCAGTGAAATACACAACTTACATACGAAAAAGGCAGAACTTAACGATACGCAGTTGAAAATTTCGATTTTCAGAAGGGTTTCATAATTCTACTGCGAAAAATAAGATACGTAGTGTCAAATTCTGGTATACAAATGTCATATAAATTACAATGGAAATATTTACACGTTATTTAAACCGAGTAATATAAATATATATATAATAGAATGCATAAAAAAAATTTATATAACTTGCTTATTAAGATTTTTAATTTATTAATATTACAAAATTATTTTTATATGTTATTTATATGTTTTTCAATTTATATTGTGACAAAAAGCACCCGCAAATTGTAATTAAATGTCCGGGTAAATATTATTAAAAAACAAGTAAGGAAGGGCTAAGTTCGGGTGTCATTTACATATTTTTTTATTTTGGTGTAAAATTAATTAGATTAAATCAATTTGTGTACTTTGAGTATTGAATTGTATTTTCATTTATATGTATGTATTATATAGAGAAGGCACAGATGGAATTCAAAATAGCGTTAATATTGGATGAAGGCGTGATTGTGAACCAATTTCACCCATATTTCGTACATGTCATCAGGGTGTTAAGAAAATATTATATACCGAATTTCATTGAAATCGGTCGAGTAGTTCCTGAGATATGGTTTTTGGTCCATGGGTGGGCGACGCCACGCCCATTTTCAATTTTAAAAAAAAACCTGGGTGCAGCTTCCTTCTGCTATTTCTTCTGTAAAATTTAATGTTTCTGACGTTTTTTGTCAGTCGGTTAACGCACTTTTAGTGATTTTCAACATAACCTTTGTATGGGAGGTGGGCGTGGTTATTATCCGATTTCTTCCATTTTTAAACTGTATATGGAAATGCCTGAAGGAAACGACTCTATAGAGTTTGGTTGACATAGCTATAGTAGTTCCGATATGTACAAAAAAACTTATTAGGGGGCGGGGCCATGCCCACTTTTCCAAAAAAATTACGTCCAAATATGCCCCTCCCTAATGCGATCCTTTGTGCCAAATTTCACTTTAATATCTTTATTTATGGCTTAGTTATGACACTTTATAGGTTTTCGGTTTTCGCCATTTTGTGGGCGTGGTAGTGGGCCGATTTTGCCCATCTTCGAACTTAACCTTCTTATGCAGCCAAGAAATATGTGTACCATTTCATTATGATATCTCAAGTTACAGCTTACACGGATGGACGGATGAACAGACAGACATCCGGATTTCAACTCTATTCGTCACCCTGATCACTTTTGTATATATAACCCTATGTCTGACTCTTTTAGTTTTAGGACTTACAAACAACCGTTATGTGAACAAAACTATAATACTCTCCGTAGCAACTTTGTTGCGAGAGTATAAAAAATGTATTTTGCTAAGTTGGTAGGACTATCCTTAGTTACTATACAAAATATGATTCCGATCTGTCAACCAGTTTGTTTACAGCAGCTGCTTAAGTCGGTACACCTCAGTAGTGCGTTGCGATTTTTACAATGGATAAAAATAGTGAACAAAAAATTTTTCTCCAATTTTATATTTCTAACCGAATTTCGTGTGCAGATTCGTTGCGAATGTAGGAAAAGGCTTACGGTGATTCAGTTTTATCAACAACACAAACCTAGGAGTGATACAAAGTCTTCAAAGACGGTCGAGATATCGTTGAAGACATGCCTCGTTCTGGACGACCTTCGACTTAGTCAAATGATGAAAATATTAAGAAAATGTTATGCTTGAAAATCGTTAGATAAGTGAGATTGCAAGAGAGCTCGACATCTTTCGCTAATCCGTTCTAATGATTTTGGTGGATATTTTGGGTATGAAATGCGTTCTTGCTCGACTAGTGCCGATAAAGCTGATTTTTTTCTCAAGAAGAGTACCGTAAACAGGTTTCTTTGAACATGTTTGATCGCGCGAATCGATCCCACAGTCAAGGAGAGTATTATAACTGCCGATGAGTCAAAGGTTTATAACCGTGCGATTCTGTAACGTGAGACAGTATCAAGTCTCTAAATTTGAGATTTTGAGTTAGAGACAATTTTTGAGACTTGAGACGATTTTGCTATTCTGTAAGTGACAGTCTCAAAATCTATTACATTTCATTATTCAGAGATGTTTTTACACTTGAATGATAATAAATATGTCGATAACAAATATTAACTTTTCTATAACATAATTATCAATAAAAATAAAAAATATGTGTTGACTTTGTTTCATAATATTTACGAAATTTATGTAAAATTTATTTATTTTTAACCTTTTCGTGTTTGAATTGCTTACAAAATGTAACAAAAACGACAATCGATTAATATCTATGATGATCTCTATTCAGTACATTGAAAATGGCAGCAAGAGTTCTTTTTAGTTTTGTGACCAGCTAACTACCAGGTCTCAATATTTTGAGACTAACGCTAGAGACTGTTTAGTGAATAGTAACTAGTATCAAATTGATACTTTGTCTCAAAATGTCTCAAATAGAGACTAGAGACTGGTTACAGAATCCCGCTGTAAGTTTGACATGCAAACAAGTCAACAATTATCAGAATGGAGGGAAAAAATTAACCCATAACCAAACAAACCGGGCCAAAGCCGTTCAAAAATCAAGGAGATGCTTCATGTATTTAATCTGGAGATATCATGCATTTGTTTCGGAGAGATAGACGGTGAATTCGGAGTTTATTTGGCCATATTGAGGTGTTTGCGTGAGAACATCCGTAGAAAACGGCTGGAAAAACAGTTCATGAATTTTAGCGATGATAATGCACAATCGCATCGAGCTATGACCGTCTTTAAAGCCACAAACACACTGAACACTATAAGTCAACCACCGTATTTGCCAGATTTGCCTCGATGTAATTTTTTCTTTTTCGCCAAACTAATATTGGCGCTCCGTGGAAACCGTTTTCAGTCGATCGAAATGATAAAACAAAATTTGCTGAAGGAGCTGAAGGCCATCCCAAAAAGTGCACATGAAAAGTGTTTCGAGAACTTGAAAAATCATTGACATAAATGTATGACATGTGGTGAAGATTAGTTGAAAGCAAAAAAATAAATATTGTGTATTAAGAATTGCTGTCCCAATAAACTCTAACGTTGAACCAAAAATAATCAGGGTTGTACTGTAAAGGTGTTTAAAAACAAACCAGATATTGGAATATCGAATTCAAATAAAAAAAAATATATAACAAACATATTTTTTCCATATTATCATTGCCAGCCCTTACTATCTCTTAAAGTCGCAACTTCTTGTGTACTTAATTCCTGCTTTGAAATGCTTAAGGAGTGTATATTTGACAATAGAAAAATCACATTAATTTGATGGCACAGAATCCACCCTAAAAATCCTAAATATAAGCAAAGCAAAAGAGAAGAAGGCAGGCAAGGATTTTCTTTTCTATTTTTTTTTTTTTTTTTTTTTTGGTTTGTTTGTAGAGAAGAAACCCTCCACTTTGCTGCGGTCTTCATATCTATTACACTGTAAACGCATACATATTGATATTTATCTATTGCAGATATGTCAATAAAATAAAATCTATTAAATGTGTGATGAGTTTTATAAGAAATTAAATTTTAAAAATTTTTTGGTAGACTTTTTGAAGTCGTAATTACTTTTTAAAAAATTTCACACTTTTTGTATTTGTGAATGGTGAACTGCCTGTCATTTATGGCCATCTGTATGTATCTTTTGTCAATATTTTCCTTGTAGCTTCTTCACAGTACGCATAATTGGCAAAATGCCAGCAACAACAACCCCTCTTACAGCCGCTTCCGCTTACTTTGACTTACGGTAAATGTATGTTTTTACCGCAATGCGCTCACGTTTAATATTTGCTCTTAGAGTTATCTATGCACTGGGCATTAGGCAACCCTCACGACCACGCTTAGTTGCATTGTGACTTTATATGTAGGTTTGTATGTATTTTGTTATACCCTGCACAGAGTATATTAAGTTTGCAGCAAAGAAAAGCGACGGAGATCTTATATAGTATATGGTTTTCTTTCGCCTGCAAACTTATGAAAAGTGATATTACGTTACTGTGCAGGTGACGAGATATAACATTATAATGACACGCTAAATCCTCCAACTAGTCCTCCAGTTTTTGAGATATCGATCTGAGATTTTGGGCACACTTTTTTCTCCCCAAGAAGCAACTCATTTGTCGGAGACGCCGATATCGGGAAACTATATCATATAGCTGCCATACAAACTGTTCTATTAGACTCAAGTCCCTGTAGGGAAAACTTTTTTATTTCGCAAGATATCATCTCGAAATTTCGAGTGACTTATTGTACAAGGTAATGGTATAATCTCTGAACAATTTGTTTAGATCGGACCACTATAGCATATAGCTGTCATACAAACTGTTCGTTCAAACTCAAGTCCCTGTATGGAAAACTTTTTTTTTCGCAAGATATCATCTCGAAATTTCGCATAGGTTATTGTACAAAACAACGGTATAATCTCTGAACAATTTGTTTAGATCGGACCACCATAGCATATAGCTGTCATACAAACTGTTCGTTCAAACTCAAGTCCCTGTATGGAAAACTTTTTTATTTTGCAAGATATCATCTCGAAATTTCTCACGTTTTATTGTATAAGGTAACGGTATAATTTCCGAACATATGGTTCCGATCGAACCACCATAGCACACAGCTGCCATACAAACTGTTCGTTCAAACTCAAGTCCCTGTATGGAAAACTTTTTTATTTCGCAAGATATCATCTCGAAATTTCTCACGTTTTATTGTATAAGGTAACGGTATAATCTCCGAACATATGGTTCCGATCGAACCACCATAACACATAGCTGCCATGCAAACTGAAGGATTAGACTCAAGTCCCTGTATGGTGAACTTTTTTATTTGACAAGATATTCTGTTGAAATTTAATATGAATTATTACCCAAGTCAACGCTACAATCACCAAACATATTGTTCAAATCGGACCACTATAGCATATGACGGCCATACAAATTTACTGATACAAATCAAGTGCTTATATGGAAAACTTTTTGATTTGTGCAGGGTATAATAACATTTTTTCTTGTTTATATGTATGATGCGTACAGATGCGGTCTGCTTTCAGTTAAATGCTTGCCTATTTTCTAATTCGATACTTTTTTCCGGTTCAAGCTGGAAACGAAACTGCTCAATAGCAAGGCAGGAAGCGGAGAGAAAACAAACAAACACTGCAAGCATCACTTTGCCACTGGGGCACACCTTGTCAATATAATTTATGTATGTATTTTTGTAGTGTTGTATGTGTGTATGTATGCTGATAAAGTATGTAATTAAAAGGATATATAACAGTGTGCTGTTAAAAATTAAAGCTGATAACATAGCAGTGTATACATATGTAGGCAAGTAAGCATGTGTATAACTATGTATTGATATGTGTATGTGTGTATATTTATTTTATGTATGTATGCGTAAAAGCAAAATGCTGACAAAAGTCATAGTATCGCAAAAAAAAACATTATTGTGTATATAGTTTCAATAAACTATTTTAGTAATCGCCTGTGACTGCTTTTGTTTGCTGACCCAGCCCAGGCTGTGCTGGCTTTATGGCTTATGGATTTTTTTTTTACCAGCCAGAAGTCCAAGTGAAATATTGTAGAAAGCACACAAATTACACCAAAACGAGATTGAAAGAATGAAAAGCATAAAACAAAATCGATATTCTTCGGTCATTTGAATTAAAAAGGGATGGCGGAGAAAAGTGATTATATGCTGTGCTACCCACTGACTGTATGTATGTAGGCATGTATGTACATATGTATGTTTGTAAATTTGTATGTCTATTATATACACAGAAAACACACTTTTATGCCGAGAAAAAAGCTGAATTTTCACACCAACTTCTCAACCAGCTGCAGCATTTCACCGAGTTCTACACTTGCGCCATATGAAATTGCACAGATTCTTCGAGAAAATTAACTGCAAATTAAATAAAACCATTATTTTCAACATTTTCATTTACTTTTTGCGGTTTTCGTAAGCATTTTGAGGTTATCAACGCCGAGGTACGCCGTGGAAAGACACGCAGTTGCTTTTGTTTGAGGCTTTTGCCACACACGATAGGCGCACTGCCACTCCCACTTTTGCCAATATGTCCACAACTGTGTCCTCAATAGCACATCAAATTAAACACTTATTAAATTTCAGCAAAAAAAACTGAAGATTTTTTCTATTTTTCCACAACAGCGCGCCGTTGACGCACGACCTCTTGCCACCAATTCCACACAACAACTGAAAATCACGCGCAGCGCAAAAAGCTAAAATCTGTGTGTGCTCCTTCATCTCCTGGCAGACAACTCACACAAATACGCACACATACATACATGTAAGATTACAGACAGAAATGCGGCTTGATTCGATTCTCTGCGGTTCACAACATTTCTGGGGGATGGATGCTGATGCTGTGCGCTCGATTGTCACTGCAAACTGGCACAATAAACGCGTACAAAAGTGGCACATGGCTAGAGGGTGGCACTTAGGCAATGAACTTCCCCACACGCTGACTTTTAATGCTTATGCGCGTTTTCCCACTGCCATAGCGGCATATACACACACATATGTATATGTATATTCTGGTAATGCATACAGCTTTTCATTTTACTGCACGGAAACGATATGGCAATGGCACAAACTACCCTTGTAGAGTTTGTAGAGATTTTAACAGCGCCAAGTAGAATTGGAAAATTACAGTTACAGCTGTTTGTGTGCTGTTAGGGTTATCAGCAGCCACTTATGGCAAGCTACTAATGGGCATGCGGCAATGTATGCGTTGGATTCAGCCGTTCCGCATGGAAGGCGCATGTGCAAAGCTTGTGCGCAAAGCAATGAAATACAACCTTATTTTAAGCTACTGTGGAGAATTATGTTAAAAGCAGATACTTCGAAAAAAAATTAAAATAATTTACTTTAAAATTACTTAAATGAGTGAACATAGAAAAGAATGTAAACTCTTTTGATTTTAAACGGTAGAATGGAAATTCTTGACTTTTCAGGGGTTCTCAAACTTTTTACTTTATTAATTGTTCTTATCAAAATCACTAAGCACGTTTTCTCAGCAAATGAGAAAGAGAAATCGGGGACAATTTCTATCGATCCCGAAGGTTTCAGTACGGCACAGTGCTCTTCAGGGGTTCCCAAACTTTTAATTTATTTTTGTTGTTTCTATCAAAATCAATGATGGGTTCGGTTTCCTCTTTATGGCTCAGCATATTCTCTATAATATTTTTCTTTAATTTGTTACAACAAACTAACGAATAGCATGCGAGAAAACTCTGATAACTGAATATTGAAAAGAATATTGTCAAATGAATAATGTTATGCAGGACTGCGGATTATTGAAAAGTTTGTAATCTATTTTTATTCACAGACTGCAGGAATGAGGTTTATGCACTTCCAGTGGTTCCCAATTTTTTTTTTTATTTTATTTCTGTAAAATCTTGTCAATAACATCAGAGCTAGCTAGATTTAAAAATAGCTGAGTCGAAATCGCGAAATTGTAAGCACAACACTGTCAAATATATTAAACCGTTATGTAGAATTAAAAAGTCAAGCATATGAAGAGTTGTAAAAATCGAGCAACTCAATACCATATTATCAATACGCGGAGTTTTATTTTTATTCACAGACTGTAATAATGAGGTTTATGCACTTTCAGTGGTTCCCAAACTTTTATTTTATTCTTGTCAAATCTTGTCAGTAACGTCGGATAAGCAATTTGACGCTAAAAAAGCTGAGATAAAATTGCGAAATCATAAATACAACACTGTCGAATACATACATATATTATACCGTTATGTAAAATTGTAAAGTCACATGAAGTCATATGAATACTTGTAAAAATCGAGCAACTCATTAACACATTATCAACAGCCGGGATATTATTTAGTATGTAGAAAATTGAAAGCACTGATTCTTGAATGGTTACATTGAACTTTTGGCACTTGCAGGGGTTGCCAAACTTTTTTATTAATTTATACTTTTTTTCAGAATGAGTGCATTTTATTCAGAAAATCCTTTTTAATTCAGATATAATTACATTGAAATTTTATCACTTGCAGGGGTTGCCAAACTTTTTTTATTAATTCCTATTTTTTTTTTTTAGAATGACAATTTTATATTTGAATTATATAAGGTTCTTATAGAGGTAACACCTCGCTACTTCTATACCTGAAAAAAATATACATGTATACTTTTTGAACTTTTTTGATGAGCTGTTGAATTTAGTCCAGAATTCGTACTGAATTTGTTTAACTTTTAAACTTCATTATATAAAAATATTAGATTCCATTTACTATGAATGATGAATGTCAAAATTGAAAATTTTTTCAATGATAAGGTCAAAATGATAAATTTGCGAACCACTCTTTTATTTAAGGGGTTATATACAGTGGAAATTTCCATAAAAATATATATTTTTTTATTTTTTATTATTTTCTTAATGCACATATATTTAAGAGTATACACAGAAACTTTCATATCGTTCCGGTGAATATTTTCGAACTTTTACGCAAATTTGAAAAGGAGTGCTTGGAACCATAATGCAAACTTTAAATGCGTTCTTCTCAAAATGGAGTTTTCAAAGTCGGTGATCAAAATTATTTGAAAACGGCTAAACCGATTAGTCTCACATTTTAACACGACCCTTTTAAATATATTTTTTAGCAATTAATATAAATTTTTTTTTGTTCAATAATGTTTTTTTTTTTATAAAAAAGTTAAGTCCGAAATTTCGTCAAAAAAAATTTATTTTGCTTATTCCTTAGATTTGCTTACTTTAACGAAATCTCTTTTGTTTTTTAATTTCAGAGAATTCAGCTCAGAGATATAGTGACCACCGCAAAACGTCGTTTTTGAAAGGAGCTCCCGCAGATCAGCTGTAGTTCCTTTCCAAATAAATAAGTTTACTAATACTTAATCTTAAAATACCGTTAAAAAATAACATAATATCTATACATATTTTGGTTTAATAAATTAGAAACTTTTCTAAAAAAAAATTCTGAAAAATTCGCTTTTTTCGGTTTTCTAACTATATATAACCCCTTAAGATCTCTAAGGCCATAGCATTGTAAAAAATAATTCAAATATTAATTAAGTAATTCAGTGTATAATTTAGGAGATAAAAAAATTAGTAATTAAAAATGTCATGTGATCAGACTATTAGTGATAAAATCACAATAAAAATTACAACAACAAAAAAAACTTTATTTAATACATACCGACAACAATGTCTCTGTGCAGCCAAATATCGATTTCCACAAACAAAAGCCTCAGGACAATAATGAAATTTACTACTTGATTACACATTGAAAAGCATAATAATTAATAGAATACACTGTTTGCTATTACGAATATGCTTGTATAAATGTTAGTGCGATTGTAAGCGATATCCGTCATAACTCTAGCGGATCTAATTTCAAATGGATGAATGATTTGTTTGCACGGAAGGATAGCATAGCAAGGGAGAACGTAGAACGAAGAATTCGAAAGTCAACTTCCGTTGTTTGTCAGTCAGTGTGATAGCTAAACATACAAACACACAATTCGCCTACGCATACATTTCGTACGGTTTTGGGGTGGCAAATTGTGGCTAATAATTATCTCAGCGCAACTTTGCACTTTAATGACTGCCAGTCAGCCAGTCAAGCCAGCTAGCGAGCGCTATGGAATTTTGTCGCCTCCGCACGCTCGTAATTTGCGCAGCAGGTGTGCGCCTATCAAGTGCCCAGCAAGCGCTCTAATGAGTACATAAAACCGAATTGTACCGATGTGTAAGCAGCATTATGTATGTAGGTATGTCTAGCGATAGTGCCGAAAGCGTTGAGGCACGCGGAATGTAATTCATTCACCATTTTTCTATAGAGGAAATCATCGTAAATTCACACAGCGTCGCTAATGGATAAGCTAACAACAAGTGTAAACACACAGTTAATTCAATACCGTAATTCTATTACTAAATATAGAGTTTTGGCACTAAATAATTGTGTATCAATGTTTGCAAAATGTCTGTATTGGAAATAGGTTCTAATTAAGGACCGTACTTATTATGTTATTAAATTTTTAATATTTCTTTTGTTTGCGCTTTATTGATAGTAATAAATTTTTTTTATAAAGAAAGTATTTTTAACGATTGCTTAGAGTGCTGATTAACAGCTGATCTGACGGCTTTCGAACGGTAATAAAAAGTATCGATAAAAATAATAATAATTTACGCATAATTGCAAAAAAAAATCCGAGTTACCTATTGCGTTTACTATTCTCTAAAAGGCTTTAAAGCTTTAAGGGCGTAGTAAGGTTAATTTGACCGAAAAAAGCGTATTTTCAAGAATTTTTTTTAAGATACAATCAATATTTATTTTTTTGTATAATTATAGCATAATTTTATGATATTTAAAGAATAATCTGTAAAAGTTTCATAGAAAAATATTACAAAATGAGCCGGTGACACAGAATCTTCGCAGACGATCAAAAAAAAAAATGATTCGCAGTGAACCGCATGACTGGATCATGTGAAATTAAAAAACCAAATTGATTTGATTAGTTGATAAGTTTCCTCAGGTAACGCTGTCGAGTTTTTTTTTTTTTTAATGATTTTTCAATTTTTTACAACGCTCGGAACTCAAAATACTGGTTTTTCATCAAAAAAATCAGAAATTTTGTTGTTTAAAAATAAGTTAAAATAAAAAAAAAAAAAAACAAAAAAAAAACTCGACAGCGATACCTCACAATTTACGTAAAGAAAAACTGTGCAAAATTTCAAAAGGATCGGTTCAGTAAATTTTGAGCCGGCTTCGAAAAAGTGAAGTGCGAGAAAAACACATTTAAAGTTTCACAACCGCTCACAATCAAATCGGAAGGCGGAGACTTACAAGTGCATCTCTTCGTCAATTTTGCCTTAATTGCTTTCAAATTTTCACAGAATAATCTTAAGATATTGTACATTAATATAAAAAAATATAAAAAATGCAAAAAAAAAACAAAAAAAAAATTTTACTATCCCCTTTAGGTAATGGGCAGTTAAAATGCTGATTAGTAGCCAATAGAGATGATAGATTATTTTATCTATCTATTTAAAAGAAAATAATAACTAAAAATAAGAAGTACACCGGCGGCACCAGTGGCAACGCTGCCATTCAAGTCAAGAATGTGGGCATATACCGGTTAATTTGTAAAACAATAAAAAAGGAGTAGTGCTCATGTGTTCACAGCAAATGTAAGTCATTCGCGAGTGATATTTTGTTATGAATGAGTTGTATTTATAAAAAGAGGGAATTAGGTGCAAATTATAAGCAGTTAAGTCGTGATGAAAAAGTTGCTCTTGATGCGTTGGTGAAAGAAGATCTTTCTTATAGGAATTGCTAAAAATGTTGACTGTTCACATTCAACTTTTTGCAAAAGAAGGAAACTTTGAAGGACCTGTGGGAAAAAAAATGATCTGGTCCCAAACATGCAACTAACAAAAGGATTGATGGCATAATGATAAATGATAAAAAGATCGATTCAAAAGTGCTGTTTCTATGCGCGCAGAGCTTGGAACACATTATCGAGTGAAAATAAGTGTGGAAACAGTACGGAGAATTTTGCCATAAGGCGGTTTGTTCTGAAGACGTCCTGCAAAAAAGCCGATGCTGACCCAAAAAACTGTAAAAATCCCGTCTAGAATAGGCAAACAAATACAAGAACTGAACACTTGAGCAATAGCGAAACGTTTTGTGGTCAGACGAAAGTAAGTTCAACGGGCAGTGCACCGATAACTTACCCTATGTGCGCCGCTTTGCTAGAGAACGATATGTTGGAAAATGTATTGTCAAAACAGTTAAGTTCTTTCAAAATCAAATGATCTGGAGGTGGTTTCCCGATTACATCCGTGGTCCTTTGCACTTTTTATGCGACACAATAAGAAATGTTAATTTTAGTAGAGCTTTAACTCTACTTTGAGAAAAACCAAGCCTAAATTGAGATTTAAACCAACGACGAATAACTGAAATTATTTTGTTCGAGCTTCTGATGAGAAATAAGTTCTGCGTTACGATATTGCTAGTACTTTAATATGAAAAATAATTTTCTCGCACTTAACTTAAAAAATATTTTTAAATATACAATATTTTTTGTTTCAATACACTTCAAAAATTGTTTTAAATTATACGATAAGTTAATTAACAGTATTGTTTAATTGAAACGAAAATTGAAACAGAGTAATTCTCAATTGGACAACCGAATCTACTTAAAATAATTGTCTCCCTTTTTTGACAAGTTTCTAATAGTATTTCAAAGTTAAGGGGTTAAATGGGTGTACGGGTTTCAAAAAAATATGGATTTTTTTATTATCTCAACAATTCTAGTTCTATTGTCCTAAATTTTCAAGTTGATCCAAGTAATCGTTTCGGAGATACAGTCTTGAGAACTTATGCGCTCGAGGTTAGCTAACCTAAAAGCGCCGTCCTTAAACGTGTTTTTCTCAAAACAGTTTTTTTAAGTTTATTTCTCGAGCGCTAATCCGCCGATTTTCATGAAATTTTGCACAGGTCTTTGAGATACAAATTATAAGGACTTGGGCGCGAAATTTTCGCTTAAAAATTGTTTTTTAAATGTCTGTCAAAAAATCCAATTTTCAGTTTTTTACCCTTCGTCCAAGTTGTGAGTTAAGGTTTTAACTAAAACACGTATTTTTCACTTTAGATGATCCTGCAAGAAGTTATCGCAAAGGTCGAGTTAATTTTTCTTTTTTCAAAAATTTCAGAATTTTTTTGTTAATAATATATGTTTGTAACAATAAAAATTCTAATAAAATATTTCATTTTTATATGAGAAAAAATTTTTGAAAAAAAGCTGTTTTTTTACCAGAGGAAACCTATGTAAACCCCTTAAAATATGTATAAATATACTCTTAAAATTTTAAAAACATTGATGAAGTATGTAGCTGTTTTTTTTTTTTTAATTAAAAACATCGCCATTTCGAGATTGTCACACTAAGTGCCTTTTAAGAATTGTGAGAGTACACCGAACTAAAGAAAGCAAATTTCTTAGAACAATTTATTTTATTTTTTTTAAATAAAATGTTATTCAGAACTAAAGCAGACAAATTCGCTGGAACAATTTTTTTTTTTAATAAAAATGTTCTCCAAAAACTAGCAAAATCTAAACATTTTTTTTTTTGATATTTGTTTTGTGAATAAATATTTCTTTTTTTTTGTTTAAATAATTTTTTTTTGGTTTAAATATTTTTTTTTTTTTTTTTGTTTAAATAATTTTTTTTTTTTTTGTTTTAATAATTTTTTTTTTTTTTTTTTTTGTTAATAAATATTTTGGGCAACTGTACTTACTTTTTGGACAATTGAAACTCATTGCTGAGTTTTCGTTGTTACTTTTAAAAACGTGAAGGCACATCGGGCAAAACGCAAGGCAATTGTGTGAAGATTTTATAAATCGTTTACAGCAGCTCGATCGTGCGATTCGTGGTGAACGTATGGCCCACGGCATTGGCTGCGCTGGGCCGTTCAACGCGACCGAATCGCCGACAACTGTTTGAGGCACGTTGTGATGTGACACCAACAACGTTACGTTGCACGTACGGATGTACGTCGTAACGTTGATTTTTCGTATAACAAATTTATTATTTTCGAAATTAAATGAACCGACAAAACGAAAATCTCCGAACGCAATAACGACAACAAACGACGCTTAACAATTACAGATTTTTAAAATTACAACAGCAATAGCTTTTAAAACGTATACATTTGCGGTAAAAAGTAGATTAATGTTAACAACAATAAGCGATGGGATTTAAAACGCGACGAATAAGACGAGAAAAAACGACGTATAAAACTTGGACAATAAAACACGTTACACGACAAGCGATTGTGTGTGTGTATGTGTAGGTTTTAAGGCTATGGCGGCGATTAAGGCACACGAAACGAAATTATTTTCGAATATTAACCGTTATTTTTTAAAATATTCAAAAATCGTATATTCAATGTTTTTTAAAGTTTTTATATTAATTTTTTTTTTTATTGTTTTTTTTTTATGTTATTTTTTTTATTAATTTTTTTTTTTATAATTTTTTTCAATAATTTTTTTTTTATATATTTTTTTTAATTTTATATTATTTCTTTTTTTATTATAATTTTTTTTTTTTTTTTTGTTAAAACCGAAACATTTGCGTCTATCTCTAAGGCACTGGATGTTTTAAGGCGATTCGGTGTTTCTTGGCGTCTACATTCTTCCCAAAATGCAGCACGCAAGGCACTTGTTTTGAATTTTATTTAATAAAATTGTTTTAAAAGCAAAAACCGTTAACTTTAAAAGGTGTAATACTAAGAAATAACAACAACAATAAACAAATTGTATCAAACGCGTGTTCGTTTCGCTTCCTTTGTAAACGTTGAGCACAACCGTTAGAGTAAAACTTGCAGTACTGTTATCTCAATTTCGATTTCGGATTATTTTTTTTATTCCTGGAGTAGCGCTACATTTTCGACAAGTGTAACGTGGCAGGTCGCAAGCACTACTGAGTTGAAGCGAACGGCCAGCACTTTCTCACAGCTGAGCTGTTGCTAACACGGCCGCGTTTGAAGCTGCTGCTGCTGGCTACTGGCTACTGGCTGCTGGCTGGCTAAGCTGGCTACTGCACGCCGCTGATGTCCTTTCCGATCTGTGGTTAGGCCTAGAATGATGTGTTCCGTCAGCGACACATCGTGAACCACTGCTGCTAAACTCAGCCATTCCACAAGTCGTAAGCGTTCGAAGCGTACGCTCGCTACGCGCAGCTACCCGGTGGCGGTGCTGGTGGTGGTGGCGTCTAACAAGACGCCAGTGATGGTGATGAAGCTGTTGGCAATTGCGTCGGCGACAATGGTTGATGTGTTGGCCAAGCACAGCACAGCACATACAGTTAGCGGCAGTGTTGGGCGCATGCGCCATCGGAAGCTGCGCAACGTTGCGCTTACAAAAAAAAAAGTTCAAAGAAAATGCAAAAATAGCAACAAAAAAGCGTATGCGAAAAAGTGCCGGCCGCGTGCGGTGACAAGTGGCAAGTAGCGCACCACGTCAGCGCTCGCAACAACAAAGCTGGCAAGTCAAACGGCTAACGAGTCACACACATAGACCTAGACAGCAGCGAGGGGTGCAAAGTGTGGCATGATGCTGCGCTGTCACAGCGCCGATATAAAGTCGTAAATATACATACAAATATAAGTATTCAGCTGGCTGGCTGGCTGGCCATGGGGTTGGAGGTTGGCTTTGTGGTGGACCGAAATTGGTGGGTGTACAACTACAACACATACATATATGCTTATAAAGCGCTAAAATCACACCACCCATGGGGTTGGATTATATAGAAACGCGGCAGGCGACAACCACTATGAAAATTCGCATTGGCCTTATATAGTTTGGGGAAGGCAACAGCAACAGCAATATGTAGGACTGCGAGAAAAAATGCGCTGAAGTTGGCATAATGTACATATGTATAAGTAAGTAATATACATAAGCACATATGACTTTTTGTTCACATATAATTACTTCAATATTCATATATATGTACATATATACCTACACATATAAGCGATATTTTTTTTTATATATGTACGCATTTACTTAAGAGGTTATACCCACTTGCGAATTTAAAAAAATCGATTTTTTTTTATTACGCTATATATCGTATGAGCAAATGTACTATATTTGAAAATATTCCCCGAAAAATTGAAGTTGATCCGGTAAATAATTTGCTTATATAAAGCATATTTTTAGGAGTTGTTCAACTTAGGGTAAGCGGCTACCAAAGCTTTAACGAGTTTTTCTTAAATCGACATTTTCAAAGTCGGTAGCGAATATTTCTCCGAACAGGCTGGACCTATTGACTTGAAATTTTCACACAACCTGCTAAGACATACATACACATTTATCAAGTAACGATTAAAGCGGGCTAGGATAAACGGAAATGCTCCACTACTTCCAGCGTATTTCTTAGAATCTAAAACACTGCATCGCAGAACCTTCTCCGGGCGGTATCTTCTCGGTTGACACTACTGCGAGAAATTTTTTGGCGGCCGAAGTCATTAAAAAATAAGGTTCAGTGAGTTTTTTCACAGTTGGGTCGAAGAATGAGAGTAGATGGTAGGGTCTTCTGTCTAGAGCTCTCCATCGATTCTAGTTACAGATTACAACACTACTGTAACGTCTTTCAAGCAGAGGCGGCTACCAACAAGATAGCAGTGGATGTACACCTTCGAAGTGCAACTTCCTTCAAAGAGATGTGCATTCACTACGATGACCGAAGCTATCGCTGATGACCTCACTAACGATAGCTTCAAACTTCTTTCATACTATACGACTATACGAAGGGTGGTCATATCAGAATCACCGGAAACTGCAAACCTGATGAGCTTATCCTTTTCCCAAATGCTTCCGAAGCACTTTAGGATCTCCAATGAGCTCATCAAGCGCTGGCCAACAACCAGAACTTGTGGACCTTTGGACCTCCATTGAGCTCAGCAAGCTTTGGTAACAACCAGAACTACTGCGACTGCGAGATACTTCTTGTACAGAGTGAACCATAAGATGTCCTCCAAACTACTGTCTGTTGGCAAAGTCAACCTCGCCGCTAAACATTCTGTCGGACACGCTTTGCCAAAGCTGTAAGATGGAAGGCGAAGGGGAATCATCTTGTATTTACCTGCTCCATTGTCTGGCTTTTGTCAGACAGATTGAAATATCTCGGTACCTACACTTTTGGTGAGCCTAGCGAAGTTGCTGGTATTGATATTAAACGCTTTAATAAATTTGTGGTAAACTCAGCACGATCTTTGGTCGATGAGAATCTAGTAATCCACTTTTAGAAGTTTTCGGTCGATGAGAATCTTGTAATCCACTTTTAAACGTTTTCGGGTAATATAAAGGGCGTATATCAATTGAGATTTATCGAGTGTAGATCAACCCTACGACCTAACCTAAGCTAAGCCAGTCTGAAGTTCAATTTTTACACAAAAAACTCTTTTTTTAGAAGCCGCCATTTTGGCGAAAATCAAAATTTTGACTAGTCTTTAGGTCATACTTATATTTATCTAATGTAATAATACATTTTTTATGGTTTTGGATTTGAGACTATTTTAAGCAGAACAAGTAGGGAAGAGTTAAGATCGGCTATAACCGGACATTTTACGATCTTGCAACTTGCAAGAAATAAAACCAGGAAAGAAGTAAATAAGGCCTGTTAGTTACAAGGGATTTAGGGCGAGTTCTCACCCGATTTTATTCACAAAAATGCACCGTTATAAGAAAAATATGCTCTCTCAATTTTATTAAGATAACTCATATTCGGTATAAAGTCACTCAAGAGTTCGAAAATCTTTAGGTATATGGGGGCTACAGGAAGTATTGACACCATTACACCCATTTGTAGCACATAGTCATATCAAAGGATTTTCTCTGTATTTCAATTATAAATGACATTTTGACCAATATTTTCGGTAAAAAGTCACCTATAGGCTTTAGGGTTCGCATTTTCGATACCTAGGGGCTTGAAGATTTTTTGTTGGATTTGACAATTTTTGATCATAGGGTGGCATACGTTACATTTATTGATTCTTGATTTGTACACTCGAAAGGAAAGAGTCAGAAGGAATTTAAAATTGTGGAAGTAGGCGTGACTGTAGTCCGATTTCTCCCATTTTCACACTGTCCCCGGAGCGGTCTTTTGAGCTTGGTGAACAGCCAGAAGTCGCACGGCGCCAGGTCAGGTGAATACGGTGGTTGCGAAACGATATGGGTAGAGTTTTTGGCGAAATGATCACGAATTACGAGGGCTGTATGGGATGGTGCATTATCGTGGTGTAAAAACCAAGAATTGTCTTTCCACAATTCCGACCCTTTTAGGCGGATAGCGTTACGCAAACGACGCACAACGTTTAAATAATATTCCTTGTTGACTGTTTGACCGTTTGGAAGGAATTCATAATGCACAACACGACGATAATCGAAGAAAACAGTAAACATAGCCTTGATTATTGAGCGACTTTAGCGCGATTTTTTTGGTCTCGGCTCTCTTTTGGCAGGATATTCGGTTGATTGATCGGTTGTTTCGGGGTCGTAAGCATAAATCCAAGTCTCATCGCCAGTTATAATGCATTTCATGATACCCTGGTAGTCGGAAAGCATCGTTTCACACACTTCAACGCGACGCCTTTTTTCCAAAAAATTTAATGTTTTCGGTACCAGTCGAGATTTGACGTGCTTGAGGCCCAAAACATCCTTTAAAATAGTATTGGCTGAGCCTTTCGATATGCCAACTTCATCAGCAAGGTCTCTAATTGTTAATCGACCGTTTTTCAACACCAAATCTTTGATTTGTTTAACGTGAGCTTCGTCGGTTGAGGTTGATGGTCGCCTTGGACGCTCTTCGTCTTCAACATGTTCACGGCCGGCTTGGAACTCACTATACGACTTGTAAACATTTTTTGTTTAGACATAGCTTCATCACCAAAGGCTTTCTGCACCATCCTCAACGTATCCGCAGCAGAAAATTGATTCAGTAAAGAAAATTTAATGCAAATTCTTTGCTCAACAAATTTCGACATCGCAAAAAACGAAAAACTCACTTTTAGCAGCTCACAAAACGACACGTATCTCAAACACTAATGAATATTTTGACATGAAATTTGATATAAATGTGACTGACAATACTACCAACCTAAAATAAAAATTATTCTCTAAATCCTCGACGCGAGCAGTTTAAATTCAAATGTCACTTTTTTTTTGACACAGTAGTACGTTAAACTTACTAGTGGGCGGCGCCACACCTACTTTTTCAAAATTATTTGCCCACAAATTGCTACTGCCTACTAAATGCCTAATAAAAAAAAATTAGGAAAAATCCTTTTTTTAACTCCCAAGTGCATATAACCGCTTTAATATACATATACCTTTATGTATATAAGCACATACAACTTAATATACATACAGACATATGGAGCTGACAAAAATAACTTCATATGTATTAGCATCCATCTACATACATACATAAGTATATACCACGCTTAACCATGTTTATGTACTTATAAGTATGCCGTAGTGCGCGTTGCTGCGCCTGGATGTAGGCTTTGATTTTTAATTAACAACGTTATTGTAAATGCTGCGTCAATAACTGTGCTTATATATTAAACTATATGTATGGCCTAAACATATAAATCTAGACAGATATATGTATGTATATATTCAAACAACCAACACATAAACACACATACCCGCAGAGATAACAAAGAATCTTCGGGGCATACAATTAATGCTAACAAACTGAATTCAGCGATTAAGTTAATTTGCGCACATTGAAAAGACAAAACAACAACAACCAACCACTACTATAACAAGAACCACATAAACAACAACTATCACCACATTAGACCAAATGCAACGCAGTAAGGTTCAGCCGAAACTCCGTCGCTACAACACTTGTTTATGCAGCTAACTCGCCAACTCAATGACAACGCAGCACTTGCCACCCACCGGGACGGAATGTGAACCGTGCACGCAGTCCACAAGCCAAGAAACCAATCGCGCCAGCGATCTAACAAGCTAACGAGTGAAATTGTTGTTGTTCTCCTGTTTTTTTTTTTTTATTTTATAAAGTATATATCAGTGGAGAAAAAATGAATGTTGTGAGCTCGACATTATCATATTAAAAAAGTAGCGAAATCATGTTTCAGCCAGCAGTGTAGGGCTCAACAGGATGCCAATATTGCATGCAGTTTACGAAGAAATCTTCGTGCAGTGTGAGCACATTTAATTAAAGTAAATAGTTGTGCGTATTCTCATCATAAAACATGAAAATGCTATTTGCCTAACTCGAGCACTTTTTTAGCTCACTTGCCGGAGAAGCAATCTTAAGCGGAGAATGATTAATGTCGTTGCACGAGGAGTTATTTAAACGTCGACTAAGTGGATCGGCGAATCAGACACAACACTCCAGCTTTGAAGGTTTTCGATTCAATACGAGCCGGTGGAAGCAGAGGAAAAGAAAAACCTACACTCCGTTGGAGAGATAAGGTGGAGAAGGACCTGGTTGCCCTTGGTATTTCGAATTGGCGCCGATAGCGGCTAAAACCGCATAATCAGTGCCTACGCCAGTAAAGAATTAGAAGTGGATCGACAAGAGATGTAGTTGATATATTTCGAGTATCAGATTGAAGCATATTCAATCGTTAATAAAGTGAGAATCGTTCTGAAACTAGTCTGAAGCTGATGATGGAGCTTCGAACAAGCCAGAACTCCGCCGTCAGACCGTTCCCACTAGCGGAAACCATTCCTGCATTCATTTTCCTGTGGTAGAACCGTTTCCCAAGAACAGCAAGAGGTTGTTCCTGGAATACGCGTACAGCATTCGGTCAGACTTCAAAACTGACATTTTAACGGCTATTAAAAGCTATTCACAGTGGAGCAATTACCAATTTCCCAACTATAGGGAACCAGAGTAACCGTGGGTAAAAGTGTTCCGGGTGTTGGAGTAACTTAAACTACTTTTTAACACGGCTAGACTCTGACAATCACAACAGATGCTCCGCAAGAGTTCCCGCGAGATGCTGACCAGATCTTTAAATGCGCACTACATCATACATTCGTCTGACAGATCGTTTTATGGGCATATCGATAGAAGATTTCGGTGACAAATTAGCCACCTATTTTCTTATCTCATATAATAAATATACAATAAAAAATTTTTGGGATACTGAACGTTTAATCAGAAACTTCAGTACCCGACCTCCAACGACAACATCGAACGAACACTAAAATTTATATCTCGGAAATTGCAGAGTTCGTATCGGTTCTTTAGAAAGCCACCACTACAATTGAGCCCAAATATTTTGTAGTTAGACTATACCTGTCAAAGATCAAGTGCAAAAATATAACTGTCACAAAATGTATACTTCTTTTCTTCTTTAAGTGATTCAAGATTTGGTATAAAAAATGATTAAAATGAAGTTAGTTTCTTACTGAAATACAATTTTTTGATGAAAAGCAATGCTGCTGATTCCAAAAACTGGCTTGAAGAGTATTTATTCGGGCTCTGCTCCAGAGGAACTAACCATACGTTAAATATTTGTGGAAATACGTACAGACCATATGCATTAGACCGAATACGATGAATGCAGTGTACGCTTAAAGGTGATGAAGTGGACTTCGATTTGATTCCGCATCCACCACATTTACCGAAGATTCGAATTCCGTTCCCACAACAGTTGGGTTTACGTAATCAGAATGGACCCAGATTTCCATCTGGCCAAGAAGTGTCAGTTCGGCAGTATTCTGCCGCTACAACAACAACAAGACTAGAAGGTATTGTGGTACCAGGACTTCGGCGGTTCGAGCTGAAACGCACGAAGTCTACGTAGTTTAGGGCTCACAGTAACATCTAATAACAAGGATTAATACCCACGCGTTGAGTAAATGGTTTCGCTCGAAGTTGTTGTTGTAGAAAATGGTATCTCTCAGTATTAGATATCTTTTTGGTTTCTTCCAGTTCAATCACTATGATCGGGATGGAAATCGTCTACGTGGGATCTGAAGATCAGAGATCAGCCAGCGTAACCTCAACTATAAGCATAGTCCGATTTAGGTACATATGTGTACCCCCATTACAATTCACGTATGAAGCCTTTAAGTCCTTCCATCTCTTCCATCCATCTTAAACAATTAAAAACCCTGCGATTTGCAGCTAATTAATTAGAAATGTTGCATTTGAGTAAATAGTCTTGCCGAAGACCGCTCTTAGTCCGCTCGGGAAATAAAACGGTAAATCATTGATGAAATGCAATTAATCGTTTTTGCACAAGAGCTTAATTACAACAGTGCAAGCGTCGCATCAGTAGAATACCAATCGTCGAATAACATAAAAATGACAATACACACACACACACATGCGCATTCATGTTCACTCATACACTCACATGCTCGTGAAGTGGTCATATTGCTCATAAAAAAATGTAAAATCTATCAAGAGCGCCAGCGAATGGCAGGATATCACACTCATATCGCTGCAATATAAGCACATGTATATGGCGTACGTGTGTGTGTATGTGTTGGTGTGTACACTTGCCAACGGTACACAGCAGCCGCCATGAAATCTCAACTGGCGCGACAATGTGGCGCCTAGCGACCATTTTGTCTGTGACTTAAATACAAGCTTCGCTAACCACTTGCTATGTGTGTGTTTTTGTGTGGAGACCACATTTAGCGCGTGTGTGTGTGAATGTGCCGTAGGAGCATTTGACTGTGCGAGCGTTTACATGTTGTTTGCGCAATGCTGAAAGGAAAAATGTCACGAAGCTGCGACAACATGGAGCCATTGTGTAATTTTGTACATACATATATGTATGCATCCTTTCTTCATTCAGTTGCTTAGTCTACAATTCTTTTGTGCCATTCTTCTCGCTTGCCTACGAGTGAGTTCGTGCATGCGTCAATAAATATTTATGGATATGTGAGAATGTAAAAAAATACATACATATATATTAAGCACCTACCAATATAATATGAAAGCCGTTAGTTACAGTTATAATAATTTCAACACATTGCCGTACAAGAATTATTTACAAGTATACTAAATGAATGCTTTGATGATACTATGTTTTTGAAAAAAAAATAATATTTTTTTCATGGTTTGCCACATTTAATTGCTGTTGTTAGAACTTATCCAGAAAGATTATTTTTTACTTCTATAACTTACACTTCAAACATTGAAGTTCGATTTAGATTCAATCATCGAAAACTTCCCTCTTACGAGTCCTCCTTTTACCTCTGTTAATGACGATAACATGAAGAAAGTTAAAGATAGTCTTTGAAATCGTCATATTGCCATTAGACACATATCAGAGGAGCTCAACATCTCTTATGGATCGGCTCAATACATTTTAGTTAAAGTTTGGGATATGAAGCGTGCCAATGCTATACTCGATACCAAAATCTGAGTCTTTTGCAAAAATAACGCTGAGTAGAGGTCGTAAAAGAGATTTCTGACAAGGTGGCTGAGGACTTTCCATTCAACAAACACATGATTATTGATGACAACATATGTATTTGTTTATGAATATGATGTCGAAGCTGTCCAACAATCTAGTGAATGACGTACAAAAATAAGCCAAAACGGCAAACATGATTTTTTTGGCGCCTACCTTAAGTGCATTAATAAAGATTTATATTAAAATACGAGAAAATGTATTTCTGTTTGCCAATCTGCGTAAAATTTGATCAGATGGTATATACAAAGTCTTGACGAAAACTTCTGTATATAGAAATAATTTGAGTAACCTCTGACCAAACAATCAAATAACTAAAAAAAATTTCATTACAACGTATCTTATGATCTTTTGGTCCCAAACAAGTAGTTGACAGTAGTGATCGTGTCCGAAAACAATTCAGCAGGCAATTTCGAAAGATCGATTACATGAAGTCTTGTTAGTTAGAGTGCTTAAGGCCCTTTGATAAAATTTTCAAAATGCATAGAAAGGCAAAAAGACTGATGCTTAAGATTAGACAACATTATAAACAGCGCTTCCTAGGAATCTGCATAGCTACTCAGTCTCAATAGCTGAGGAATGGAAACGGGTGAGAGCTGCGTTGGCTTCTTGTGGACAGAGAGAATGAACATCTGAACGGATGCCGGCTGCATCAACCATTTAGAAGAAAAAGAAATAGAAACATCTCAACACTTCCTCCTTGAATTTCACGTTTTCGGCAGATCAAGGCAAAAAAAACTCGGATCTCATATACCATATTAGGACATCCAGGTGAAATAGCGAAAATAGAAATAAAAACCATTAGCAGATTTTTTATAAGTTCAGAACGCTTTGCTGATAACTAATATCCAAATACAGAAGATTTTATCATTAGGCTTCACGAAGGACTGAACATAACAGTCTCAGTGTGATCTCTCTGCAATGCTGAGTGACCAGCTATCTAACCTAACCTATGTGAAACGAACCAACCAAATATTACATTTTCTCATATGACATCAGACGAGAGAAAAACTTTTATTATAAATAATTTCACCCTTCATTATTTAATCCGTGGGTGTGTGTCTTGATAGAGTATGTAATTGTAAGCAACGATTGTTTAATTTTCTATTTTTTATTACTAACATCATGGAAAGACTTCCGCCTAAGCAACGTTTACAAATCGTTCAAATTGATTACGAAAATTCACGTTCTATAAAGATGTGTTTTTCGTGCTTCGCTCAACTTATGGTCAACTGAACGTACTACTCGCAACACCATCACCCATCTTGAGACCCAGCATTCATTATTGGATAAAATTCGGTCGAATAGACCACGCACGACACGTAGTGAAGAAAATATAGCAGCCCTAGCTGAGTGTACACGAAGATCGGGCAACGTCGATTTGGCATCATTCGCAGAAACTCGGACTGACGTATGGAAGAACTTGGTGCATTTTACGTAGAGATCTTAAATTGAAAACGTTTAAAATACAGCTTGTGCAAGAACTCAATGCACTCGACGTTCCTGAGCGACATCTCTTCACTATATGGGCTTTTGCAAATCTCCAAGAAGATTCGACCTTTTTCGAGCCAAATTTTGTTCAGCGATCAGGCCCATTTCTGGCTCAATGGGTATGTAAACAAGCAAATTGCCGCATTTGGGACGAACGCATTTGATTCAAGAGCTGCAATTTTATCCAGAAATAACAACGGTTTGGTATGGCGGTTCAAAAACGTTGACTGTGAGATGAGATATCTCGCCGTAATCTCGGCAACATTTGGTTCCAACAAGACGTCACCGCTTCAAACACATCCCATTAATGAAATGATTTATTGAGAGAACACTTCTGAGCAGATAATTTCACGTTTTGGGCCGCTTGATTGGCCGCCAAGATCACGCCGTTGGACTTTTTCCTGTGGGGATATGTAAAGTCTAAAGTCTAAGCGGACAATACCGCTACGATTCAGGCCTTGGAGCAAAACGTCACGCGTGTTATTCGCGAGTTTTGGACTCAACGGATGGACCATCTGAAACGTAGCCGCGTCCAACATTTGAAAGAGATAATCTTCAAAAAAGAAATACCAAAGAATGTTCTTTCGAATGATAATAAACATTCCCCATTACATCTGAAGTTTCTGTGTATTTTCTTTAAAAAAAAATAGGGATCCTCGAAATGGATCAACCTTTATTTGCTGAATCAATTTAAAATTTTCTGAGAATATTCTCAAAAATAGTATGTGCATTCGAAAAGATGTAAGCAAAACAAGAAATCGATTTTTTGAAATTCACAGGAAGATATTCCACCTTAAGAGGGTTATTCTAGTCTAAAAATGAAAAAAAAACTAAATTATTTTTTTCATTATTCGATAGTTTAGTTATTCGAAAATATCTCCCTAAAAGGATTTTTCAATATTCGAAATTTTTCTGTAGTTATAGCCGTTTTAGTGTCGTGGCCTCTCTCAAGTTCTACGTAACAAATACCTTTGATATCACAGTACAACAGCTAATCTGGGGGGTGAGAAATTCCAAGTCAGGGTTATGGTACTATGTAAGTCAGTATAGTAAAACCCTCAAAGTTTTTGGCGTTCGTATGTGTCAGTTTGGAATTTCTCACCCCCCAGACAATAACCCCAAAATGTTCCACGGTGTATTTAATGAAAATCTTTGTTATATCTCTCTCTGTCCCCCTGCCACGGAATTTAAAAAATTTAAATTTCAAGAGTTTTAAAAAAATCGTAAATATGAAAAAAGGTAGTTCAAACTTTTTTAAGGCGACACTGTTTTGTGATTTTTTTTTCTATTTTTTCAATTTGTCTGTTTTATATCACTGCAATGGTTGGACATTTAGGAAGACCGTGTTCTCCTGTAGTCTCCAATCCTCCGCCTTCAATTCGACGATTTTTTGATGTTTTTGTAATTTTTTTCGTGATATTTAATAATTAATAAAAATCATATAGGTGATAAAAATGTTTCTCGTTTTTAACTTAGTTTGAAAAATGCCTAAAGTACCTAAAATGCCAGAATACCGCCTTGAGAAATCACACCATAGTTCAAATCTCGATAGTAATGTTTTCTATATAAATTATTGCATTATATACTAAAATTATGTGTATATATCAGTGATGCCCATTGTAATTAAAGTAATAATTAAAGTAACTACTACTTAATGTAATTAAAAATCAAAGTTAATATCACTCACCTTGTTTTAAGCAAAAAGGTAAAAAATTCGTAAATTCTTGTAAAAAAAAATGGCGATATTGTTGTCGTTCGTTTGTTTATATTTGTTAACTTTCGATGTGAGGAATCTGCAAGAAAAAATTAAACGAAGAAATTAATTAAAGTACTTACATCAAGCAACCAATATTCCTATGTAAAAATAAAATGGTTAAAAGAAAAGTTTTGAGAGAAATGCGTTTTCCATATTGAATTCCATTTGCCTCGAATATGCTCCATATCACACTTGCTAAATATATTCACACCCATAAGAGAAAACCTTAACCAAACAGCAAACCAGGCCAGCAATGTCAGTAAGGCATTGGCCGTGCGGTTTCTGCTACCGCAACTTTGTTGGCTTTGGAACCGTATTAGCTGTGAATTGCGAAGATAAACCGCTTCTATTGCACTTCTTCGCTAATGTCTTAAGTATAAATGTACGTATGTATGTATGCAGGCACATTGCAGTCACATTTCAAACACCAAATCGGTGGGTTCAAGTTTTCCCATTGAGGCTTTTCTTGGAGATCAAACGACGCACAATATCAAGGTAAGCTACACAGCGAGATATTCTTTTGGAACTTCACCACGCGTGTTAAACTCGAGTTTACTGATTACTTTGAGCTTAAACATTGTGCACCACAACAAATATGGTGTTTGCCGGAAAAAATTTATTTGGGCTCCCAAAAGCTTGTAACACTTTTGGCGGGAAATATATTAAAATATGAATTATTCAAATAGAATTTCTCGTGTACATTAGCAATATAACTTCTCGCCATAGTCAAATCCGTCACCCTAAATTTTTATATACGAATTCGATATCGTTTCGATATCGTACTTTCAGAGATAAACGAAACAGTACTGAATTTCCATAATAGAGATTATGCCATCTCAATCTGAGAAAAGTTCTTATTTATTCTTTTTGTTCGCTGTTTGGCTCCAATTGGAAATTACAAGTGTAGCCAGGTCCTTCCCCAGCTGGTCTTTCGAACGGAGTGGAGGTCTTCCTTTTCCTCTGTTTCCCCCAGTGGATACTGCGTCTAATACTTTCAGAGCTGGAGTGTTTTCATCCATTCTAATCCATGTCTCTTTATCCGCTCGTCGTCGTATATCTCATATAGCGCATCGTTCCATCGACTGCGATACTTGGCGTTGCCATTGCACAAAGGACCATACATAAATCTTCCGCATAACCTTTCTGTCGAAAACGCCGACTCACCAAATGTTGTCTTCGTCCATGGCTCTGCATCATATTGTAGAACGGGGTGATAGGTAACTTGTAGGATTTAGTCTTTGGAAGTCGAGAGAGGACTTTACTTCTCAATTTCCTACTCAGTCCGAAGTAGCAACTGTTGGCAGCAGTTATTCTGCATTGGATTTCGAGGCTCACGTTGTTGTTGATGATAATGCTGGTTCCAAGATAGACAAAATTATCTACGACTTTGAAGTTATGACTGTCAACAGCGACTTAGGAGCCAAGTCGCGAGTGCGACGACTGTTTGTTTGATGACAGGAGATATTTCGTCTTGCCACGTTCACAACCAGTGCCATATGCTTCGCTTCCTTATCCTGTCTAGAGAAAGCAGAACTAACGGCGCGGTTGTTGAGGCCAATGATATCAATATCATCGGCGGCCGCCAGCTAAGATAGATAATTTTTCTCAACATACCTTGACAGATTATGAGCTATAAAAACTCTGCGACTGATAAGAACAATATAACTACGAAAAAGGGCACTAAATGCAAGATACAACGGAAGAAATGCTGCCTCTTGATCTTCTTCCCACATTTCGCACAGTGTAAGTGTAAAGAATTTCTTTTTCTCCCAAACGCAATGTCGTATGCCCCACAACAACTTTGCCATTTGAAGGCAAACGGTCACGTCAAAGTTGTCTGCCTCAACCTCTCAAGTGCAGGAATGCCACTCAGGGCCTTAATTAGAAAAAAATCGATGGCGACCACCTTTGGTGTTAAGACTGCCGCGACGACGAAGCAAAACTTCGTGCAAGAACACTATGAAGTGCACATAGTCGCCACACTGATGCTGCCGAAGACTGGCATTGCCACACAACAAATAGGGAACGGATCGAAGCGTACGAGTGCAAATAGTTACGAACACGTACAAGCGCACACGAACACCCAAGCAGAGTTGGAGTGAAGTATATAATGCACCTATCATGCAAGCAACTAGGAGATGCGAGTGCTCGCGCAAAGAAGACCAGGCATTTTGTGCCACGTGCCGAAAGCACGACAGCGCGCAACAACAAAGTGCGCTTAATAGAAGAGTAAATATATGTATATACATACATATGTATGGAATGCACATAAAAACTTAGCTGTAGTATATCTGTCTGTCAGCAAATGTATTTGTATGGTTGTTGGTTATGGCGACTTGACGCCGAATTAGCCGCCAGAGTGTAGGTGCAAAGGCATTTGGCCCATTTAAGGCCGTCAACACACTTTGTATGCACCTACATAGCCGCGTGCATACCTTGGTTACCGTTTGTTGCCCATTGTCGGCGCACAAATTGGCCGCGCATTGAAAGCGGCCAGCGTGAAATCACTCAGCCGGCATGCAGTAGCAACACGGTTGCACTCTAAATGTTGTTGATTGCTTTATAAGAATGCACATACATGTACTTATGTATGGATATGTACATACATATGTACGTCTGTAAGCGCTCGTTTCTATAATCATAGCAAGTGGCGCGTAGCTGTCGCGTGGGTCGGCCACAATGTCTGTCCATCAATTCGGCGGATGTAAACAATGTCACGTTTATTATATACATACATATATGTATCTAGATAAATGTGTGTGTGTGTGCATCAACGTGTGTGTGTGTAGGCGGACAGCTAACGAAGTGTTGCATTATGGTGTTGTACGCTCCAAATATGAAAGAGTTGCATGCCCCACACACATGAAAGTGAAATTGAGCGACCGAATATTGGCGTGTTTACAATATGTCAAATTCATCACACGATAATCACTTTCCATTGTCGTTATTTGTTTTTAGAAATATGTGTGGACATACAGCATATCATAACGGTAGATATACCTGCTTATATAGTTAATATATTCAAAGCATTTTAGTAGATGCGTCGGCTTTTATTTGCAGAGAAAACGACAAGCTTATTTATTAATGATATAATGACGTGTAAAACCGTTAAAAGCCATAAATAACGGATGAGAAAGAGCTAAGCTAGTGCGCCGTCGAATATTAGGTTCACTTGCATTTAAATAAACAGAGTTGCCACTTAAGTAAAAAAAAAATAGATTAAAAAGGGATTTTTTTTTATTTTAGAAGATTTCTTTACAATATTTTGGCAACAACGTGTGTTCTAAAGTAAACAGGATTTTTTGAATCTAGCGCCCCCTGGAGGCGCCATCTATATGTCGTCAGGTACGTTAGAATCTGCTATCTTTATCGATTGTCCAGTGAGAATTTCATGACAATTCATTGGAATTCGATTGGAAGTGAAGTTATTGCGTTTCAAGTGTCAGTATGTTTATCTTATCGGTGCGAAAATGAGCTTCGAACAAAGAACCAACATTAATTTTTGTTTTAGAATTGGTAAAACTTTTACCGAAACATTTCAATTGATGAAGCAAATTTATGGCGATGATTGGCTATGCCGTAGCAGAATGCACGCGTGAATTCAACGTTTTGAAGGTGGTGGTGAGGACATAAATGACGATCAACATGTGGAACAATCAAAATCCATGATCACCGGAAATTCGATCGAAACTGTGCGTGAATTCATCAAAAATCAGCCGAAATCATCATTGAAATTCATGGAAATGAAATTGAACATCTCCAAAACATCGATTTATCGCATTTTGACCAAACATTTGGGCTTACGAAAGGTGTGTGCACGGTTTGTTCCGCACAAATTGACCTACGATCAAAAATTGCTCCGATCGATCGACGCTTTTGACCGATTATTTGACCAAAAGTCACATTTTAACCATTAACTACTCCCCATATTCACTTGATGTGGCACCGTGCGACTTCTTTCTTTTCGGAAAAATGCATTTGTCCATGAAAGGAAAGCGTCATGCAGACGTAGAGGCCATTCAAAAGGCTAGCACCGGCATACTGGCAGTCATAGCGACCAACGAGCTAAAATAATACTCGTTCGACATGCTTTTCGACCGCGCAAAAAAATGTATTGAAGCAGAAGGAGACTATTTTCAATAAAATAAATTGATTTCACCGAAAAAACAACCATTTGTTGTTTTTTTTTTTTTTTTTGTTAAGTCCTGTTTACTTTGCAACGTACCTTGTATTGCATGTAGAAACCATCATAAATCTAAAGGTGATTTTATAGAACTCACTTTGTAATAACTATTATATGTAGAACACATTACAATATCTGAATATAGCTTTATAGTTCAAATACTAACCATCCCTCTCATAATTGAGGCCAGCCAGTCATGCAATGTAAAGTCGGGGCAACTTGGCACGTACACCATAAGTGGGGAAAATCACTTTTAATACCCGATAAAAATTATTTGTTATATATTATTATTCGAGCGTCATAGTCCATATCCACTTTTAGATATACAAATATATGTAGTTGCGTGCAATTGCTTATGATTAAATTCATTTAACTCACAATATACAATCATACATATGTGCATATGTAAGTATGTTAAATACATTTCAAAGTATGACTTAAGAAAGGGTTATGAATCAGAATTAAAGAATCAAGAAAAAATAGTTAGAATAAAAAAATTTAAATTGAGTGAGTAATCGAAAAAAACATTACAAACGATTGACGCATCACTTTCTTACATGAATCGGGCTTTGCTATCAGGGCTGCCTTGAACTTGAATACTAAGACATTTGCATATTTATGTAAATATATATATTTATGAAAACATTTTATAGATCTGCAAAGCGCAAAAACGACTATATACTTAAATTTTAAAATAGTATTTCCAAATGTCTGACGCATATAATTCTAGAAATCACATACTTGTACTTAGATAAAAAATTAAATAAAAAGGAAGTAAGAGTAGAGTTACCAACTAAAATAAAACTGAAAATATAAAGCAATTAAAACATTCTTCTGAAATGGAATTGCCACCTATTGAGAGAAATTAAAACTAAGCACAAAATTACAAAAGTACTAAATGTAAAAAATTTAATAAAGCATTAGTAAAGCTTGTATTTGAACATATTTTAAAATATGGTTGCCACCTATTAAAAATGCTTAAACGATAGTAATACATACATATATTCAAATATATGGTCTTTAAAAAACTTCTGAAAACTTTTTGTTGAAGTTTTTAAAAATATTTTGGAACAGAGTTGCCAACTGTCGTGAAGTAAAATTGTGGCAAATATTATGTAATGTGTTCCACGATGAAATGTGTTTAAGAACACCTTTCGAAAAGTGTTCTCTATGGCTTTAAACTTGTTTTATTTTATAGAGTTGCCACCTATCATAAAACTAAATTGTGAAAAATATTACGAAATGAGTTAAAATATAAAGGTGTTTTAAAACGTCTTCGAAATGTGTTGTGCGACTTTTTATGTATGCTTCAACAGAGTTGCCATATGTTGTAAAAGTTGAATTATGGAAAATATTACGTAGCGCGTTCCAAAATTTAAGAAAACCTTTCGAGAAGTGTTTGGTACAGCTTTAATTTTAACAGAGTTGCCACCTATCGTAAAAGTAAAATTGTGGAAAATATTACGAAATTTGTTCCAAAATAAAAGGTGTTTAAGAAAGCCTTTATAAAAATGTTTGGTGCAACTTAAAACTTATTTTTGAATAGAGTTGTCACCTGTTTGCAGCAAATTTTTTTGAAATATTACGTAATGTGTTCCAAAAAGAAATATGTTTAGAAAAGCCTTGCAAAAATTGTTCAGCCACATTTTTTTATTTGAATATTGTAATGATTTTTTTATATCTTTTCCATTAACAACTAATGCTTTCTCTTATTTTTTCATTTCATTTTTTTTTTGTTTTTTTTTTTTTTAATTAAATGTTATATTGTTTATATAAATTTCTTTCCTTTAAGACATTTTTTTAATACTTTTATTAATTAATAGTGTTTTTTCTTAATTTTTTTCGTTTTATTTTTCTTTTTGTTTATTTATATTTTATTTTCATTTTCTAATTTGTTATTATTTTTTTTTTAATTAAATTTTTAATTCCTACCTACTAATGTTTTCTCCTATTTTTCATAAACAAAACATTCTGCCATCTTTATATATTCATTTTGCATTCAAAATTTGCGTAAAAACAAAGCAAAATGCAACAACAATGCCAAATGTTTACTAGCAAAAGACAGACACATTTCTACGAAAAATATAAAATCTATAAATTAAATTAGTGATTCATCAATGGCACTGAGAGAAAGAAACATGACGAATCATACCAAACACATATACACACCCAAACAGATCAGAAGCTGCCAAATTGAAAGATAGCCAAAAATCACAAAAAAATCTAAAAAAAATTTAAAAAAAAAAACATTAAACGAAATCTAGCATTAAAGCTATAAGTATATAGTATTATGTATGTATGTATATAAGTATTTGTTATGCTCATCATCAGAAGGTGTAACGCATGAGAAGACGCCGTCTGTTTCTTTCAATGCCGCTATCAGCTGCCGATCATCATTTACAACACATAATCTCACATACAAATTATATACAATTACACAAAGTACATATATACTTATACATATATGTATGTATATACTATATACAAATATGAATGTTTTCCACATATACATAATTTTGTTGGAAATACTATCATCCAATTCATTGGTTGTGGCAATCGCCGTTAATGATTTTTTTTTTTTCGAAATCGAACGAAAAATTTTTAATTACACAGTGAATTAAATACAACGAAAAGAGTGGAACAAAACTCTAGAAGAAAACAAAAAACGCTCTGTTTACCTTGGTTGTTATTTTTATTTTATTTTAGAAAAGAAAACGACAACGCTGCCAAAGACATTGGGCAATAAATTATTAGTTTTGGTAGATCAGCACTTCACGGTGAAGTGTCAACGAAAATTTGATGCTAAAGAAAGCTTAGTACTATAAATAAAAATCAAAAAAGCTTAGCATAGAAAACAAATGTCAAGAACTTGAAAAAACACTAATTTTAACTCACTAATCCTCAAGTGTTGCTGGACGGGAGTATTGTCATGATATAAGTAGGGGTGGTGGATAAAATGAGGCACAAATCTATTCCATAAGGTGGGTTATTTTTAGTCGGATAATATTCTGACATTAACAGATTCTTTCGGCTGGAAATCTTGACAGAAAATAGTTCGAACATTTTTCTAAAATTGTTATTGACAATTATTGTTAGAAATTGTTTAACGGCGTTTGCGATAGCCAAACTTATACTTTGAAAATGCTACTGGAAATGTAATTTTGAAGCACTGTCAGCGCTATAGCTAGATAAATGTTCTTGATGAACAAAAAAGTCGATCGTCCAATTTGTGGTTCCTTCAGGACTGGTTCACACTGTTTTGTTACTTGCCATGATAAAGTCTCAAATAGTATAAGAAATTCCGCTGATTTGACAGTCCTTGACCTGATATGAATGCGGTTCTACTCCGGTGACATATACCGGACTATCTTCAAAACTTTTCGAATCTGAATTTGATCTAAGTTTCAGCCAACATTAGAAGTTTTATGTAACACTGCAAAATACTCTCTGTTGGCAAAAGCAAACTTTGGGCATTTTTTTTTTTTGGATTTCTGTTATTCCTAAATTTAAAAATGAATATAAAAAAATGTGTTTATAAAAATGTTTACCACTAGGTGGCGCCAAAGTCAAAATGTGACCAAATTTAGTCCGATTATCGGCTGAATATCGTGGCAAAGATGAGCCGAAGCCCAAAAAGGTCAAAAATCAAGGTTATGTTGACACTTTTCTTCGATTATCGAGGTGTGGTGCACTCCGAATTTCTTGCGACCCCCCAAACTGTCAACAAGGAATACTATTTGAGAGTTATGCGTCGTTTGCGCGAAGCTTTTCGTGAAAAGAGGCCGGAATTATGGTCCGACAACTCTTGGTTTTCTTGATAATGCACCGCCGCATATTGCATTGATTCTTCGTGAATTTTTCGCCAAATTTTCAACCAATATAATGCCACAACCACCATATTCGCCAGATTTAGCTCCGTGTGACTTATGGCTATTCGACAAACTCAAACGACCACTTCGGGGAAACCGTTTTGAGTCAATTGAAGGCATTAAACGTGATTGAAAGCTTTTTCCGGAAATTATCTTTTACAGCCGTTTCGAGGATTGGAAAGAACCTTAATATAAGTTTATTGCGGCCATGAGGGGACAACATGAATTTTGAAGAATTTTAAAATTATGAACAAAGTCTTATTATTTTTGACTCATAATAGTATTTGTGAAGTAAAATGATAGTAAAAATAAAGGAGACTGTTGCCAATACACTTAACTTGAGAATACTTTCGATCACCACCTGTAATCGTATATTTTTATAACACGGTTACTGGTTCAAAAATTTCTAAAATGAATCGAAGATTATTAAAATACATTAAATTCTGTAAATGTATATATTTTTATTTCTTTATTATATGAAATTCCGTTTTACAAAAAATTACAAAAACTCGCGCCTTTGTCTGTGTCTGCATATGCAAATAAAGTCGCTGCTGTTTTGTTTAGCGAATTCGCATTTATTTTTTATTATATTTTTTACTGCTTATCAACAATTTTAAACTAATTATTAAATTATTTTAAATAATTTATTTTATTTCATAAAGAATTTAATTTTTGTGATAAATTTTATTGCATTTTAATGCATTAGCTGACATTTTTATCATGCTTCCAGGAAAACACAGCAAAAAACACGGCATATTTTGAAATATTATATTTATTTTATTATTATATATAATTTCTTGAAGCAAATTTCGCTGTCAAAACCACAGCGATAAGTATATATGTATTTAGAAAAAAAAAAAAAAAACATTGTGAAAACACAATGTGACTAAAAAACATGAAAACAACTGGAAAATATACAGTTTATATAAATGGATTTATATTTATATGCTTATAGGTATATAAGTAAAAAAATTACTTTAAGAAGTCTAGATAAGTTTGCCAAGCTGGAAGCCATTATTTGCATTTATTGGAAGAATTCTGCAGAAACTTTGAACGTATTTCCAAAGATAGAGAAAACGTCGCTAATAATCTATATTTATACATATGTACATACCTAAATATGTATGCATTCATTGGTATATAATATTAAACATATGTATGAGCATATGCACACATGAGCACACGTGCTATATAGCAATTGCACAAGTAAATCAAAATTAATCTCATTGTGTTCGTTGACATCCACACCATGGCAATGACTCGGAGCTGTCTATGCAGTAAGTGGAATCGACCAAATAATCTACTCATAATGTGGCAAATTATGTCGAGATAACCATCAGCAAGCACCAACGTTTGGCAAAATAATATGGCTAAATTAACCCCTTTCATACAAGGATACAAGAAAAGAGACGGGCGAAAACAAATACAGCCACAGTATATAGGTAAATTATGTGTATAAGTCAGCACAAATATATATACATTTATATATCACTGTACTGTTAGGAAAAGCCGAATGTGAAAAAGTGTTGCCTACATTTCGGCGCGAAAACAAATTACGTAATAAGATACCAAATATCTTGGGAGTTCTTATATATCTAATAAATACATCAAATAAGCACTGAATATATTTATTTCCGATCCCAGCTTTGAATATCCCAGATCTTGAAAGAACATCAATAAAGATACTTCCACAAAATTACTTTGGGATAGAGGCGATGGTGGGCAAATCAAAATATTGGATTGTCGAATAATGCCTCTAGCGGAAAATGGTCGACCAAAATGGTACATATTTGTTCATTTATTTATTAGTATAAATATAAAAAAATAAGTGAAGTTTTATTAGAAATACGAAAAGACTTTTTCGACTACCCAATATTTCTATTTTCAAAGAAGTGAGAATTATGTAATTTGGAGTAGTTCATAGGCTACTTATTACTGGTATCTCACCTTCAGATATTTGGTAATTTGGAACAACCGCCAAAGATAATGAAAAGCTAGAACCTTTGCGAAAACTAAGTCTACAACTACGGCCGGAAAAACTTACTAATTTTAGCAAATATGGCGAGTTGTTGAATGCTGCTGGGACTGGATTGCTCTTGGATGCCTAAGCGCGACTACTTTTTCACCAAACCAACCAAATATTATCTCTGCGCATGAATTATAAATGCGATTCTGCAGAGTTTTCTTTCATTTTCCAAAATACAATATTCTTTAAAAAAAAATCAGAACTTTAGCATCAGTTAAAATATAAAGACTACATGGTCACGAAAATTTTCCTACAGGGTACAAAGCCCCCGAACCACACGTGCGCAGTCCTTGCTATTAGCGCCTATTATCTAGTTCCACTCTCATCCAGCGCTTACAAAGCTAAAGTCTTTGATTGATTTGTGTCACTGTGTGTGCGATGATGAGGCACTCACTGTGCAAATACAAACAGTCAGTGTGTCTTCAACAATGCAAACTGCTCTTATTTACTCGTATTTCAAACTATTACTGTTTTCATTCGCTTTTATTATTTTGGCTTAGCTTTCTTGCCCACATTAATGGTGCGGAGCGCAATTCTTTGTTTACAGCTGCATGGATGTACGAGGGTAGGTCGATAAGTTGGTGTTTTCGGGATTTTTAAGTGAAATCACAGGCCAAAATGCAACCTTGGTGCTGTCATTTTTGACAGTAAACAGATTTGATTCAATGCGGGAATGAATTTATCTCAGCTGTTCGGAAATGTCAATGTTTAAAAGAACTGAAAACAAAAATTTATGGCAATCAAGCTCAAAATATAGATTTATCGGAGCACGTAGGTTCCAGACAATGAAGATTTTTTCGCAGAATTTCCCAAAAAACCCAAGAATAGCGATGAACGCCTTGTAATATTCTGAGATTTTATACCAATTTTAAGTAGATTTTAGTCAAAAAAAAAAAAGGTTAACTTGGCTAAGACCAAGCCACGGAGACACTATCTGTTAAATTGTGAGAAAAGAAAACAATGATTTCTTTGTACCAATAAAATCCCTGAAGCTATCACTTTTTTCCAACCTGAAGATATCAATTCAAGGTAGAACTTTAGAAACATAATAACTAGTCATCCCTTAAAAATGATAATCGAGAGAACTTGAAGAAAAATATTTTCCTCCATCTGGGTAAAAAGACTGTAAGAAGTCAAAAAATGTTCAAATCTCGCTTTTATAGCTTAAAAAATACTTTTTTCAGAAAAAAAATCTGTCACTCAATAGCTGAATGACTTTATAAACCACCCTCGTAACTTTGTAAGTCCATTTGTATGTATATTTAGCTTTTAAGCATTCCTCCTATCCTATTACATTCTGTGCAAACATTTACTATTTTCTCGAGAAAAACAAAATCACTTTTCTGCCATGAAAGCGCGGTCATGTGGCTAATCGTGGATGTGTTTACAAAAAATGACACAACTCAGATTACTCAGATATATCTACACACAAACTTACATACGCGATGCACATAAGTAGTTCGCTGTGGACTATTAAACCAAGAGTGGTTACTCAATTGGAGTGATTTTTTCAATGCACACGCACCATGTTGCTTGAAGCAGAAAGGTTTTCTTGAATTATTGCTTTAAAATAGTATTATTGAAGTAGTTATACAGGGCTTTCCTATAAGAGTGATATGTTTTATTTAAAAAAACACTAACTGTTAAGGAAATTCAATGAATGTGAATGTAAAGTACAACCGATACAATTAAGTTCTGCCTATATCATCCTTCAAATAGCCTCAATGACTTCTTTTGCAGGCACGAATTCGATAAACCCAATTTTCGTGTACTTTTTTCCACTAAATCAAGTCCTATTTCATAAATAGTAATTTCAATATTGACTTTTAAAGATTGAAGGGATTCTAGTATATTTTCAAAGGCCAATGATTTGAAATAACCCCACAAGAAGTAGCCTAATGGTGTTAAATCACAATATCTTTGAGGCCTTTCAATGTCACAATTTCTTAAAATGATCAAAACTCCAAACCTTTCTGGCAATAATTCGGTTGTTGTGCGTGCTGTGTGGCACGGAGCCCCATCTTGTTGTCAAGATCAAATTCTTTTAAGTGCGGCCATAAAAAGTTGGTTATTACCTATCTATATTGCTCTACATTGTTAGTAACTGTGTCACCAGATTCATTTCGAAAGAAGTACGGACCGATGATTCCACCAGACCAAAAAGCACACCAAAAACTCAATTTAGGTGAATATAATGGTTGTTCATGAATAATTTTTGGGTTTTCTTCGCACAAGAATCGGCAGTTTTTTTTTATTTATAACACAACTCAGTTGAAAGTTAGCTTCTTCGGAGAATATGATTTTCTTAAAAAAAAATTTCCAAGGCAAAATCGTCAAATTCGCGACGTTTACTTAACTTTTACTTAAAATTTGCTTAAAATTATTTCAAAACAAAAAAACATAAAACAAAAAAATATATATATTATAACAATAGACAAATATGGGTTATGCTCGAAGAATCTGTAGAAATTTTAATATTTGACGAAATGGAAACTTTATATCAACTAATGATCAACTCGTCAATATAATAAAGGAATTGGTACATGAGAAACGACAACTAACAGTAAGAGATCTTACTGGCAACGTTGGAATATCGGAAGGATATGTGAAAAGCATTTTGAAAGATCATTTGGTTCTAAGGAAAGTGAAAACACGATTGGTTTCTCATTAAATTTTTTCGAAAAACAGTGTCACGTTAACGTCTGTGAAACAATGCTTTCCGACTACCAGTATGTCATGAAACGCATTATTACTGGCGATGAGTTTTGGATCTTTGCTTACAACCCAGAAACATACGATCAATCGGCCCAATATCGTGGCAAAGGTGAGCCGAAGTCGAAAAAACTACGTCAAAGCTGTTGAAAAGCTAAGGTTATGTTGACAGATTTTTTCGATTATCGAGGTTTGGGGCAGTCCGAATTCCTTTCAACTGGCTCAACTGTCAACGAGTAATACTAATTAAGTGTTATGCGTCGTTTGCGCGAAGCTATTCGTAAAACGGGATCTGAATTATGGGCTGACAACGATAATGCACCGTCGCATACATCATTAATGCTTTGTGTGTTCGCCAAATTTTCAACCAATATAACGCCGCAACCACCGATATTCCTGAGAATGGGAATCGCTGATTTAACTACGTGTGACTTCTGACTATTCAGCGAACTCTCACGACTGCTTCGGGGAAACCGTTTTGAGTCAATTGAAGAGATTAAGAATGAATCGATACTATCATTGAAGGCTATTCCGGAAATTGACGTTAATAATGGTTTTGAGGTTTGGAAAAAACCTAAATATATGTAAGTGCATTAGTGCCAAGGGACGACAGAGAAATTCGAAAAATGCTCTTCTTTCGGTTCCAACCAAACATGGCACATCCTTACTTGCTTTCTTTGCAACAGTTTTTATTTTAAAGAAATTTGCTACGCGAAAATATCCTTTTATTCGATTGACGACGCAGAGAAGGATATCTTTTGTAGGATTTTTTTAAAAGTACCGCTATAAAAGTGTCTTTATCTTAAACACTTAATCAAAACTAGCCGTTTTAACAAACGTAAATGTAGAGATAGAGCTTGGTATGCGGTAAGTGAGTCGTCGGCTTAATGTCACTACAATTTAGTTAACGTAATAAGTCGACAAGTGTTTCCAAACCAATTCAATGCGAATACACTCGTACGAGAGCCACATATATGTATGCATGTATGTGTGTATGTACGGCTATTTGTCACGATAGCGTAATAGTGGAACAAGCAATGGAAGAATGTGCGAATGTGTCGAATAAAATTCTTTGGCTCCAGTCAGTCGGGCACCGCTGCTACGGAAACAAGTATAAAACGTGGCATTTTCATCGCCAACAATAGCAACAAAAACAACAAAGAAGAAGACACCACGTAAAAGTGAGTTGCCAAGTCCATAAAGTCTGAATGAAATGAGTGAGGATTGCAGCGGATCGCTGCTAGTAGTAGTGAGGCGACTCCCAACCAACGCACGAGGAACTATAAATTCTTTGAGGCGAGCGCCTCCACATAGCGTCTGCAAGTACTAGGTCTGTATGTACAGAAGTATTTAGAAAAATGCAATTGCATACACTTAGCGGTATACAAACATACTAATGTATACAAATATATGTATATGTATAGAGTACGTAGGCCCGCATGTACTACAGTGGGTTGTGAAAGTGCTAGGCACTTGAAAGATTTCTTGCTTATGCGCCTGTTGCAACACCCACAGCCATGCTGTCACTAGTTTTTCTATTTTTCTATTACTCATGTGTGGCTCTATGCATATCATATGTATGCATGTATGCCGAGTTACTCTCCTATGACTAACCTTCATGACTTAATTCAGTTACGCTGAAAGGAAGAAAAGAACTTGCGATCTTAAGTGTGAGTATTTTTAAAATAAATTTTAACAAACAAATCAACAAAAATAAAACAAGAGTAAAAAAAAAATATTAGGTACAAAAATATGAAGGTCCTATATTGAATACATGGTATAATTAGTTTACCGCCTAAATGTAGGCAACATTTAATCAAATACAATTTATTGGCGCACAAAAGATGGTAAGCTATGAGATAAAAAAATATCTTGAGAACCTAAGAATTTCGATTAGAATTATTAGCCGTACTTTAGGGATTATTCTGCCCTTCCCTAAAATTGGTGTGCTACATATGTCATGGTTATTTTTTATAAAAGAAGAAGCCATTAGTTTTGAAAACACTCTAAAGTGTTAATGCTGAAAGTTTAGGCTAGGTTTTGCACCTGCAGTTCAATATTCTTTGTCCCTGAACCCTAATGGTCTCTAGTATTGTGGTGTAAAGTGAAAATATATAATAAGATTTCATAGAAATACTCTAATAGCAGCGCATAACTGAATACCGAATCTATATACTAGACTTTATGGCAAGAAAGCAAGCAAAGACTTGAACACCAAGGAAGATCTCCTTCAAGCTCCGTGACTCTAACAAAAAAATTTCGGAATAACTTATTTTAAGAAAATCGCGATCTCCTAAGGCGCTAAAAGAGTGTACACGAAGACCGACGCCGTTTGCAGTAACAGCAAGACGGACGTAAGGAACGACTTGGGGCATTTTACGTCGAGATCTTAAATTGAAAGTGTACAAAATACGGCTTGTGCAAAAACTGAAGCTAGTCGACCTTCCCAAGAGACATCGTTTCGCTCAATGGGCTCTTGAAAAGCTCCAAGAAAATGCGATGTTTTCGAGCCAATTTTTTCAGCGACCACATTTCTGGCTCAATGAATAGGTAAACAAGCAAAATTGTCGCATTTGTGACTAAGAGCAACCTGAAGTGATTCAAGAGCTATCATTTCATTGCGAGCCGTTGGAATCATCGGACCATATTTCTTCAAAAATGATGCCGGTAAGAACGTAACTGTCAATGGTGGCCATTATCGCGCCATGATAACCGAGTACTTGATGCCTGAAATTGAAGCTCGAGATCTCCATTTTTCACAAGACGGCGCTACTTCCCACACATCGTATCAATCAATGGATTTATTGAGAGAACACTTCGGTGAGCAGATAATTTCACGTTTTGGGTCAGCCGATTGGCCCCCAAGATCGTGTAATTTTTCCTGTAAGAATATGTAAAGTCTAAAGTCTATGCAGATAATCTCGCTTCGATTCTGGCCTTGGAACAAAACATCACGCGTGTTATTCGCCAATTACCAGTCGAAATGCTTGCACGAGTCCTTGAAATTTGGACTCAATGAATGTGTCATCTGAGATGCAGCCACGGCCAGCATTTGAAAGAGATAATCCTCAAAAAATAGATGCCAAAGAATTTTCTTTCGAATGATAATAAACATTTTCCATTAAACTTGAATTTTCTGTGTTTTTTCTTAAAAACAACTAGGGAGCCTCGAAATGGATCTCACTTTTGTACAACTACCAATTATATCTAAAAACTATTGCAAAATTACAGTCCAGAACCCATGTTAGCTTGGCTTAGACACCTCTTTAAATTATCAAAGTCAATATATCGCGCTTTAAGAATTAAAGTCCAACTCCATATCAGAGTTACAGCGCTTTATAAGGCTAACATTAATCATGCAGCCGAATTTTATTCAAATTTTTGGCAATAACACTGAAATATAAATTACTGAAGAACCTTTTTTTTACACTTTACAAAATTGGTCAGTGACATGAAGTCTCATTAGTTTTTAAGGAATGTCAGGAATGGAATGTATACATACTATACATACATACACACCTACATAATACCTAGCAAGAATAAACAAATGATAAATATTTATCTAATTAAGGGACGTGGAGGGGAGAGGCCGCAATAGTTTTTGATTTAGTGATTTTGATCACGATTCGTCTGCCATTTAGAATTGACTAGCGCAAATAGGAGAAACGCGGTCAGTCAATACACCATGCATACTATGTAAATATGTATATGTATATGTATGTATGAGTGTTCCAATTCGAATTGCAGATCTTGATTAAGCAATGCTCTGCCGTGCACAATATGTTTTCGAATATGAGCACATATGAATTGGCCGGCTGTCGTTCGATGAACAGTGGAATGAAGTCAAGATTTCCGATATAACAAAGACAGTCATTTATTAATAAATTTATTTATTTATTTAATTGTGAACGGACATTTATGCAACACAAGGCAAATGCCGAGTAAATAGAGTTATGCCAGCGAACGAGCTGGTGTGACGACCGATCTACTGACGTAATCAATAGATTTCCGTTTATGCAGTTTCAACACGCCACCATTGACGATTCAAGTAATATGTGGGAACGGATGGTTCTAAGGGAAAATTTTTTCTGGTTATGATTACACTTGCGGTCAAGAAAAAGGCACATCTTCAGCTCTATGGTAAATTAAATAAAACAAATTTACTAGAATTTAGTAGGCACTGAGAAATAATTTATGTTTTATGAAATTGGGTTACACACTTTCAGTGATAGTAATTTATACTCTTGTAACTTACAAGAATCAAAGCTAGGGAAATACCTTAAGCAGGATGGAGATATGTGTAGAAGTTCACCCAAGTGAGGAAAGTTCTCTGATTGCCATTCACCCCGCAGGGTTGTGCGCTGAGTTTGGGATCCACCACGTAAGAACCCTACCAATGAGAAGAGGAAGCCAGCGCTCTTTTGATGATGACTCCTGCAAAATCGTGTTTGGCGACTTTAACACCAGGGTGAGCAAAGAAGGTATCTTTGGCACAGCAATTCAGCCTCCACGAGGAATCATTCCCAAATGAGTTGAGGCTGATCGACTTCGCCGGGCCCCGAAAAATGGTTATCTGTAGTACTAGATTCCAGCATAGCAAAATTCATCAAGCTAACTGGTGGTCTTAATTAAAAAGCCACCAACCACATTAGACGGAACACGTCTCCAGTGTTTTTGACGTGCGTACGCTCCGAGATTCTAACATAGACTCGAACCACTATATTGTTGCAGCCAAGATACGCAGCCGCCTCTGTGCAGCAAAAAACGCACTTCAACAAACACAAGAAAGATTGGACGTCGAGAAGCTGCAAACGGTGTCTACGCCAATTAAGAAAAAGAAAAAAGTGAAAGGAATATTGGAGGAATTGTTATAGAAGACGGGGTTAGAAGCGTAAGTAACGGGTTATGGCAATGTAATTAATTTCGCTTAATCAATCTCTGCAATGTATTCTTGCGAATTTTATTCAGTCTTCAGTCTTGGACATAAGCTGCAATACTAAGCTTCCAAAAACGTTGTTTTGAGTTCACATCGTCCTTCGAACGGTGTACTCAAAACAAATTTAAATTTTAGCTCACTATCTGTATAAATGCATAAATATATGTATGTATATATGCACTATGTGCCACCCAAATATGTATGTATGTATGTCAACACTGGTAATAATCCTCAACCACAAAGGATTGGCACTGTCGCTTTGATGGCCTGTATGTACACCATTTGCAGGAGCGTCACCCCACTCCACACCCAATTCATTTGATTGACAGTATATAGGGTGTTCCAAGCTGAGCTCTCGAAATTTTTTTTATTTATTTCAAATATTTCCTTTAAATAATTATTGAAATAATGTTTAGCATATATACATATAGGGTGTTTCTACATGGATTTTGTAAGGTTTTTTTTATTTATTTTTAATCTTCTAAATAATTAGCTTAACCCCACCACGCAGCCAATTCATTTAATTTACAGTATACAGGGTGTTCCAAGCTGAGCTCTGGAATAGTTTTTTTTGTTTATTTCAAATCATTTTTTTTAAATAATTGTTAAAATAAGTTTTAGCATATATATGTACATACAGGGTGTTTCTATATGAATTTTTCATAATTTTTTTTTTTATTCTTCTAAACGAGCTGAGTCGATTTAGCCATGTCTTTATATGTGACCTGGTCTACGAAAAGGGGGCTTAGGTGTAAAAAAAAAAAAATAAAATAAAAAAAAAAAAAATTAAAAAATTAAAAAAAAAAAAATTATAAATTAAAAAATTGATTTTTTGACACCTAAGCCCCCTTTTCGTAGACCAGGTCACATATATGTATGTATGATAACCCGTCATTTAACCTTTAAGATATCGAACTGAAATTTTTTATATATTATTTTCTTATTAAATTTCCTTATTGAATTGAATGAACAATTAATTTATTATTTGACTATTTTTAAAGCACTTTATTGTTAAAATCACTTATTGAAACACCCTATACCCATTCTTTTTACTATAAACTCTCGACTAAATAGTTCAGCTTGCTGTTCCCGAAATACAACTACCTGCACATATACATACATACATATGTATGTACATGCAAACTCTCATACAGACAATGCTCCTCGCTATTTTTAGCTTAATGGGCGTATTTTTTTATTTTATCTTACGCTTTTTTGTTATCAGCTGTGCAAAGCATATGAATGCTCCAACCATAAGCGAATACATCTGCGTGTGTATGTGTATGAAGTGTATAATTATAGCAAGAAAAACGATTGAATAGAGTTATTCATAAAAATATGCGAAATATAGGGAGGGAACCCCGACATATTTATGCAGATAAACACATACATACATACATATGTACGTAGGGATAAATCTAATTGAGTATGTAAATATGTGCAAAAAAACTGCATAAATAAATTTTTGTATATATGTACATATATATAGTATATATCACAAACAAAGCCATTTGATAATGAAAAAGAGCGAATACGCGAAAATACACTAACACACACATACACATACAATTATACATAGATAGTACATACATACATATACTCCCATAAAGCGGCTATGACTAATCGACGCCGCAGACAACGTGATGGGGCTATGAATTGGCTTCAACACTGGTGAGTTGCTTCACGCGAAATCGCTGCACTCAAAGGGATAAGGAAAAGTAAATAAAAATTCCAATTGCTTACACAATTTTTACGATATTTTGTCGATATTTTGTATGCGTTCGTAAATGAAAGCAAAAATGTATATGTAAGCGCCCCAAAATTAATGACGACGCCTGTATGTATGTACATATGTATTTATTTATGCATGTGTCGTGTGTTTGTGTTCGTTTCACGCGTGAAATTTGGGTTATAGACCTTAAGCAGAAGATTTACAGACACCCATTAGCATATCAACGACATTCAAGACCTTAAATTGTGAAAACGTGAGCTGCTTGAGGATTACGAACTTAAGGAAGTCAAAGAAGATAAATATATTATATAAGTATTTACGACTTCCGGTCTTATATAGAGACTAGTTGGTGAATGTAAAGGATGAAAAGCTAAAAAATTGCTTAATTAGGAAGAAATTTTCATTAGCAGCGCTCGATCTGACCAGAAATAATAACCTTGACAATGGTCTAATTAAGAATTAAGGACTGGTATACGTTACCAAGTAACAATTTGGAAGACGAAATTGGCCACGTCCAGCACGCCGTGAAGAAAATATAGCAGCCGTAGCTGAGAAGGCAAACGAAGACCGAGGAGAGTCGATTCGGCACAGTTCGCAGCAATATGGATTGACCTATGGAACGACTTGGCACATTTTACGACAGGATTCTAAATTGAAAGCGTAAAAAATACTGCTTGTGCAAGAACTGAATCCACTCGACCTTCCCGAGCGACATCTCTTCGCTCTATGGGCTTTTGAAAAGTTCCAAGAAGATCCGACGCTTTCGAGCCAAATTTTGTTCAGTGATGAGACCCATTTCTGGGCCAATGGGTATGTAAACAAGCAAAATTGTCGCATTTGGGACGAAGAACAATCTGAAGAGGTTCAAGAGCTGACAATTCATTCAGAAAATAATGGTTTTGTGTGATTTGTGGGCCCGTGGAATCATCGGTACATATTTCTGCAATGGCGAACCATTGCCGCACCATGATAATCGACTATTTGATGCCTGAAATTGAAGCTTGTGATCTCGGTGACAGTTGATTTCAACAAGACGGCGCCACTTTCCACATATCACATCAATCAATGGATTTATTGAGAGAACACTTTGGTGAGCAGATAATTTCACGTTTTGAGCCGCTCGATTGGCCACCAAGATCGTGTGATATCACAACGTTAGACTTTTTCCTGTGGGGATATGTAAAGTCTGAAGTCTATACGGACAATCCAGCTTCGATTCAGAACTTTTAGCAAAACATCACGCATGTCATACGCCAGTAACCAGTCGAAATGCTCCAAGGAGGCATCGCAAATTAGACTCTACGGGTGGACTATCTGAGACGTAGCCGCTGCCCACATTTGAAAGAGATAATCCTCACAAAATATATGTCAAAGAATGTTCTTTCGAATGATAATAAGCCCCCATTAAATTTGAAGTTTCTGTGTTTTATTTTTCAAAAGCAGGGAGCTTCGAAATGGATCGCTCTTTATATTAATATAGTGAAATGTAATCAAAGAATGTTCCGAAATTGAATATAGTTGGAAAGTTACAGGAGTGAGTTTTAGAATTTTGGAAAATATTGAACCGTTTTTTTTTCACAGAAAACGAGACACAAAAAATCATGAAAGGTTTTTACTTAAAGAAATTCAAAAGTACAACTAAAAGCTGAATAAATATATAGTAAAAATTTGGAAGCTCTCTCTTTGTTCATTTCACTATAAAAATTCTGGAAGAACCTTAAAAACCGGCAGTCACACGGCATGACCCTTATAATTCGAAGCTCACTACAATAAATATATTGATATTTTTGGGGAAATAAGTAAAAATCGTGCTTTAATATTCGATCACTGTCTCCAAAATGGCAATGCTTGTTTAAAAGTGAAGTAATGGAAATCCTCCAAATATAATCAAAAGAGGTGAAGATCGTTAATTAATGCCCGTTCTATTATAGTCGGGTCGAGGACTGGAAAGGTATAAAAATAATCATTTAAGAGGGTATTCTAGTCTAGAAGCATGAATTTCAGGTAATTTTTAAAGTGTCGCAAAAAAAGGTAATTAATATTTTTACCATCAATTTTTTTATTAGTTATTTGTTAATTTTAGAAGAGTAGAGAAAGAAATTAAAAACTAAAAAAAGTAGTAAGCTGACAAAGTGGGGGGTCTCTAAAAGTTTCCACGTGACCATTTCCATGATTTCAACCCTCCTAGTTATTCGAAACCAAAAAGAAAAAAGGATTATTAATCTAGAATAATGTCGCAACGGCCGGAAATACGGAAAAGTGGGAAAAAACACAAAATGGCGACTGCCTAAAAAAAAAGTTTTTTGGATCACTTTTTCTGACTATTTCGAATTTTTTAAAATTAATAAAAATAAAAATTTGGGGATGGGACTAGTTCCAACCATAGACAAGCCTATAAAGAAGACTCTATAAAAATTTCAAGTAAATAGAACCTGAGAAATCGTGGGTATCGTTTCGAAAAAGTCAGTTTTGAGAAAAACGCGTTTAAAGTTTCTCGTTCCGGCCGAACCAGTTTGGATGCCGGGTCAGAAAAATGCCTATATCTTTGAAAATAATTTGAATTTTGAAAAATCCTCTTGTACACATATTCTTGAATAGTTAAACTTTGAAAATATAAAAATCAAAAAGCTCGATTTTTTTAAATTTCTAGACTAGAATACCCCCTTAATGTTACAGAACTGTTTATAAGTACAACTTGAAGTAATATTATATGTATGTATGTATATTAAAGCAATCTCGCGACAATAATGCTTAGGTGTGAATTTTTCATGACCGTGATTATTACCAAAGCGCTCTTCGTTTGTTTACTGTTTATGGTGGAGTTTAATGAATAGGCGAGTCGTCATATGTGTAAGAACCTGTTATACTCAAATTGTTAAACTCAACTTTATAGTGTTTATATGTATATGTATGTACATATGTATGTGTTTATTGCTACATACTCATAAATTTGCTACGTAGATTAGCCCAGAAGTCACGCAAAAGTGTGCTTTGTCTGCGATAAAACTCAACGCCCGCACACAGGCGAATATTTAGACTACTCTCAGTCAAGAAACTAGTTCACGCATATCACTTACATAGGCGTAACATAATTAAATTGCGTTTGCTAATAAAAAAGAAACACACACACTTGCGACATTAGAACCACAAACATACTTAACTTGTTTACGAAATTCTTCTAGAACACATCAACATAATTCATCATGAAAAATGCGAAATACAAATATAATTATGAGTGTTACTATATACATATGTATGTATGTAGATATGTATGTATTTCCACATTTGCGCGCGAGTTTTATCATCACATGGAAAATAAAAACATTAAAAAATCACAAAAATAAAATAAAAAGTAGAAACACATTCCAAAACCATGAAGTGACGATATCAAAAGTGAGCAACATTTTTGCTCATTTTTAAACACATATACGATAATATGTTTGTAAGTGGAAATATCAGAACAAAATTGTTTACCAATTTTAGTTATGATTAAACTCCCACAAATTTAAATATATTATTACAAAAAAATGTCAGCATGTTTGTGGCTTAATAGTACGTACATATGTACATACATATGTATATGCACGTATGAATATTCTTATGTTAGCATATATTCATTCTCCGCTTTTAAAAGCAAAGTTACTAATTTAGAATATTATAATTGCTTGCTTACACTACATTCAGACCCAATCTAGAAATGTCACCGCAGTAAAATTCCTCAAAACGATTTGAAAATATCATATGTTACTACAACAACAAACACAACATGCTATATTCCTGCAAAGGCTGTCAAAATATTGTGCAGTCGAAAAAGTCTTTTCGTATTTTGTCAATAGACATTGCAGTCGTATATCTCCAATGCTACCAATCACATTGTGTCGTACCATATAGTGTTGGAAAGGTGAGATATTAAGCTACATTTAATCAAAATTCGGGAGAAAATGTTACAGCTGTTTAAAAATGAGTGAAAATAATGAAGAAATTCGACATAATTTGAGATTTGGTGAAACCCAGCAAATAGTCGCAAAGCCAGAAATGACGCCTCGAAAGGTAATGCTGAGTGTTGGGTGGGATTGATTCTACATTTTACTCCCACAACTGATGAAATTGAAGCAAGCAATCGAAAAAACGGCTAGAACTTATCAACAGAAACGGCTTTGTCTTCCATCAGGACAAAGCTAGACCACACACATCTTTGATGACTCGTCAAAAACTGGGAGGGCTTGGCTGGGAAGTTTTGTTGCGTCCACTATATAGCCCTGACCTTGCACCATCGGACTAACATTTGTTTCGGTCAATGGAGAGCTTCTTTAATGGAGTAAAGTTGGCTTCAAGAGAAGCCCGTGAAAATTACTTGTCCCTAGTTTTGTTGTTTTAAATATAAGTATTTAAGAAAAAAAAATAAAAGACAAATAACTTATTATAAGCAATCGATTTCCTTGAATTTCCAATGACCCAACAAAAAACTGGAAATTTCGAATTTTTAATTTTTTAAACAATTTCAAAAAAGTTAAAAAATTAGTGAAAAATCAAACTTTATTTTTTTTTTTAAGTTTTATAATTATTTTTTCGATAATGGCATTTGTATAATCAAGAAGCCGTCATTGTTTTATCAGATGACCACAAGGTTGGAAGTTGCGACGACGAGAAATCGGCCTCTTTTCAAGGACGAATAACTTTATGATATTTTATATTTAAATTTATTTTGTATACTCTTCGAAAATAAATAAAAAATAACGAAAAAATCATAGTAAATATATAAATGGCTATACCCGCACGAATTTCGGTTCTCTAGACTTGAATACCCTCTTAACTTTATCGAAAATAGATATATAATTAGAACATATGGACCGACAAATCAAGCGAAAGAAGGGCCCTGACAGCTTTATTTCTAAACTGAACAAAAATAATTGTTTATTGAAAGACATAAGGAGTAAAAATACAAAGTTAATTTCAACATTTCAAAATGTTCCCCAAAACCACCCCAACAGCGTCCCAACATAGTTACATTGGTTGTTTTTGTTGTTGTTTTAACGGTATATTAATCCCCGTTAGGATAGTAAGAATTATCCAGGTTGTCGTCAACGTCATTTAACGGGAGAAAACGTGCTGTTTCGAGCGAGTCGGACCAAAGGGAAAAGGGTGTTAGGTGAGTAGGGTTGGCAGGGCATGCAAAGAGGGGACCAATGTCATGCGGAGACTCATTGCATGCAGGACATATGTATATTGGATATATCTGGGTCTATTCTGGATAAGTAGGAATTTCAGTAGTTACTTTGATCTATAGTGTTGCTAAAAACCCAGATAATAATGTTTGATGTCTTTTTAATATAGGAAAAAAAAAAATGAAAAAAAGCTTGATATTTGTACTTCGGACACATTTCACACAATAGTATGGGGTTTAAACAGGAATTTTACACTGCAAACTTTCACAATCAAACCTATAATTTACAAGAAAAGATTATAACGTATAAAAATAACAGTAAACGATACCGATTTCGCAATGTCGTTCAACCGTTTTTTCATATAGCGAAAAGGGTTTCCCAAGTTATTGGTTGATTCAGAGAATGCATTGTCAATACTTCTTCTGTTATTTATTTAAAGAGTAATCAGAAAGATAACGGAACAGTACGCCAACTATATAATATTTACGACCATAAACAAATATTGGTATATATTATGGGAAAAAGGAACCATGCAATTAATGCAAAATGGTGGCATCGTTCTAGATGTGTGGCTATATATATATATGTATTGAGCAATAAAAATTTAAAAAAAATTACGTGGCAAAAAACATGTGGTTTATAATAATATAACAAAATATAAATAGAATAGCATAAATTTAAAAATTATAAAAGAAATTTAAAAAATAAAAGTTAAATAACAAAAAAAAGTTATGTATATACTTCAAAATTTAAAAAAAAAAAATAAAATAAAAAAATAATAAAAAAAAAATAAAAAACAAATAGAAAAAAAATTAAAAAAAAAAAAATTTAAAAAAAAAAAAAACATCAAAATAATTTTAAAAAAAAAAATGTAAATAAAAACTAACAAAAAGTTACAAAAATAATAATTAATTTTATAAAATACACAAAAATTTTTATTTTTTCATTTCTAACAAACTAAAAGTAAAAAAAAAAATACAAAAAATAAAAATATTTAATTTTTTAAAATGAACCAGCTAGTTCAAAACATTAAAATTTTCATACAAAAAATCCATGTTCTACATACATATGTACATATGTACATATGCGTGTATGTACATTTAGAAACCAAAAACTATCAGTCTACGTAGTACTCATATACATACATACATAATCATTTGTATTTTTGTTTTTATGAAACTAATACCGATACATTTATGATTATAAATACATAAGTACATCTACACATATACATACATACATACATACATATGTAGATAAAAAATAAGAACAAAATATCGAGATACAAATAAATGCTGAACACTGCTCACTGGCGAGTTCCAAACCCAACGGCCAGTGTATAAACAAACAAGCAGCTAGCAAAACGAAGCGAGTTAGACGAAACGGGTAGGCGGTAGAATTCGAGGCGGCCAAGTCAATTGAGGCACTGAAACGATGAGGTAATACGTTGGTTTTTATCCAATAAACAGCGTATATATGAGGCAGCCAGCAAATATTTTTGACTATACATCAATTTTAGCACAAAATTTTTGCTTTTGCTTTTGCTTTGGGCAATGCACACACATTAATACTTATTTCTGTCATTGATACGAAGTTTTAAGTATTTGCATAACTTTAATAATTTAGTTTTGTCTGATGCACAATTTGTTGATTTAGAAATAAATACATACATATGTATGGTAAGTACACATATTTTTATAATTTACATTATTACTTTTTTATTATTCTTGATGATCACATGTCTACACTTCTCATAAATTTTAGCAGTAATAACCACTTGCAATGCCAGATTGTATATTGTCACCAACACCCGCACTAGTGCGTCAGAATTTATTATGTAGAACAACATACAAACTACATCACTGCCTTATTTATTGAAACGGTCATTTTGTGCAAGCAGGTCCATATAAAATTCTATAATTGATATTTTTCACTTTATTATGTTTCGAAAATCACACACACAGATATATTATTTATGTATTTTATGGTTTTCTCACACAAATTCCTGCCCAAAAATTATTAATTTCATAATTATATTGTATCCAATTTAGATTTGTTGCCACATTGAGTATAACCAAACCACATATTTTTTTTTCCTAAATCACCATATGTTATATTTCCACAGGCACTGAATTGTGCTCGGAATCACTTATAATTTATATATACATACATGTATATGTAAAATCATAAATACTTTACAAACTACACTTTGCTACCAAATTTCGCTTTGCGTACTCGTACCTTTTTAGCTCACAATAAACTTATTCCATCAGCACACATTTGTTGGCAAATTTAAATGTTATTCTTCATTTTTTTTTGCCTTTTTTAATCGAATTAAAAAGTTTTAAACTAATTTTCACGCGCACCGTCTGCGTGTTGGAGCAGCTCACACCGTTTCTTCTCTTGAACTGAATGTTCAGCAAATATAAATTCAGTATATCGCCACCAGTGCACCGTAGGCGAAACGAGCGCTAGCGCCTAGCCGGAGAGTAAAAAACCACAAACATTAAATAATTATAAATAGCCTTAGTTAGCATTTATACAATATGTCAGAGTCACTCGCTCTATACGCTCATCGGTGCTCACTAAAGAGTCTGAAATGGGGAATCTCAATGCTGCAAGAGTTGATGACGATCTTGCCGGTAAAATTGACGAAGTGAGTCCAAGTAAATACATACATATAAGTATGCATAAATACAACAGATGTGTGATGAAAGCAAATTTGCTGCGCGAGCGCGAATGACTAATTTAAGTATTTATTGGTAAATTGAAAAAATTATGGAGTAGCAGCAACTATAGGGTAACGAAAGGAAGTAGCGTAATATATGGAACCTTAATATGTTGTTGATGCTTGAACGAGTATTACTCATAGCAATTCAGTGCACTGTGCAGACGTTTTTGTGTTTACGATAATAAAATGATAATGCTCAATAAAATGTAATTGGCAAATTCCAACATAATTTGCGGCATTTTGTCATTATAATTCAACAATCAGCATCTAGGTAAATACAATTAAGAGACTTTAATCAAGATCATTTGCACTTTGATATGTTACTTAATAAAATAAAACCAGAAAAAACATTAACTTCGGTTATATACCCTTTACAAATACAAAAAGGGCACAAAAATTAACTTGATTTTGAGCAATGACTTTGTTTGACAGCTATATGCTATAGTAGTCCGATCTGTACAACTTCTTCGGAGATTGCACAGTGACCTTGAACAATAACCCGCGCCAAACTTTGTGTGAATATCTTGTCAAAAAGACTTAAACCAATTATAACAAAACTATTTTTTTAATTTGCAAAAGGAAATTGGTGGTTGTTGGTATTATAGATGTTTAAAACATTTACTAAATTTGGAGAGATATTGACAAATTTTGATAGAATATAGATCCGTGTTGGTTCTGTTTAAATAAGTATAAGTTTCTCATCACTATTTCCGCCAAAAATTGTAATTATGTTTAAAACGATACATGTTTTACACATAAGATTGTTTAAGGAATATCTTAAGTCCTTAATAACGAGAAAATCTGATAAGTTCCGGACATTATTTCGTTGGATAAAGTAAAGATACAATAGCTTCCATCCAATAGATGTTTTTATTGATGCCTACATAAGCCTATACATACATGCATACATCCGCACAAATGTGTGAATGTCAATTTTCTTATTGGATTTAATGCACCGCACTTTTGCATAAAACTTGTAAAATGTTTTCCTTCTTTATATTACAATTAGAACAACACACAATCTCTGACTAATATTAACATTATATTAAACATTTTTGCATTTATTTGCAGCAATTTGTTTTAGAGATGATGCCATAAAAATCTGACATCGGCAGAGGCAAGCAGCTGAATGTAAATTTCTTATATTTTGCACAAAAACTACACAGAAAACACACAAATATACACTACTGAGTTTGCAAAACTTTAATTAACTTAAACTTACATGTATTTTCGTTTACTACACGTTTAAAAACACTTAAATAGCATAAAATAAACACCTTTTCAGGATTCACTTCATTGCTGGAGAATAGAAAAAACACACATACGCCCATTAGCAACGATTGCGCTGCTGTCACATTGACAGTAAATCGCCTTACCATATCAGTGTAAAAAACGGAGCGATACACTGCGACATCTGTGTGTTCAATAACAAAAACAATTCATAAAATGGAATGGAGCATAATACTTTTTTTATTTTGTTTTTTTTTGTTTAAATTTAAAAAAAAACATATAATATAAACCTTTCCCTTTCATAAATTTGAAATAATCATAATTTGTTTAAAGAAATGGCTTTTTATTCTGAACCCTGAATTCAAATCGTATCGCAGCTTTATCTTCAACTTCCAATCTTGTTTGTTGTTGTTATAACGGTTTCTCCAACCCTATATTAGTATCGTATTAAGTGAGAGGTAATACGTCCGGTCTACGTAACCAGAACGAACCCGGTTTTTACTCGGCCAAGGACTGCTAACTCGTCAGAATTCCGCCGCTGCAATAACAAAACAACAACGGTACTTGACCAAAGGAAGAAGAAGTGTTGTGCGAGTAGATGATGAAAATGCGTTCTAGTTCTAGAAGAACAATTTTTGCTTTGCTGAATCGGAGCAGTTTCCCCACAAACCACCCAATAATTCATAATATATCATAAACATTTGCTCCTCTGCAGGTAGTCGATGCAGATCACACCTTGTGAATCTCAGATAACCATGGTCACCCCATTCCGGTGGATGGGGCAGATAAGGAGCGGGTTCGCCGGTGAAATCCACTGTTTGGAGTATTCTTTGGTTTCTACTGTATACCAGAAGATTCTTATTTCGTCGACGGTCGTGTACTTTTTCGGATGGCGCTAAGTAACATTAATGAGTCACTCTTTGCGCCGACAGCTCCCAAGCAGACCTTTGATATGGCTATTGTTTCAGCTCTCTAGTACACCTTTAACCAAGATTGTGGGAGCGACTCATCAAAATCACTGACCGATATTGCTCTTTTTTCTTTCTCTACAATCCACGGACACTACCTCGTATACACGGGGTCAAAACGAAACTACAAATGCGATTTGGCTGTTCTAATCTAAGGTGTCTTAAATCCATTAGCACTTTGGAGTCGCCTAAAAAACTTTGGGATTCCGACATGGTCAACTTCAAAACACACACACCAGAACTCTGCCGTGTTGACAGACCTTAACCGGATAAAGAATCCGGGCCCGTTCCGGTTACGTAGACCTGACTGTCAGGAACGGCATAAGCGTCTCATATGTGTCTCATGTATGTACAAACTGACTGCCGAATGCAAGACGTCTATCCGTCTTTGTTAAGGAAGATAACACCATTAAAGTTAAAGAAGCAGTGCTTGAAGATCATCGTGTTGGCATCAGAGATTTAGCATATCTTATCAACATACATATCTTAAAGTTTGTGACTGACTCTTTGGCCAAACACCTAACGATAGTCATCGCTTATCCAATTGTTTTCGCCAAATTTGAAAAATTGGGAAATTGACATATGGAGTTCAAAAAATCTGGAAACAAATTTATCCTTCCCGTACCAGTGAGACAAAGAACTGTCCGTAGTATCGAGAATATTGCTGCCGCCAGCGCATCAGCTGAGGAAGACCCAACTCAGTCTCTCACACTTCGTTCTCAAGCATTGGGCATCTCTGTGACGTCGTTGTGGCGAATTTTACGAAAATATCTTGGCCTACATCCTTACAAGATTAAATTGACGCAAGAACTGAAGCCGCTTGACCACTAGAATCGTCGCATGTTCGTGAATTGGGCTGAGTAACAACTTGAAAATGATCCGGATTTTCATCGAAAAATCATCTTCAGCGATGAAACTCATTTCTGTCTGAATGGCAAGATATGCATTATTGGTTAGGTAGCAATCCACACGTATCCATGAGTCACCATTGTATCCCGAAAAAATTACGGTTTGGTACGGCTTATGGGCCGTCGGTGTCATAAGGCCGTACTTCCGAGTTGGATGATATCGACTTGGACAGTATGTAGTTCCAACAAGACAGCACCAAAAGCCACACAGCGAATGTCACAATCGATTTATTGAAAACCAAATTTGGTGAATGTGTTATCTCACAAATTGGCCCAGTCAATTGGCCGCCTCCGTTTGATTTGACGCCGTTAGACTATTTCCTGTGGGGCTATGTCAAGGCAACGGTCTATGCCAACAAGCCAGCGACGATTGATGAACTTCGTACGAATTTCGAACGCGAAATTGAAGCAGTATCGGCCGATTTGTGCTTGAAAACGTCGAAAATTGGGTTCAGCGTCTGGACTTTTGCAAGTGTGTCCGTGGTGGCCATGCAAAAGAAGTCGAATTCCATACATAATGGCATCGAATATACTTTCACAGGAATAAAGAACTTGGTGAAATTGAAAAACCCGTTATATATGTATGCATGATGATATGTATGTATGGTATATGTTTTGAAACACCGCTTGGATTATTGTTAACCACTTTACCCAAACTTCTCGAAACACAACAATTTCATTTCAAAAAATATTCCATTTCTCCCGCTGCCTTTTGAAAACAATGATAAATTATTATGCCCGCCATAAGCTATTCGACAAATTTTCCCAACTTCCTTGCAACTTTCGCCAAACGATCGTCATTTCCGCAACGTATTTTTCACTCGCCTTCTTCGACTTGCGAACAAAATACTTTTCTTCCACAACTATGAATTTGTATGCACACAAATTTGTTGTATCCTCACTTTGTAACGCTGACAACAACAACTCCATAAATAAGAGGGAAATTCGTATGAAAAACTTTTGCAAATCTTCGATGAAAAACAAAAAGGCAATAAAAATGAAATTCATGACTTCCAAGCCATTCGCTTGCAAGGCGGCGCAAGGATGACGCGTGTGGGCGCGTGGTGTCTCACAACTCACGCACAACAACATAAACATACATACATACGCATACCCCATACTATAAGTGGTGTTATGTCAGTGTGTGTGTGTGCGAAGGATATAAAAAATTAAATGTTGGCGTTTCGAATTTTTATTTTCGCAAATGCGTGGACGGACATGTGCATAAGAAATTGTTTAGAGATGCGGGAAATATCGCTGACAACAAGCGCCTGCATACACACATACATACCATACATGTATACCAGATACATATCAGTATCTGTGTACATCATAATTTATGATAACTTCCTTGCCAGCAGATAGTGGGAAAACTCGAGGAGTATTCATAACCCCAAACAAATTCACGAGAAGTTGAGAAATCATGGCAAATGTATGTGTGTATGTGTGCGTATATTAATTGTGCTGTCGAAGGATATGCATGGAGTGAAATTGAATTAATCTCAATCGGACGCCTGTCGTTCACTTCCGCCCATCGACTGGAAAGTGCTGAAGAATCGGCAAGTTGGACGGCCATGCCGCTTGGCGGAAGCGTCCAACATCCGGCCGAGTGGGAGACTGCAACGTATAGCGCGTTAAGTCAGCGACTTTTCGTCGGCTTAAATGACCAACAACATAAAGCGAAAGCGCTCAGCCTTCGTTTGGACCCTTTGCGATTCGAACGCAGCGGAAAGATGATGCGTCTTAGTTGCCATGTTGTGACAAAGCGTGTGTGGAACTGACAATATTTTTGCATTATTCGGATTTTTTTTTGGTTACTCATCTTACACGCTCCTCACATGGCTTTGCAATTCAAGCCGGCGCCCATAAATTTCTCTCATGCCACGCATTTGTTGTTGATTTCCTCTAATGCGCGTCTTCGGCGGAAGGCGGATAGCGGAAGGCGGATGTGAAAACAAACACTACAAATGGCTTTGAGCGCTGATATGTGGAAATTTCCACCCAAAAGCAACTGCCTTTATTCATTTTTTCATATGCCGCCTTCAGTCGCGCTCATATGCTTGCAAGTGTCCACGCGCTGTTTGGAAAATACAACTGAAATTACTGTCAGTCGCACGGTTGAGAGGTTACCAAGATTTATGTCGGCAAATTGTAGAAAAACAAATAGAAAACTGGTTGAAATCACCATATTTTCATATGACGCTGTCTCAAGGGAGCACTTAGGAGGGTTCGGGTGTTGGGACAGTGTCGGTTAAATGCAATATTATAATCATAGACTTTGTATCGTCATACAACAACATGAATAATCTATGAAATCTGGTTGTTTCATAATGTTGTAATGTATCTTTAATGATATTCGAACATTGAGGTTAGAAGTTTTGTTCGTAAATGATATAGAAAATAAGTTAAATTAGTTGATACAAACGGCATTGGTTTAGGCTCGTCATTATATAAAATGAATAATATTATTTTTTGTTTTGTCCTTCTCCACCTGGTATTTCCAACGGACACGAATACTTTCAGAGCTGGAGCATTTTCACACATTCGGACAACATGCATAGCCGCTGCCTCTTAATTCGCTGAACTATGTCAATGCCATGTCTACGCCAGTAAAGAAGAAGAAGATGTCAATGCCATCGTATATCTCGTACAGCTCATCGTTTTATCGAATGCGATATCCGCCGTGGCCAATGCGCAAAGGACCATAAATCTTTCGCAGAACCTTTCTATCGAAAACTTGTAACATCGACTCGTCAGATGGATCATCACCCATACCTCTGCATCTTATTGTAGGCCGGAGATGATAAGTGACTTGTAGAGTTTGGTCTTTGTTCGTCGAGAGGAGACTTTACTTCTCAGTTGCCTACTCTTTCCGAAGTAGCACCTCTCTCATCGGGGCTGACACGGGCCCCAAACCCAGCCCACAACCCTGGGGAGTGATATTTCGTTTTCAAACGTTTACTTAGAGGATATCTAGTCTAAGACCGGAAGTCGTGAACTTACCTCACTTCTGCATTTCATATGACATAGACCTTTATCTTGACTTTGACCGATCAGTTTGAATGGTAGCAATATGCTTTAGTGGTTTAAACAAGATGTGCCATATGCCAAATTTTGTCTTAACATCTTGTCAAGTAAAAAATATTCCAAGCACAAACTTGCTTTTGATTGTTTATTTTGTATGCCAGCTAAATGCTATTTTAGCCGATATCGGCTGTACCGATCGGCTGTATGATCGGACTCATGAGGATAACTCTTAACCTCTACTACCGTAAAAATTGGTAATTTTTTCCACTTTTATTATGGAAGAATAAAAACACATCACATTCGATTTTTTGCACATATATTAAGAAGTATTATTGAGCTACAACATAAAAATTATTTTATGATAAAAAAAATGACGGTAATACGAACGATCCCGTTGAGTGACATTTTTTGCGGCCGTTAACTTTCTGGCTAGGCTTCTTATCTGATAGGAAAAACGAAAATTTTTTTTCGGGAAGTTTATCAAGTTCCTAGTAGAGGGGTTTTGAGAATTTCGAAAAATTTGGGATGTAGGCCTGGATTTTGTAAAAAGTGCCATTTTTATCTGTGTTTTTCGACAAATAGTTAAACAACTATCAAAAAGCGCTCTATCGCGCACTTGAGTATAAAATTATTTTCTCCTCATGAATCCTATCATTTGTCAGTACAGCCGATATCGCAAAATTTAAGGTAGTAGTCTGGTAACTTATGCCTTTTTTCAAGACTTCTTTGGAGAATGGTTTTTTATAGGGAAACAAAAATGAATTATTTTGAATATATAGGGTGTTTTTATTTACAAAATGAAAATATAAAAAAATGTATTTGAAAAAATTCAATACTTTATTACTATTATTATTGACGCTCAAAGTTGGAACCTCAAAAAAAAGTACGTGGGTGGCCCGGGTGATTTTGGCTATTGATGTTATCTGAAATCAAATATTCTTGTTTATTCTTAATCTATAGACATGTCATTCTGGTCGCAACTACTGAAGTTAAATTTCAAGGGTAAATAACAAAATGGCGGACTTTGAAAATAAAATTCATTTTTTTTAGCAAAGAAAGGGTTGTAAAATAAAAAGTTAGGGGTGAAAAAAATTTCGTTAGTTCCGACGAGAACTATAAGTGTGTAGAACAGCCTGTTAAAATTTGAAAGCAATCGGTTATGTAGAAAAAAAGTTAGGACCCGGCCCGACCAGAAAAACAATGTTTTGAGAAAAAACGCGTTTAAAGTTCAACAACTCCGAGAGAGAGGACTCCGAGGCGCTCTCAGAAATTCGTTATAACTCCCGAAATATTTCAAATTTCTGTCTGAAATTTTCACAATATATTCTCAAGACATTGTACTTTCAAATTAAGCAAAAAAATATTTTTCGATTTTTTGAACCCAAGTTACCAGACTACTACCTTAAGAGCTTAAACAGTGAACACTAATATTCTTAAATACTTTATATCGTCTTAGACGTTTCCTTCTTAGTGTTACAAAATCTGTGGCAAATTTAATATACCCAGTTCAGTGTGTAATAACAGGGGTATACTCTAACTTAATTATTGGCCAAAGCGTAGATGTTGTGATTAGAATTGCACACTATCATCAAAAAGAACCTGGGTTCGATCCAACATTAAAAATTTTTGTATTTTTCATTGCCGGATTTGTATTTTTCCTACAGAAAATTGTATCATGAAGTCTATTCGTTTCCTGAAATCAACTGTAATGCTTGTAGGTCCCACAAATTATCGAATAACCTCAAGACACACACCACAAAAAAGAGAAAAATTAAATTCGATAGAACCTAATACTTTATTATAGTCTTTCAATAAAGATATACTAAAAAATTCGAAAAATGTTTAGTAAACATAAACTCAAAGCAGTAACCTAAGTCCAGCAGAAAGATAAAAAGTATTTTCTGTTTACAATCATTACCAAAGTACAGAGCCATAACAAGATCCTCAAGTATCTAGACAGCAGTACCGGAGATAAGGATAGAGAAACGTTGCTGGGCTCTAGCCAGGCAATCAGCTACTGGTCATTAATTACGCAACCCTTGTATGATCATTTGAACTCAGCAGGACGCAGCGGAAGAAGATACAGACAAGTCAGAGCACCGCACACCGAACTATCAGAGAATGTGTTGATGTCCCTCGTCGAACATCTTCATAATGAACAACTTCATTTCGGTTGAGGAACATAATACACTCCTCGTCAAGGAGTTTCTTCTGGGATGTTTTCGCGGAAATCCTACCTATCAAGAATAGATCCCGACATACTAAACGCATATCGTGCGTGGAAAGAGTCCCCGCATGACACTAATCACCTCTTTGCATGCGCCGATAAGCCCACTCACTTAACACTCCTTTCCATTTGGTCCGACTCCGCTTCAGCCCATTTCCTGGACCGGACGCTAAGTGATTTCGATTACAGTTCATTTTCAACTTTCTCCAAAACAGGCGGCCTTAGGTATTCGCAACAACCACAATAAGAGAAAATTCATATTGAACTTTGCATTTTGCACAAGGTCAATTGGGACGTTAAGGCTTATAACTAATATTGCATCACTTGACACTGTTCGGTGGGCTGAGCACTACCTTACGTCGGTTTTCCTTTGCCCAGATCTCAACTCCGAATATTAGGAGGCTGATTGTCGTCGATATTAGGAGATTTTTCTTTCCTTGGCTGGGGCCTCCTATGTTGGCCATTAGTCTGCTAAGTTGGGAGGTGATTTTCGCTGTCTTTCCTGCGGCGTGCTGAATTTGTACCCAGAAGGTTAGTCTGGGGTCCAGTTTTACGCCTAGGTAGTTTACTGCTTTTTATGTCCTAAGGATATCCGTAGTCGTTTGAACACTTCTTTTGAGGGATAGTTATGTAATATAGCCTTATCTTTATCTGCATTTATTTGATTTTAAAATCTCATAAAATTTTCCTAACGATGAGTCGATACCTTGATATAGGAGATTAAGAAAGCTATTTGAAAGTCTCCAAAGGCCAAGTATTTGTAAATTCTTAGAAGAATTTATACTAAAATGTAAAATCGTACGTTCAATGCATGCTTATCCAAATGGTTTGGCTTGCCACTGGGTCTGACTTATTCAAAAGCGGTTTTGTCGAAAATTATTTTCCGAATCATAACTCCTTCCCAAAGATGAGCTTTTTCACTTTCTTCCAATCGTCCAGTCCAGTCAGTGAAAAAGCAATGTCTAAAGTAATTAGTTATGAGCTTCTGTACCGATTAGAGCTCATACGAGTTCAGTACCAAGTTTTCGGCGCCAACTTCATCGAATTTTTGTAAGTTAACGTTGGGATTTTTAGAGCGACACATAATTGATTATGTCTTGGATAGTTTCACGGCCTGATATGCAAGTGAACAAGCCACCACTAACCTGCCACTCAACGCTGTAAGCCAGCCGACTACGCCAAACTTGTTCACACTTAAAGTCAACGAGCCGTTAAAAATTAATGTTGTTGCACTTGCCGCCTGTGTGATTTGACCGAAAGAATTCACGAATTCACCCTCCGCCATTGACACGATATAAAATTTGGTAAATGCTAAACAAAGTCATTAAACAATTTGCGCAGCCATAAATTTCCGCAATTTACTCATTGCGCCACAGTCCAAGGCTGAGCTCTACGATTTGCGAAGTAAAACGAAAACGCCATTCGCACATCTGTCCGCCTGAACGATTAAGTTATCCGAGCCTTCGCGGGCATAAAAAGGACAATAAGTCGTCATGAAGTGAAAAGAAATGTTTATAAGCATTGCAGCTAACGGATTTTGCACTTAAACCGTTATGTATACAATTCTTACGCTCACCCCTTAATGAAGCGTTTGCAATCTCAATCTGGACTTGAGCCAAGAGCGCAAACGAACGCTGTGGACGCTTAATGAAATTGTCATTAATTAAAATTTTAAAAGCTCCGTGGGGACGTAACCGAAATATGCAATAATGTATCTGTGATGAGCATCTTCCGGCAGGGACCACACGGAAAAAAGCTGATTAAGTTATAATTTAATTGCAATGGAGATGGAATTTGGAAGGAAAGTTTTAAGAGTTAAGCTCATGAGGTCTTATACGGAGATTCGTATTCCCTCAAAATATACGCTGATACGGTAATAGTTGGTATTAAGTGTATACTCGAAATTGGAACTATTCGATTGCCCAGAACTTTATTTCGATCCCAACTGGCAACCAGACGAACCTACAATCTTAAAACTCGCAAGACCGGGGATCGGTCTAGCACTAATAGCTTAAGCTGTAATTCTGACTTATATTTCCAGGAATTACATGGTTTATCACCTACTTATTACCTTCCTGCAAGATTTTAAGGTTAGCGTCTACTAGTTCGAGGGTTAAGCCTTTTATGAGGAAATCGCTTTTTAATAAATGGAGACAAAGTAAAACTTAAGTAAATATTAGTTTTGGCATTGCAATATAATCACGTCAGAGTTGCATGCTTCAATGAGCAAATCCAAAATTAATCGTCTTTTTTGACATCAAAGGCATTGTCCACCATGAATTTGTTCCTCCTGGACAAACTGTTAACGCCAAGTTTTACGTGGAAGTCCTCAAGAGACTCAAACGATGGGTGAATCGGGTCCGATAAAACATCGCAGCCGATTGTAATGCACCACTACAAGGCCACGGCTTTCACTACCCTTCTTGTGAACAGCTACCTAACCAGCCGCCCTAAAGCCCAGATCCTAGCCCTCGGACTTTTTTTGTTTCCTGGATGAAAGGAGATCCAAGCAACAAGCACCTCGGCTATGCTAATGCTATCTGTGACGTTTTTAATGCGTGGAAATCGCACTCGCAGCGCTGTATCAACGCAAAAGGAGCCTATTATGGAAGCGATACCACCAGCAGAGTCACAATCACGCACTTAGTCTATTTAAATACGATGCTTCAGAGTTTTATCTACATATATCCTTCTATAGGAATGGATCCAACATAAATAGGCTCACTTTCGTCGTACTCTTCGAAACTTCAGATATTTTCATTTAAGAGCGAACTTTCTTCTAAATATATCAGTTCGAAAGGCTATTACATATTTCCCTCATTGTCAAGTGTGGTTAAGTTTCGTAGTCACTAATAAAGGTTCAATGGTTCTGGTTGAGTTAGATTCTGACTCTTTGATATCCAAATTTTTTCAGTAGCTGGTGAGAGGCAAACTTATCGCTTTAGTATTATATTATATTTAATTTCGACTGGATCTTCAGCACTGGACGCAACGATAAGAGTCTTGATAATAATATCTTCTTCTAAAACCCAACTTCAGATCCCAAGGGTTCCTAGGAAAAATCCCTTTTGTAACTCTTTAAACTGGTAAGGGAACGTGATACTTTTTTAAGGGAGTTCTTGGCTTACGCTTTTTCTGCACGGGTTCCGATCCTAAGTGTTCGGAAAAGTATGAATATGAAGTTTTTAGTTCAAAAGGTTCAGGTTTTACATTTTGGTCTAATAAATAAAAGAGCCGAAAGTTCATTCTAAAACTTCTGTTAAGTGTACTAACTGGGATGGTCTTTAAAGATCACTGTGGAGGGCAGACATATTTTTTGTATTATTTGAGGTTATGGTGACAGGCAGGATTTAGAAATGTGCTTGATCTATAACAGCATTTTTGTTCAACGCCCATAAAACCCACATTATTCGGCAACAGTGAGCTCAGAACAAAAAAATTTTTTTTTGCTTCCATCTCCGCAAAATTTTGAGATTATGTAATGTACTTTCACCACGCATTTAAAGTAATGGGTTTTAAGTAGACAAGATCATTTCAAGAGAGAGACCACCTGTCAGCCCAAGCCTTCACTATAACATTGTTGAAAATTTACAGTTTTAAAATAATTTCTCCCAGTGCAGTGGCGCATCCTCTCAACTAGAAATTCTTAATGACCGGCTTTCAGCAGTGACAAGGCATAATGTTTTGTTTATGGCTTTTGTCACTACAACTACAACGACAATTGCGTGTTTCCTTTCTTTTTTGAGCCATCCAAATGTAAGCTCTGCGCTTGGGGTTGCGCAGTGTGCATATAATTTCGAATATGCATTTCTTGGACTCATTTAACTTTTTTTTAAAGCATAAAGTCATCAAATTTAGTTATGACAATTTCGTTCAAATATTTCTTCAAATGGCAGACTTGGCTGCAAACAAGGACAAAATGCGTCACTATAAGTTCATTACAACACACACAAGGACATGCATATGTAGATGGTTAGATGGTGAAAGGATGTAGACGAGATGTAGGAAATAGGCAGCTATAAAAATAATTTGTGGCTTTATTGGGTTGTCATTGTTGTTGCGCCCTTGCCCTCGCCGGCAACCCTTGTTTTTACGCTTTTCCGCTTGAGAAGATGCACAAATTTTAAAGCATCTTCCCTCCACCCCCCCACTTTTACAACTCACAAATTTTTGCCACTAAAATTACGCACACACATACAGGTTTATTGATAGATACAGCCGAGTAATTTCATATATTCGTGACTTTTTACCACTTTGGATATTTTAAGAGCAACGCGTTTCTCTTTATTTATTCAACTCAGCATTTTAGTTTTGGTTAATGTGTTTTTATTTTCATTTATATTGCTTGCAATAACTCGTATTTATTTTCATTATCATTTTTTATGTAACTAAAGTGCTTGAAATTTATTTGTATGAACTGTGAGGGGTGCGCGGAAGGGGTATTCTTCACGCCAGTAAAGCACTTACTTTTAAATAACGAGCTACTAATATGAATCATTGCAAAGAACGTATATACATATATTTATCAAATTACTGTTAACCACTTAAAATTTTTATATTTCTGCCTTTGAACTCTACTAAACCAGCGAAATTATTTGAAAAGCGTGCAAGGGCCGAAAAGTCCACGACTCAACATGAAAATTTGCATTTTTGAATGAAAATATGATTTTTCTTCCGTATAATTTTTTTCTAGAGCAATGCATTTGTTGTAACGGTTCTCTAAAATTTCAAGTCCAGTTCAATAGTTGGAGCTTCATAGGTTTCAAATTCCACATTTGTACTCTTATTAACTATTTTTGAATAAAATTTTTCCTCCAGCGCGTCAGTTTTCAAGCTCAAAAGGAAACCGTAACCGTAAGGGGTTTAGCTCAAAGCATAATTTCAGCAATCTTTAAAATAACAAATTAATTTAGCAGAAGTGTTGTCTTGGTGAAAGAGTTCAACCTCGACGTCTAATCGATCCAATAAAGCACATCAATATCGCTTATGGATTATCTTACCATGTTCGAGGTAGTCCATAGTTTAAAATAATTGAAGGTGAACCTCTAAATATACGAGCTAAAGCCTTACTAGCTTCTGTATTTTTTAGAGCTTTGAATGACTCTCACTATCGGACCATTTAAGAGATCGTACTGATTCTTGAACAATATTCGTACTCTCTTTAGTGATCTAGCCAAGTTAAATCCATTGTCACAAATCAACGTAGAAGCACATCCTTTTCATCAATCATCAAAATACAAGGTAAACATTTTGAAAGCTTTATCATTTTTTATACCTATAAATAATTTAATAATTTAGCTTTTCTTTGAGGAGAAAATGATGTTACTTAAACCATTCAATTTCATTTTAGGGTCACCCAACAACACAAAGTCCACATTGGTTTTTGGATTGATATTTTTTTTGTTTGGCGCGATCTTTCGATCATCATTTTCTAAACTGTCAGTGTGGCTGAACAGGAACACTCGTTCAATTTGTTGTACCGAGTGATTTTAATCAAAGATTTTTTACGTACTACGACATACTCAAATGGCCTGACAAGGCTTGAAACATGTGCAATGAGATTTGTAGTTTGAATTGAACATTCGAACTTATGTTATTTCACCTAAACAGGTTAAGTTTTGTCAATAAAAGTAACACATGGAGCATAAGTGTAGCTGGACAGGCTTCAATTTTCATCGGTACTACTTGGAAAAGTGGTCCAAAGAGCTTATTCCGCTTACTCGCTATTTTTGTTCCTGTGACTACGTATCCAAGCTAGTAAGTTTTTCATAGCTCTGCTATTGTTAAGCCTAGAGGTTAACAATGCAGCCGGATCTTAATAAAAAATGGTAAAATGACCGGAAAATGGGTCGAAAAGGCTATTTTCATTTTAAATCAATAGCTACAGCTGGTAATTATCTTAATAAATTGCTGAGAATATTGTTGTGCCGGTAAGATAACCAAGAATCTCTTTTGGCATCTACCAAGTGAATGGCGCTCAGAGAACTTTCCTCACTTGCGTGAACTTCTACACATTACTTCATCCTCTTCGTTTGGAATCTCCAATTGGCGCCACATAGCAAAAAGTAGAAACGACTGGCGCGCTGTTGTTAGCTCAACTATAACCGCGTAAGCGGTGTCTATCAAATAAAGTTGCCTTAATTCTATTGCATTCTTCGGCCTCTTTATATTTAATTCAAGCTCCTCCTTTTTGGTACGGAAGAATGTTTCTTCTTCTTAGACACCGCTTACGCGATTATAGCCGAGTTAACAACCGCGCGCCAGTCGTTTCTTCTTTTCGCTACGTGGCGCCAATTGGATATCCCAAGCGAAGCCAGGTCCTTCTCCACTTGGTCGTTCCTACGGAGTGGAGGTCTTCCTCTTCCTCTGCTTCTCCCGGCGGGTACTGCGTGGAATACTTTCAGAGCTGGAGTGTTTTCATCCATCCGGTCAAAATGACCTAGCCAGCGTAACAGCTGTCTTTTAATTCGCTGAACTATGTCAATGTCGTCGTATATCCCGTACAGCTTATCGTTCCATCGAATGCGATATTCGCCTTGGCCAACGCGCAAAGAACCATAAATCTTTCACAGAATTTTTCACTCGAAACGTCGACTCTTCGGTTGTTGTCATCGTCCAAGCCTCTGCACCGTATAGCAGGACGGGAATTATGAGTGACTTTTAGAGTTTGGTTTTTGTTTGTCGAGAGAGGACTTTGCTTCTCAATTGCCTACTTAGTCCAAAGTAACACCTCTTGGCAAGAGTTATACTATTTACGTTCGATTTCTAGGCTGACATTGTTGGTGGAGTTTACGCTGGTTCCAAAATAGACGAAATTATCTACAACTTCACAAGTCAACAGTGACGTGAGTGCCAAGTCGCGAGTGCGACGACTGTTTGTTTGATGACAGAAGATATTTCGTCTTGTCCTCGTTCACTGCCAGACCCATCCGTAAGAATATTTAGAGATTAATAAATTAACAGGTTCATAGATCATATTCATATATCATTACCGGAGCTTATTGCTTGATTTCTTCCCAATGAGAAGCTCGGATTAACTCGGTTTTAAAATATTATATTTAAGAAGAAAACATATTTATCTCAGAATATATTGTTCAAGGATTAGGTTAGGTTAGATTATATGTCAGATTTCTCAGCATTGTGTGATCTCCCACTTAGATTGGATGCCAAACGTCAAAATCTTGTAACTAAATATCAGCTATCGCTAAAACGAACTGAACCTATTACAAAGCTGCTTACGTATTTTATTTATATTTGACCTGGATGTCTTAAAGTATAAGATCCAAGGTGTTTTTGGCCTTGATCTGGCAAAAGCGGGACGTTCGAGGAAGAGGGTTTGAGATAATTCTAAATAATCTTCCTCCAACCACCTAATGTATGTAGCTGGCATCCGGTAAGAAATTCAATCTCACTGCAGGAATCGAAGTCTGATAGTGTCCAGTTAGAACTCCTACAGCCACTGAAAGGTGGACCTCACTGAGAGGAAAGGGCTTTCTGCCTTTGAGACTTACCCTGGGCCAGAAGACAGTATGTCTACAGCTACTTTTATGGCAGCCACTACCGCTTGAAAGACGTTGCAGTGATCAGTGAAAAATTTCCTCAGTTTTTGAGATATCGATCTAAAATTTTTGCTCTCCAAGCTCATATGTCGGAACCGCTGAATATAACATAAATGTATTTAGTTGTCATACAAACTGATCGATTATATGCGTAATCAAGCCTTTGTATGGAATATTTCTGTATTTGATAAGCTATTTTCATGAAATTAAGCGTAGATTTTTTTCAAAATCAAGGCTAGAGTCTTCGAGCAAATTTTTCGAGAGCGGACCAGTAGAAGATATTGCTTTCATGCTAATTGAATGAAAAAATCAAGTTCTTCAATGGAATTTTTTATATCGGTACAACCATATTTAGTGTTTTTTCTTGTTTTACGAAGTTATTGCAGCAGACCTCAACTAACTTCTTCTTAATAATCCGAGAAGTGTGATGTTTTCATTATTATAAACAGCTGGGCGACCTTTGTTGAATCAAATCTCGTAACTCATTAAACTCTGCTGATTTCTAAACGATGTCACTGCGTTGACAGAATATTAAGTGAGATTAATTGTGGACAAAATGCATACTTTGCATATTCATGAGTACGAAATTAATTTTTCAAAATTATTTTCACATATACGCGGCATTGACAGCCCCACAGCTCCTATGTATATAGCCACATATGTACATATTTGCATCACAAGTCAGTTCGGTAGGAGCGACATGCTTTCCGTCTGATTGGATCACAAAGTCAATTCGACTGCTTGGCGTATTTAAGTTGTAAACACTTGTAACGCCTTAATGTGACTGCAGTCCGACACGACACAAATAATTTATCTTCGGAGCGACGGCGGGGTACCCGTTACCCTTAACCCTCCACACCAAGCGCTACTGATGAGCTTTGCTGATAACGGCATTTGTCAGCAGCTGGAGCATTTAGCTCAATTGAGTTTCAAATTGATGTCACCATTATCAGACGCTTTAATCTAAATGGTCGCCCTTATGAAGCATCCTTCCTTGACATTTTCAGCGCATAAATTTATTTATTTTTGATTTTTTTTTTTGCTGCTATTTTTGTTGTTTTCGGCTTGTTCGCAATGCTTAAACAGGATCGAGCAATTAAGTTGACAGCGCCGAGTGCATTCGGTGATTAATATGAGTATGTGTGTATGTATATTTCGCATATGTATGTGCGTCTATCACTTTATGTGTCTATTTGTGTGCTTTCCCTCATTTATTTATTTTTTTTTTTTTGGCAGTGTAGTTCGCCACAATTGCATATTTAAGATTTACGACGAGCTGCTCGTCTCTCTGTGGGCGCTTGACATGGGTTGGCAATGTGAAAATGCTCTTAACTAAACGCTCATAAATAAAAACAGCAATTTTTATCGATATGCGTGAATTCTATTTTGCCACATATGCACACACACACATACATACACACATTCTGCCAGCATTTAGTGGCAATGCGATTCGATTTAATGTCTGTGATGCGCCTTTTAGCGTCGCTGCGCTTTTGACTGTGCGCTTGCAAAGCTACCCCCCTGCATTGCAGAGGGTGCCTTATATTTATGTATGTTTGTACATATGTATGTAACACAGACAATTCGCACAACCCCGCTCGCGATTAACAGCCGAAATTTGCTATTTGTAAAGTGTGATCGGTAGTTGCCACACTGAAATATTTAACGGCGCGGATGTTGAGGCCGATGATATTGATATACGCCAGCAGCTATACACTCTTATAGAAGATTGTACCTTCTTGATTCTCATCGGTATATGGAGGAAATTGCAGGATAGGAAGTCGCCTTGCCTGAAACCTCGTTTGGTATCGAACGGCTCGGAGAGGTCCTTCCCGATCCTAACGGATTATTTTTGCGGGGTTACCAAATTCAGACATCGCGGCATAAAGGCAGCTCCTTTTCGTGCTGTCGAAAGCAGCTTTGAAATCAACGAAGAGGTGGTGTGTGTCGATTATACTTTCGGGGTCTTTTCCAAGATTTGGCGCATTGTTAATATCTGGTCGTTTGTTGATTTTCCGGGCCTAAGGCCACACTGATAAGATCGAATCAGAAGTTGGCGCAAATTGTGGGGTCTCCCTTTTTGAGGATTGGACTGAACAGACTTAAATTCCAATCGTCGGATACCCTTTCGTTCGACCATATTCTGTAAAGAAGCTGATTCATGCTCCTTATCAGTTCTTCGCCGCCGTGTTTGAAAAGGCCAGCAATCTACCGGCTCCCGCCGCTTTGTTGTTCTTAGACGGCAAATTGCTACTCGAACTTTTTCTTGGTCGAGCAATGGATCAGTTGCTCCATTGTCGTTGGGGAATCGGGTTCGCCATCTCCTGGTGTTATGCTCTCACTGACATTCAGTAGGCTCTGGGCATCAGTCACTCTATCATCTCTGGGGGTTCTGCAAGAGTATGCTCCGGTCTTGAAACCTTCTGTTAGTCATCGCATCTTATCGTAGAATTTTCGAGCATTACCCCTGACGGCCATCCCAAAGTTCCTTTATACCGAGTTGCTAATAAGTGCTCTCCTAATATTCACGAAGCCTCAGAAGGTCAGTTTCATCATATCCCACAATTTTACGGAAGGTTCCAACTCCCGATTTCTCAAGTACCGCTCATTCCACCTTCGCGAGATCAACGAACGAGCCTTTTTTCTCTCATAAAATCTCACAAATTTAAATTCAGTGGCAACGCTTCACGTAACACTCAACGTATTCGTCCCTTGGCGGTCATGTCGTAAAGTTTGTAAACACGACTAATGCGCTACATGGGTGTTGATAAATAAAGTTTACTTATTGAATCGCTGCTACACGCTTGATTGCGCACTTAGCGGATGCGTTGGCAACAACAGCAGCAACAATAAAAAAAAAATTGTCATTTGAAGTCAATAGAAGGAATTACACGAGCGACTCACTATCTACACTTCGGTGGGGTGAGACCTAACATAACTGTCAACTGACAAGATATCCACGAGCAAACTTGGATTCGTCATGCTAGTGAAATAAACCAGAAACTACTTGTGCATCGATTTTAGTTCTGGTTTCGTTTCACAGAGCATTTCACCGAGTTGAGCTAAGCGGAGCGGAGCGGAGGGCGGGGCGGCGCGCTTTATCGTGTTTCAGCGCTTGTGAAATGTGACTAATGTAGTTAAGTTGCTTAACGCTAATGGCTGGCGGAATTAGCTAGCTATAGTTGGCAGAAATTGTAGCAGGAAACAAGCAAGTGTGGCTTTTATTGGAATTAAGTGCATCGACATGATTGTAACTGTATTCGTGTCTCCTGCTACTTAATCCCCTTTAGCCACTGTGGTATTCTTTGGCTCATATTAATTCCAAACTGTCATATTCAACATGATTCATGGCGGACACAGTTCAATGGTGAATGTTTCACAATCTTTGCAATTCACTTAGACGAAAAGCAAACTATTCAATGCATATTACATATATATGTACATGTAAATATGTATGTTTGTGTGTATGTTGCGCATACATGCATCCCCTTGCACCGTTAGGCCGTCTGTTGCGATTTTTTGCAAATCTCAGTTACGCAGGCGGATTTATGAATTCAATTTTGCTAATGGATAAGACCTATAAATGTCAAATATCCTTTCGGTGACAAAGGCAAATATTAAAATTATTTTAATACAAATTCTTCCATTTATCAAAAGTATACCGATACATATACATATGTGTATATTCGGTAATATTTGTTGTACTATATTTTTTTCATATAAAAAGTAGGCGGAACTTGAAATGTCGGACGCATTTGCGTATTATACATATAACGGGTGATCCAAGTAGAGGTACTTATTTCAATAGCCTTTTTTGATAGATCACGCGTGAGTCGTGTTAAGCTGTCATGCCATTTCTGTTCAGTATTGTTTGGCATTTCATCATGGAAAGGCTTACGCATGAAGAACGTTTACAAATCGCGCTTCGCTCAACTTATGGTCAACAAAATCAGCCTACTGAATGTTCTATTCGCAACACCATTACCCACATTGAGAGCTAGCATTTATTATTAGATAATATTTGACCCAATAGATCACGTCCAGCACGCAGTGAAGAAAATATAGCAACGGTAGCTGAGAGTGTTCACGAAGATCGTGGATAGTCGATTCGGCGCCATTCGCAGCAACTCGGTACTGACGTACGGAACGACTTGACGCATTTTACGTCGAAATCTCAAATTAAAAGCTTATAGCTTATGTTAGAACTGAAACCCAAGCGACATCGTTTCTCTCTATGTTCCAAGATGATCCGTCGTTTTCGTATTTTGTTCAGCGATAAAGTCCATTTCTGTCTCAATGGATATGTAACTAAGCAAAATAGCCGCATTTTGGGCGAAGAGCAACCTGAAGAGATATAAGAACTGTCATTTCATCCAATATAATCCGTTCATATTTCTTCAAAAATGATGGCGGTGAGAATGTAACCATCAATTACGACCATTTTCGCGCCCAGATAACTGACTATTTGATGGCTCAAATTGCAGCTCGTGATCTCAGCGACATTTGGTTCCAACAAGACGGCGTCACTTCCCAAACATCGCATCAATCAATGATTTATTGAGAGAACACTTCGATGAACAGATAGTTTCACGCTTTGTGCCGATTGATTGGTCACCAATATCGTGTGATATCACACCGTTAGATTTTTCCTGTAGAGATATGAGTCGAAATGCTCCAACGATTAATTGGAAATTAAACTCAAGGGATGAACTATCTGAGACGTAGCCGCTGACAACATTTGAAAAAGATAATCTTCAAAAAATAAATACCAAAGAAAGCTGTTTCGAATGATAAAAGAAACATTCCCCATTAAATTTAAAGTTTCTGTTTTTCTCCCCTAAATGTCCCTCAATCCGCTCCTTTGAACCACTGGTTTACATGCTATACATAAAAATTGCATGGGAATTGTTTTACGTTCTAGGTGTTAAAATCTTTGTGGCAAACTTAATCATCTTATTTCGCAAAATAATCATCTTATTTCAACGGCCAATGATTACTGATGTTAGTAAGTGGTTCACTTATGAGAACGATAACGATCATGGTCGAAACGCTGTGAGCCGGCGCAAGCGATAGTCAAGTCAGGATTGAGAGTCAGGAAGGTGTTGCTATGTTTGTGGGATTGGCAGGGTGTTAACTACTTCAACGTCAAAAATTTGACAGTGGATTCGCATTAAACTTTGGGATCTTGGTTGGGTAGCTTTTCTGCATATAAAAATATTTGCATATAAAAATATTTGATCACGGGGTTGAGATGAAAATAAACATATTTTGAAGGCGGTGAAGTTTCAAAACAGTATCGAGGTGTCGTGAGGATCGTTACAACAAATTTATAATTGTAAATGGAGATTATTTCGAAAAATAAATCCACATTTTCATTGAAAAAAAAACTTATTGAGCTAAGTAAAATCGGTATATATTCCATAAATATGGATTATAATCCATATATAATTATTATTCCACAGTAAGATATCTTATAGATGATAGATATGCTGCTTGTAACGTTCCGAAGTCGAAGACAAAGAGCTGAGGAACAATTTCGATCCATTTATTCAGACACGAAAAAAAATGGCAGCAGAACTGAAAGTTGAAGAAGAAAAACCAAGAATTTGCGGCCTACAAACAAAACGCCAAAATTTCTGCGTGAGAACTTGCGAAGATTACTACAGGGTCTCAGTGTGCATTCCTCTATTGGATACAATCGGCGAAGATTTGAAGACTCGCTTTTCTAGAGAAGTATTGGATGGATTTCAACTTAGTTTTCTATTTCTAGTAAAAGTATGTGCTTTGAAAACCAGATAAATGAAAAACTAATTGACAGCTTGATAGATGGATGCATGGATAATAATAACGTCGTGCGACGTTTGTAGCTCAAAGGTGAACTTGATCACTGGTAGTGCCATTGGAGACAAAAGCAAAAGTCAAAAGACAACAAGTTATCGACTACTGGGTTAGAAACGTTGCGAAACTGCGATGTAGACCTAAACCCCATAATTCATAGTTTTCTTCGCTCTGACAAATGCGAGCTCTGAACACTCTTTTTCGACATTTCGACGTGTGAAAACGTAGCTGAGGACGAACATGATTCAAGGTAGATTGATCGGCCTGGCGTTGCTACACACGCATCATGACATCGAAATCACTGTAGAAGAACTTCTCGAAAGATTCTCAAAACTTGGACCAATTTGTTATGGTTTGTGAAATTTTTCTATTCAACACACTACAGTAGTATGCATTGCAATAAGGTACTCGTATGTCACTTGCGCGTATTCGATTTATAATGTGTGTGTTTTTTTTTTTTCAATTTAGCAAGGTTTGGTGACATTAGAAGGCCGATTTGAAAATTTTTCAACACGATATTAAACTATATAATGTTTAATATAATAAAGTATGCCTTACTACTAAATTTAGTCGATATCGATCTGTTCGGTCCCGAGATATGAGATTTCACGTAAAAGTGAGCGGTCCACGCCCATCGTTCAATTTTTACACCCATAAAGCCCTCTCATACCATCTCGAAGGTAAAATTTAATGTCTCTGATCTCGCTATTGATTTATTGCGCTTTTATTGGCTCTGAACAGTACCGTTATATGCGAACTGACCGTGTTAACTTTCGATTTAATCCATTTTCACACTATTGGTAGGAGTTCTTATAATATTTGAGCTGAAAGAATTTAGTTATTGTAGTTTTATTGGCTTAGGAGGTTGCCAGAGTATAAAAATATTTAAGGATAATCTGGTAATTGATCTGAGCGGATACATTTTAGAAAGCTGTAACTAAAAAAATTTTTTAAATATTGTATTAAACGTTTAGTAGTTGCATAAGTATGTTATATTTAAAGATAAATTTCACAACAGTTGTGTCTCTTAAATCATTTAAAGGTTGACTTGTCACAGGGATCATTACGTATGTGAGACTTCATTTCGGGTACATCTATGAATCACTGCGTAACACTACGTAATCAGCTAAAAGTTGCTCAGGAGAATTTAGAAATTTACGGAACTTTGAAGAACAACGGTCAAAAATCTCGATTTGTTTTGAAAATCCTGATTTGTTTTGAAAATTAAAATCAAACCCCGAATTACATTTATTTCTTCAATCAATTATTTTCTTATGTAAAATGTGAAAGTAAGGTTAGTTAAAGGCGCTTAATTTGGGAACAAAGTCAAGAAATTTAGATAAAATTAAACTTAAATCATAATAAATATATATTTACATACATTTTAGCAGATGAATTGCTAACTTACCCTTATTTTAAAAACTGCCAAATCCATAAATTTTTATAAACCACAATTAAATTGAAAAACTACAAAACATTTTTAAAATACTAGCACGTATTACAAATCGCAGCCGAAATAACGGAAAACCACTCACTTATCACAAGAATCACCCCAATTTGTTAGCCATTTTGTGCTATGTAAACAAAAGCTGTGCTGATTGGCTGGCAGCTTATGCCTCCCCAATGAGCGCACTGCCAGGCAGCCATGCACACATACATATGCAGAAATAAACTGTTAGACATGCTTTTAAGCTATTTGCCTTGCGCTGAGCTTATCCAGCTGCGATTGGTCGTATCTATTTACAGTTTATTTTTGTTGTGTATGTGTTTGTGTGCATATTTTATGTTATTTACTACATATTTAGATAAATATTGTATATTATAGCATATAGTAAATTAATATATATGTGTCCAAAGGCTAAATAAATATAAATATATAACAAATGTACTAAGTTATATATATACAGACATAGATATGCATATATATGTATGTATGTTAAATTATACGTTACTATATAAAGCAAAATCGTCAGCCCATGCTTTTTGTTATTATTTCTTTGAAACAGTAGCTTTTTCGGGGTCCAAATTGTCCCCTCATAAATTTTGCCAATCCAGCAGTTTTGAATTTTTTTTATGCGAAAACTTTTCCGACAAGTCGGCGCCATTTTTGCCGCATTGCTGATTTCTTTTGTGAAATCGTAATTGTGTGGGAAAACTTTTCACTGTCGGGTGTGGGAAATCGAATTCTGCGTTTGGCAATGTCATCAGAAATCAAATTGCCAGTAATACTGGCACACACACACATTTACTTATCTCCACATAGTAAAATTGTAATAAATTAGACATTTTTATGGATAAATATTATATTAAATATAAGAACTTATTACACTAGAGCATACTGGTATACATACATATTACATGCATACGAGTATCTTCAAAGGAATAAACTTGATAAAATATGGTATTTCAAAAAAAAAAATGTCAAGCTGTCTACAATAAATAGAAATTTTTATAAACCACTTTCTTTGATCTTTGAAGATCAGTTGAATTATATATCGTATGTGTGAAAGATTAAAGCTCACTGTCAACAAACTTATTGGACACAATCGACCAGATTTTCACCATTCGCCAAATCTTGCAAAAGACCCGTGAAAGGAGGATCAAGACACACCACCTCTTCGTCGATTTTATAGCTGACAGCTGCTTTGACAGCACGAAAATAAGCTTCTTTTATGCCGCTATTTCTCAATTGGGTATTCCCATGAAACTAATACGGCTGTGTAAAGTCAGTGGCGAATCCAGAGACGATTCTTGAGGGGGGGTAAATTGAATTTATCCTTCGATTGGGTTTCAAACTTATTATTGCGAGAGAAATACAGTACAAATTATGAAACAAAAATTATCAATTCCAATTTTTAGGTAAACAAAGTGGTTATAATCGAAAAGTCAACCATATGCATGCATTACATAGTGGCTCATTTTATTAAAAATTCAAACAGAAAAATCCTTTTACATTGCGTGTTTCATAACGCAAAACGATGACTGCCAAGTTTTGCGAATCTTTCGATGACTTCTTCGGCGGTGATTTCGATGTCATGATGCGTATGAAGCAACGCTAATCCAACTAGTCTTTCTTGAAGCATGGTCGTCCTAAGCCATGTTTTGATGCGGCGAAGATAAGAGAAAGAACGTTCAGAGCTCGCGTTTGTTACGGGAAGTGTACAGAATACTCGAAGATAGGTGTGGATTGTTGGGAATATGTCGACATCACACTTTCTTAATGTTTCTAGTGAAGAAGTTGGAACTTCGCTGCCTTAAATTTGTTGTTGCTGCTGCCAGTGACATTGCCAGTAGCTTAATTCACCTTGGAATTTCAATTTTTGTACGCTTTTTTCATCATCCAGAAGATTCCCGAATCTTTCTATCAAGCATCCGATTAGATCATCGATTTCGTTTTCTTTTAAAAGACTTGCTTTTTCTGGGATTAACGCACTCAATTAGTAACCATCCAAAACTTCTTGTGAAAAGCGAGCTTCCAAATCTTCTTTGATGGTATCCAGCAGAGGTATATAGAGACCCTGTAGTAATTTTCGCAAGTTTTCACGTCGTAATTTTCGCGTTTCGTTTGTCGACCACATGTTCTCGGTTTCTCTTCGTCAACATCGAGTTTTTCCGCCATTTTCTTGGCTTCTGAATTAATCAATCAAAATATTTCATCAACTTTTCCCTCTTTTTTTCCAATGTGGCAAGCAACGTCCCAACCATTTTTGATGCCTTCGCCAAATCAATTACTTCATTTTGAAGAACTACGCTGAGCGAATGGGTGAGCGATAGAATGTCGCTGAGACAGAAGAGCCCGACGATAAATTCGAACTGGGATATTTTATTAATTAAATGTTAAAAAATGTAATTTTATTGTTTTTCTTCTTCTTCTTTACTGGCGTAGACACCAATTGCAGCCAGAACCTTCTCCCCTTATCTCTCCTACGGCCCGCCAGAACAGCTGCTGTTTCTTGATTCGCTGAACTGTGCCAATGTAGCAGTTTATATAGACGTTGTTATTGGTATTGATTTAGGTTCCAAGATAGACGAAATTATCTACGACTTCAAAGTTTTGACTGTCAACAATGACGTAAGAGCCAAGTCTGGTTGATGACAGGAAATATTTCCTGTCGTCCTCGTTCACCGAGAGACTAATGATATGAATATCACTGGCATACGCCCGCTGTGCGCTCTTACAAAAAATTGTACCTATTTAGTCTCTATTTAACTCTGCAGCTCGTATTATTGTCTCCAGCAATATATTGAAGAAGCCACACGATAGGGAGTTTCCTTGCCTGAAACCTTGTTTGATATCGAATGGCTCGTAGAGGTCCTTCCCAATCCTAACAGAGCTATTGGTGTTGCTCACGACAGCTTACAGAGTAGTATTAGCTTTGCGGGGCTTTGAATCGACGAAGAGATGGAGTGTGTTGATCATCTTTTCACGGGTCTTTTCCAAGATTTGGCGCATGGTGAAAGTGTGCTCGATAGTAGAATTACAATTTTCAGTATATATCATATTCAGTTTAAGGATTCTTCTTCTTGAAATATAAACCGCTTAAGCGTCTGTTCACCAGAGGCGCGGCTGCGATCGACGTCGGTCTTGAAAAAACGGCTACCCACCACGTAGAAGCCTTTCCCAAGTAGTGTCTGATGCTACAGTTCGTTCATCCTGAAAGAGTAGCGGATATTCGCGAAAGAAGGTATATTACAGGCGATAATAAACCTCGTCTCAGAGATACGATAATTGGTATATCACCATAAATGAGCGAAATGGGAACAGTATCTGAAGATCTGTGACCACTTTTCTGGTGAGAGAAAGCTGGTGGTAATTATCGAGTCGCTTTCAAACCCGAAGGCATGGCGACCATTTATAGTTTGAATTTTATTGGTATACTAAGTCAACCGAATTGTAGTTGGGGTTCCTCTTCCTCCTTGAAGCTACGTCTTGGTATATCTTCTCGCGCACTGGTGAAAAAGCTTGAGAACTTACTACTTTCAACGAACTGAGAATGGCTTGCAACTTTATCCAATATTTAAAGCAATATACCCAGCTAGGAAACCCACAGTGAAACTATTATCAACCTCATGAAGGAGATCAGACCTAATAATATTATAGAAGAACCTCATAATATTATACTTCTAGTAGATAGATAGATAAAAAATTTGGTTTGCATCGCGATCTAAGGTCTATTATGCCCTACTCTAAATTATAACTCACATAGCCTCAGCACATTGATGAATTCCAATATACTGCTAGTTGCTATTGAGGCGGTGTGATCCCTTTTTGGAAACATGGTTCCAAGAACCTTAATCCCGAGTCTTCAGATTGCTGTGCAGTCTATCAGGTGCTCGGGAGGTTACGGCTCCCTGTCGCAGAACCGCAGTTTGCACAAAAGGTTAGGCTCATGTAAAATAAGTGCTTCTTGATCTTATGTTACATTGGCCAGTGTAGAATGCGACAAGTAGCCGGAATTTGTTTCTTGGGAGATTGAGTAGATCTATATACGAAAACCTGCTGAGGTCAGGATATCTAGACCCTGTTTTTGTGACAAGGATTAAGTTAATTCTCATCAAATAATCAATAGGAGGCAGGACAATTACTGTTTCGACGGAGTCGGAACATAAGGAAAAGGCTTGAGTTTAACCTGCTACAATGTCCAGAACGGATTACTCTGGATTCGGAAAGCCAGCTTGACCAGTTCTGTTAACACGGTAGTCTGCTCTACATAACCAGAGGACTACTTTAGATGGGTCCACGATGGCTGGTACTTTCTTTGTTTCTGAACTTATCGCCAATTCTCTTAAACTCTATCTTTCTAATGTTGATCAGATTTCTGTTGTTATTGTAGCGGCAGAAAACATCCCTGAAGTTTGGAGGAATGTTGCCGAGTTGACAGTCCTCGGTCGGATAAAAATCCGGGTCTGTTCCTGTTACGCTGACTCGATTGTTGTGGGAGCATGGACACATTGAAAACGTTCAAGTATTTATACGGTGTTGTTGTAGCAGCAGAAAACATTCCACACATAATTTTGAATGGAATGCTAAAGTCAAAGTGTTTTTATAAATAAAAGTCGGTGTTTGTCGTCGAAATGGTAAATATCCAAAACACCGCTAATAACCAAAAGGAAAATTCGGAGACCCTTTAAAATTTATATCTAAATGATTAGCTTAACGAGCTGAGTCGATTTGTCTGTCCACCTGTTTGTCTGTATATACGCGAAGTAGTCCCTCAATTTTTGAGATATCGACCTGAAATTTTGCACCCGTTCTTTTCTTCCCAAGAAGCTCCTCATTTGTCGGAACCGCTGATATCGGATCACTATAGCATATAGCTGCCATTCAAACTGAACGATCGAAATCAAGTGCTTGTTTGAAAACGGTTACATTAAAAAAAAACGCAATGTCCGAAAAAATTGTCCGCAAGTCATTGCAGAGATAATATCTTTTAATAGAGAATTTTTTTTTTTGGTTTCAACCATGGTGAGGTCCGCTGAAGTGAATAATCTCGAAAAATTTTTTTTTTAAATTTTACTGTGTATTCTTAAAGAATAATAAAAATTTCAAACATACTTTTATATATTTTTTTTATAGATTTTATTATAAAATTTCATTGAAAAACGCAATTTAAATCAAAATTCAATGTACATAATCAACTTAACATACATCAGTGGGAAAGTCTGTTTGACTTTCAATATCCCATCAGACTGGAATGATCATATCTGTTAATCAACATTTACGACATCAAAATAAATTAAGTAAGTTACTGCACAAATCTGGCACAGAAGTTGCTTGTGCTGACACAACTTGAAAGGAAATTTTGGAAAAGGCCGACAGTTAGAGGAAAGTAATGAAAATATAAGAGAGAGAGAGAGAGAGAGAGAGAGATAGAAATCACGTTGAATTAATAATTATTAAAAATGTTAGCCTTCTAACGTTCACATAGAATTATGCACTTAATTATATCGTTAACGGACAAAGAGAACATAACACAAAATATTAAACTGCAATGAGAGCGTCACATAGAAATGCAATGTTGTATATTTCTTTAAATAACTGTTAAATACACAACACATTGATACGACACATTCGATACAAACTCATTCCAGTTTGAACATTTTCAATGTTAATGATATTTTTCACAATTCATTTACTATTTGTTTTAAATTTTTATCTACTCCTTTTTAGACATATTTTAATTTTACACTTTTTTCGTTTTGTTTTTTGTTCTCTTGGTATACAAATTGTTCATGAAAATTGTCGGAAAATGTTGCTAACATTCTGCAGCTGGTTTATCTCACACAGAATGTAAAGCAACATTTCACTTTAGTTAAAACGAATTGATTGGGACATGTGTAATAAAAACGATTTGCATGCAGAAAAAATACAAATTCCACATAAATCATTGTAATTTTCTATAGTGATACGGTTGTTCATGAATTTGGTTTAGTAGAACTTCTTCGCTTGAGCTTCACTGCGACTCCTAAATGAAATAATTATATTGATTAATTATTTATATAAATAATAAGTAAACAAATTAAATTGCACTCACTTGAAAAATTGGTATAAAAACACAAGTATCAGTTGCACAACAGTCACGGCTAGGAACAAAGTTACGCCTACACAGTTACCTGTTGGACAACCCGTTTGCGCCTGTGGCGAGCCAAGTCTATAATTAAAAATAAATAAATAAACAATAACAAACTGTTTTATATTTTTGTAAAATATGATACTCACTTCTGTCCAACATGCGCCATGCCCTGTTTCACCTGATTCATGCCGTCTCGCATCTCAGCTATGACCGATTGTATATCGTAGCCGGCTGCTTGCACTTGTGCTGTGGGCGCACGTTGTTGATTTTGTACGATTGTGTCGGCGCGTATTTGAATTTCGCCGATTAGCGTACGTATCTCACGCGCTGTCGCCAATAGGGCATTCTGATTCGCAACCATAAGATCAACTTCAGGTCGTGTGATTGTACCGCTGATTGGGCCTGTGGCAACAGGTGGCACACCGGCACCTGGCGCAGCACCTACTTGTTGTACCGGCGCACCAGCACTTCTCGATACCAGCGATAGTGTGTTTTCCTGGCGTCCTATTACCTCATCTACTTTGCGTGAAAGATCACGCAATTGCTCGAATATCTGACTTTGTCCTTGGAATATTTGACGCAATTCACGTTGATTTTCCGATTCGAAGAATTCTTCCCACTCATCATCGTCTTTAACCTAAAATGAAAACATTTCAAAAATTTAAATTTGTTTACGTTCTCAAAAATGAGTTAAATTTTGTAAAAAAAACAAAGAGAAAATTTAAAAGTCATACGGAAAATATAGCCAACACAACAATATCAAATCATTGTTGCCGTACCTCATCAGGATGCTCCTTCTTATACTCCTGCTTTTGTTTCTCCAACTTATCTTGATATTCCTTATATTCCTGTGTCAGCTTTTCAGAGTTCTCTGGAACTTTTACCGGGTCTGATGGGACTTGACCGGGCGGATGCAATGACGTTGTCAAGAAATGGAAGACATCATGATCATCAGCCAAACCTCCAGTCGCCGCGGAAAGACCAAAGTAACCATTTTTGGGCAATTGCACACCGTCCGTGCGAAGACACATTTCATAATCCTCATTATTGTTCGTCATACCATTGTGGAAAAATACAGTTAATACATTGTTATAGTATTCAATGCGCGCGCGTGTTGGGAACGGTTTGTTGCGGAAGTCACGCAAACAGCCAGATAATAGCTGTGTGGTGCCATCGTTCGAATGATCAAACTGTTTCGTACCATCGTTCACCACAGCCATAATATAAGGATTATTATGTTTATTGTCGTTATCGAAGGAATCAAAAAAGAGACCCAAGCCATTCCACCGGTCCGAAGAACCAAATACAGCACCATTATAATCGCCTTTTTGAGTGGTATACCAGAAAGCCAGACCGTCAGCACCAATACGCCCGCGACCGGATACTCGGAAGACTATCTCCACCTCCCACCAATCGAAGTTCGTTGGCGACTTTGTCCAGATGGCACCCTTTTGTGAACGCAATGACGGCGCCACTCGTACACTCTCCGCACTCGCAATTGCATCTGTAAATTATTTTCTTAATAAATTTGTACATAGAAAATTAAACAAACAGTCTCTATTTAAGGCATTTCAAGACCATATTTTTGGAAAATGCGCTAAGCAATTGGAAACTTAAGTGTCCTACAAGTTGTAAGGAGCAGACGGACGACAATATTGAGTGCCACTCTTACGCTGAACACAATGGTTGCGACAAACGACAACCGACAGCTGTCAAATATTAAAATACACACGTTCTTATGGACACTGTTATTTAGACAGCTGCACGACTCCACGACGGTAGGCCGACAGTTGTCGTTCTCGCTAACTTCGATATTTTCCTATATTTGCCTGCGACAGTAGGACGACAGTAGAGTTGACAATAGAATGGAAGATAGAGAGATGAGGAAGAGTGGTGATGCCACTAATATGTAAAATGTAAAATTATTCACAGCTCTTACAAACTTGACGTTATTTTACAAATAAAAGCATAAAATAGCTCTATTATAGCTCTGTTATATCATTTGTAATAACAATTGATAATTTAAAACAAAAATATATACCTATTTACTTATTTTTTGCATAAAAACTTTCACTTTGAACAAAAGATTAAAATTTCATTGAAGTGCAAGGTATTAGTATGGCCACAACGAAATTGTGTACATGCAAAATGGAGAGCTGTGTTGTCCTGTGTACATGCGTTCAGGTAGTAGGATGCACACCGCCGTTTTCAGTTCACTGTCGTGATGCAATGTTGTGTCGCAACCATTGTGTTCAGCGTATCTGTCATTAAACATGCTCCGTTGCACTCACACTTAAGCGAATCGTTGCAAACACAGCTGAGACAGCAGAACATCTGACGTGTCGCCCCACTTGTCAAACGCGTTTGCTCCACTGCCAGCAGTGGTTTTTTCTTTTTGCGAATCAAGCTGTCACTTCGTTTTTGTTAGTGTACTTACTGCCTCCGTACTCCCAGAAGGGCACAGTGCCGTCTTTCTGCGCTAAATATGGCGGCTTAAAGGAATATTTGTACTCGAAACGTCGATGCACACCGGCCAGATGATTATTCACGTTAGCTTGGACATGTTGTTGTTCCCCTAGGATTAGCAGAATCACCACAATTGGGAGAAATCTGCAAGAGCGCAGTAATCCGGTAACCAACATCTTTATTTGACACATACACTATTTTCTTTTTGTTTCGATTGAAGTTGGCTGCTCATGCCAAAGTCAATTCAAGTGTTGTAAAGCGTTGTATAACGATTGGACAGTAATTGAAGACGATTATGTTTGGATTATAAGCGTTGCTCTATATGCTCTGAGCGAGTTTACTTGTTACCGTTGTATAATAAATATTTAAAATTTAGTAATTTTATTGAAAATATCATTTATACGTTTTTTATATGTAAATACAATTCTAAAAATCTATTATATACCCTGTTTGGCTGGTGAGTCAGGTGGGCTTGATGCAAAAAGGAAGATTTTCTCTCTATGGTCCAACATCTTCATTATGCTTTAATTTACCTGTCCCATTCCCAAAACTATGTATAATAGCTTTGCGGACTCCATTTTCACCCCTGTATAGCTTTTAGGCAAATGAATTACGGGTGTACCTAACATAAGTATGATCAAACACAACAAATCTTTAGAAAATTCTTCCAATTATGCATACATACATATGTATTGTGTTGTTGTTGTAACGGATATCTATTTCTCTTTAGGGGGGAAGTTCATGTAGTTGTCAAATAGAGTTTTTAACGGTCGTTCCACGAAACGAGTTTTTTCGACCGGGTCGAGTCTTTCTATTTACCCAGATAAACTTTTTAGATCAATTCGAAGCTTAGGAAAATGGGTGTTTGCTGATGATGATGTTTCGCAATCTTACCCTGTTTGAGTAGGTAGGTGCTGTAGTGTGTCTGAAATCTTTTAGTTTCTTTTCCAGAGGCAGTATATGAGCCTCTCAGCAACATTCTAATTTTGAATCTACTGTAAAACAAATAGATAAAGGAAGTGGTAAACATGCTATTGATACCCGATCATAGCACGGTTACGTGCTGACCGAGAGCTTCTGTTGTTATTGTAAGTGAACATTGGTTTTGTGACTATCTTAAATTTATCTGTAATAGAATTTCCTCTAGGAAGAATTTCTGATCGTAAGCTTTGAAGAATGCTTGAATTTTGCATTCATTGCGCTCAAACCTTTTAAGTCCTGTATAGTGTTGTTGTAGTAAAAGACCAGTCAGTAGGAAACGTTTACGGTCATTTTTATATATAACGCCCAGATCAGACATGTGTGCAATGGGAAGTAGTCGTAGTTGTAATGCGGTTGTTCAATTCGAAACTCCTTGGGCATACTTAAATTCTGTATGAAGAGAAGTTTCTTAATATATTGAAAATCAATTCATTTATTTATCTTCTGCTTGTACATTTAACATACTGTGTACTTGCCTTCCATGCAGGTGAGAATATACATATGTATGTAAGAATACTGTTTATTAGCTTAATTAGGTAACTCCTTAGGAAGTTTCGTGTGTTTTCAAGTTTTGTAGAAAACATTTATTTGTAATTTTTGCCGTGTTTTTTACTAGTTTTAAATGTTATAATATGCATTTACATATATATGTATGCATATGTATGTTTGTAAGTATGTATGTATTTAGTTGAATATTATTGCACGAGTAATGCATTTTGCAAATCTACGCTTTTAAAGGTAAACATCACAAATTTTATTCGTTACTTTTCGTTTTTCATTCTTTGAATTTCACAGTTACAGTTAGGAAATCCTTTGCATAATATTATTATTATTATTTGTTTTTAATGTTGAAAGTAATTTTTCAAAGGTTTTACTTTGTGAAAAAAATATTTTAGGTGTTGTGCTTGGAAAAATGTCAATAATAGGTGTGTTCGTAAACAACAAAGTAGCACATATAACTAAACATATGTTCGTAGAAAAACAAAGCAGAACAAACAATTAATATTTGCTGAAATAATAATATAAAATTACAAAATAAAACACGTGAAATCTGTAAATTAGGAAATTATAATTAATTTTTATTAAATATTTTACGCCTAAGTGAGCTGCCATATTGCTTGATTGCATACCAAAATGTTCTTGTGTGTTTTTCGTTTTCTTTAAATATATTAACGTCGCAATATATACGCATCTAGGCTAATTATTCCAACTTAATTAACATTATTACAAATACTTAATCAGCAATGAACTGAGAAATGAATTAAGTACAAAATTAATATGACAAAAATGTTTTATACTACAATAAAGTAATTATGCCGTGGTGTATGAAGTTTTATAAGAAATGCGTGCGTGTCTCTAAACAAAAAAAAAAGAAATTAAATACAAAACTTTTGTATAAAACATTCACAACGCTGATAGCAGTTTTGAAATTTTATAAAAAAAAATGCAATTTATACTACACTCGCCCGTACTACAAAAGTGGGGTTATGTTAATAATTTTTTAGGTGTGTTTATATATATTACTATAATCTATTGTGTTAAACTTAGGCAGCGTGTACTACGGTATAATATACTATGAGTGTTGTATAACATTATGTTGTTGTCGTACATATCAACTTATGAAAAAATACAATTAACATTAATGTTTGCATTAAATATATCTATATATAAGTAAGTATGTGTATAGCATGTATACACTTAAATAGCACTGTTTGCAGTGGCTACAAGTAATTTTTTTTGGTTTGTATATTTCTTCTCTGCTCAGCTTATTACAACATTTCATATGCATTACTTTGTAGTTGTATAAAAAAGTATATAAATTGTAAGAAATTGTGAATTTCATGCTGCAGCTTATAGTTGAAAAACTTTCAAATTCAATTGCGCGCCTGCATTAAGCTTACGGCAACGCTTAGGACAGACATCTATGTAAGTGTGTGTGTAAAAGTGATTTCAACGATTGCTCTTAATTTCGTGTGCAAATGCAAATACAAAATTTTGCGCTTAGAAAAAAACAATATCCAAAAAAATATGTATGTATATATATAATACATAAGTATATAGTATATATCTATTGACATCTACAAGTGTATGTGCCCACATATATAGATGCATGTGTGTAGTTGTTATATATATGTATATAATTATGCATACATATATAATGCAGCACCATATATTTGTTTGTTTGTTGTTTTTCTTGTTGTTCGCTTTAGCATATCTTAGTTATAGCGTGAAGAAAAATAGAAAAATATTAAATTCCACAGTTTACATTTCAATTGATTTTACTCAACTACTTTCTCATGCGCTTAAGACTACAGTTATTCACTTGCTTTGATGACATTATCAACTATAAAATGTAATAATAATAAAATATGATTAATTTATACTATGTACGACAAAGTGTCGTAGCATAATAATCACTTTCGTGCGAGAAATCTACGCAATTCATTTCAATCGAATTCAAACTTTTCTTCTTCGCTTTATGCGAAAAATGCACTATGCAATCATTTTGCATAAAAACGCTCAATACAGCGGGAATATGCGGCATTTAAAGAAATATAATGTGCACGCAACATTTTACGTGCGAGCCGAGCTTAAATATGTGTCAACGAACGTAGTTGCAGAGCTTTTCTCATTTCGCTCTTCGCATTCAATGTGCGGAGTAGCAAATGGTGTAGGCATTTTTTTTTTTGGGTGGCTGGTGGGTTATTTCTTTATTTACTATTACATATCTGCTTTCAGCCAATTATAAGTAGACGCCCCTAATGTTTGTGTGTGGCTGGCGTTGTAGTCGAAGAGAAGATGCTTAAGAGATCACCCTCGTATAATGCAATTAGCAGCATTATGGCAACACCAGTGCACATGCCAAGTATTTGCAATAAGAATTGCTCCAGTGTCTTGTGTGCCGACGACAATTCCGGCATCTGTGGAGAAATTATAGCACAAATTATAGCATAGACTATAAAAAAAAACATGTGACATTTTCATGACTTACCATATCGACAAGTGCTATGTAGATGAAGAGCCCGGCGGCTACAGCGAACATCCATTGCGCTACATTTGGCGATTGTCCAAAAATAATACCGATTATCATGCCTAAAAAGCTGAGCACACTCGTCAATAAATTGTAATACACTGCTGTTTTTATGGACATGCCCGCTTTGATGAGTATTGCGAAATCGCCCAGTTCGTGTGGCAGTTCGTGACAAAATACCGCTAGCGATGTGGAGAAGCCGCCGGCAATGTTTTCAGCGAAAGCAGCGCCTGTAAGGGGAAGGTGGTATACATATTATGGGCAACTTCAATGAAATTAGTTTTGATTATTTATTTAGTTTTTGAAAATGAAATAATTCGTTTAATAAACAGCCAAATCAAGGAAAACAAAATAAAATAAATACAAAAAAGAAAAAATATATATTGGGAATATTTAAAAAATAAATACTTATTTTCTAGATATTTTGTTTATTTCATATTATTTGGTATCTAAGCAGTAAAAAAGATTTTTTTGGTAGGTATATTTAAAAAAAAAAAAAAATAATGCGCTATGAAATTATAAAAGTTTCAAAAAGTGTAGGTTTAGAATGAATTCTAGGATTAGTTCTTTTTGAAGTGTAGTACAAATATTCAATTTTTTTACCAATGGCATTGAAAATCGAAAAAAATTACTTTCGTTTTTTATAAAAAAAAAAATTATGTTATGAATCACAGTAAATACTTTGACGTCATAATTATTTATTAAAAATTTGGGTACTTTTTCTGATATTAAGTTGAAATAGGGTCAAAAAATAAATATTTTAAGCAAAAAATAATAATTGTGTTTGGGTATAAAAGGGTTAATTCACTCGCACTCCCCGTAAAGGAAAACAATTACGAATAAAAAAAATGTGTACTTGAATTTTTCACATAAAATTTGAGGTTATAAGAAAAAAAGTGCATATCTTCTTATTGCTTACAACTTTTTTCCATAGAACACAAAACTTTGGCGAAAATCGAGAGAAACCGTTTTTAATTCTTGAAAATTTAACTACTCCCCTCCTTCACTTCTTCCCAACCGACCTGCTATCGCCCATTCCTTTCATTTTTGTTAGTTAATCTTTCCTTTTTCGTGGGTTTATCCTATTCTAATTTTTCGCTTTCAAAATTATCGATCCTGGTCTAGATAGAATTGGAGTTATTTATTAGGTAGAATATTTTAAGTACTTTTTGCTTAGCCAAAGCAAACGATTTTTCACTTTCCGCCTCCCCAAAACAATATCAATAGTTTATCGCAATTTAACCCAATTTTTGCCAACAAGATGCCACTGTGTGTTATAATTTAATTATAAAGTACAACGAATATTTTATGACCAAATTTCTTTAAAAAATTTTTAATTTTTATTTTGTTTTAGTAATGATCTTATGAATTTATAAACAGCTGTTTGAGTCACCACTAGCAAATTTTGCAGCTTTAGTTTGCAAAAATATGAATATTGAGTGTTTTGTGAATAAGTATCTGCGCTGTTGATATATTTCAGTACAATTTTATTGGTCTGACATAAGTTTAGAGCAAGAATCTAATAATAATTTAATGAAAGCAACCATGTGTGTGGTAAAAACTGTGCATTCCAGTCTGATTATTAAATTATATGCAAATAAATAAGTAGATGACTGCTGTGGTGCACAACGCACCCATAAAAATCTAATTAACTTTGAAAAAGGCGTTTGCACTTGCATAAATAACCCTTACGTACTTCATTCCAGGCACATCGCTTGTAAATATATGGAAATTGTGTGTGATAATGATAATGAAAGCGTTCGTACATACCTATTGCCATGCCGTCGGTGAAGTTATGCAAGCCATCACCCATTATAATCATCCAGACAACAGCACTTAACGATTCCGGTGGCGAGTGTACGTGTCCGTGCTTATGACTATGCCCGTGATGCGATGACTCGTGCTCACGTAATATCACAGTTGGAACGGAATCGCTGACTAACGAATGTTCTTTGGCATTGCCATTGGTGGCCACCGTCGGATTGTAGACCAAAGCGTGACTGTGGCCATCACCAGCACCACCACCAACACCACTCATTGAATTGCCATCTAAATCGGTTGAAATCGTATTGCTGTCGGGCAGGTGTATGTGTTGGTGCTGTGGCTGTGCATGCTGATGATCTTGATGATTGTGATGCCACACAGGTATTAGGGATTGCGCCACCGCATCGTTGTCTTCGGCATCTGCTTTGCCATTACGCTTGCGCTCCACATTATTACTAACGCCCATCAGTTCACCCGACAAATCCGATATATTATTCAGTTTTGAGCCTGGCAAATGCATATCGTTCTTTGTATCCATGGCGATCTCATCATAGCAATAAGGATATGAACTGTACTTGGATTTGCAAAGTTTATCGCCAGCAACTGAGTTGTTCACCGAAGAGTCGGGATCACGTACGACTTTGGCGCGCGATTGCTGTGTCGTATCGCTTTTGGCTATACGTTTGCGCCACTCCGAGATCATTGTCAGGCCATGCTCGGTCATATAGAAGAAAACAATGCCGCTCATGCAGCCGAGACCTTTAAGTATCATATTTTGCTCGCTCTGACCAGCTAAAGACTGAAAGTAGAATTCGTATATTTTTGTCATACAAAGTGAGCAATATTAACAGTTATTGCGGGGTACTTACATGTGGCAGTAAATGCAACAAAGCATCACCAGTCATGGTGCCAACAGCCAATGCCACCAAATATTGTATAATGTACTTGTAATAGCGCGAATCCATAAAGGGTATGATTGCTACGCCGACAAGTCCCAAAATGCCACAGGCGAAAACGGAGATAAATGCGTATACCCAGACTGAAATGATTTGGGCGAGAGTTAATATAGTTATATGTGCAAGTTTTCAGTCAGAAATTGGGTCTTCAATAAAGACCGACAATTGAGGTTAGAAACACAGGGAAGCAGAAAACTGATAAATTACAATCGCATAACATGGTTTTTTTAGTTTGCACTTCGCTCACGTTTGTGATAAACTAAATAGCTGAAAATCATATAAATTACTATAATAAAAAAATAAAATTATCTTCTAAACGGCTTTTGTTTAAGTTTTAGTAACTCAAAATGATATTGAGGACAAATCTTGGTAAATTTAGTGAGTTTATCTCTAATGGAACAAGAAACGCTTTGTTGAGTTTAATAGGTACACATAGGTGAGGTTCGGCCGTTCCCACGACAGTCGGATCCACGTAACCGGAACGGACCCGAATTTTTTCCGGCCAAGGACTGTCAACTCGACAGAATTCTTGCGTTACAACAACTGGGTGTAAGAATATTTAAATATTTTATTTAACCTCACTGTCTAACCTCACTTTTCATTAAACCAAGCACACTCTAAAACGAGCTTTTACTCACCATAAACCATATCCTCCTTGGCGGCATATTCACTCGCTTCGTTGGCCTCAACATGCTCCAGTATCGAGGGATCTATGCAGCCGGCGCGATCACCAGCCAGTGGTGAAGCCATTTGGTACAACAATACTGGACACAGATGCAGCATATCCACTTTGCTAATTGTATAATTTGCCGTGTGTTCATGTAACACTTTAAACTTTGGTTGATGTTGGTGCGCCTGGGCACAATCCGTTGCATCGGATTCATTACAATGTACGGCGCGTTCGACATGCGGGTGTGTGTGTTCAATTAGTTTATGTGGCTGGACATGGTAGACTAATGCGGCATCGCTAACACACTGCAAAGTGATTGAGAGGAAGGTGGGTGAGTATAGGTGGCAAAGGAAAGGTTAAATGATTAAATACTTACAGTGCCATTGCTGGACGAATCCGTCGCGGGATGCTGTAAACGTTGCGCGGTTTGTTCTTGCTGCTGCTGTTGTTGTTGTGTTGCACTTTCGCCCTCTATCAGCTCATTCAAGCCGAGCTTTTTCAGTATGTGCTGAAACTCGTCCACCGTCAATGTGCCATCAGCCTTATGTCCATACTCGACAAATATGCGCTGCAGGAATTCCGCTGTGATCTCAGGTTGATGCAAGGTGCTGGTGGTCGTCGTCGACTCCTCACCGTGCGCATGTCCAGCATGGCGTTTTCTTCGATGTGGTTTATTACTATGTATGTGGCTCGTTGTTATTGTTGTTTCAATGTCAAGTTCATTAGCATCACCAGCAACATCGTTAACTGCACGTTTGTGTGTGTTGGCAGTCAACGGGTCCACGCCGAAGCGTAAAGCGTCACGTCGCTCGTGCACGCGCGCATTTAACTGTTGATATTCGAAATGTGGCGGCGGATATGCGGCAGCATTCGCCACATAATCATTTATAACATGCTCCTGGCAGGGTATGCGATCGGCGCACAGTAGGCACACAACGCAAACGGCCATTATGTGGCGTGCCATCGTGTTGCTTCGCTTCGCCGCTGCTAATGTGTTGATAATTTATTATTGCAAAATTAAATATTTCAGGGAATACGTTTCACAAGCGTTGTGTGAAACACGTCTGCGCACAGCACAGATCCGACTACACTTTTTGTATTGTTGCACCACAAAACACACACACACGCCGGCGCACACACTCACGGCCTTCACTTTTCATATATATTGGTGTGTGTTTGTTTGTGTGTGGGAGAGTTTACAGAGTAGGTATGCTTTTATAATTCGAATTTAACTTAAATTTAAATTGTTTTAAAGCCGAGTTTGCCGCATTTCGACGCGCATGACCACTTGTTGTTATCTGCAATCGGAAAGAAAAAGTCACGGTATTAATATAAACAAATTTGGTAGTGCAAAAGTGTGTTTATTTAAGTAGCTAAGCAATAAACAAAAAAAAAAATAAAAATAAAAAAAAACAAAAAACAAATAAATAAAAAAATAAAAAATAACAAAAAACAAAATTAAAAATTAAATAAAAATAAAAAAACACTAAAGTTCTTTTGTGCTATAGCGCTTATGCGCGTGTCAGCTTCTCAAATCTTTCGCGGCGTATAATCGCATCCCACTTGGGGAGTGTGCTCTCAACACTACCATAAATGAACCGACAACTTTGGTCACTCACTCAGCACTGATTTCCTTATTTAAAGCAATTAATACGAAACCTACACAGCAAACCGGCGATAGTTTTCGGTGCGTGTGCCTGTATGTGCAATTACACTTGAATACTTGTAGCTGCATATATAGTTATGTATATGTACTTATAAGTACATTATGTATACCTTAGAACATATGTGCGCTGATTGCTTTTGAGTTATTGCCTTAAACAGACTATTTTGCCAAGAAGCTTTGATGATAAAAAAATTAATTTATTTGCAGTTGTTGAAGTGCAGCTGAACTGCTGCGCAATGCGAAATATATTTTTGATGACTCCGATTGAAGCTTCATAATTTTTTTCTTATTACTAGGCCTAAACCCGGGTCTCCGTTCGCGTGGTTTTCAGCCAACTTGGTTCAGCCGTTCTTGAGTTATAAATTGTATAATACATTTAGTATTTAATAACTTTGTAAAGGGTGGGCCATATAAAACTTTAAATTTAAAAAGTCAATAAAAAACAACGCTTGATATTTTTCAAAGGTCTGACATTTATTTAAAAGGTTGTTTTATGAAATTTATTTGTGGAAAACAATTTCGGACAAATGACCACCACGGCTGAGTTTACAGTAGCTTATCCGATCCACCCAATTTTGGAGTACTTTCTCGATGGCTTCAGGCCTTATGGCAGCTACAGCAGCTTGAATCTCGTACTTTAGATCCTGAATTGTTTCTGGATGGTTGGCTTAACATTTATCTTTAACAGCTCCCCACAGAAAATAGTCCAACGGAGTTAAATCGCAGCTTCTGGGAGGCCAATTCACATCACATCTTTTGCTGATTATGCGATTTTCCAAGATAGGGCGTAAAAGATTGAGTGTAGCGTTTGCTGTATGGCACGTAGAGCCGTCCTGCTAGAACCAAATGTTGTCCAAGTCTTCATCTTCAATTTGCTTGATGCTTACGGCGGTTCCTTCTTCATTTTCAAAGAAAAATGGGCCGATGATTCCACCAGACCAAAATCCTCACCATACAGTGATTCGTGCTGGGTGCGTTGGCTTCTTGACGATTACGTGCGGGTTTTCTGTGCCCCAAATGTGACATTTCTGCTTGTTAACATAACCATCGAGGTGCAAATGAGCCTCTTCCGAAAAGATGATCCACTTGACTCACCACTTTGGAAAAAAGTTTTCAATACTTCCCAGTTTTCTTCTAGTGAATAGCGACCCATTTCGTAAATTTTAGACTTTTTACTGATATCTGTCACACTCCGAATAGTATTTGACGTTTCCAATGTCGAAATATAGATAATTCAAATTTAAAACGTTAGATGGCCTACCCGTTGGTAGTCCGTAGGTTTTTAATAGCCTCTATATTCTTCGTGGTTTTTCATAAGTTTTCCAATTAATTCGGCATGGATTGAATTAATTTTTGGCAGGTTTCCAATGGGGTAGCAGCCCAATGTTACTTTGCTTTCCTTCACAATCGCTCCTTCTTTTAAAATGAAAAGGTTGCCATTATCGTCATAAGGCTTCTCCACAATTTCATTGGGTTGAGGACGGGGGATTGTCTATGCCACTGCATACAAGTCACATTTGCGTTCTTGAACCACTTAGATACCAACCTCGATGTATATTTATGGTCGTTAATTTAAAAATAACATCATCTTAGCGGGATGTTTACTACAGCATAACTTTTTGCAAAATATCTCTGACCACAAAAGCGGACATTGTGTTCTTTATCCAAAATAGAAGATGGTGATTATACTTTTAGATTGTATTACTGAATATTTATTTATTATCATTCTTGTTTATATACATCTCTAAATAATGAATTGTAACAGCTGATTAGATCTGTTCCTTTTCAATGGTGAAATTATTGAAGCTGTCACGTTCTGAATTCAGAAATCGTCTCAAGTCACAAAAACTGTCTCTAATTTTAAATCTCAGATTTAAAGAGTTGTAATTGGATCAAAGTATTAAAATTCCGCTGCAATTTGTCGTGAAGTCATGAAAGGGTCCTTTTTTGTCCTGAGAAGTATACGGCGATCATCAATCAAACCAGTATTTCTTGGCTGGCCAGGTTTTTTTTTATTTTTTTTTGCTTTAGAGCATTAGTTACAAAGTTTCCGAGCGCCTTAAATTGATTTTAAAAATACTTGGATATAACCACCTATTTTTTAATAAATACTACTTCCACCTATTTTATTGGCCAATCAAATTTAATGAGGCAAGAATAACTTGTCACTCAAACACAAAATTAACAAAATAGCAATGCAAGTTGTTGATATTCACTCTAAACTATTTCTGCTTCATCGTAAAAATGTAACGGTATCAAAAAACCTAACAATTACAACAGGTACGCAACGAAAGAGTTTCATTTTTTATATGTAAGACTAATTAGGCGTGTTAGGTACTCAAGCTTTCAATAGGTCTGTAAACTAACAACCAATTACGAGCAGAAAAGCGTAAATTACTTATTGGGGAGTATTTAAACAAGAAAGAGCGTTAACTTCGGCTGCACCGAAGCTAAAATAAACTCCACAGTTGCGTTTCTTATAGCGAAACAATATTTATATAAAAAAATCTTCATCTTGATTATGTTTGTTCAGTTAGTATGACAACTATATCTTATAGGGATCCGATCTGAACAATATGTTAACATAGGTTATAGCATTGCCTTGGAAAATAATGCTTGCTAAATCTATCTGTAATATTAATAGTTATATTAGTAACCGTTTTAGAATCAAAAGATTTAATTTGGTCAATTGGCAGTGAGTTCACTGTACTTTTGTACATTAATTATCGTTTATGTTAAAAATTGTTTGAAACACAGTCGTTAAAGACCTTATGCCTACATAAATTATGTTTAATTGACCCCCAATTAAATATTTCTAAGGTTATTGAAAAACTAAAAATATATACAAATCGTCACCTAAAATGCAAAAGGCCGTAAGTAACAAAAAATTCAAAATTCACTTTTTGATTGATTATGAAGTACTTAACCGAAACACATGTACACATTAAATTTTACATGCATACGTCCAAAAATAACGACTTTATAGGCGAGAATCAGAAGGCCGCAACTACAACTTCAACAATTTCATAAATCAAAAAGCCGTAACTACCCTTTTTTCAATCTCTTTGATTAAATTTCAATGTGACACATTGTGTTATCCGCAATCACAGTTGTTTTCATTATTTTTCATTCTTTATCAAATTGTGTTACTGCCTTTATTCACGGAATAAAACAAAATTAATAAGAGAAACTGTACTTGCAGTCCGATTTTAAAAGCTACAAACATGTCTATGAAGTTTATTCTAAAGACTGCGAGACTAATGAAGTAGTTCATGTATCTTTTCCAACATTTATGGCAGTATTAAAAAAACAAAACTGTTGTATATTTAAGCCAAAAAATGATATGTGCGACACCTGCACATCATACGAATCGAAGAACTCAACCCAAGATCAGTACGACATTCATAGAAAGAATATACAAGACATGAGAAATGAAAAGTTAATTGACATAGAAAACGCCAAATCAGGATTACACTTGTTGTTATGCATTGACATGCAAGCAATGAAGTTGATTCCACAGACAAATGCAAATGCCACGTACTATAAAATGAAATTACAAGTGCACAATTTCACAATTTATAACGTTATTTCACATGAATCTGACAATTTTGTCTGGGACGAAAGAGATGGTAGCATTGTTGCTTCTACCTTTGCTACATGTATAATAAAATGCATGAAAAATTCTATTAAAAAGTCACCAAATATTCATCATATAATTATATATTCCGATGTTTGTTTCTACCAGAACCGAAATGTAATTCTTTCTAATGCAATATTATCTTTATGTGTTCAAGAAAACATAACGGTAGAACATAAATATTTAATAGTGGGACATACACAAATGGAGTGTGATTCGACCCACTCCCTCATTCAAAGAAAAATCAACAAGAGACAAATAAATTTACCATCTGAGCTATCTGGCTTGATTAGAGAGTCTCGAAAGAACCCATTTCCTCTAAAAGTGCACCATGTTGATTACAAGTATTTCCTTGACTACGAAAGTATTCCTAAGCGCTACGTTTCTATTCGACCAGATAAAATTTAACACACACGTATAAATTATGTATAAAAACTCAGTATCTTCAATACAGGCAAAAAATCTGGAGAGCCAACTGTTAATATGATCCGTGCCTTGGCATATGATCCATCTGGAATAATTTATTATAAAACAAATATCAGCGACGATTACAACGTTTTGCCAACACGTACACAACAAAAATTTAGGGACATCGAACCTTCACAGTTACATACCGAAAGAATATCAATATCCAAAAAAAAAATAGGAACACCTGCAGGAACTTAAATTTTTACTTCCGGCTGACTGCCACAGCTTTTATGATAATATACCCTTTTTATCTTAAACCTATTTTAATTTGCTATTTGTATTGCAGGTTTGGTTGTTTTCAAATGAATTATTTTGTTTTTCTTAACCAGTTTAATTTAATTTTATTTTCTCGAATTAAATGTATTAATTAAATAATTCCTTTTGTGTTAAAATACTTACAATAAATAGATAAAAAAAAAGACACAACTTGTTAAAAACTTTTTTAGTTGCAGCCTAAAAGCACATTTTCTTATTTTAACCATTGTTTTCATTTTATACCCAATTTTTTTCAAGTAGTTACGGCTTTTTGGTTTCAGAAAAATAGAGTGCAAAAGGCCGTAACTAACATTTCTTAAAAACTGCTTTTTTCCGATTAATTTGGTCTTCAGAAACAAATCCGTCTTTGTTTTCTAAGCTTAAATCTACAATTTGGATATTTAGCTTTAAGTAATCTTTAATCTATAACGTTTTTTGCTTCTCCTGTAAAATACTAAAAATGTTAGTTACGGCCTTTTGCATTTTAGGTGACGAAATATTGAAAATAAAAGTAAATTTTCTACATATTTGCACGCCCTTAATTGAACAAATTATTGAGGTACAGAGAGTCGTTTAATTGATTTCCTCAGTTAATTTTATTTATTTATTTATTTTTTTGAATTTGTTATGGCCTGAACAGGTTGGGTGTGCCACTAATTGTGACAAAAAAGCGGCCGGAAATTGTAATTAAGAGAGATCGTTGAAGACATGCCTCGTTCTGAACGACCTTCAACTCATGAAAATATCAAAAAAGTGAAGTATATGTTGCTTGTCAGGCAGGTGTTAGGAGAGGTGGCAAGAGAGCTCGGCATCTCTCGCGAGTCCGTTTGCTTGATTTTGGTAGGTATTTTACGTACGAAACGCGTTCTTACTCGACTCACCCCGATAAAACTGAATTTTTTCAAAATTTCCGATCCCACAAAAATCAAGGTGATGTTCATTGTTTTTTCGATATTCATGGTTTGTTGCATCATGAATTTGTTCCGACGGGACAGACGGTCAATAAGGAGTTCTATTTGGCCGTATTGAAGCGTTTTCGTGAGAATATCCATCGAAAACGGCCAGAATTGTGGAAGAACAATTTATAGATTTTACACGATGATAACGCACCATCGCATCGAGCCACGATTATACGCAATATATTCATCGATCAACCACCATTTTAACCGAATATGGCTCCGTGTGATTATTTCTTTTTCCGCAAACTGAAATTGCCGCTCCGCGAATCTCGTTTTCCTTCGATCGGAGTTATAAAACAAAACTCGCTAAGAGACATCCAAAATTGCTTATAAGTATTTCGAGAACTGAAAAAAACTTCCACTCGTCTCTCTGTATACTCGTGTATGTGAAATAGTCCATCAGTTTTTGAGATATCGATTTGAAATTTGACTACGTCTTTTTTCCTCAAGAAAATGCTCATTTGTCCGAAAGCGAACCACTATAGCTGTCATACAAGTAGAAAATGATTGGTCAAAACTAGGTCCTTATATGGAAAAATTTTTCCCACACGCAATAACGCCATTTTATAGTAGATCCATAACTGCTATCCTCCATCACATGTTTTCCGAACTCAAAGAGAGAGCAAACGACAGTACTTTCCGGAGAACACATTTTTCCACATTCTCTATTCACTTTTGCAGTTATCGATAGTAGCTATCGTCTACGTCAGACAAAAGACAACAGAACGTCATTAGCTGCCAAATTTAGTATGTGTATCGCTATAACTACATAATTAAAATATTATCAGATTAATTGGCTTCAGACGTGATAATAAATCGTGACATTTTAAAATAGAATCAAGCCCATAATGCATGACTTTGGGTTATTTCATTCATTAACACGAAGGCAACCCCGAAAGGTTTCATTAGGGTGACTCCATTCATTCATTTGAAGTTTCGATTTATTTTTGTGTTTTTGTTGTAAAAAATTGTAATATTAGGAATCATGCAGATTAGTTTTTATCATTGAAATTAAAAAAAAAATCGGTTTTCTACCTCTAAAAAGACACGAACTGGACAAACGTCCTTATTAATAAGCCCACATACTGTACGCAGTTTATGTAAAGCAACAATCATAAGCCGTTACGAATCAGAGTTATACTAATTGATGTGCGGAAGTGATCTTCTATTGACAATCCACTTTTGTTACGAAAAATAAGCCAACTGCCGTCTATCAATTCAATAGCAGAGTTTATTTTGTTGACGTCAGGTAATTTTCACAATACAAATGATGATTGGATTAATTGAGGCACTCAAACAAATGATTATAATCACATGCGCTTCATTCGCATAATATTTGTGTCGATAAAAAACAACAAGAAATACACAAAAAAAATAAAAAACAACAAGAAAAACACAAAAAAATTAGAACAAACAAATAAGGTAAGATAAAGAAGTAGCTAATACCTTATCGAAGTAACGGTAAAAAACGAATTACAAGCACTATTATAATACAAAATTAAAATAAACAAATGGCTAACATTAAGCGCCATTTTCTCAATGTCTGGTTAGCAGCCAACTGTCCATAAGTTCTGGTTAATTTAACCAAGACTCCTTCTTTCGGTAAATCATCTTTTTTTAAGTAGCGCTTAACTGACAGATGCTTGCTAACCAGACATTTAGAAACATTTTTTTTTTACATATGGCTCAAGCAGCTCACGACTTCCGGTCTTAGAGCAAGTATCTTCTGGATAGCCAATAAATATCTATTTGAAGGCGAGCTAAAGTGTAGAAGGCAAAACATTCCTCCCAAGGGTACCAATGAAACGAACGTGGGTATTCTAGTTTAGAAAATAAAAAAAAATTAAATGGGATAGTAAAATGTTCAAGTACTGTGCCCAAAAAATAAGGTGACATTGTATTTATTTTGAAATTTCTTTATTTATTCTTCTAAATCAATTTCATCCACTTCAAAGTAATCCCCTCCCGACGCAATGCACTTATGCCAACGGATATTCCAATCTTCGAAACACTGGTTGTAGTCACTTTCCGGGATGGCCTTCAGTTCCGTCATCGCTGCGGCTGGAATCTCTTCTATCGTGTGAAAACGGTGTCCCCGGAGCGGTCTTTTGAGCTTGGTGAACAGCCAGAAGTCGCACGGCGCCAGATCAGGTGAATACGGTGGTTGCGAAATGATATGGGTTGGCGAAATGATCTCGAATTACGAGGGCGGTTTGGGATGGTGCATTATCGTGATGTAAAAACCAAGAATTCTCTTTCCACAATTCCGGCCTTTTTAGGCGGATAGCGTTACGCAAACGACGTATAACGTTCAAATAATATTCCTTGTTGACTGTTTGACCGGTTAGAAGGAATTCATAATGCACAACACCACGATAATCGAAGAAAACAGTCAACATGACCTTGATTTTTGAGCGACTTTGGCGCGATTTTTTTGGTCTCGGCTCTCTTTTGGCACGATATTCGCTCGATTGATCGGTTGTTTCGGGGTCGTAAGCATAGATCCAAGTCTCATCGTCAGTTATAATGCATTTCATGACACCCTGGTAGTCGGAAAGCGTCGTTTCACACTTCAACGCGACGCCTTTTTTCCAAAAAATTCAATGTTGTCGATACCAGTCGAGATTTGACGCGCTTGAGGCTCAAAACATGGTATTGACTGAGCATTTCGATATGCCAACTTCATCAGCAAGGTCTCTAATTGTTAAACGACGGTTTTTCAACACAAAATCTTTGATTTGTTGAACGTGAGCTTCGTCGGTTGAGGTTAATGGTCGCCTTGGACGCTCTTCGTCTTCGACACGTTCGCGGCCGGCTTGGAACTCACTATACCACTTGTAAACATTTTTTTTAAACATAGCCTCATCACCAAAGGCTTTCTGCACCATCCTCAACGTATCCGCAGCAGAAAATTGATTCCGGAAACAAATTTTAATGCAAATTCTTTGCTCAACAAATTTCGACATCGCAAAAAATGAAAAACTCACTTTTAGCAGCTCACAAAATGACACGTATCTCAAACACTAATGAATATTTTGACATGGAATTTGACATAAATGTGACTGACAGTACTACCAACCTAAAAAAAAAATAATCCTCCAAATCATTCGACGCGCGCAGTTTAAATTCAAATTATTTTTGGGCACAGTAGTACATATACATATGTATATTTTTTGGTTGTTATTGTTACGATTATTTTTGGTATTCAAAAAATGCTGGAATTCAGATCGCTAGGAATTGAAATACCTAAAATTTTGACGATACAATTTTTTTTAATTCTAGAATTCCGCTAAGAAGACTATCCACCATATTCTGACTGAAGAAAATAATGATATTTTATCTTTTTTTGTTTTACTTGTTCCACAACATCAGTGACAACGAAATTTAAGTCGTCATAACAGACGCGGATCTTCCATTGGACTTACTATTAGGCCCGGAAATTGGAAATAGTCACCTAGATAGAAAACTAAATAATAAACTAACTCATGTAAGTCTCACTGAAAATATATCATACTATATAGCCATACGAATTGACCGCTCAAAATCAAGTGTTTATAGGGAAAACTTTTTTATTTGGCTACATATCTTCACTAAATTTAGTATAGATTATTTTCCAAGAAAACGTTACAAACTCCGAACAAATTGCTCAGATCGCACCACTATAGCATATACAAAGCTGCCGAACGAACTGGCGGTCAAAATGAAGTGCTTGTATAGAAAACTTCTTTATCTGACAAGATATCCTCACGAAATTTGGTACAGATTATTATTCAAAACAGCGCTTTGATACCCGAACAAATTGCTCAAATCGGACCACTATAGCATATAGCTACCGTACGAATTGGTCGATCAGATTCAAGTCCTTGTATGGAAAACCTTCTTATTTTACAAGATATCCTCACGAAACTTGGTACAGATTATTATCCAAGACAGCGCATTGATCTCCGAACAAATTGCTCAGATCGGACCACTATAGCATATAGCTACAGTACGAATTGGCCGATCAGATTCAAGTCCTTGTATGGAAAACTTTCTTATTTTACAAAATATCGTCATGAAATTTCGCATGGCTTATTATATAAGACAGCGCTTTGATCTCTGAACAAATTGTTCAGATCGGATTTCTATAACATATAGCACAAACTGACTGATTAAATACAAGACAAATATCTTTTTATACGCTATTATGCGAAAAGTGATTAGTTAAATGCTATTTTCTCTTGTTTTTTATTTCTTACTATTATTTTTTTAATTTAAAATATATATATTTTTTTAATTTACATATTTATTATTCATATTATTTAATTCATATTTGGGTTCATGAATAGTAAGTTAAAAAAGGAAATTTATTTACATTTTTTCAAACAATTTTTTTTTTAACACTTGTGTAGAGAATACAACAATGTGGCAGCACCATAAAAAATATATATCTTTTAAGGAATTTCTAGATTAGTTATGATTCCACAATTTAATATGACACGCCATAAATCAACGTCCGACGCGGTAGACGTATCGGGCGAGAATTTTAATACTTTTAAATGCATCACGAGACAAGAAAATATTTCACATAATAATTTGTTATTTTTTTGCGACACACCTTTCGCAAATGCAAATCCCAAATTGCGACGCGAAACGTACGACAAACGCAGGTGAGGGGGAATCAAAACAAAGTGAATGCAGACAGACGCCGCCACGAAACGAAACATGCGTGCGCTTATTTGCGCGACACCGAACACAGTACAACTGGAGAGTAGAGTCCAAGCCAAAATGCGACGAACCCAAAAAAAAAGAAAAAATAAATAAAAAAAGAAAAAAAAATCAGAGGCATAAAAAGTAAATAAAATACATCCAAAAGTGTTTAGGCCATAAAATTTGCGTTGCGGCAAAAAACCAGCTGCATTTGTATGTACATACATATGTATGTATGCATGTAAGCAGGTAGATATTTGTATTTACCGCAACAGTTAGTTTAGTATAACCACTTTTTTGGTTGAACGCGATGGTATTTACAAGTACACATACAGACGAATTTATTTTTAGTTAGATTTCCAGTTTATTGACTAATGCATTTGCATGTCTAACGGTATACATACATATGTACATAGCCATATCTAACTATATAAGCACAAAATCTATTGATAAAACTTGCAAAACACTCGCTGAAATTCGCAAATCGTCGGTGTCGGTGACGGTGTCGGCGTGGGCGTGCGTATCGAAATGCGTGATTACGGTTAAAACATATACATACATACACATGTATATGCCGAAGCATACCATAAGGCGCACGAACTCAAGGATGCCCGCCAAAGTCAACCGCCAACACAAAACTTTCATAAACAATGCTTAAATATTTGCAAAACAACAAGAACAACAACAGCACCATGACCATGAATGTGTTGCAGCATTTTCATGAACGAAGCCGGCAAACTTGGTTAGAAATTATCGACATAATAACCAAGAACGGGCGCGTCGTACCAAGCGGCCGCTTGTGTAAGGTGGCAATTAATAGACAGTTTAATATACAAAACAACAAATACAAACATATAGTTCGAGTGTTATGCAAAGAGCTGTTATTTGTACGAAAAAGTAAAAGCAGTTCATACCTAACGGTTCATTGCCGAAGACATTAGCCGGAGTCTAACTAGTATTTCCACGAACTTCTGATTTGTGCAAGGTCGTTTTACCCTCCCACCCACACACACACAAACACAAACATATGCATACATGCTGGCTTTTGTGAGGCAAGGTCAAGGCTTAATGGGAAATCCCACGGTCGAAAAGTCATCGAAACAAAGTTAACAAAGTTTTCTTAGCATCAAAAAATTGACTACTGAAAGGTGCCCAAATAAGGTTCACATGATGACCAATAATAATTTTTTGGCGAACGGAAATGAAAATCGAATAACTGTCTGTTGCAACAATTAAAATGAATTTATTAAAGCATATTGTACATATAAACATATATATTTACATACATACATACATATGTCTGTAGCTAAGGCGGTATTTCATTGAGTTTATGCGACAATTTCATACTGGTTTATTGACACTGGCTGGAAATTGTTGCCTACATGACCAAAGCGTGGTATGTACATATACAGTGGCGAGAAAAATTATAGCACCCAACATATTTATGAAAGACATAGTTCAGATCGGCCCACTATAACAAATAGCTGCCATACAAACTGAACGATCAAAATCAAGAAACAGATCTTTTTATGCTATAAGAAATGCACCTTTGAAGGGTATTGGGTCAAATTTAACTCACTCCTGTTTGAGCTATCTATAACCTCGTTGCACGTTGGACGTTGTTATAGAATTAATGCCAAAAATATTCGGTTAAGAGCAATTTGCAGATAGATCCATCAATATCGGTTTGAAAAAAGTATATGCTGCAGATGGGTCACACCCAAAACTTGTAAGATTACTGTTCAAATAGTCATTCATACAGAAGTCTTGGAGGTAGGGGTAAATCGTTTCCACGAAAGAAATTGCTAGCATAAAAATCGTAACCGAAGTGGATTCGAATTTTTATCCAGCTAAGGAATGTCAACTCGAATTCAGAAAGCCCACCGTCAACAAACTGTTTGGACCTTATCATGGTGACTTTAGACCTGGAAAAACAACAAGTGACCAGATATTCACTATGCCCCAAATCTTGGAAAATACCCGTGGAAAGAATCGACAAACACCATCTCTTCGTCGATTTCAAAGCTGCTTTCGACAGCACGAAAAGGAGCTGCATTTATGCCGCGATGTCTGAATTTGGTATCCCCGCAAAACTAATACGGGTGTGTAAACTGACATTGAGCAACACCAAAAGCTCCGTCAGTATCCGGAGGGACCTCTCCGAACCGTTTGATACCAAACGAGGTTTCAGACAAGGCGACACCCTTTCGTGCGACTTCTTCAATGCACTTTTGGAGAAAATAATTCGAGCTGCAGAACTAATTAGGAAAAGTACCGTCTTCTATAAGACTGTACAGCTGCAGGCGTACGCCGATGATATTGATATCATTGGCTTCAACAAGCGAGAAAGCGAAGTAAATGGAATTGGTAGTGAACGCGGGCAAGACGATGTCTTCTATCATCACATAAAACGTCACCGCGCACGCGTCTTGGCTCCCACGTCACTACAGACAGTCATATTTTCGAAGTCGTCGATAATTTTATCTATCGTAGAACCAGTGTAAACACCACCAACAATGTCAGCCTCGAAATCCAACACAGAATAACTCTTGCCAACAGGTGTTACTTTGCACTGAGTAGGCGATTGAGAAGTAAAGTCCTCTCTCGACCAACAAAGTTCAAACTCTACAAGTCACTTATCTTCCCTGTCCTGCTACATGGTGTAGAGGCATGAACGATGACAATATCTGATGAGTCGGTGTTACAAGTTTTTAAGAGAAAGGTTTTGCGAAAGATTTATGATCCTTTCCACGTTGGCCACGTCGAATATCGCATTCGATGGAACGATGAGCTGGGTGAGATATACGACGACATTGACATAGTTCAGCGAATCAAGAGACAGCGGCTGCGCTGGCTAGGTCATATCTTCCGAATGGATGAAACACACCAGCTCTGAAAGTATTCGACACAGTCCCCACCGCGGAAAGCAGAGGAAGAGGAAGACATTCACTCCGTTGGAAAGACTAGATGAAGAAGGGCCTGACTTCGATTGAAATATCTAATTGACGCCAAACGGAAAAAAGGAAGAACGACTGGCGCGCTCTTATAAACTCCACGTAATCGTTGTCAACGCCAATAACGAAGAAGAAGAAGAAGAAGAAGAAGGAACTCATCATTATAATGACGTATTTTACTAACAAAGCTTCCTTTGCAAATATCAGTATCGATTCAGTGAAAGATCAGCATCACTGTCAAGATAGTTCAGTTACAATATACTATATGTAAATATAAATTTGTTACAGCCTCAACTGCAGCGTCGCGAGTTTTAATTATGTCGGCAAAATGCTTTTATGTGGTTCACCAACGAACTAGAGCTTTTCTACAAGTACTAATAATTAGTAATAATATTGCGGAAATGATTTGTCGGCGCACAAACATATTGATATCGGACAATGCTCTAATCCAAAATAACAGGAAAAGCTTAATTTGTACAGCTTAATTATACGATAGTGCGGTGACGGTTCAGTAATACTTGGCCGATTCAGTAGCTGTGTCAATGCAAATGTCAAAACTCTCGCGCGTAGTGACGTTTTTTGACACGCATGAAGCGTCACAATTATTTTTAAAATTGCCGACATAATATTTTTGCATTTCAGTCATGAAGCGACAATATTTAAATGTGAGGAAGAGCCTTACTTATCGATACTATTTGATTGACACCGACTGCTGTGTGTAAACTGACCTTAACAGTTATCACAAATATGAAACTTGAGTAGTAGGTTGACGAGCTGAGTTGTCTAACCTCAAAATCTTAAAAAAAAATTGTGTATGATTGAAATATAGATATGAAAGTCATTGCCACAATATAATGCGGCAGTAAAATAAGGTAATCTGTTAAGCATAAACAAATAGGAAGTTAAATACAGTGTTCGTCCAATTTATGGTGCCAGTCAAGCCTTTGTGGTGTAGGAACAATTAAAATTTTATCTTTATACCCTGAAGAGTGAGAAAGAAACGTCGAAGACAATATAAAGTGAATAAGTAAATAAGCAGCGTAAAGAGCTGAGTCAATTTAGCCATGTTCGAGAGTTTTTGAGATAACGACCTGAAATTTTGCATAAATCCTTTCTTACCCGAGAAGTTGCTCATTTGTCGGAATCTCTTCAATCGGGATTATCGATCATAGTCAAGTGAAGCTTATATGGCTTCGGTCTAAATTGACATTTATAATTATTTTTTCTGCTCTTTGTCATATAAGTCAGTTATAAACCTTTCATAGTGCCAATATTTTGCTCTTAACTGTATTTATAATATATACACTATAAAAATTACACTGAAACAACAAGTAAGTTATCAATCAGTAAGTCAATACGGTCGAATTCCTCATTCGAGTTGATTGCTTAGTTGGTCAAGTGCAATTGACTGTCCCCTTTTGATGTAATCAAATTCATTTAAAATTCTATACACACGATTGAATGAAATCAAAATTAAAATATAACAGCAATACACTAACGGACACATTTAAATGCAAACAGCATACTGATTACATACATACATACATATATATACTATAAAAAGTTATTATTAATCATACAATACATATGCACATTTATGTAGGCATATATTTAGTTTAGAAGTACATAAACATACATATGTATAGTTCCGTTTGTCTGTATACATCCGAATTAGGAATTAGGGTTTTTACAACCTTTTATGAATGATTTTGGTAGATTTTTCGCGTATGAAACGGGTTCTTTCTTGACTCGTCCCTATAAAGCTAGTGTTTTTTCAAAAAGGTCTCTTTGGACATGCTTGATCGAGCAAATTCCGATCCTACATTCATGGAGAGCATTATAACTGCAGATGACATATGGGTTTATGAGTTCCAATGGAGGGAAAAACAAGTCAAAACCAAAAAACTGCACGAAAACCGCTCAAAAATCAAGGTGGTGTTCATTGTTTTTTCGATATTCGTGGTTTAGTGTATCCTGAATTTGTTCCGCAGGGACAGACGGTAAATAACAAGTTCTATTTGGTATTGAGGAGAAAAATCGTTGGCATAAGTGTATTACGTCTGAAGGCGACAAAATAAATATTGATAAATAATTAAATATTTCAAGTTTTATTTACAATTTCCGCACAATGTACATATGTATATAAACTTCATATATCATTGAAAGCTGAACATCAGTCGTCAGCTGTCTTCAAGTGCAATAAACCACATTTCAAACAAATTTAACTTGCGTTTCAGCAAACCTCAGCATGTTGAAACTTATTTGCATATGTATATAGTCAGATATATTCATTTACAACCATGTGTGTTTATGTAATACACCGAATTCTGTAATTTAAGAAAGCCGCTTTCATATCATTTTAATCCACCTCCTAACAAGTTTATTCGATTTCTTTCTTTGTAATCAAAAACGCTCAAAAATGCAAAATGCTATTGACCCAAGCTTTAGCATATTGTTTTACAAGTATATAAGTCTACAGTTTCGTTCGCAAAAATAAGAATTTTAAACTATTGAAAACTTTTGAAGAATGCTCTGAACATTTTTACGAGACTTGACTAAAAATGTCGGGTCTACGCTCAGAAAGGAAGAATTATTTCTGTTTATTCGGCCAAAAACTGCAACTTCAACAGTATAATAGAACATATTTTGAGATCTTACTAGGCAAATAGTTTTGGAGAATGCTACCGACAGTCCTGCCGAGTAAACAAACTCTTTTCCCTTTGCGTAGATCCTACAATTGTGGCAACGTAATAATTCCACTCCTGACCATCAACCAGCCAACTTTAAATTTTTTTTAGTATTTTTTTTTCCAAAAAAAAATTTTTTTTGAGGAGCCACCATTTTGTCAAAAATAAAAATTTTGACTTCTTCTTCGATCATCACCAGTATCCATCTATTGTAATATTTTTTTTTTGTTATTAGATTTTTGATAATTTTAAGCAGAAAAATCTTTCAAAAAAATTTACGAAAAAACCCATTTATTTGACTTGCAGATGGATATAACCTCCAAACACCCCACACAAAACGAAATTATCTCGAAATATGCTTAATATTGACGTAACATAACGTTACAATAAATATTTTTCTGCGCAATATAACTGATAAGCTTATCAATTAAAAGTTATGAAAATTTGGCAGAAACAAACACACACAAAAAGAATTTCACACCGATAACAGTGTTCTAATTCAACGGAAATGAAGTCACTGGTAATTTTTCGAACACAACTGTAGATATGCATATGCTAGCATCAGCAAATACAATACTGAGACTAACATACGTGTATGCATGTGTGTATACTTGTATACTAAAACTTTTTGCAGGGCTCAAAATTTTCGTCGAAATCAGAGCCGGTATTGGTATGTAATGCTCAGATTGCGGCTCAATGTGTATATTGTGGTTTGTTATTTTGCACAGTGTATGATTGCACGCGCAATTTGAACCTTGTGATAAATTACATTTTTATAATTTTAGTAAGCGGAATTTAATTTAAACAAAAAACCTCTCATCGCGTTTCACATTTCGTGGAAACTCGCCGATTTTTGTGTTGGTCATCAATTTTAAAAGCGAAATTTTTTATTTTCACATTAAAATTTTTGCAGCAATTTTAAAAAATTTCTTATATAAAATTAATAAATATGTTGTTTTAACAATGTAAATCACTTTCACTTCATATAATCACTGTCACTAACTGCAAATAACTTCTTCCGAAAAAAATATATATCGACTTTCCCAATGAGCCAGATATTACAAGCTAAAAACAGCGCTTTTCGGTTATAAAACTTTAAAGAATTATTTTTTTTTTAAGGGTTTTGGAAACAAAAAGCTGCTAAATTTTGTTCATTCCACTTTTATTATTTAGCTTTTAGCGTTAATTGCGCAAATGTATATGCAAACCGTTCCGCTAATTTGAGCTCAAATGTCATTAAAATGTAATTTTATTCGTAAATAGCGACCGTAGTTGACGAATTGAGCGCGTGACTATCATTGTTGAAATGAGGACTAGAAAAAACTCAAACATTTTGATAAAATACTGACAGCCAAAACCACTTGACAGTCTAAATTCTAAGCTCCTGTCGGTATTTCCCACATGGAGAAGTTACGATTAAACAACTCTACCAGTTTGTTTGGGGCTTTCTAAGCATGACTACTATATATTTATTTATATTTAAACGAAGACAACCTCTACATTATCTATTTGCTAAATTTATTTGACAAAAAAATAATAATAATAAAGATAAAAATTGTAAAAAAAATTGTAGGTTTTAATGCATAATTATATACATTTGTATGTATGTAGCGGTAAAAATTCTAATTTATGAGTTATAGCACATTTTCAGGTTTTTATCTGAAATGCTACATTGAAACAAAATTCAGCAAACAAAAGCTGATAACTCGCTACTCATGAACTATTCCATCACACTCATTATATGCACAAAGTAAGCTTTTTACTACAAGATAGCACACATTTTCAGGTTGATAACTTTGCAAATTATAAGCTGAGTCATAGACACGTGGCTATTTACAAATCTGTTGTCTAGTCAAATCACATGATCAAAAATGTAAAACGTTAGAATATACAGTTGTGTTCAAAATAGTAATAGTGAAAAATAAATAGAGTACATATTTCCATATAGTTGATATGTTTGCAAATGAAACAGTAAGCACAGTAAATATACATAATAGATATTAGAAAAATAGACGATTTTTTCAATTTAAAATATTTCGTAGGTAAAGGAAAATATTGCACCAACGAGAAACGTAATCTCATTGAAAAATTATGATATGAGGAAAATCTTATTCGGAAATTATTATTTTGAACACACGTATGTATGTGCATCCTACGTACATGAATTTTTTTAGAAAAGCAAATACGTTGTTATTTAAATGTCTATAAGTATGGAGGTATTAACTGGACTTGATACTAAAATTAATTACTTGAAAATTAAATTCAATTTGATTGACTTATCTGGTATATAAATATATTTATATAAATTTACATTTTCCATTTCAACAAACAAATCTAAAAAAATTTCATTGATTTGTAGGTCACACCTAATATTTATATTGCTGATTTTGCCTTCAATCAAAATATGTAAATATGTACCTTATTATCTGTAGGTGTATGCTAAATGTAAATCATATTTCAGTGCATTAATCCACGTAATAAAATTCTTTATCACTTACTACCGATAACATTAGCTTATTAGACTAAAATTCAAACGTGCAAACGTTTCTTATCGCCGCATACTTAAATTAATTTGGCAACAATTTACTTGATATGTGCCAACCAACATATTATTTTTTTATACATATGGCTATGAGCATTTATGATTTTACAATTTGCCTTTGAATCGGCTATATGTAAATAATTGTAGGTATGTATTCCTGTTGCATGCGTAACATCCGTCCTCCAAACTTTGCCGAGATTTATTTATAGTTTTATGAAACATTTTCGACAACATGCAATCGCCACTAGCACGTTTGCCCGCACTCCCCGGATGTCGGCCAAATCAATCTTTAAAAATAGTACATTCATATGTATGAACATTGTAATGTCCACATGGTTTTATTGATCACAAATATGCGCTAAATTGTCAGCTTTAATGAGATGCAATGAGAAATACTTGTATTTATAAAATTGGAATCAATTAGAAAAATATATATTTGCCAATGATGAATATTGTCCTACGTTCAAACTTCTTAATATACATAGATATTTTAATTATGGCACGCTATAAATATGCATTGTTTGATCAGTTATTTTCGTGTGGTCCAGTGTTTAAATATTTATTTAGTTTGTTTACTTTTTAATTTTGTTAAGTACACATTTTATAAAAGAAAAAAGTACGCGACGTTCAGGGTATGGAAATCAATCGTACAAAATGTCAAAATGTACATAAGCACGTATATGGCATATGTAATCGTTAATTGCTGTTGTTGTATAAGAATATTATAATTTTGCAACAAATAAACAGCACTTTCACTTGAGTTTAAAAGAAAATTCAGGATTAAGTAAACTTTTTTTCAATCTGATATTATGAAATTGCCATATACCGGCATTTATTTATGGTGGTACACATTGTTTCATTTCCATGTGGAAAGTAACTCTGTATTAGACTTAACTTTATAATATTTTTAACAAAAGTTACATTACACTTTAGGGAGCAGAAATAATTCATTACCTTTGATCACTAGTCAGTAATACCACGCATCAATTGTAACTATTCCCAAATCGAAGCTGGTTCAGATTTTTTACAGACACAAGGATCCTTGTCGAATATTTGACAGTGGAAATTTCAGAAACATCTGCCCGTTGGTTTTTATAACAATTTATGCTGCTTGACAAATAAACTTGGAAGAAAAACTTGTTACACGTAGTATTCACTTTGTGCTTATTACTTTAGGCTAATCTGATTTGGCGTCCGCTTTCCTGCACACAATGCGCCTTGCACTCCTTTTATCGTTTTGGCTACGTTTCCAACTCATTAATGCCGATTGCGATTTGTAATTTTTGAAATCAGATGTGCGAATTTATAGATTACACTTTTATCAATACTTAAGCATAAACATACGCGCAATATTCAACCAACCATAGAAGAAATTGAAGTTTACATATGAACCGGATTATTATTACTAAAATTGCAGAATTAAATATTTTGCCACTATTCTGCACACTACAGGGTCCACTTATCCAATAGAGTTGCCTATTGCATAAACCGAAGGTCTACTATTTGCTTGTTTAATATGATATGTCCTTGAGTTCGTCCAACCAAATTAACAACTAATATTAAATAAAACAATCGAGCATGTGGTTTTAAAATTACTAGCACACTTCAAAAATTATACTTTTTCAAATTTTATAATTAATTTATTTAAGTAATAACCACGTAATACAACACTGTGCTGCGTGACGACTCTATAGGCAATGAACGGAACCACGAGTGGGCTCGTGGACGGCATGTATGTGCGAATGAAATGGCGATATTATGCATGGAATGGTTTGTGTATATGCTGAGTCATTGATTTGCTCATGATTGGATTGGTTATCTGCTTGACAAGTGACACAGGGTGCCTTGGAAATGTTCTAGAAATTTTACATGCGTACTGTACGCAATTTAAATATTTGCGAATTCACGGTTATGGATGAAAAGCTGGTAGACGAATGCTTTCATTATAAATATAAGCATTATAAATATAAACACACATTATAATTAATGTAATTTGTTTAATAATATCTGAAGAATTATTGATAAAACAATTCATTGTAAATAAAATGTGTATATAATTGGTGTTACCTCACATGGTGAAATTCGGTAATTCTCGACAACTTTTCTACCACGACGGTCCGCACGATGTAAACATAACGGATTGAAAAACGGTCAACTCATCAAAATTAAAAAAAAAATTGTGGAATACACCGTTATAAAAGCAACAACGTTCTTCTCACATCCACGCGCTTGCTAACGCTCGTACAACAAGCTCTACATTAGAGATACAAATCTTTGGTCTCCAGGGGGTACTACATCCGGCAATAATAATACCTTGCTCGCCACATTTATAGTAAACACCAGTGTGTTTCTCCAAATATGTATGTATGTATACTCATCGATATTTTACTTATCGATGAAAAGAAAAGCTTTATGCTGTCGGATTAGCTTAGAGAGGGCACAAGTTTCTACCGGAAACTGTTTTCCGTTTCCACGACAGTAGTAGCCGGGACGTACCCGCATTTTTTATTCGGTCAAGGACTGTCAACTAGGCAGAATTCTGCCTCTCCAACAACAACATCCGTAACTGTTTGACTTGTCTTATTAACTGTGAAAACATACCCTTTTCAGTATTTCAGATTTGCATGCGTGGGATACAAACTTTGTAGAAGTACGGCAGCTTATGAAAAGATCACCTAATTTGAGGAATATATGGATATGGTGCACTACTATAACAACAATAACATTTGTACAAACATCTGGATAATCGAGCTTCCCGGAACTTACTCTCTTGGTAATGCCTTAACAACTTTTATTAATACCTTCTGTGATTTCCTACTGCTACTAAAGTTCTTGAAATATACATACATGCATATATAAACATAATTGTGTGTTTCGTGCTTTAATATATCGTTTTAATCTGTTTTCAAAAAAATTTTACAATTCTTACGACGATGTACATAATAATTAATATAATTAATTTCATTTTTACATTAGCGAGTGGCTTAAAAAGGTCATATTAAAATAAAATTAAATAAATAAGATATATTAAACAAAAGAACAGTGAAAACAATTGATGAAAGTTGATTTTTTTTGTGCTTGTGCACACAGCACTTACAAAGTGACATTGTACTTATACATTTAACTATATGTATATACATAAATCAATACATACACATGCAATTTGCATATGTACATAAGTATGTATGTAAGCATGAGTTGGTTCAGGTGCGATTTTCTACGAGTAAAAGGTTAAAACGCTGGTTTGATTGCCGCGCACGAATAGGAATGGCGGCATGTCACGACTCAAACTCTCCAGCCACGCCATATATAACGGTGCCGAGACAATATTCTTGCGGGGCATCGGTAACGTCATCACGACCAGATCGGATTTCATTGACTGTTCGTGTAAATATTCACGCAGGCGCAGGTAACGATTGGTTTTGTCTTGTACGGCCATTAAATCATCTTCGGTGATAATTGCTGCAAAAAGTTTGAGAGAAATAAATATTTATTAGAAAATTGTATTAATGTCTACCACTTAATAATAATAAATATAAATTTCTAATGAAGCGAATTGACAAATTAAACACATAAATGAAATTTCGATATACAACCTGAAACCTGACTTACATTCATCATCGGCCGCCACGTTTGAAGGCCCATTATCCTTGTCACCACTCACAACAAAGTCCTTGATAAGCTCATTAAAGAAAGCTGTTGTTGTTTCTTGCGGTTTCTTCGTTATGTCCGGTATCAGCGTCAAGTCTGAGTAATCGATACGGAATTTCGACAAAAGACTAGCCATCGAACGCTGTTCAAATTCCAATTCTGCCTTTTTGTTCGCCAAAGCATATACTCTGTAAAATACAGTCAATAAAGTTAAAAAAAATATTTGAAAATAATCCCACAATTATATTACACACCTCAATTTGCACGATTGCCATGTGCGTCGTGTGCTGATTATATAGGGCAAAAGTAGGGTTAGACCACCGTCGTCGTAAAGCCACCAAACATCGATTACGGCATGACTGCGCTTGCGCGTGAACTGAGACAGCTCCATTAATATTTCTTTAGGTAATTCTGCGCCACCAGGACCCTTATATAACGAAGCGGGGTCATTGTGCTTCAGCTTAGACTTGCGTAGCGAATTGGTCTAAAAATTGTAATTTTTGCTTAGAAAAATTCTTCATCGAAATTGGCGTAATGTAAATAATGTAAAATTTTAGACATCTGCTGCCATATTTACACTCACCAAGAGTTGTGGTGCCTTTGGATCCACTGGGTCGGGCAAGCCGGAGACTTCTTTAACTTGTGTGCCTGCCATGAAGGATAAATCGCTGGTGCTGGATGCTAGTTTTAGGAAGAAAATTAGTAAAATCATTACATTAGACATAAATACGTGTGGATTATTAATTAATATTTTAAAATTACAATTTTTATTTTAAATTAGAAATATTGCTCTTATATGTAGAAGTACCCTAAGCCGACTTGAACTAAAGCAGACATGAATATCGGTTGCAAGGTGGTCTCACGCTGGTCACTCTACGATGGAAGCAGCATGTCAACCTGATATTGGAGACAAAAGCACTTATGGCGTGCAATCGGCTGGATAGAAAATTCTGGGGCTGCAAGACAAGGATCATTAGGTGGTTGTACACCATGATCGTTTGACCGATAATCACACATGGGGCGGTGGTCAGGGCCTCAAAACCTGCGCAGACTTCGGTAGGGCTCTAACTATCGAAGCTGTAACAACCCGCATGTATTTGAATTTCGGAAGCAATGCTCACATCTCTGGCGGCGGTACTTGAAGTCATACTTAAGCTCACACCACTTCATCTAGTAATCGGTCAGACATCCAAACATACGCTGCTACTAATAAGAGCAGAAGGGTGTGGCAAAGGTAAGGTAATCTCGTCCCAACGGATGAAAGTGTTAAGTGGTCTTATACCATTGGCCCGTCTCCCAAGAGACAGCATTACCAAAAGGGTTAACTTCACCAAGAAGTTCAACGTTCCCTTTAGCAGCAAGGCTGAATGGATGGCAGGGATGGAATGATTCCACTCTCGAGCTACTGGTTAGATATAGTACAATCAAGTGGTACACTGACGGCTTGAAAACGTCGGAGGGAATCGATGCAGGAGTCGCAGGAGCACGCACCAAACTCTCCATGCCTATGGGAAGTTTTTCGAGCATTTTACAGGCAGAAGTCTTTGCCATAAGTCTGTGCATAGAGATACACTATCTCAACGAACAGAAAACCATACTTAGCGATAGTTAAGGGACATTTAAAGCTAAAGAAAACGGCTGAATAGCCTAGCGGAACGTAACGAGGTGCACTTCATTTGGGTGTCCGCTCGCTTGCTCCGCAACATCAACTAACATGAACCCTGAACCCCTCACGGGGGTCGGTCCCCATAACATAAAGAAGCTTCCCCGCAAAGGAGAAGGAGTAGGTTGAGGGAGTTATTGGCAACAACGGCATGCCAAATTGCTCAGCAGGTTTAAATATCGAATCAACCTCCCTAGGGATAAACATAGGGGTCGCATTTTACACTGCCCACTGCAAGCTGAAGAAGCACTTACATAATATGGGCCTAGCTTCTGGCGTAAATTGCCGGTTCTGCGACAGGGAGCCTGAAACACCAGGACACCTGCTTATTGACTTGGATCTATGTTTACAAATAGGGATCATATCGGGGTTAGGTGAGTATTGGTAATTGAGTAGAGGGCACAATAGACTTAATGTCGTTTATCAATCAATCGGTTTCACCAAGCTACGATACCCTTCATAAATAAAAAAAAAATCCATGCAAATTTTTTGTCTTCAGTTTGTATGGCAGCTATAAGTTATAGTGATCCGATCTGAACAATATATTGAGTAATTGTAACCTTCCCTTGGATAATAATTTATTTCCAAAATATTTGTCTGCAAAAAAAAAAAAAAAAATTTTCCAGAGAGACTAGTTCGTGTGTACTCAGACCGACATGCCCAAATCGACTCAGCTCGCCACGGTGATCGTTTATATAGGGTGATTTTTTAAGAGCTTGATAACTTTTTTTAAAAAAAAAACGCATAAAATTTGCAAAATCTCATCGGTTCTTTATTTGAAACGTTAGATTGGTTCATGACATTTACTTTTTGAAGATAATTTCATTTAAATGTTGACCGCGGCTGCGTCTTAGGTGGTCCATTCGGAAAGTCCAATTTTGGGCAACTTTTTCGAGCATTTCGGCCGGAATAGCCCGAATTTCTTCGGAAATGTTGTCTTCCAAAGCTGGAATAGTTGCTGGCTTATTTCTGTAGACTTTAGACTTGACGTAGCCCCACAAAAAATAGTCTAAAGGCGTTAAATCGCATGATCTTGGTGGCCAACTTACGGGTCCATTTCTTGAGATGAATTGTTGTCCGAAGTTTTCCCTCAAAATGGCAATAGAATCGCGAGCTGTGTGGCATGTAGCGCCATCTTGTTGAAACCACATGTCAACCAAGTTCAGTTCTTCCATTTTTGGGAACAAAAAGTTTGTTAGCATCGAACGATAGCGATCGCCATTCACCGTAACGTTGCGTCCAACAGCATCTTTGAAAAAATACGGTCCAATGATTCCACCAGCGTACAAACCACACCAAACAGTGCATTTTTCGGGATGCATGGGCAGTTCTTGAACGGCTTCTGGTTGCTCTTCACCCCAAATGCGGCAATTTTGCTTATTTACGTAGCCATTCAACCAGAAATGAGCCTCATCGCTGAACAAAATTTGTCGATAAAAAAGCATTTCGAACATTTCGAACCGAACACTGATTTTGGTAATAAAATTCAATGATTTGCAAGCGTTGCTCGTTAGTAAGTCTATTCATGATGAAATGTCAAAGCATACTGAGCATCTTTCTCTTTGACACCATGTCTGAAATCCCACGTAATCTGTCAAATACTAATGCATGAAAATCCTAACCTCAAAAAAATCACCCGTTACTACATATTGTGCTCCATAGGGTCTCCGACGTTCCCTTTTACATATTAAAGATTTCGTACTAAACTTTATATAACCTCTTCAAGGTATACTTAAATATGGACGCATACTCTCGCGGTATTTAATCGTAATTTCATGCTTCATATTCTAGGTTATTGTTTAAGGTAAAAAGTCCCTATTAAGTTCTTCGAATTATCACTATTAAGCAATGCCGACTTAAGCTATTTAAACATACAGTCACAAATATATTACATAGTAGTGTCTAAAATAAGCAATATTTACAGTTATAAGTCATAAAATTTGACATGCCACTTACTTTTTACTTGTTTCAAGCCATTCTCTGTTCTAGGCGAGTCTCCAGCATCTACAATTGAGCCGCCAAATGCAGTGCATTCACAAGTAGAGGTATATACAGAGGTATGTGGGACATGTGCAGCAGGTGATAACGGATTTTGAGGGTATATTGGTGTGTATATATATTACATCGAGACAATAAGGGTGAGGTTCAAAGAGATTAATAACAAAGGTGCAATCATGCAAAAAATATAGAAAAATAAAATGAAATAAATGATTAATTAGAATCTAAACTTGGCTGAGGAAATTAACAATAATAATAACATGCTAGTATAAATATTTTGTAAATTATTTGTGAATTTTATTTATTTTTAAAAACTGACGTGATAAAAAAATTTTAAAAAAAAAGAAGATATAGCAATTTTTATATTTTTATTAAAAATAAATAAATAAAAAAAAAATAAAAAAAAAACTAAATAAATAAAAAACAAAATAATTAAATAAAAATAATTATGTCAAAATTTAAAAAAAAACATAAAAATTTTGACAAAATATTAAAAACAAAGTATGTTTAAAATATTAAAAAAAAAAAAAAATTTTACTAGATGGACGACGTGTGGGCCCTTTTAAACAAATTTCAAGGTACTTTTCAAATTACATAAATTTAAATATAATTTAATTAATAAAAAATTAATAATAATTTAAAAATTTAAAAAATGAAATAATTAGTCTAAAAATAAAATTAGAAATTCTGTTTGTCTTGCTTTTTAATATTTTTAGAAAAAAACTCCTCAGACATTAATTTGCAGATCTTGTCTCTGCGTCACTCTATTGCCAAACGCATGCTCAAGTCACATAAAACTTATTTTGAAGGAATTAAAAACTAGAAACAACGTCGACTTCGGCTGTATCGAAGCAATAATACCCTTCACGCTGCATTTTTATTTTTTTATATCATAAAAAGGCATAAAAAGACCTTTATCTTAATTTTTCCAGTCAGTTTGTGGGTATATAAAGTATATATGGGGCAATTCCGATTTTTTTGGGCAGATATTTGAAAAAGGGACCGGTTATTTGGGGGAAATTTAAACTAGGACAAATTTTGGTTTTAAAAAATTTCCCCAAAAATTTTTTCAAAAGGACCTTTTAAATTGAGTATTTAAATTTACGACAGCTATACGATATAGGGGATCCTATGGGAATAAAATTTTTTGAAAATGTAGAGTAGCCTTAGACAATTTTTTCTGTGTCGAATTTCGAAAGATATCCTTTACAAATAAAAAAGTTTTTTTTATACAAGGACTGAAATTTTTATCGTTCATTTGTACGACAGCTAAACGCTATAGTGGTCCGATCTGAATAATTTCTTCAAGGATTGTAGCGTTGCTTTAGAAAATAATCTGTGTCAAATTTAAGACAGATATCTTGTCAAATAAAAAAGTTTTCCGTATAAAGGGCTTGGTTTTGATCATTGACTTTGTACGACAGCTATATGCTATAGTTGTTCGAACTAAATAATTTCTTTTGAGGATTGTAGCGTTGCTTTAGAAAATAATCTGTGTCAAATTTCATGAAGATATCTCGTTAAATAAAAAAGTTGTTCAAATGAGAACTTAATTCGGAGTGGTCACTTTGTATGGCAGCTATATGCTATGGTAGTCCGATATCGACGATTTCGTCAAAAAATTACCCACTTGAGGAGAAAATAACGTGTGCAAAATTTCAGCACAATATCTCTTTTTTCTATGTAAAAATTCTTAACTCCGAATATTAGTTTTAATTCTGAATTTAGAAAATTTAGCCGAGCTTGAATTGTTGCTTTAAATTCGTTTTTTTTAGTGATCATTCATTTGTGTATCGCTTAGAAGCTATTTCAAGCTGTTAATACTAAAAAATTTGAACATTGAATCTTAAAAACAAGCCCTCCCTAATATAACTATTTTTACTTTACTCATTATACTATATTTAAACGAGTGTTCGTTTGCATGTCACTTACAAGCCTATAATATGCTATTTTTACTGAAACTATTTTTAATTTTTATTTATTATTTTTTTCTAAATCCATCTATTAAAAGCGACCCCACTTAATGTATTTTCTATTTACATCAGCAGACAGTAACTAATATTTGTCTTTGCGCCCCATCAGTCGTTAAACTATAAACTAGCAAGCTTAAATATTGTCGTAGTGGCATTCTTATCGCAATAAATACTCGCGCATGCAAATTTACATTCGCAATAAACTATTTATATAACAAATATGTGCGGCGCAGATAACTATACACGTGATAATAATGAGCATTTACTAATGAGTCAGTGACTTGGCGCTATAGAGCCATAAGCTACCTTGTGAAACATTGCGACTTAGCGAGTCCATGCTGCCGCTTAGACCATTCTGCACACTTCTGTCGGCGGACATCAGATCGGCCGAGCTCTCATTCGGCTGCAGCGTGCGCGGTATATCGTGCACATTTTTGGCGGCGCTACTTTCGTCACCCAAAATCTGCGAACAGTCAAGGCCATTAGGTAAACGTAAAATCGCAACGGATAAATACATGTCCAAAGCCTGAAAAATATATAACGGAGAAAGTTAAAAATTTTTAAAACTTAAAAAATATGAATGTTTAGATTTTTTACTCGCCTTGTGCATTATATTGAAATACTGATCCAAGTCCTTCTTATCGCATGTCTGCCAATCGTTTTTATAGCCCATAAGCAGAATATTCGGCTTTAGTTTACCAATACCGGAGGCCTTTGGATATACAAAATAATGGGATTAAAAATCGAAGCAATATTAGGAGATTAGGTCAGTTTAAGGTTAACAAAAAATCTATTTTTGGGGTCCTAATACCATTATTCAATTGATAGTAAACTGAAAAGCTAGTTTCTTGCTTGTACAATTCATTGTAGTGTCGAAGCTTTTGGCTCAGTTAGGTTAGGTTAGATTAGGTTAGGTTCGATGCCTGACCCTCAATCCTTTGTTCGAACTTAAAAGTTGAAAAAGTGCGTTGATATCATCACCAGCTTCGTGGGACATCGGAAAGTGAGAGCTCTCAAGAGTTTAGGCTTTGATTTCGCAAAGACGGGATAATTTAGGAGAAAGTGTTGAGATGTTTCCACCCTGTTTTATTTTGCTTCCACAGCTTTCATCCGGTAAGAGTCTCAATCTTACAACGTGAGCGCCGATGGGACGAGATCTATTACCCGTTCCCACGACAGTCGGGTCTACTTAACCGACACGGACACGGATTAATTATCTGGACTATCAACTCGGCAGAATTATACTGCTACAACAACAACCTGTTAGAACCTCCACAAGCAGGGAGAGGCCAGTCTTATTAGGTGCTAACTGGTTTAGTTGTGATCGACTTTGGACCAAAAGGATCATGCAATAGCACACGAACCGAAGTTAGCCCAGATCTGGCCAAGCTCCCGCGAAGCTATCCAGAAGTAGAATGCACGAAAAGAATATAGCGCCGACCCGTTCTCATTTTACTGATAGCGGGGCTCAGGTGTCTTTCATTGCCAGCTCTTCAGAATTGGAAGTACCTGCGACTCCGCTGTGGGCTGGCAGCCATACTAGTTTTATCACAAAGTGAGTTGACTGATTAGACGTTCCTTAAGCACAGTTAACACTACCACACAAATTCTTAACTCGTTTTTCTCGAAACTGCATTTTTCAATGACCTTGTTTTCCGATGACTCAGAGACCAACGCACATATCCACCAAAAACATAAAACTATACTACCAAGCCTTATGTAGATTAAGATGCAGTCTCTTATTTGATTTTAGATAGCACGAGCTCCTACAAACACCTTCGCCCAAAATTGGCTCAGCTTGGAAGAATGAAATTCGTTTCCTCTCCCATACTCCCCGACTAAATTGCCAAAGTTAACTCTCTTTTGAGGGCTCTTGACTGACACAACCCCCAAAACTGAGAACTTTCAAGCATTTTTGCCACTCACCTGCATTAAAGCACGCGCACCTGCCTCCAAATCTTCGCCATCCACGAGTGAATAGAAGCCCTTGATTTGATGTTTACGGAACCACGTTGTGGCGCGGTCTTGTAAGTAATTTCTATAACGCTGAGAGCTCGTACCACGCAGCACATGTCCACAAACGAGTAGCGACAGATTCTTCGTCAACATATAAGCGAAGTCCACAAGTACGGGTCGTGTATTCGGCAAACCCGACAGCACTAAGATCTAGTGATTTATAAAAACTTAGCATAATCATCCATCAACATAACTGTAACTTTATTTTACCTGTGGCCTATAGTTCTTCACATGCTCCTCAACATTATTGAGCTGCTGTACTGACATCAACGCATTCTTATAGGTCTGCGCTTGTGTTGTGGAGCCCCAATTAACATCGGGTTTGCGATACGCGACGATTAAGTATAGCGCCAATACAGCGGCGAAAGTGATGAGTGCCGTTACCCATGAGATAAGGAACATAACGGCCACACAGAGTATTGAACCTATTAAACTGAGCCACATATTGTAATACTGAATGGAGAGAGAGTCAAAAAGAGTATAGTATTAATTTGGAGTTGTAATATTTGGTGAAAATATGTATGTGAGTACCTTAAAAGTTGGACGCCAGCCAACCGGCTTAGCTAAGCTGGCGTGAAAGGTGCTGAAATTGATGAGCGTATAGGCGCCAAGGAAGAAGTTCGAAATGAGCGGCGCGATCAAGTTGAGTTCGCCGATTAAAATGAAACTGTACGGTGAGAAACGAACAGGAGAATCATATAAATATTTTAAAAACATTATTATAATAAATATTAATAAAACGAAAATAAGACTTACGCAACAGCTATGATGAATGTCAGCACATAGCCACGGAAGGGTTCATTGTTTTTGCCGTATCCTTTGGCGAACCACGCGATTTTCGGATAGAGCTCATCTTTGCACAGCGCCTACATAGAATGACATAACTCAAATTAAACTATTGACATATGAATTATATAAGAAGTTCACAGTTTACCTGGAATACTTTTGGGGCTGAGACCAAACTGGCCAAGGCGGACGAAATGGCTGCCGCAAAACAGCCGGCATAGATCAGTGGTCCAAAGCCGGAAACAAGTTCAATAACTTGAAATGAGTTCTGTAAACCGTAATTGCATTCACCTGGAATTAATGCAAAGGTAAAAAATATTAAAAAAGTATTGAAAATATTAAAAAAAAATATTGAAAATATTAAAAAAGTATTGAAAATATTAAAAAAGTATTAAAAAATATTAAAAAAAAAATATTGAAAATATTAAAAAAAAAATATTAAAAAAGTATTGAAAATATTAAAAAAATATTGAACATATTGAAACAGGTTTGAAAATATTTAAATATAAGAAATTTTAAATTTTCTTAATTTAATTTGGCACTAACCTGGCGTGCAGTTTAAAAACGCAAAGGAGCCATTTGCCATGTCACCCAAATATCCGGTGGCATCTCTTGCCACTGTGGCAGCACAAACGAGTACCATTAAAAGATAGGTTGCGGTTGATATTAAAATGGCCAAAAGAGTTCCCTTTGGTATTGATTTTTGTGGATCCTAAATAAAAACAAATAAAAAAATATAAAAAAATTTAAATAAAATAAAAAAAAATAAATATGAATATAAAAAATTAATTAAATAAGTTAAAATAAAATAAATAAAATTATTATAATTATTATATATATTATATATTATATAATTAAAAATAAGTAAAACAATGGTTAAAAATATTACAATAACAACAAGAACAACAATATAAATAATCAAGTTTTAAAAAATGTTTCCGAATTCGAGTTTTGTGTTTTAAGCAAATTCATTATGAAAATATTCTATTATGATTTTTTGCTTGTTAAAAATAATATTTTTTTAAAAATATGGCAACACTTAAAATATATATTGAAAATAAAATCTGAATTAAACATGTAACTCTTGATGACCGTAAAGTCATATTCCATTCATTTTAAAAAATTAGGTAATACAAAATTGTAAACAGGTGGCAGCTCATTTCGAATCATTAGCTGTCTCCTTCAACCTCTTTAGTTTTAAATATACTCGTTTAGTAATAATTGCTTATTTTATACTTTTTTTTGAATTTAATTAGAGAAACATGTGGCAACCCTTTTAATTAATATTTTTTTAACTACAAACCGTCTTACACTTAAAACATTTTAATTTTTTTAGTGATAAAACTATTTCTTTATACTAAAAATTGTCAAAATGTGGCAACCCACTAACTCATTTGTTTAAAAATCATTCAATTATTAACGTACTAACTACACATAAAATATTACTTAAAGACAAACAAACCTTTAAATCACCAGATATATTAGCACCAGCCAAGATGCCCGTAGCTGCCGGGAAGAAAATAGCAATGACCGAGAAGAAATCATGTTGCACGCCATCTTCCTTTCGATAGTCGGGAAGAAGATTTTCTTTGAAGATTGTAACTAAACGACAACAACACCAATGAAGAATAAATCATATAAAAACAACAAAACGTAACACTCACAGTTATAGCCGACAAAACCCTCAGCCTTTTCAACGTCACTCTTAGGGCCAATCAACGAACCGATCAGGAAATCGCCTATAGCTACCAACAATATGACCAGTAAACCAATTTGTGCCTGAAGTAAATGAAAAATACAACAAAAAAATATAAAAATGGAATATGCTTAGGAAAATGCTGTCAACAATTCGCACCTTCGCCTCCCATTCCATACCAACGACAACAATAACAAGTAGTATGATTATGGTTATGCAACCAATGATGCGCACATCTTGCTTGCCGCCATCAACAATGCTGAGACCAAAACTGCGCAACAGATCTAACATAGATTCACAGAAGCCCACCACGTACATGGCACAGGCCACGGCATTCGCCAGCGAAAAAATAAGACCAATGGAACCGCCAAATTCCGGACCCAGTGAACGGGATATCATATAATATGTCCCACCTGAGAATAATTTGAGGAATTAATATACTATATACTTACTTAATACATATGTACGTTATAATATAATTTTGTTTACTAATTTTTTAACATCTGGCAATTCTTATAAAAATAGTTTTTAAAGAAATCTTTCTTGAACCTACTTAACTTGATGCCAATAATGTACTAATGCATTTATTTTATCAAAAAATTAAATAAATAATAGCAAACAGGTGGCAACGCAAAAATAATTGTCCTACAAATCTCCTTGTTTTCATACTCATACTGTAATAATTCATTTATCTTTTCAATTTTGTCGAATGAAATTTTTTAAACAGGTGGCAACACTGCCAAAATATTATTAATTTTAAACCGGCTTAGCATCGTCAATAAGTCGTAATTTTTTGCGCTATATGTTAGTTTTACTTAAAATTTTTCAAATGTGGCAACTCTCTAAGATGGCTTTTGAAAAATATTTAAACCAGGTCAATATTTTTTACTTACAACAGGTAGCTGTATTACACCTCTTAAATACCGCATTTTATTATAATACAACTTAGTTTACTATTTTTTTAACATTTGGCAACTCTTATAAAATATATTTTTTTGAAAATTTTTTCTTAAACCTATTTAGCTTGATACCAATAATTGTACTATTGAATTAATTTTGTATGAAATAATAAAATAAATAATGGCAACGCAAAAATATTTGTCCCTCAAATCTCGTTGTTTTCATACACATACTGTAATAATTCGTTTATCTTTTCATTTTTGTAGAATTAAAATTTTTAAATAGGTGGCAACACTTTCAAAATATTATTTAAAAAATATTAATTAGAAATTGTAAATCGTCTTAACTTCGTCAATCAGTAGTAATTTTTCCGCTATATTTTATTTAAATGTAAAAATTTCCAAATGTGGCAACCCTATAACCTTTTTTTACAAATCCTATATTCAATACAAAAAATATTTTTACCTTTCAGACAACTTTATAAATTTCAAGTATCTCCATAAACTCTCACTTACCCCCTTTGATAACACCATTTGTACTAATCGCCGACATTGATAACGACGTAACACAGGTAACCACTGTGGTCGTCAAAATTAAAATGAAGCCCTCTATTACACCAGCTTGGCCCACGACCCAGCTGAGGCGCAAAAAGAGCATAACACCCCAAATGTTGAGTAGACAACGGACTAAAACGCCCTTTATCCAACCGAATTTAAGCACACCATTCATATTACCCGCTTCCGGATCCTGATTGCGATTTAAGCTGGCACTCTGTGAGATGGAATATGAATTAATTAACTAAATGTTAGACATAATTTAATGTTTGAATTAATAATAGAAATAGGTTTACTTAAAATGTTTTATCATTCTTTATGTAGTGGGAAGTAAATATATAGGGTGTGTTTAGACGTGTGAAGAAAAACGATAATTTCGACTGCACGGAAGCTATAATACCCTTCACAAAAAAAAAGTTGAACAATCAATCAGCAGTCTGAGCAAGAATACTTCGCGTATATACCGACAGCCCGTCACGCTGATCATTTATATTTCATAGGTTAAGGTAGCAGTAGATCTGCTGTTCCGGAGAGCAGCCACCTTCAAAGAAGCAACCGTTCAGTTAGATAGAGAAGCGGCGATACTAGCCCTGAACTCATTTACAGTGCATTCAGGGTTGGAGGTCGAGGATTGCTGAAACTCGCTATATATAGCATCGAGTGTCTTTGTGATAAGACTTGTATGGATGCCGGGCCAAAGCGGAATCGTAGGAAATCGCAAAGCTGATCAGCTACAAGGAAAGGCACCCTAGAACTGGTATGGGTAGAATGGGAGCGGGTCAGTGTTCCTTTATCCTCTTGTATTGTACTACTAGATAGCTGGGCTTCGCGGAAACTAGGCCAGCGCTGGGCCTCCATCGGTACAAGCCTTTTGGCCCAAGATTGATCGCAGAAGATCTAGGGATCTCTTTGCCCTCAGTAAGGCTAGCCTCTCCCGAGTTGTGAGGATTTTATCAGGCCATTGTCCTATTGATATGCATGCTATAAGGTTGGAAATTTTAGCAGATCCCATTTCCAAAAGCTTTATGGAAGAAAATGTGGTGGAAACAACTTAACACTTTCTTTTTGACTGTCCCTCGTTTTTAAGGTCAAGACTTAAGCACTTGGGAGCGCATACCTTCAGACATCCCAGCGAACTGGTGCGAGTGGAAATTAAAGGCCTGTGCAAATTTGTACTAGGAGTTTTGCTAAGTTCAAACACGGGGTTCTTCTTTTCTATGGCTTCACAAAGGACTACCTATAGCGATCCACGTGCGATCTTCGATCAGCCATATAATCTAACCAAACGTAGGATCCCGGCGTTTCCTTCTGGATGTTACAAAGCTCGTAGCAAACTCCATATACCCTGTTCAGGGTACAAAAAGCTCTATACCTCCGAAAAAAACACCCTTTACATATGCAAAAAGCTACTGATCACATTAGAGCTTTTGATTTGTCTTAGCATTTGAAAAGCATGCGCCCAAAGGCCAAAATGGCGCATTGAAATTCACTAAATGACGCATCAATTAAAAATTGGTCTTAATTAAATTATGAGTGGCTTTTGTGCTGGGCGTAATTGCCCCAGTTCATATTCAATCGCATGGCATCGGCAACGGAATGTAAATGCACATAGTATATTTCTATCATACATACATAACTGTGTGTCTTCATATGTCCAGGGAATCTTATTTGTCATGTAATTGAATTACAGGGGTTACAGTGAGAAATGCAACAATTTTGAACCCACTAAACCAATTAGAAATAGTAAAAGAGCAGCAACAACAATAAGAATATAAGAAGACTATCGAGCGCTTCAAAAGATGCACACAATTATAGAGGAATTCAATTAGGTGCTTATGCAAGTTATAAAGTATGCCAGCGCATCACTAAACTGTGTATATTTTAGTGCGAATTATTTCGAATTCGAAAATTTACCTTTCCGGTAAGCGTTGCGTTGTGCAATTCGTCAAGTGTGGGCCGATAGGCGGCTTGTATGGACATGATGTTTCGGTAGTTATCCAAACGAGGCAAAGCTTCGCGTGTGAAGTGTCTGCAAGAAAATGCAAATATTATATATACTTCTAACAAATATGGATTCAAATATATAGATTTCAACTCACCGAAAACTTTTGCCATATTTCGTGTCATATTCATTGTCCAATAGCTCACGATCCTCCTTGCTGCCACTGGAGTCGTCAGAGTCGTCTTCATTTGGTGGCGCGACTTGAAATCGCGTTGTTTGCGATTGTGAATCCTTGAATCTCGAGGGTTTGTCTTTATCACGAAAACTGCTTTTGATAGACTGCCTATTTTGAAAGAAATTTATTATAATTATTACTGATATATAATATAGTATATATTTTTTTAAAGCTAATAAGGATTATCCAGTCAGAATTTGCACTAGTTTCAGCTTAGTATGACTGTTCTTTGAATAATATTATTCAAATACCCCGATGACGACAAATAACTAGGTATTCTTCATTCTGTTACTCGATCAAAACCTTAGAAAAACAACTCGGGCTTTTGGGTCAATATGGTATAAGCTTAACCTCGTGACTTGGCATTAAGATGAGTGGCAAACCTCTGCGGCATCAAGGGAAATTTCGTAAACTCACTTGATTCTCTTCGTCAATTCGTTGCTATAGAACGCTATGCAAACTGGAGGATAAGGTCTCTAAGAGACAAGGATCATACGCTTTTCATGTTGTTGTGATTGTTGTTACTGCGGCTACTTAGAATACTACCCAAATATTGTTAAGAAATATTTAGGAATGGAGACCGCATCTAAAAGGGGGTCCATTGGGGCTATGTAGATTACACTTTCGTGAAAATGTAAGTTAGGTTGGGTTAATCTGGTAGGCCAATAAGCCACGCATAGATCAGGTTTGGTTGTTTGTGATGCCAGATGGAGTTCAGTTGCTAAGTCCAAGAGGAGTAAGCATTATTTAGAATGCCTATGCTTGACGCGAACCTTAACTGACTCTGTGACCTCACTATCGATACCCCCTCCACTGTATTATACCGTGGGGACCCCAGATACTTAAAGCATAGTCTTGTAAAGTGTGCAAGAGATGCTCCATTGTTTCCCTGGTGCCCTGCTCTAGACATTTCCTACAGTCTCTTCTATCCTGTGCCGATAAGAATTTTGTGTACTTTCGATCTACCAGTTTTTATATACATATGACTATTGCAGTTTTGCGCCCAAGTAGCTCGTTCCATCGGGTTTTTATTTTTTTTTCCATCCTTCTGTCGTCGTAAAGGCAATGCAATGGGTTTCCCAATGTTGATCACGTTTTCGAATATTAGACGTACATCATTCTTGGCAATCTCATCCACTCTTTTATTTCTTTCGATGCACTTGTTGCACCCAGTAGAAGTGAAGTTGCTTACTTCTGGGAACACTTTCTACTGCTGCCCTGCTCCTCAAGACACTTCTGGCCGATATGCGATACGAGGTTACTGCCTTGATTGCTGTTTGGCTGTCTACGTATATATTGATTGATATAATTTGACTGCAGGTGCATTAGAGTCCAGCTCCGCGGTTTTCGCAGTAACAATAACTACATTTTCGAGGCTTCCCTATAAATGTTTGAAAAGTGGGGTCATTTAGTCGGTGTTTAACCAACGCCATTACCCACGGAATTATGCCCGAAGGTTGTATGTGTAAAGTCTCCTGCAGCCAAAAGGCGTCCCGCCGAAGAGGTCTCTAAGTAGCAGGCTCAGTACTAGTTCAAGAGCCGCCGTTGGAGTTGTTCTCAAAGTTCCCGTTATACACAGCGGAGCGAGGCTCTTGATCCTTTCCATTTGCTTCCGGTAGGTGGATTTCCGTACGCCTGTCTACCATATTACTGCACCGTAGAGCAGAATTGGTGTAACAATAGTTGTGTAGCACTAGTGCATGAGAAGTGGGAGAGGGCCCTCATGATGTGCCGAACATCTGCCTACTCCCATATAATGCTGTGAAATTAAGGTATTCCAAATTTTTTCCGAAATGAATAACCGATTATGAAAGTACATTAAAGTCGGTAAATGTACACTATTTTAATTTTTTCTTTTAAATAATATGCCTCTTAAAAAAATTCAAGAAAACCCGTGTTTTTACTATTTGCAAATGGATATGACCGCTTAACGGTGCAGAATAAGGCTACCGAGACTATAGATTATGCCACGAAGGCAAAGGAATACTCGGGTATAACTTGAGAACCCGCGAAACACTAGTTAGTCAAAGCCTTAGAATCACTTTAGTCGACTAAATGGTCTTACGAAAACTTATATACCAAAGTGCTGCTGTAGTACTTTAAATTTATAACAAAAAACTTACCTTTGTGTTCGTTGTAAATTTTGTTTATTTAAAATTTCTGTAGCGTCTTCATTGAAAGTATCATCCTCCAATGGCTCACCATCACTATTGAGTAAACGACGATAGACCTCTTGTGGCACTTCCAATTTCACTGTCTCACTGTTCACTTTGTGATTCACAGGATTCACCTGAAAGCGATTTACCGGACGATCGACTGAACTCATTTCGATGGATGACTGATCAGACATATTTTCCTTAAAAGTAAATTTTAGCTACTTAATGGCTTAAATGTTAACGGTATTTCAATTTGTCTGCAAGTAAAGGAAATTAAAAAGAATTAATATTGAAATATTGAATTATATAAATATTTAGTCATATATGTAGGTATGTACATATATGGTAATTGTAGTGAAAAGTACTTAAACCCCTCATCATCATTACAACTATTTGCCGTTGAACATGAATACCTGAAAAGTTGGACTTTTTCTTATTTTTGCATTATCACGTTTCGTTTGTGGCACTTCGAAGCAAAAACAATAAAAAAGAAAACAAAAACTACTTAAAAATTATTTAACTTCACTAAGCCGTGCTTATACTTTGGCTATTCATATACATACATATGTATACATATGTACATACAATGAGTTCGTAATAACAGCAATAACACATAGAAGTTTCAGTAGAGCTTCCACCCATATTATGAATACTTCCACAATTTTCTGCTAATAAACTCAATGAGCTGCTGATGGGTTTTTATGAGCCGTTTTTTAATGAGCGAGACAAATTAGCAACCGGGTTTACAACCAACGCCATGCACTTGACCCACTAGACTATGATGGGCGCTGATTAAGTTTGATTACTTAGAGATATACTTATAGTACTGGTGGAGAGCAAATTATTATAAAATTGGATCGGAAAATACTCTAGGCTGCAAAACGATTGATTACTTAGACGAAGCAATTCAGAGGAAAATTATCTAAACTCTCTGGACGTTGAGTCCAACGCTGAAAAAATATGGAAAAATATACTGCGCGTCCCAAAAATAGCCGAACTGCGGGTTTCGAGGTTCCCTACTTTTTAAGAGAAAAACACAGAAGCTTAAATATAATGGGAAATTATTATTAACATTTGCAAGAACATTCTTTGGCCGCGGCTATGTCTTAGATGGTCCATCCGTTGAGTCCAATTTTCGATGACTCATTCGAACGCTTTGACTGGTAAATGGCGAATGACATGCGTGATGTTTTGCTCCAAGGTTAGAATCGAAGCGGGATTGACCGCATAGACTTTAAACTTTATATATTCCCACAAGAAAAGGTCTATCGGTGTGATATCATACGATCTTGGTGGCTAATCGACCGGCACAAAATGAAATGAATGAAATTATCTGCTCACCGAGGTGTTCTCTCAATAAATTCATTGATTAATGCAATGTGTGTGAAGTAGCGCTATCTTGTTGAAGCCAAATGTCGCCGAGATCATGAGCTTCAACTTCACGCAACAAATAGTCGGTAATCATGGCGTGATAATGGTCCCCATTGACGGTTACATTCTCATCGGCATCATTTTTTAAGAAATATGGATTGATAATTCCATCGGACTTCAAACCACACCAAAACGTTGGTTTTCTTGGATAATATGGCAGGCTTTGATCCTCTTCAGGTTGATCTTCGTCCCAGGTGTGGCAATTTTAATTGTTTACATATCCATTGAGCCAGAAATATATAGGCCTCTTTGCTGAGCAAAATTTGACTCGAACAGGTCGGATCTTTTTGAAACTTTTCAAGAGCTTATAGAGCGAAGCGATGTCGCTTGGGAAGACCGAGCGGCTTCACTTCTTGCACTGTACTTTTAACGCTTTGAATTTAGGATCCTGACGTAAAAAGCGCCGAGCACTGTCCAGTTAGAGCTCCTACAATCATTGAAAAGTGGATCTTGCTGTTAGCCAAAAGTTTTCTAAAAATCTTACGATTCGGCCCAGGGCCAAAAGATCTTCGAATTTGAGTACTTGTTAAAGCCTCGACTGGAAGGGCGTTTAGTGGTTGTGTAGAATTGAGGTTTCGCACTGTCTATTGCGTGACTGAGATGACGTAGTTAGAACCCAGTGCGTTGAGCCTGTATCTATCTACAAATTGCAGGGCAATCTAGAATCAGGTGTTCTGGAGTTTCATGTTTCATGTCGCAAAGCCGGCAGTTTGCGCAATAGAATGGACCCATATCGGACAAGGCTTCCTGAGTCTACAGTGCCCTGTATAGAGTGCCACGCCAAGAAAGCTGAATTTGCCTCGTGGAAGGCTGATCATTTTATTCTCGGAAAACGTCAAATTGGCATAGATAGTTTGGTATGCGGTTCCCCAATGCCTGCTCAAGCTTTCCGTTGATTTCGAGCCGTCGTGCTTTGTGTAAAATGTACTAATTTAAGGAAAAATCTTTCATTTGATGCTTTTGCGGTCGCAGTTTAAATGGCCCAGTGTTTGGGTCAAATTTCTCAGAGTAAAATTAGTTTCTATCGTAATTTAATAGACAATTATGGCTCTCATAGTAATTGAGTTTACGTTCGCTTATAATTGATTTACTGATTACTAAATTATCACACTTTTTAGGCTTTCGAACAATACCAGTTTGTGGGTGTAACTATATTACTTCATAAAAACGAGATTTATATACCCGAAATGGGTTTTGTTAACAACAATTTCATAGTTTTTAGAAGCTTAGTGGAAGTTATTTACAAAAAATGAGTTAAGGTTCTCTGAAATTCAATTCGTCTACACTTACAGATGAGCAAAAATCTAACTACTTTTTTACTGTTAGTTGCATAAGTTAATTAAAAGTTCATAACTATAATATAACCAATTCATACCGGTTAGTATGACAACGGGTACAAATGCGGAAAAATATACGAAAAACCGGAACACCAAGTTTTTTTGTTGCTATTTTTTCTCGAGTCACAATTTTACTTGAAATATGCATTGTGCAATAAAGTATTTTAGCTATAAGTTCGTGTTGACAAGCCATTTGTTGTTTTTCGTTTACAAACACGAGCGCTTGCTTTATCCGTATTGACACAGGTATATTGATATTTACATACGAGTACAATTAATGAATAGAATTCGAAGTGCACTTTCATTGTCCAACATGTACATATGTATATCTGGTCAACATGTTTGCAACAATATTATCCAAAGAAAACAATTAATCTCGAATGGAAAGAGGCACAAGGCAGAATTTGGCGGGAATAAAACCTATATAACGAAGTATTTACATTTTCGAACACAATTCTATATTTTACAGAAAAAAATTAAAAAATGGAAAAAAGAAAATTTAAACGAATCTATAAATTTTCCAGACCGGAAAGTAAACAATGGACGGTTAAATGCGGTAATAGAAATGCAATGTACACAAAGCTATGTTCTATACTCGTACATTGTACATTAGGGGGCGGTTCGATAAGTACTTAGCTTACAAAAGAAAAACGAAAATTTTGGAAAAATTGAGATTTATTTCCCAATGTAGTCGCCTTTTTGCTCGATTTACATGACATGATGTTCCAACCTTTTTAACCCTTCTGAAAAATAAAGTATGCTGTATATGATGGAGGATGGAGACATGTGTAGAAGTTCACGCAAATGAGGAAAGTTTTCTGAGCGCTCTTCACTTGGGAGTGGCCAGAAACGATTCTTTTATATATGGCTCAAACAGCTCACGACTTCCGATCTTAGACCAAGTATCTTTCGGGTAGCCAAAAAACATCCGTTTGAAAGCGAGCTAAAGTGAGAAGACGAAAAGATGAAAACAGCATCGAATAAAAGACCCTCCTTTCGATGACGACCATTACAAACGATTACGATTTAAGGGCATGCACCTGGATTGTACGGTCCCTTAATTAGGAGGGTGCCGCTGCCCAGCTGACTGATGTCTTCGTAAGAGTATAGGCTGACATCACCACCGTTCAAGAAGTGCTATGGCCGGGACAAGGACTGAGACAAATAGTCCCTAGTGGTATTTACTACAGTGGCACAAAATCGATGTATGATTCGTGGTGGAAGAGATACTTTGTTGCCGAGTCCTGGGGCTCGAAATGCGGTTGTCTGTAATACTAGATTCCAGCAGCTACCTGGCTGTCTCCGGATCAAAAAGCCAACAACCAGATCGATCAGGTTGTGATAGACGGAAGACACGTCCGAGTGACGTGTATTTAATGGAGCGCCCTCGTAGTCATATATATGAAAGCGTATGTATGTTTTATATAGTTATTGTTATCAGCATCTGTATCTGGTTCAGATAAATCTTGTTTCAGCCGGTGGTACAAGGGGTATCCCGAGGCGTTAAAAAGTGATTATTTTGATCAAATTGTGTAATTAATACTTTATTTCGGCAATTTCTAATTTTTAAACTTCAAATTTTTGGTCAGATTTAGAATATAATTCAACAATGGGTTGCTTAGGATACCACTCTATACCAGGATTTTCAGGCGCTTTGGCATTTAGCGCTTTCTTCAGTATGGTTAGTTAAAGGGGTCGCGCTAAAAGTCGATCATAATCAATATCTGCTACAAATTAGAAGCTATTTTTATAACTGGATGAAGTAAAGCAAGTTATCAGAGCCGATAGTAAACCGGACAGATGTGAATTTTTTAACTTTTTTCAGTGTTCAAGTTGAATCTTTATTCCAGATAGTCTAGGCTTTCAGGGGATTATGGAATTGGAATCAGTTTTACGATCAGACCGGGCTTGCAGTAAGCATTTGTCGTCATTTTTGCTACCTTACTGACAGTTATGACCTTGATATTAAAGAATTTTCTCAACAAATTCCATCAACTCTATATAACTAAGGTCCTTATCTCTTCCACCACGAAACCTACACCGTCGCCTTAATATGAATATAGTGCAATTTGTGAACAAAGACCAGATAAGTGGCGGATCCAGAGTAGAATTTTTGGGGAGGGGGAACTTTATAACTCAAAGGACTCAATGTCCTTTTCTTCGCAGAGTGTCACTTATGATGGAATTAATGTATAACTTTTAACTTTGGGAACTCTCCGCAGTAGAAATTACCGAAAATTTTGTCAGATTATTCAAGAAACAAAAGTTTTTTGTCGGGCAATTACCATATTCGTCCATAGGGTTAGCATGTATATATATATATATATGTATATATGTATATACTATATATACTATTTATTTTTTATCCATCACAAAGCTATCTGTGAGTAAGGCTTTTAGAAATCAACAATGTAAGTTTGAAAATCATTTCCGATAGCTTTGCCTAAAATTGGTAGCCCATTAAACCCAATACGGCTGCTTGTGTGTGATTTGGCGCGCAAAAGTTACCCAGTAGGAACACAGAAGGCTTGAAACTGCGGAGATATTTTCAAACTTAAAGAAAGAGATAGATTCTTTCTCACGAGCAATGGTTTGAGTAAATAATCATAAGAAATAAGTTAAGTTTTTGATTACCTGCAGGCTTTAAACACCAAATCAACTAACGGAAAAATGCCGTGTCTCCAAAGAACTGCAGCCACCTCAACTTAGCACTCCACTTCAACTCACTGTGCACTTAAGTTCACTAATATGATATTTGATTGCAAGTAATTTTACAAGCTCTAAAGAAATATCATGTTGCTTGCGCTCTTAACTTTTTCACTCTGTCCATTAAACCGTTTATTATGGCTATATATTTACGCTCACTATTTACCTATTATATTATACACACACACATTCATATATGAAAATATGGTAAATGTGTGAAACCCTTCGTTTTAATTTACGCGCTGACATGTGGCATGCGTCAGCCGACGCTATGAAGAAAGCTACACGCTTGTCACGCGGACTTTGCCGGCATTTGAGACATTCCGTCATCATTCATCATACCAATAATTTTTGCCAGCAACTTAAGCTTTTAACTGCTTAGCGACAATAGTGGTGGTGCATTAACCCATTTTATAGTAGATATCTGTAATCGCCACGATCAATTGTCGCGCGGATATCATATACCAGATATATATATATATCTATATACATATATACATATACATATATATCTATATATATATATATTTATCAATGTGTCACGGATCCTATGCGAAATGTGCCAAGGGCATGCATTGAGTGCAAGTATGACCACTCACGTGCAATACGCCATTAAGGATATAATATACTTAATATCTACATATATACATACTTATATATCTATATATTATATACTAGACATATGGAAAATTTAAACACAAGACTGCTAAGACAAATTGAGTGTGATAATTTTAGAATAGATTACTCAAGTTTAGAAACTCGGCGCCTTTACCTTAACAATATATTTATATACAAGTACAGTAATACATAGAGACAGTTATGCATAATTACTACGTTGACGTAGTAGTCGGAAATCGTCAGTTTTTACTGGAAAGTTATCTAGTATTTTTATTGTTGAGTGCAAAAGTCACAAACGATTATTCAAATTTACTATGACTGATGACTTTTGTAACCCAAGTAAAGGATTCGAGATAAACAAATATTTTCAAGAAGAGGATACAACTCCGAGAAACTCGATCTACATATATCTTCTTCTTCTTCTTTATTGATGTAGACACCGCTTACGCGGTTATAGCCGCCAATTTCATTCGGGACTGTTTTTTTTTTTTATTGTAGGTGTTTTTACGTGGCCTGTCCCAAACCCAGCACATAACCCTGGGAAGCGATGTTTTGCCTTCTCACTTGTAGGGTGTTTTCAAACGGATGTTTTTACTTGTTACTTGTTGTAAGCCCGGAAGTCTTGTGCTGCTTGAGGCATATGTAAAAGAATCGTTTCTGTCCACTCCCAAGTGAATGGCGCTCAAAGTATTTTCCACTTCTACACATAACTCCATCTTCTCGACTCTTCGGTCTATATCTCACCATTCATAATAAAGAAGTATGTACTTATAATAGAAGTTAAAGCTTTTTAGCACATTAGATCAATCGTAGCGTCCTAATTAACAAAACTTGAAGTCAACAAGCAGAAGTCAATAGATAACTTTTTTTCTTTGCTAGAAGACACGGACTACTATAGTTTGCCTCGATGTATGAGGTATACCTTTTATATCGTCTATATTTTTTAAATCTTTTAAACGAATTTTACTAACACCTGTACTAAGTCTCTTGATTCGGATCTTCAGTAGTAGCTTATAGCATATGGATGTGAGTGTGTTTCTTGGCAAGATACTTTCGACGCTACGAGTTTCTAAGATGGGCGCAATCGCACCACCACCACGTCGACAAAACTACATTAATCGAAAACTTATAAAATATCAAAGCAGTAAAATCCTCCAAGAATGAACTGGGGACTACTTAAAACCATGTTTAAATAAATCAAAAGGCTGAAGCTATTAAGTTGATAATTTGATTTTCACACTTAATTAATTGAATTAACATAATTAATAAATGACTGCATGAAAACTTTTACATGATTTGACTGTCAATTAAACACTGCTTTGGACATTTAGTTAATTGAAATCGGTTAAACATTAAGGTGTATTGAGAATAATTGGGCGTTAAAATGTTTCACTGCCCAATTAGAAAACTGTTGGCAATGGTATAAGGATTGTCTAACTAATCTGTATATATAAAAGAGAGTTGATGTTAGTTACACCATTTATAACTCAAGAACGGCTGAACCGATTTGGCTGAAAATTGGTGGAGAGGTAGCTTAGAACCAGGGTAAGGACATAGGGTGCCTTTTATCTCTTAATGAAAAAAGATGATGATTAAATTTAGTACAACTCATAAATACAAAAACTATATTTCAAATCATAAGCATTTGTTCGCAATTCCTGTTTGTAGGAATAATTTGAATATATGCATACAATTTTAAACAGAGTCTTCTTAAAAATAATACAATTGCTAAATGTTTGGAATAGATGAAAAGAATTGCAACCAAATACGCAGTGAAATAGATTATAACTGGCTTAGTAATCAGTCGTTGAGTATGTATTATACCACGCGCATCCCAAAAGACTGATGTCATAACCTTTCCAGCCGCCTTTTTCGTCTTTTCACGCCTGAGAACTGCTTCATCATGTGCAGTCCACTAGAATGATTGTCGATTGAACTCCAGTGGAAAATTATGGAGCTATGTTTCTATCACTGACGCAAAAAATCGGCTTTATTCCGATTAGAGAGCACTTAAACACTTCTCAAAATCAGTTATTCGTTGTTTCTGTTGGATTATGAACTTGCGAGGCACCTACTTTGCTCATTTCGCCTGTTTCCAGGTTAGCAAATATCTTTTCAACGGTGGACTTCCCTGAGCCCAAGTTCAACAGTATTTTCCCCAAAGAGCCAAATGCTTTATTAACACACGAAATGCTTTATGATCCATTTTTTTTGAAAAATAACACAAGTTGCTTCACAAAATATTATATCTCATTAATTAATAGTTATAATCCAACTAATAGAAATCATATGGATGGTAGTAGTATTATCTATGTATCAGCCACAATGAAGCGTGGACGGGTCCTCTAGTGAATATATAAATACATTTAAAAAGGGAATCCCGCATTTACGTGAATCACGAGACGATATGAATAAATGAAACTTCACCCGCATATGATGCTCAACAATATACATCTTGGAGCTGCTTACGATGACTAGAATAATAATAAGGAATAGGGACGTTAGCTATTAATAAAAATAAAATTCTGGAGCAAAATATGAATGATGAATTTAACTTTGTCTAACTAATGTAAACTATCTATTGGCGTAGAAGATACAAGTATGTTACCTCTCGTTAACTTCACTTCCCCTGACGAATAGTGAGTATGTGCGAATAATATTCACTGAATATACGAAAGTCAATAAATCGAAGGTAATTCTACACGTGTACGACTCAAATGCTTTGACCATAAAATTACGCATTGATTATAATAGTTGTATGTACGCATGTGTAATACTAATGAAAATTAAATAATTAATTTAATTAATAAGATAAATATACTGATCTTTTAATTATTACTGACGATCGTCTGTAAGTATATAAACATTGTATGTTTGTATGCATATATTAGGGTGTCCGTTATTTTCCAACTTAATTTTCTTTTTTGCAAACAAGTTACAGGTTGTCATAAGAACAAGAACCATGGAAAACCGTCCTATTTCTTTTCCCACGTATGTGCATTGTGATAAAAATTCACTCGAAAATTGTAATTAAAGTCCCCCGGATAAACGATCTGTAAACCAGTTGTGCACCTCAGGGGTACATTGCGATTTTTACAATGGATAAAAATATCGAACAAAAAATTTGTCTCAAATTTTGTATTTCTAACTAAATTTCTAGTGCGGATTCATTGCGTATATTGGAGAAGGCTTACACAATCCAACGAGTGGTACAAAGTCGTCATGGCTCCTTCTGGGCGACTTTCGACACCTTCAACTGATGAAAATATTAAAAAAGTGAAAGCTGTGATGATCGTCAGGCAAGGTTACAGAGATTGCAAGAGAGCTCCTCAGCTCTCGCGAGATCGTTCGAACAATTTTGGTGGCTATTTTGGGTATAAAGTGCGCGCTTGCTCGACTCGTCCCGATAAAACTGAACTTTTTCAAAAAGAGGACCGTAAACAGGTTTCTATGGACATGCTTGCTCGTGCGAATTCGGATCCAACATTCATGGAGAGCATTAAAACTGCCGATGAGACTTAGGTTAATGAGTTTGACATGCAAACAAATCAACAATCATCGGAATGAAACTCGCTGAAGGAGCTGAAGTCCATCTCAAAAAGTGCTTATGAGAAGTGTTTCGAGGACTGGGAAAATCGTTCGCATAAGTATATTACGATCGTATCGTACATTTGATGGGAATGAGCTTGAGGTGACAAAATAAATTTGGATGAATAATTAAATATTTTGCGTTTTATTTACGATTTCCGGTAACAATGTATTACTTTTCCTAATATATCATGGAAATTTTCTTATTTTTCTCATTAAGTAAATCTACAACTTTGCAAAATGATATTCTTATATAAAATATGAATGATTAATACATTTGGTGTAAAACTTTTACTGCGTATAATAAAATTATTATTTATTAATTGTTAATTATTTTAAAAAATTTTTAGTGAAAAAAATCTGTTGGCCTTTTTTGTAGAGCGAACAATTTTTTGATTAGAATATACTATTTTCCAACTTGTAGGTCTTTTCTTTGGAGTCAAAAAATGTAGTGTAAAAAATCAAAATATCCTATATTAAATATTATATAAGGGGAAAGTAGAATGATTTTAAATAAAGAGTTTTCATTCGATTCATTAATTTTCTAAGAAAAAAAAAAAAAAAAAAACAAAAATAGATAAATAAACTTGGAAAATAACGGACACCCTAGTACCTATGTATGATTGTATGTATGATCTTAATGCATAATGATGTAAAAAGCCGGCTGTAACTATCCAAGAAGACTGCCACATATATTATATATACATACATACAACCATCGGTAGTTCGATGGCATTCAAAAATATGCTGATAAATATTTATCAGTTAGGAAATAATTAAAAATTGTGCGTACTAAATTGGTATTTGAAAGGTAGCGTCTTCTTTAATGAATAAATATATACATAAATATGAATATGTATGTAAGAATGTAAGTATGTTTGTATATGAGTTTATGTTTGTCAGTATCTAACTTGACATTGAAGATAGCGTCCGAAAAGGCAATAACACTTTTGGGATCTAGAAACTTACAAACTCACATTTTCATATTTATACAAAATATATATATATATATATATATGTATATACATATATAAATGTTATAGGCATATTTATCTTCAAAGATACTTGGTAAGCATTTTGTCGTTAATGGAGGAGTCTTACCATGCTTATGAACTTGGCCAAGTTACAAGGCTAGTTGGTCACAACAGGAAAGGGTTTTTTGTGACCATAAATGAACTGAAATAGAACTGTGCAACAACACTGAAACTAAATATAGTCTTAATAAGAACATAAGTACTCCAAATTATCATTTGAGTGCTTAAGACGTAGATTAATAAGCTTCTAGTCAAATAAATGATCAAATGATAGTCAAATGATAGTCAAATAAATGATCACCCCCCATAGAAAATAAATTTAATTTCTTATAATGATAACAGAATGTCCAAAAACCTGTTTACAGTACTCTTTAAAAAATAAATTCAGCTTTACGGGGACGAGTCGACTAAGAACGCGTTTCATACCCAAAATATTCACCAAAATTGTTCGAACGGTCTCGCGAGACAGCTCTTTTGTCATCTCTCTAACATTTGTCTGACGATTTTCAAGCACCATATCCTTCACATTTTACTATTTTCCTCCTCCCAGAACAAAGCAAGTCTTGAACGATTCCTCGACCGTCTTCAAAGGCATTGTACCACTCGTAGGCTTATGTTTCTGATAAAACTGAATCACCTTTCCCAACAGAAATACAAAGTTGAGCTAATTCTTTGTTTGCTATTTTTATCCATTGTAAAAATCGCAACGCACTTCTGAGATGTACCGACTTAAGCAGCAGCTTTAAACTAACTGGTCGACAGATAGCGCTCATATTTGGAATAGTAATTAAAGACAGTCCTACCAACTTAGCATACATGTTTTGTAAAGGGGAATTTAATTACAATTTCTCCGGGTGCTTTTTTGTCACAATGTACATACTTTATAGGGTCTCCGATGTTTCCTTTTGAGTGTAAAAACATCGTGGCTATCTTAATACACCCTTTTCAGGGTATTATAATAATATCTGAATAAAAGTTCTTGTACGTATTATTAAATTACGAGTCATGAGCCACTAAGAACGATATTAAAATTAGTTAGGTGCCTACATAGGTTGCTATATATATTTCTGGACTAGGCAACACTAAGTGTTGCCAGGTGCAATCTGACATTTCTATTGGAAAGTTTGACATTTTTTAACATAACATCACTCAGAACATTTTGTCATTTAATCGTGAATTGTTTTATTTACAGGGAATTAAAAAATTAATCTCGACCAAAAAATGGAATTAAACCGTTAACATTTTCGTGTGATCATTTTTCACAACTTTCGACGTGGATTATCAAGACAAGAGTGCATTGAAGAACTAAAATCTTTGTATGGCTATGAAGCACCATCCTATAGCACTGTGAAAAACTGTTACAACGAATTCAATCATGGCCGACGCCCCCTCAAAGACGAATTCCGTGAAGGTCGTCCAAAAACAGCCGTTGTGCCAGAAAAAATCGATGCCGTACGTGAACTGATAATGCAAGACCGTCATGTAACATACCTTCAGATAGAGGCATGCCTATGCATTTCTCCCACCAGCGTACATTCGATATTGCATGAACACTTGGCCGTAAAAAAGGTTTCTTCTCGTTGGATCCCGCACAATTTGACAATCGCCCAAAAAAAAAAGGCTCGTGTGGATTGTTGTAAAGAAATGCTGAAAAAATACGATCGCGGTGCCTCAAAAGATGTTTGTAAGATCGTCACAGGGGACGAATTATGGATCTATGCGTATGAGCCCGAAAAAAAAGAAAAAAAATCATTTTCGTTGATAAATATGCCTATTTTCATTATTAATATATATAGCAGCCCTCGTACACATTAGCTGTGGTTTACACGCTTTTTAGTTGATAGAATCCTATGAGCAAAACATTTATGCTTACCTTAATTATAAATTTAATATGCAGTAATAATAGTAATAATTAGTGAAGCTAAGTGGGAGACATATGAGACGGTCGTAAAATTCACACCTCGTCATAGAATGTTCATCATAAACCTATCACAATTTATCCATTTAAATTTATTACACTATTATTATTACAAAATATCGAGGAAGTTTATAAACACAGTTGAATTACGATCGTATTATGAAATATGGCCGGAGCGGAGCTTTAAAATGCACAAATGCATTTACGTAGATGTGATTCCCCCTAGTGAAATATTATCAGTTTATCAAAATTATGTCACGGGGGTCGTTCAATGTCTCGATGATTTTAAAATAATATGGTTTCCACACAGTATTTAGTATAGCAGCTCACATCTGTAGAGGGTTTAGGAAAGGAATATAACTTTATTGGAGTAAAGGTGGATACACCGAACCTTTTCTTTATTACAATCACTCTTGAATTGCAGCTTATGAAAGGTTTTTGTTGTAATGTATACCCATGTTTATGATATTCCAACAATCAACCACCGTATTCTTCAAAATGGGCTCCGTGTGGTTTTTTCTTGTTCCCAAACTGAAATTTCCGCTTCGTGGAATGTGTTTTTAGTCGATCGAAGAGATAAAACAAAATTCGCTGAAAGAGCTGAAAGCCATCCCTAAAAGTGTTTATAAAAAGTATTTCGAGAATTGGAAAAGCCGCTGGCATAAGTGTCTTACACCTGAGAAAATAAATATTGATTAATAATTAAATATTTTGCGTTTGATTTACAATTCCTGTGTGCTTTCTTGTCACAAAGTATTTAAAGGACTGATTTAGCGAGCTGAACCGATTTTGTGATGTCCACATTTATATATACGAATTAGTCCCATAAGATATATAGTGTACTTAGATCTGAAATTTTGCACCTGTCTTTTTTTTACCAAGAAGGAACAGTCAATATCGGACCACTATAGCATACATCTCCCATATAAACAGATCGATCATGGTTTCTGTAAATAATTTTTGTATATGGGAAGAGTTTGGTATTAAAGCTTAATTCTTTATTTCTTTATAAAAAATACCCTTGGTATTGCATTAGCAATTGAATTTTCTATAATTAGCAAAAGTAGTTCTTAGAAGCTGCCGTGTTTTGTTTCGTATTTAAAGTCGACTCGTGATGAATTAAGCGGACCCTTTTGCTTAGCTTCTTCATGTTCATCGTAAACCAGATCGCTTCACACTGAGCCCCTCCTGAGAAGCATCTCATTATTAATGTAGTGCTTAGTTAGTTAATCTGTGACACACTGAAGTGATCTGACTTAAAAATTCCGAGAAAACTTCAGCAGCCGAATATCCAAAAATTTGCTTCATATTATGCAAGTACTTTTAATAACTATACACAATAGGTTTTAGGGCATTATTTTTTCCATACTCGTGTGTCTGTATGTATGTATGACCCCTATAAGGTTTACATTATCAAACTTTTTGACTGCGGCACAAGCAAACACACAGAAACAACAACAGCACCAATAAAAGGCGAACTCTTCTAGTGACCCATTGCGCTCAAGCAACTAAACTTAAGTACGCAAGTATGTGCTTAAGTATGTTATGTATGTATGTATAAAGATTAGCTGGTACTTAAGAAAATATAAGTGTGCATGTGTGTGCTGGTGTTCCGTTGATGAGCACGACAGGAAGACTCTACACCCAACTAAGTATGGAAATGCACAAAAATACATACATACATATTGCATATATGCACGATTTGTGTATATATATATATATATATATATAGATATGTATATACATAAGCATTTATTTGTATGTATGTATACTTATATATATATACACATACTCATAAGTAGATTCATTCAAGAGTCTGCAGACTATCATTTTGCACCTTGCACGAGCGCAGTCTAAGATCAAGCGCTGAGAGAGCGTAGTTTATTTTAAGCTTGACGGCAATACTCGTGCTACCGTTATTAAATAGTTGTTGCTTGTGCATATGCGTGGGCGGATTTCGTATTTTTTCTTTCATTTCCGACAAAGTTTTCGTTTGAGAAACACATAAGTGCATATACATAAGTTAAATTTACATACAATGTCGGCATATATGTGAGTACGTGAAAGTTTATATATGTAAATATTAATCGTAAATGCATATATGTGCAAACACACACACATATGCATATCGTAGCGTTGTCTGCACTTAAGCCAATGCCAATGTCATAGGTGATTTTCATTTTGATATTCGGAGGAAACGCGCCCGGCTTTGTTTATTTTGATTTATGTATATTTTTATGTACTCATATTTATGTACATACGTATCTACATACATATGTATGTACATTAGAACGGATCGAATATTTTTCTATGCAATCGCGTATCTGTGTTTTCTGAATAATCGCTTGTATGGGAGATAAGTGATCTAAGTAGTTGCTCGATCTGACCGATTCCGACAAATGATCAATAGAATGTCAAAATTCATCTACAAACGTATGTATGTATTAAATTTCATTCGGATATCTCAAAAACTGCCGTCCATTTTCCGTAATCCGTAAAAGATAAACCTCGCCTTAAAAATCGTTGGATTGAAACCATTTTTAGACCAAAAATTTAAACAAAATTGTTCAGAATGAATCGTAGAATATTTTTCGCATCCGCGACTTTTCTGTTTCTTTCTCTGCAAATCAACCCGCTCTAATGTACATATGTATGTGTAATGTATGTGCCGAGGAAGTCTTAGATTAATATTGATCATAGTCAATATTATAACAGCTTATTTAAATATTAGAATTGACTAAAAATATATTATCACCTGACAAAGCACCAGAGAGGAGTCATATTTCATTACAAAATAATCGTTTTATTATAGCCTTAATAGGACTATAAAGAGACCCTACAAAGTATGCAAATATGGTATATGTATGGTCAGTGTGATGATCTGTAGGGATTTAGCCATATCCGTTGCCTATCTGTGTATACGAAATTTAGTCTCTAAGTTTTTGAGACATCGATCTGAAATTTCTCGCACTTCTTTACGCCGAAATTGGACCCTTACAGCACATAGCTGCCATATAAACGGACTCTTTAAAATCAAAATCTGCATAAGAGATTTTTATTTCTTATTATATAACCTTAATTCGACATGAAGGATGCAAAACTTTGGCCGGTTACGTACGGTTAGTTATGGCTATAGGCGTAATAAACAGCAAAAGAAAGGGATACAGATATCTCAGATTTACTATACATACACAATAATCTCTTTGGTCAGTTAGAGTAACATTAGAACTCCATTAAGGGGTTACATGGGTTTACGGGTTTCAAAAAATTAATTTTTTTTATTGTTTCGTTAAATTCTACAACACCTCTAGAATATTGTCCTAAATTTTCCAGTTGATCCGAGTAATAGTTTTGGAGATACAGCCTTGATAACTTGTGCGATCGAGGCTGGTTAGGTTAAGGGCGCCATCTTTAAACGCGTTTTTCTCGAAACTGTGTTTTTGAACTCGGTTGGCAAAATTCCTCGAGATCTACTCAACCGATTTGCATGAAAGTTTACACAGGTCTTATAATTTTTAAGGACTTGGATGAACGATTTTTTTCGATTGCAACAATTGGGAAACAAAAAAATTGCGAAATTTACTGAAATTTTAATTTTTTGGAAAAATGTCTGCCAAATTATTGATGGCCGAGCTTAAAATATTTTTTTCAAAAATTTCAGAATTTCTTTGTTAGCACTGTATGTTTGTAACAATAAAAACTCTATTGAAATATTAAATTTTTTATATGAAAAAAAAAGTGTTGAAAAAAGGCGTTTTTTACCCGAGGAAACCCGTGTAATCCCTTAAACCAGTCTTTTAGTTTCAAATTGTATAGAATTTATCTCCGCACAACAAGGAAACTGTTCTGACGTCCAGAAGACATCAGTAGCGAATGAAATGAGTCAACAGTTGAATTAGCAAAGAATTCAGCTCTGAAAGAATCTTTTTTGTCCACATGGGCATCATCGTTTCGAACTCTGGAAAAGAGCAAAGTAAGAGTTATATGGTTATTAAACCTCTAGAAAGGTTCTAACAAGCCAAACATATTATCTATAATCCCTCCCCTAACTGTAACTGTAGTTTATCAAACAGGTCTGTGTTCTGCAATAATTCGTCGGTTTTATCTCAAAGAAGTAAAGATAACAAAGTCATTTTGTTTATCTTTTGTATCTGATGCAGTCGATACTGAAAGACTTGGTCATTTTCTCACGAAGAAGTTAGTATATCTCAAATTTTTACAGATTTTCGAACCATCGCCTCACTCACTTTCATTTAGCAATAATATAAAATATTACAATATCTTTTTATTAATAAAAAACTGGAATACACTTGTATATTCAATAACCGCACATTGTTATTATAAGATAGTCCATAAGGCGTATAACAGTATGAAACAGAAAACTTTCGAAGAAGAAAATTGTTTGTGGCCCAAGTAGCACGTGAATGACTTTGAAATTCGATTTTTTGGAAGCATTTTCGTGAAAAACACGTTCATATGTAAATATGTAAATAGTAAACACAATTGTGCTCACCATGCTTCTGCCGGCACATGCTCTTAAAGCATACTTACACACGAGAACATCGAAATGGTGCAATCAACAATTTCATCTTTGAATTGAATAAATTATATGAAATCGGTAACTATTTTCATACTCACCAGAATGGCATAAGTTGAGAGATTATCCTTTGACTTAAATCTCTAAAAGTAATTCTGATGATTGGTACTTTTAAAACCCATTCTGTACTGTTACTTTTCCTTATGTTATATTCTAAAAGGCGTACTCTAGTCTAGAGGCTGGAATATCGACCATTTTTTTGGAATTAGTTTTTTTTTGGTATTAATTTTTTCATCTGTTTATACCAATTTCAGGAGCACATAAAATAAATAAAAAAAAATCATGAAATATAAGAGCATAATTTCGGATTTTCCTTTGTATAAGGGACCTTTTAATATATAAGAATCAGGTAGATTCTAGCGAATAGCTTAAATATATTTATAAATAATGCATATTAAGGAGAATGGCCTAGATATCGTACTTCATACCAAATATATTTTATTGATTAAAGTCTGAGTAAAGAGAATATGTCAAAATGTAAGGTTAGCGCTGTTCCATTCCAATAAAATTTTAATAAGTTCTCAGAATATGATTTGGAATGCTGAAAAACTCTTGTTGTAACCGAGTTGACAGTCTTTGACCGGATAAAAATCCGGCTCCGCTCTGGTTACGTAGATCCAACTGTCATGGGAACGGACTGACTAAGATCTCATGGTCATTGCAGTTTTTTAGACCAACACAAATTTTTTTACCACTTTACTGTATACACTGTTCCATGACAGCTTGTGTACGTACACAAATAGATTGTTAGTGCTGAGAAAATGCCTGTTTTCTGCTACCAAAGCGATTAAAAAAATAAAGAATACAGAATACAGAAAGAGTGTGTTAAAAAACGTGGCACACACTATGCATAAAAAAGAAAATTCTTTTACTGTGCGTGCGTAATAGAGGGATTCACGATACATGCTAACATGTAATAACATTTATAAATTCATTGGCGGCTTAATTTAAGAAAAAACGTTAATTTTTGGCAGCAACGAAGCTATAATACCCTTCACAGTTACATTTACATGAAAGTGTATAAAAGCACCTTGCACTTGATTTTGATCGGTCAGTTTGTATGGCAGCAAATGCTATAGTGGTCCGAACTGAACAATTTGTGTATGGGTTTAGCTTTTTACTTTTTTTATAGAGTTTATTTTTTACGTTTTACTTTTGATTTATTTGAATATATTGCGATAAGGCGTCTCAGCTCTTACAATTATAAAAACTTCCACAAGCAGCCACATTCTGTTCTCGTTTGTAAATTCAAATCTCTAAATTTACGACAACTTGTGAATTTACCAAACCTAACACAAGTACAAATAGATGCTTTACACATGTATTTGCAAAGAAACTTAAATTCCCACGTAGCTATTTGCTAAAAAAATGAAATACTTTTGTGTTTAGTTCAAAAACGTGCGCAAACTAAAAATAGCGAAAAATAAAAATAAATATCTGCAAAAAAATTAATAAAAGATTTTTGCAAAGAAATGCGGCACTATAATAAGCACTACACATAGGCATAAATAGGCGGTGTGGTTTGATATGCATATATAAGATGAAAATAGTTTCTTTGAAACCAAAATTAATAAATTTAAAAAAATTAAATATATATTTTTATTACTTACATTTAATGTTCAAAACAATATAAATTTAATTTTTGAAGATTTTTTTTTAATTTTATGAAATTATCATATGATGAATCCAGTTTCTTTAAACCTTTTTCGAAATTTAAAATTATATCTCTTTGGTTTCAGTTAATATTTAGAACAATCTAATTTTAATTTTTGGAAAAAAAAAATTTAATTAAAATCTAATTCTTTTTTCTTTTAATTTGAAAATTTTTACATTTTAATTATTATGTCATTAATATAGTTTCTTTGCACTTTTTTTGGAAATAAAAATAGTTTTTTTTGTTATTTTATTTAACAATCAGGCTTTTTGAAATTTAATCTAAAAAATTTAATTTAAACGAAGAATTATTTTGAGGTATTCGTATACTTTCGGAAATGAAAACAGTATTATATTTTAATTCCAAAACTATGTATACATCAATTTTTAAGAAATTTGCTATTAAAATCAGCTGTCACATTTAATAATTAATTTTTTTACATAACTTTCTCATAAAAGATTTTAAAATTTTCAGTTTTTTATTTAAATATTTTTCAAGTTTTCGCTTTAAAACCATTCTTATACCCTGAACAGGGTATATTAAGTATATAATACATACATATGTACATATATAGTATGTAACTGATCAGCGTGGCGAGCTGAGTCGATGTCCCCCTAAGTGTCTCTATACCTACATATATATATGCAAATAAGTTCCTCGGTTTTTGAGATAGCAGTTTGAAAATTTGTAAGCATTCTTTTCCTGCCATGAAATAGCTCGTTTGTCGAAATCGCCGATATCGGAACCCTATAGCATATATGTAGCTGCCATACAAACTGAGCGATCGGAATCAAGTTCTTGAATGGAATTTTTTTTAATTTGACGAGATGTTTTCACGAGATGGTTTCAAGAAAAAATTGTTCAGATCGGACCCATACAGAATGTTCAGTTCGTCCAAAATGCACGACCTTATATGTAAATTTTTTATTTGCGAAGTTATTATTCTACTTTCGGTGCGTTTTTTCTTATATTTTTTTCCAATATCATTATTTTAAAAGTCTTAAATGCAAAATTTCTGATTAAAATTATAAAAAAATTTACAAATAATTTATCTATAATTATTTATAATTATTAAATTGTATATCATTATTATTATTATAATTATAAAAAATTTATTATATTAAAATTATAAAAAAATAAATTTACAAATAATTTATCTATAATTATTAAATTGTATAACAGATTTAATTTTCATTTCTTAATTACTTCACTTTATTAAAAAAAAAAATAGATTCTTTTTGTCTCTTTTATTATTTTGTTTTGTTGAATTTTAAAAAATATTAATTATTTTTGCTTAAAAATTTAAATATTTTAGTCTTCAGATATGTGAACTTGATTTAATTTTTTTTTCAATTTAATTAACTTTATTACATTTTTATATAACTTAGTTTTATAAATTTTATTTTCATTTATTTTGACCATAACATATTTATATTATTTGTAATTTACATTTTTGGCGTTATTCGCTGGAATTAATTTTTTTTGTTTCTTTTTTTTGGAAACCACCTTTTTTTTCAAAAATATAAATTATAAATATTTTGAAATAAAACTTTTAATTTATTTTTTGTAAGAAAGAAGGATTATTATTTGTTGCTATTTTTGTTGTTGTTAATAATAATTATTGCAGTTACTAGTAAGAACTAATTGAGCTTCACTTTTAAAATTATAACTATTTTAATAAATAAAAAATACAAAACTAATTATTTTGTTAAAAAAAACGATGCACAAAAATTAAAATAATTAATTTTAAATAAATTTCAGAACAAAAAATTAAAACTTTTAAATAAATATAATTTTAATAAATATATTATCTTTTATACACATTTTTATTAAATAAAATATTTTAACACTTGTATACATATACATATGTATGTATATGTATGTATATTTACATAGTATGTATATTTTTTTTACAAAATAATTAGAAACTTTTATATTTTATATATTTAAATTACTTTTTTTATTTAAAAGTTTTCAATATTTTTTATTCTGAAATTTATTTACAATTTGTAAATCAAATAAAATATTTTAATTTTGTATATAATTTTTTTAACAAAATAATTAAAATATTTTATTTATCTAAATTAAATTAGTTTTGTTTCACTTTAAAGTGAAAGTAAAAATTAAGTTAATTTTTTTTTAATAAAAAGGACTATATTACACACTGTTCGATGAATTATTCTGCAAAAAATAATTATTTATTTATTACTATTATTTTTATATTCATTTACACTAGATATACGTACATATTTTTAATATACATATTTACAAATTTTTTAAATTTTTTTTCACATATAATGCAGACTTATCAATCCTTTTCTCATTAGCACAAACACTTTATCATTTAAACGGCGCAGAAGGATAAGCAATCTTTTCCCACAGAAAAATCAAAACTTTCCACTGTAGTAAAGGGTGACATTTTACACATACACACACAGACGCACGCAGACATATCCGCAAATTAACTCACGCACACGGCAGCAAAAGCGGATGCCAGCCAGGACACGCGCACACATAACACAAGCAAAACCACAACAACAAATAACTTTTACAAGCGATTACGACAATAAAACGTGATATGAAGCCCATAAAACACTGTCGGATCGCGTGAATATTTGTTTATATTATTTAGTTGGCTTTCGCATTAGAAACTAGCAAGAATAATATAATATCTCTTGTGTAACTTTGGTTTGTAACTGAAGCTTGGCGAGAACACAGCTGCACAATCATGTATATAAATATATACTTTTTATTTTGCATAACAATTATTTTTATATTATTATTAATATTATCCAATATTTACATTTTTTGACGCTCGAAAATTTTTTTATTCACTAATTTTTTCTTTAAACTTTAACAGTTTGACTTCTTCATTTTCGTTTAATAAGTTTCCACAAATTTCTATGTTGTTTTTGTGTTTGTTTACTACGCTCAAAGTGAAATGTTTGAATTTTCGAATTTTTCCGCACCAGAAGACTACACTCATTAAGAGCCACTCGAAGACTGGAAAAGACAACGGCTCCGAGACCATAAAATACTGTAACTATTCGTCGAGTTCCCGCCGCTCGTTTGCTAGAAGCAATTATTCGCTTCACACATAGATACTTTTTAGGCACACACACGCGCACAAACACTCACTCATGCATACATACACACATACGCAGTGGCATATGGCAGGCCGAGTTACCGCTTTATCGTAAAGAACATTGGCAGCGCCGAGACGCGCGATCAGTGCAACATGAAGTGCAAGCAGACTAGCTCATTGAGAATTTAAGTGACAACGACAAAGCTCCGAAGCTACGAAGCTACCTTTGCATGCTAAGCAGAACGTGTACTTGGGCAGCACATACAGACACACGCATAAATATGTATGCATAGCCGCAGTCATTTACATACATATGCACATATTTGTCTGTCTTGTGTAGCTCAAAAAAGCGGCGTATTTGAGCGCACTACCTAGTTAGCAGATGCATACATACATACATACATCCACTCACACACTCGCTATTAGATCGTGTTCAGAGTGTGTCGCTGCACGATTTCATGGGGTGGGTACTAGTTACAACAACAACAACACACATCAGTCACAGCACTATTCTTGCATTTTTCACTCATACACTTGTAAAGTGTTGCCAAGGCTGACTGGCCATCACTACCTACATTAGGGTGGTACTTTAGTTGTTTTGTGAAGTGGAAATTTTTTATTTACACCTTGATATTTATTTGTACACTAGGGTGTTTAATATTGCTATATGTTAAGAAAAAAAGGTAAGTACGCAGCTATAACACCCTTCACAGGTGGTTCCCACGACAGTCGGGTCTGAGTAACCGGAACGCTTCCAGGTTTTTATCTGGTTAAGGACTGGCAACTTGGCATCATGCCTTGAAAATAATTCAGTAATGTTTTCTACCGCTGCAACAACGCTAACAACAACAACAACATTTCACAAGCGCATTTCTTATAGCAATTATATACACATATGTATATATATATATATACCTAAATCTATAAAAATCTTGCATCCAACGGCAAAAATATTTTATGAATATTTTTATTTTGATATCGATAAATCAGTTTGAATGACAGCTTATGCTATAGTGGTCTGATCTGAACAATTTGATCAGAGACCGTAGCAAATCAATAGCTTCTTATCGGGAATAGGTCGTGCGCGAAATTTCAGATTAATATAAAAAACTGAAGGATTAGTTCGCCAGTTCGTCACGCTGATCATTTACATGTAGGGGTTTCCACGTTAATTTCTATGTGTTAATATCCAATATACATCCTGTTCAGGTTATTATTATACATTTTCGATCGTATATGAAGATCTACTGATTTTTTATTCTTATCCCAGTTTCTCGTGGTTCGTTTTCTGCAATGCTAGAAAGACCAAAGTACGATCGTACACTCAGACCGGCGTTTCCACCGAAAACCCTCTTAAGAAAACTCCAAAGCACCATCTCGGGTGCCAAAATATACCTTATTCTTCGAAAAATATACATACATACAATTCTTTCCGCAAGTATCAGGTGACCCAAGTAGAGGTACTTTTTTTAATATTATCACCCATCTTCAGACAATTATTGGATAATATTCGACCGAATAGACCAGGTCCATCACGCAGTGAAGAAAAAATAGTACCCATAGTTGAGAGTGTACACGAAGACCGTGTACACTCGATTCCATGAGCTCTGGAAAAGTTCCAAGAATATCCGACGTATTTGAGCAAAATCTTGTTCAGCGACGAGGCGAATTTCTGGCTCAATGGGTTTGTAAACAAGCAAAATTTTTGGATTTGGGACGAAGAGCAACCTGAAGAGATTCAAGAGCTGTCATTTCATCCAGAAAAAACAACGGTTTGGTGTGGTTTGTGGGCCGGCGAAATCATCAGTCCATATTTCTTTAAAAATGATACCGGAGAGAACCTAACCATAAATACTGACCGTTATCGCGCCATGATAACCGAATATTTGATGCCTGAAATCGAAGCTTGTGATCTCGGCGACATTTGGTTTCAAGAAGACAGCGCCACTTCCTACACATTGCATCAACTAATGGATTTATTGAGAGAACACTTCGGTGAGTAGATAATTTCACGTTTTGAGACGGTCGATTGACCACTTAGAACGTGTCATATCAGACCGTTGGAATTTTTCCTGTTGGAATATGTCAACTGTAAAGTCTATGCGGACATCACGCGTGTCATTCGCCAGTTACCAGCCGAAATGCGAACGAGTCATTGAAAATTGGACTCTTAGACGTAGCTGTGGCCAACATTTGATAGAAATAATCTGCAAAAAATAAATGCCAAATAATGTTTTTTCGAATGATAATAAACATTCCCCTTTACATTTGAAGTTTCTGTATTTTTTTTTTAATAGTGAACCTTGAAATGGATCACCCTTTACAATACAACCACAGTTTAGAAGAATAGTTCTTCTTTAAAAAGTAGAGGTATATTTCATCTTTCAGCAAGTATTACACATAGTTACGTATGTATACGTCTTAGGGGTCTTATTTAAAGAAACTGAAAGCCTAGATCGGTTTCTGATTTGATCATACAAGCGTCTTAATTTAATATATTTTTAAAATATTTTTTGAGTTAAAATAATACATCTTTAAGAACAACCACACTTCCGCCAAATTTATGGTTTCTGATGGTAACAGTTGTATTGAACGTCAATTACTGTTTTATTTTAAAAGAGATGACGGGAATGAGAACCATTTGAATACTTATTGTACGTATATATACACATGTACGCACACATTTTTTATACCTGATGAACCAAAGTTTAATGATTGAAATTTGAGATTTTTGAATCTGCAAACAATAATTATATCTTCACTTAACAAATTGGTATCTTAAAGTGGGAACAAAAAGTAAAGTACGAGTAGACTAAGTTTAATGAAAAAAATCTCTTATATATGAAATATCCAAGAATGAGAATATCATTTCTAACATTAGTATATCAATACATATACATATTTATGTATAATTATCAACCAGTATTTAGTATATAAAACTAAAATAACCTCAACTTCAAATATTCATT